>VCKV01000334.1:0-619727 GCA_005876975.1 Drosophila orena | reverse complement strand
AGTAGGCAGAATTCGCGACGTAGTGAAACAGGATGTGGTCGAATGCAACTATACTGCGAATTGCCCATACTGGCATTCAATCCAGAACAGACTTATAGAAGAGTCCCGATAACGACTTTCCGGCATACAAAAAAGTTGGTGATCGACGTTTATAAATAAAGAGGAACAAAAAGAAAATAGTAGCCATTGAACACAGCAGAGCGCACAAGGCAGCGCAGGAAATTATTAAACACATTCTACAAGATTATTTTTTCCCAAAAATGTCACAGCTGGCAGTCAGTATAGAAGGTAAATGCTTGGTTTTGTCAAAAAGCAAATACGTACGTCACGTCATCCGCAAAAACAAATCCTAGGGAGAACACCTATCCCTTCACAAATCGGCGAGACATTGCATATTGATATTTTCTCTACGGACGGGGATATTTCCTGACCTGTATAGATAAATTCTCAAAATTTGCAGTCGTACAACCCATAGGTTCTAGAACGATAGTCGACATAGAACCTGCAATAATGCAATTAATGAACCTCTATCCAAACTCAAAAACAATATTTTGTGACAATGAACCATCTATAAACTTTGAGTCAATCAGGTCACTTTTATCAAATCGGTTCAATGTTCAAGTGGAAAATTCACCACCCCATCATAGTACCTCAAACGGACAGGTGGAAAGGTTCCACAGCACACTGTTAGAAATAGCACGATGCCTAAAACTAGAAAAAGGCATAGTTGATACGGTAAATCTCATACTTCAAGCAACCGTGGAATACAACAGAACCGTACATTCAGTCTCTAATAAAAGGCCGATCGACATTATTCATGCAATGCCCTCAGGATTTGCAGAGGAAATCTCAGAGAAAATTGACAGATCACAGGAAATACAATTAAGAAGAATTAATAAATCAAGATGTTACAGAACTTTTCAGGTCAAGGACACTGTCTTTGTAAAGCAAAACAAACGGATCGGAAATAAACTTACCCCACGCTACAAAGAACAAAAAATTGAAGCAGACATTGGGACAAGTGTCTTATAAAGGGGAGGGTAGTACATAAAGATAATTTACGTTAGGATTATTATTTTCTTTGTCTAAGTCCGTCATTTATACTTTAGTAGTGTCAATTCGCCAAGAGTTTACTCACCTAAACATTTGTTAAAGTTAGACAACTACCACAAACTTTCAGTACAATATAAAAAATCGTCAACTCCTTAGGTACAGCATAAAAGTAAATCTTGAACGACCGTCTCTTATGATTTCAAAAACTTTAAATTCACGTAACAGGAACCTTTCGACTCAAAAATTAAGCAGCAAAACAGCAATAGACATTACAAATAAGAAGCGCAGCTTACAGAAGAATAACTCAGAATAAAAAACAAAAACCCATTAGTTTTATTAATCGCCTTCTTCACCCCATTCCTATATCATAATAAAAAACAAATTTAATCAACGAGCGTTGTACATTATTTTATATTATCACTATTGTTAACTATCAACGTACTTGCAGTGCAAATCTTTTAAATTCATTAATAATTTAAACAAGCGTTAAAGAAAGCTCTTAAATCCTACTGGCATAAACGACATATCCGATTGCGGCAACCTGAGAGAACAAATCGACAACTCAACCACCAAAATACATTGGCGGAGAGCCACCAACTACTCTATCCAACGTGCGCATTGTAACGACACTACAAGACCACCAAGGCCAACGTCAAACAAAACACGGATCGCCAGGATTCCCGTTCATCATCAACCGTATAATTTGAAAAGACTGAGGACAGCCTTCATCCTAGTAGGGGAGGAGTTAACTGGAGTCATTTACATATTGCTTATGCCCTTAGCTTAATGCAAGCGCATCGGAGCTTTTGAGAGAAGAGCTAAGCTTTGCTGAGGAACGTAGGGTAAAGATAAGAGATCTATTCTGTAATAGGCAGTCGATATTTGGAGATCAGAAGCGTCGGTCATCGCCACGCACAACATACAAATTCGACTCATTAAGTGCAGACTGCACAAATTCTATTATAATTGTATTCAAATAAAATCATACAAAAACATCTAATGATAATTTACACAATATGCAAGCACGACCGTCCCTCCAGGCGGGGAGGTGTATTCTTAATTGCGGTCCTCACGTCAGAGGAGGTATTTTTTGATAAGTCCCGTAACGTGGAATTCATATGCGTAAAGGTATCATTTTCCGATATCTATGTTATATTACGTGCTCTTACATTCCGCCGTCTTCTGAGTTCCCGGAATATCTAAATCATTTGTCCGCTATCTAATCCGTCTCAAATAAGCTGTCCAATAGGGACCACCAATTGGTAGTTTTAGCTGATTATAATATACCTGACACTAAAACGAATATCTTTCTCTCTAAAGCAATACATGACTTTACCCGACGACAAGTCCATTCTGTTCAGAGTAGCACCACTTAGTCAACCTGAAGATCCATATCATCCAACTGTGACAATCGACAAAGGTACCGTACTAAAAAAAACAGAGAACTCAACCAAAGGAATTCGTTGTTTTCGCAAGGCAAACTTTCTGAGGCTAAATAATTTTAAATTTTACTCTGCAACACAATGGCGGATGTTAAAAATATTTTTTTTACCGTCTTTATATCATATTTTCATATCATATTTTTTATATCATTTTTCAATACTTGCGTTCCGATGTGCTATCTTTCTATGCAAGGTCCAGACTTTATTTAAAATTTTGTTACGTACGCCCTATTTGTAAATTCATAAGACTTTGCAGGCTAGCACATAAAACCAGCCAGAAACTAAAGCAGGGGAAGGGGTACAACCATTTCGTTGAGCTATACGGAATGCAACCCTGAAAATGCAGTTTGCCAATAAACGTGTGTCAGATAACCAATCCAACGGCCGCAATCGACCCCATGGAAATGCTACTCTATTAACGGGCATAGTTCAGAAACATTGTATTGACTCCCAAAATAGGGGAAATATGAAATACGACTACTAGGTGGGAACACTTTGCCTATCAGACCGATGAGCAAAATAGCCAAGAAAAAGCTCTGAGCCGGTATAAAAAGACTTTGGCCAACCGGGACTGAGGAGAGTAAAGTTCTTTCTTCTTCCGGGAGGTGTCATACTCGGGAGAAAACCGTTTAAAGAGAAGGCAAAGATTGCTGTCTAAAGTGAAAGGTATCGATCCCGTAGCCAAGAAGTCCAGTGAACCCATTTTTATTCATCTTCCAGAGTCCTGGACGGGCAGGACAAGTAACGCGCCTAAGGACATTTCATCAAGGAAGATCCACCTTTCTCCGAGCAAACCGACAGGAAGTCAAACGGGCGCATTGCGAAGAAAGACCGACAGTGATAAGCAACACACAAGAAATTACATGATGGGCGGCAGGGAAGCTCAAGACCTCCGACAATACGGCCAATGTGATCAACACCGTCGAAGCGATCGACCACAAAGACTAGATCCTGGGCGTACAGCGTACCCTTAATTTCACCGCTGTCTACTAGTGCTTATGGTGATATTCAGATTAGTAAAGGCCTACAAGCGGTCAGTGCAGCGGCGTAGTGCCGACAACCATACCTTGGAAAGGATTGTATCCAGCATTCCGCAGCCTCAATAAGTACATCTGGAAAGGCGGAGTCCACGAAAACTGTGTGAGCAGTGACAATAAAAGAAAATCAGAAAATAAGGCTCGCGCTTTAATAACCACCGAAAATAAATAGTTAACTGATGCATTCTGTTTATGAATACAACTAAAACAAAAACAATAACTTCCAAAACATATGCGGGATTCAAGTGATTGGAGAATCAGATAGCGGTCAAAGCGTGCTGCAGTGAAACAAACTATACCACCATACACTTATATATAAGTATACTTAGTGTATCTTTCTTTAATGTGTTTTACTTTCTTTTTGTTTTCTCTATAAATTATTGGTGCACGAATGTTCACACTATAAACTAATGCGTACACTTAATGAGTTAAATTCGGGTGTTTGAATCTAACTGACTCGCTACTGCGAGGGCATCGCCTTTTATTCATTCTTACATAGGTTCTTATCATCTAATTATATAATGCAGCGCTTGTAAGACGCTGCAGTCTGCGTTGGTCAATGCAGCTGATATTTATCTTATATCTATGTTTGTGGCCTATGACCGCGCTAATCGCCTCCCGCGTGATCATATCTCTGGTCACTTCGGCAATAGACCACTGCAATCGTACTTATCTGTAGTTGCCACTTATGCTGTCCCGTGACATGTTTATTGCAGCCCTTAAATAGAACATATTTATAGGTCGTCTACTTATCATGTCTAAGCACATGTTTAGACAACGAATATGCATGTATGTATGTATAACCTCATCAGCATGCATAGCAACACCCAGGTTCCAACTCATCGCTCAGAATTAAAGTGGGGTAAGTTTGACGGAATACAGTCTCCGTATCTTCTTTATATGTCGTTTATATATACATATATTCTCGTGCCAATTTTGAGTTTCCTACAGCACCTATATACATTATATACATATTCTTGTAATAGCGGTAACCAAAAGGGTTAGGCAATAGGCATAAGGGATATTTTTATTGTTACCCTCTTTCAAGGCAATATATCTCATGAATAAAAATTAGTTGTTCAATGTTAATACTAGTTAAAATAAATACGACTTCCCAGCGGCGAGTATCAGCCTTGTTTTCGATATGCAAAAACAAGAGCCCTCAGAGCGACGCTTGTAGTCGTAAAAAGTCAACAGTTTTTCTTGACGTGTGCACCGTGGTCCGCTGATGAATTTCTCTGCTAAGACAATTGTTGTAAGCTTCGTAGGCGTTTGTGTACTAGCCGTTAATATTTGTATGATTCGTGTCCCAAGCCAGCAATATACTAACCAATAAAAAAAGCTATTAATTGAACTTCAACCAAAATAGGTAAATATTGGCGAGAAGTGGGGTAAGTCAGAAATTATGAGGACTGCTGACTGACGTAAGGTGCGACGGAAAATATTTTTACAGGCACTTTAAATATTTATTCTCATTATGTTGGAGAGGTGAGAGGCTTACCAAGATCCCACGACCAAATACGATGAGCTTGGCAACCTGGCAACCTGGTGCCTGAACATCGGATGCCTCTCCCTTGGCCCTAGTCCTTCTCCAGGACACGGGCCCTAATACGGTGACGTAACAATTTAAAGAAGATACCTTTTCTAAATCTTTAAGTGCTCGGTTAAATCTTACGATGCTTACTGCTCAGTGTTACAAGAACTATTTAAACCTTTGTAAGTTCCAGTTCGTACAGGATCAGAAACAGTTTTATAATTTTAATAAGCACAAGCAAGTTTCTTACCCTTCCTCGCTATTTCTTGAAAATACTACTGTAACTTGGGATTAGGCTATAGCAGCCTATTTGCCCAGTTTTTTTACAAGATATTCTACGTTACCTAATTCCGAACAGCTTTACCCGGTATCAAAATGGAATTTAATATTTTGTCCCACTCTAAATGAAAGCTTTACGATCTTTGGCGTATTAAGCCTGTCTATTCGCCGATCCCTGTGTAAGCCTCTACTGAAACTGTTTACCTTGTCCCTGGAATCTTCGCAGTTCCTCCATATATGGTAGGAGTCCTTTTGTGATCCCTCTCCATAAAAAAAGTAACAAATGGGATGCAAGCAATTACAGAGGAATCTCTTGTCGGCTTTCCTTAAGCTTTTTGAAAATCACACATTTTTTGCAGCATCCTTGTAGGTCAATTATAACACCTTGTCAGCACGATTTTATGAAACGCAGGTCTACCAACCATTAACCTTTTGAATGCGGTTCGTAATATAGGCCTTTAAAAATAATCTGCAAACAGATGACGTATACACTTACTTTATTAAAGCATTTGACTCTGTTATTCATTACCTTTTGATTCGGAAACTTGATTTATTTGGTTTCCCTGATAATCATCTAAATTGGATTTTAAGTTATCTTTAAAAATATTCTTTCTTGTATTCTTCGCGTCACATCCGGCGACCCAAAAGGGGTTACAATTGGTCCGCTCCTTTTTAATTTATTTATTAACGACCTTCCTTTGGTAATAAAACATTCGCGTGTACTTATGTACGCAGACGCTGTTAGATTATGCCTGCAGTATAAGGATATTTCTTCCCATTCGGAATTACAATGTGATCTATATAGCTTTCAAATGTGGTGCCGTGTCAACCCAAGAAACGCGACTTATACTCTAAGTGGGTGCTCTTTGGACAGAATAACACATGTTGATGATCTTGGTGTTCTTCTAGACCCTAAACTCAAATTTTCAGACCATATTTTGTCTATTGTTAATCAGGGAAGTGGTGTGCTTGGTTTTATAAAAAGATGGTCAAAGGAATTTAATGATCATTACATGACCAAAACCTTATTCATTTCGCTAGTCCGTCGGATTCTTGAGTATGGATCACCTGTTTACTGTTTACTATTACTGAGTTCACTCGGACCGCATTGAATAGGTTTAAAAACAACTTCTTACTGTTTGCCTTACGGCGTCTAAATTAGGATGCAATCCTCCTTATATAAGTAGACTAATGTTAGTTAATTTACCTTCCCTGAGTGACCATAGAGCGATGCTTTGAAAAGTCTTTATTTGTAATCTGATTCGTGGTAAAGTTGATAGTCCCAAGTTCACTATAGATTATGTACCCCTAATTTTAAATAATTGTTGATCTAACTATTTGTTGCATAATGCTTAGATCTTACTAATATTTATATATTTCCTCGATCCATTACAGTTTTGTATATCTCTCGTCGCGAAACGAGGCGTAGAGGAGATGTGGGAGGTGTACGAGTACCTACTTAGAGGCCACCATGCATAAATGCATGTACCTTTAAGCGCTGAACAGCGACGATACTGTTATGAATATATATAAGAAATATATAATAGCAGCGCTGTTCCGCGGCAGTAGGTTAAGTGAACTTTAGTAAAAATACTTTACTGCGCTCAAGAAAAAATATTCAATGGGTGCAGGACCATTTTTGCTCCCAGTTTCAAATAAAGAAATATAAAACTCTATATTCTGGCGACCGTCACACCTAGCAAAGCAATGATATCATCGATACCCCGGCCAACAAGATTTAAACAAGAATGTAACTAAATTGATGAACACCGAATACATCAACGATGGAAGAAAGCAGCAAAAAAAAACCACATTTTGACTGAGTAGATAGAGAAAGGACAAAAAGCGCGGAGGTAGGAAAACTCAGATTAAGAAAAGAATAGCACACCCGCATGGGCAACAACAATACAATTACAAGCAGAGCTGGAGCATTTATACAATGAATTGGAAAAAAAGAAAGCCCAAATGGCACTAGCTCAAGTATAATATCGATACAAAATAAAATGACTAGCAAATTTAAATCTACAGCAAGAAAGAGATTGCGAAGGACCTTGGAAAGCCTGATTTGCAAGTTCAAACATTGCAACCATACAGTCGGAAACTCCGACAAAACTGCGTGCTTCAGCGTCGTACTGCCTGCTACCTGCCTACGGAAATCCAGCGCTGGCACCGCCAAGGTCTTTTAGCAGGCCCAAGAAGCCGTCAGTGCCACATAGGGCACCGATGCCGGCCGCACAACAAAGATTGCAGGAAGCTGTTTCATCATTACTTGTTTTGTATAAATTAAACATACAAAGTTATTAATATTACTACCAGTTGCTACCGTTGGTAGCGGGGCTTCTCAGGAAAAGTCTGATTTAGCTTAGTTTTATATTTATTTATTTGCAAGGAGGACCGCTCGATTGCGATATAAAATCAGAACTGAAATTTATACCAAATATTTGTTGATTTAAAGCTAACATAATATGATACTCACAGCGGTCACCAAACAATGCAGTGTTTGCAGGCTGTTCACGAGCATCCGGTCAAAATGCTAGGTCCACAGTTTGACCGACGATATGCCATGGTTAGTGAGGCTGGTTTGCTTCAGTTAACTTGCACGAGCATCCGATCAAAATCCTAGGTAAGAAGTTTGAGCCATGGTTAGCAAAGCTTGATGAGCGTGATGAGTTCTGTCCGGTCCGGAAAAATGCGGTATATATTCTACAGATTTGCCACGCCTACTTCTACGCCCACTGCTACGCCCACAAACCACCCAAAACTGTCACGCACACGCTTTTGAAAAATGTGATATTTTTTCACTTTTTATATATCTTGTAAAATCTATAGATTGCCAAACAACTTTTTGCCACGCCCACTCTAACGCCCACAAACCGGCCCAAACTCTTAGGCCCACACTTAAAATTTTTTTTTTTTTTATTTCATTTTATTATTTTTTTTCCACTTTTTACCTATAATTCAGAGTCTATTATAGTGAAAACATAATACGCTGTAGGGGTCATGAAACTTATAGTTAGATCTACGATGATTTGAAATTACGGGAACGTAATATCTAGGAACAGAGACTAACCAATTCGGAAAAGAATAAGATAACAAATAATGACTGTTCCAAGCATCGTTTTATGGTTAGCTAGGGAAGGCGAAATAATTAGCATTACTCTACTGAAATAAGGAGGTAAAAAAGGGTTTGCATCCCAATTTAGGCACCGTAAGGCAACCAGTAAGATCTTTTTTTGAACCGATTCAATGCGGTCCGAGTGAACTCTGTTACTCAAGATCCATACTCAAGTCTCTAGAGTCCGGCATCGCTGCTCCAGAAATGATGCCATGGGAATTGAAGCCTGAAGCCTGGGTCCTCCGTATTCTCTTTCCACTTCGCCAGATCCAGCTTTTGGACAAGTACTTGGGTGATAATGCATTCAGAGATTTGTTCCGTTGTTTTCAATCCACTTAGAGCGAGTATGAGCGTTGAACTTATCCGACGATTTACGAAGCCTTAAAACGGAATCCCACTGCACTGCCCTTAGTCTCAGAATCTCAGTAACATGATTCTGAAAATCCAAACGCCGATTAGCAAATCTGTTTTGTAACAATTCCAACGCTTTAACATAGTTGCCATCCGATATTTACAGTGAGCGAATGGTTTTCAACGCAGTGTCTCTCAGACATTTTGCTGCAGCTTTTCTAAGGTTGTGAGGTTAGGATGATCTTAGGAATCATAGAATACAAATCTTGCCAATTATCGTAGCCTCCAGCGAATTGTGGGAGCTAAAGAGGGGGCAGAAACGGTGCATTATGGCTAAGTGGACGCTGCTGATGGCACCAATTGCACGGAAAAATACCGTCAGCAAAGATTGAGTGGAAGTGATTTTGCGAAACGCGCTTTCAAATCTTCCCAGAGGATTTAAGCGTGACGTGAACATTTTCAAATTTCTCATTCTGATTACTTTCAATTTCGTCAAAAGCCATTTCTTTCAGCTCCTTGAGAATTTTCCTAAATGTTTAATCTAGCTCATCGATCATCTCCAATCCCACATGCAGGGCGGAATCGTCAAACGAAGTTAGCGCAGAGCTTAACAAGGAATCCGCTAAGCGCTCCTTTTATTAAAAATGGCGGACGCTTTGCGCCTTAAAAATGTCACCTTGTTTGCGGCAGCGGTTTGACTTAATTGCAGAGCAAGCAGCAGAACGCAAGGACAAATTATAAAATAACAAAATTTATCATTATTGTTCAACAGTATGGGAGTGACAGTTTTGGGCGGTTTGTGGGCAAATCGAAAGAAAATTTACAAGACTATCAAAAAAACACAAGATCTACTCATATCCCCAGCTTGCTGACTTAACTATCGATCAAAGACGGGCTTTTATTAAAGTCAAATCCTTGTACCTTAACTTCTTGAAGTTGGGACATGTTTCACGGAAGCGTGAACACAATTTCACCTGTAAACATTGTCGCGGTCGTCACCTCACACTGGTTAATTCACTAACACCGATTTCGCAAACAGCTGTAACCAACGCCGTGACAGAAAAGGTTGAACAGCGCAATTTGGCCGCTCCGGAAAATTCAACAATGACTATCAGCCACGTTGTACGTGCGCAAGTCGCTTCTGGATCTATAAACAATGAAACTTCTGCTACAAGGTCTAAGGAAAACTGCATTGCCAATAGCTTTGGTGTTAGTTCGCAACGCTAAAGGGACGCGCACTATATTTGTCATACATCTAGAAACAGTGCATTCAAGCACTGCTTGCCTTCTCGATCTCTTGTATCCTGGAATCTCATCGATCGAGGCGGAAAAACTAAAGGCTGCAGCACACTGGAGTTGCAGTCAAGAATCTCAGATGACAAAATGCATGTACGGCCCCACGTTTGGAGTAAAATCACTTCTACATTATCCTGGTATGATATTGACGCATCGGCACTTAAGGTGAACACCTTTGAACTTGCGGATTCGGAGTATGAATCATAAGGTCTCATTGGGATCCTTTTGGGAAGCCACAACTTTCGGTTAGTTTATACGGGCCAAAAAATGTTTGACAGCCAGGGCAACATCATCGCCATTTTCACAATAATGACCACTAATTCATTGTCTTTTACAACTTTGCATACGGCGATCGATATCGGCGCATCGCTTCGACGCTTTTGGGAGCTGGAGGATGCTAACCAGTACACAAATCGAGAACCAAATGATGACAAGGTTGAGCAACATTTTGTCATTTTGGAAGCGCTTATATAGAGCGGCCGATACGTTCTTCCTATATGCAGCCATCCTTCGAGCTATATGAAAACATGAGCTTCAAGGAAGCTCAACGAGATACCTTCAAATCAGAAAACGACATACTTCAGTTAAACGGAGTCATATAAAAGCCGAGTACTTGAATCGGACTAAACGTTTATATCGATGATTTCGGAGTACCCGCACCCAAGGCCGGTCCAAACCAAAACATGTATGAGAGGGCATTACTTGGACCTATCCTAGTGACCGTGGGACGACACAAGGAAAAACGTTGGGGTATTATCTTCACATGCCTGACTTTATGCGCCATTCATATAGAAATAGCCAATAGATTGGATACCAGCTTCGTGCCTCGACGAGGAACACCAAGGGAAATATTCTCAGATAATGGCACAAATTTCAAGGCAACGGAGAAAGTGGTGAAGGAAGAATTTACAAAAGTGGTCTTCGAAAAACTTGTTGTTAAATATGACCAGATTAAATAGCGCTTAAATCCACCTGCAGCGCCCCATATGGGCGGATCGTAGGAGCGCCGAACTCCAGCTACAACGACGAAACACTTAGGAATAATTTAATGGGTGCAGAGTAACTAATTAACTCGCGTCTCTTAGCCTTTGTATTCCTTTGTATTGTATTGAGGCAGAGGACGATGACGCACTGACGCCCAATCACCGAATAATTGCATCTGCAGATGGCAACAAGCCACTATTTACAAGTGAGTCAAGCGCAAGACAACGTTGGTGTCAGATTAAGGAATTAGCAAAGCTGTCTTGGAAGAGGTGGGTAAAGAAATACACGCCAATCATCACCAGACGGTCTAAAAATACACACTTTCAATAAACACTTTCAAAAATACACAAAAATACACGACCACTCCAACGCCCACAAACCGCCCAAATCTGTCACGCTCAAAATTTTGAAAAATGGTTTCCTATTTTTTAAAATTTTTTTTATTTTATTATTTTTTTCCCCAATTTCTACCGATATTCCAGAACATTTTTGAAATTTCTCGTCAGCACTTCCACTAGCTGAGTCGGGGAACTCGACTATAGCGTTCTATGTAGTTTTATTATTTGTCTTGACAGTTTCGGCTTGTTTTGATTTTTTTTCCTTTTATTATTTATTTTGCCCTTGTTCGGAATGAATTTCCCGACTAGGTTACCAGATACGAATTTAATTTTTGTTCTTGGGATTCCTAAAAGACCGTATGACGTCAATTTTCTCGATTTATAATTTTTTGTCGGATAGAATATGTCTCAGGAACTTAAGCTGCTTGTCTTCTGTGAAGAAGAATGTCCTGGAAAGTTTAGCACACTTTTTCTACAGTGCAGTCGATTTCCACGTTAGTGGCGCCAAAGATGATGACGTCATCGATAAAGTTAATGGCGTTAGGAACATGCGTCTTTCAGGTCTAGGTGGCGAAGAGCTTGGCATCTTTGAGTCTGTTCTTGAAAGAGTCGAATGTTAGTAACGGATAGTTACTCCCGGAGAATTGCATTATTTTCCAGCCCCATGTCGACACAGAGAGATTTATAATAACTACCTAATCGGTTTTATTGGCGCCCAATACGCTTAAATGTAATAATAAAATCCGAAATAATAAGGCTTAAAAATTAAGGTCTCGTGATCGGCTTTTGATTAAAAAAAAAACACTTCGAACTCACACAGTAAGGCCTAGAAATTGGGTTCTCGCCATGGGGTTTTGATTAAAAAACAAACACTTCGAACTCACACAGCAAGGCTGTGATTGCACTTAATTAATTATTTTAAAATTTTTAACTTAATAATTAATTTTTAACTCTTGTTAATATCCATACCAGTCTTTGACGGCAAGTTACCAAGCGTCAGGGGGAATTTCCCCTAATGAGATAACCCTTAAGCTAACTCTTATGATTAGTAAGACTTTTTTGACCTATGACGCACATATTGCCGCTATTTAATATAATAGATCTCGGCAGGACGCATTGAACTCCTTTGTGACCGGCTTAAAGAAATCAGTCAGACATGTAGTTCTCTAAGCCGCGAACAGAGATTTGCCATTAGCATTGGATGTGGCTCAACGGGCTGAGTCTTGCAATGAACGAGCCTGGTTCGTGGAAAGCTTCAATAAAAATTTAAGAGATATACCTCACTATTCAGAAAACGATCGACAGGGTAACCATATTCAAAACAGCTCACAAGGTAGAAATAATAATAACTCGCATGCCGATTTCCAAAGAAATCAACGCAATAACGCACCGGTCAATAGTAATCAAGCTAACTGCTCCAAATTTTAAAAAAACCAAGGAAATAATGGCCAAATGCAATAGAGAGTCAAACCATCCTTTGAGAGGCTATGCTCAAAACCTTGGTCCTGAACCAATAGACGTTGATCCTACATCACGCCCTAAGGTCATCCTCCGACGCCGCGGAAGTAGAGGCAGATTCCGAAACATGTAATTGTTTAGGGTACCGTATCTATAAAAAAGAGTCCCTGGGAAATTAGTCTACTGATAGAGATACTGTAGATAAAACTATATTAAGCCTCTAGCAGACTTGAAACACTTAAAACCGGTGGAAACGCCATTTGATATCACGTCAATTCATGGTCATACAAAAATAGAGCAATTTGTTCAATGTTAAGTCCCATTCTTTTTTGTTAAACAACTTTATCGCATATGACGGTATTGTTGGACTAGATGTGCTAAAGAAGGTCAATGCAAAAATTTACCTAACAAAAAACACCATCAAACACCATCACGGTTCGGAGCTAATTTTTTATTAAAAAAAATGTATTCAGAAATGAAAACTTTATTAATATCGGCGACGCCGCCGTCGAAAATTTCAATAAAACTATTAAAAACAGATACAAAGCCTTTACGGACCAAAACGAGTCCCTCCTTTTTAATATAAGCACGGTCGGCACTGACGGTAACCCGTATATTCAAAACTTTACCCATATCCGATGGGTGTCGCCGAATTCGTCAATACGGAGGTTAAACAAATTCTAGCAGACGGATTAACAAGGCCATCTTGGTCGCCTTACAATAACCCGATTTTGGCTGTTGATATAAAGCGTTTTGATGAAGAAGGTCATAGGAAGAAACGTCTTGTTATTGTTTTCAGGAAAGTTACCATCCATATCGAGTATACTGTCGAACATTGGAAAAACACAGTACTCAACGACTCTTAAATTGAACTCGCGGAGCCTGATTGTGAAAAAAACAGCTTTTTCGGTCAACAAGGGGAAGTATGAATTTTGCAGGCTTCCCCTGCATTTTCCAGCGAGTAAAAGATTATATTTTAAGATAACATATCGGTAAAACTTGCTATGTCTACGTTGACGACGTAATCATTTCTCCCAAATAATGGAGAGTCACGTCAACGATAAAATCACAGTACTAAAAACTTTGTACGATGACATGAGAGTGTCTCTAGAAAAATCCCAATTTTTTAAAGAGAACGTAGAGTATTTGGGATTCATAGTGGGATTCAAAGGCCATAATAGAATTCCAACCTCCATTCACACTGTTCAGTTCAAGGTAATTTTTGGTATTGGCTAGCTATTATAGGTGTTTCATAAAGGCGTTTGCTAGCATGGCTCACCCCTAACGAAGATTCTAAAAGGTGAGAACGGGAAGATTGGTGCAAGCCATCCAAAAAAAAAATCAAACTGGAACTGACCAACGAACAACGAAAATCATTCGAAAAATTAAGAAACATCCTGGAGTCTGAGGATGCCTTGTTAGCATACCCAGATTTCACTCAATCATTTGATTTGACCACTGGAAGCCTTTGGAAGCTGTTCAATCACTATAATCTCTCGCTCGTTACTACTACTACTACAAATACTGGCCGGCTCAATGTCATAAAAAAATCCGAGTCCCAGGCTTAAAAGGTGGAAAGCGTTTGTTGATTATCAGTACTCTACAAGCCGGAGAAAAAAACTACGTAGCCGACGCTTGTCGCGGCAAAACGTAAATGCACTCTGACATCGCTACTATTCACAGCGTGGACTCGAGGACTTTCAGGAATCAAATAGAAATTGAGCAGGCAAAATCAAAAAACACGTCATAATGTCCGATTAACAGATCGCCGACATTGCTTGGCTCACTAAAAGATTTAATAAAAATAGATGTTGTCAATGCAATTCACTGTGAGCTACCCATAGTCGCCTTCATTCAGCACGATTTAATCGATGCGTTTACCTCCATTGCATTTAGACACTGTAAGAGCCTGATCATAGATATAACGAATATTACCGAACAAAGAGAACCCATAGAGCAGGTCAAGAAAAGGTATAGCCAGTCCTTCGCGATTACTTCTTCCCCAAAATTATATTATATTCCAAGGCAAAATACAATCGTTATCCGGTTTAACAAACAATAGCGAAAACACCAATTCGCGGTTATAATGCTTAAATGATCCACAAGGTGACAGCCATTTCAATAAAACCAATAGTGTGCTAATGGTTCAAAAATCCAAATTCCGATCCAGACTTCCTTGATTCCATCATAACCGGTGATGAGACATAGTGCTTTAAATATGACCCTGAAACTAAGCGTTAATCTGCTAAATGGAAGTCTAAAGGCGAGCCAAAACCAAAAAAATTGCGTTTTCAGAAGTCTCGAGTCAAGACAATTGATTACTTTTTATGATTCGAAATTCCACAAGGAATTTGTTTCAGAAGGACAAACTGTTGATGGAGAACACTATTTAGGCGTTTTACATCGTTTCTGGAAAAGAATCGGTCGTGTTAGACCAGAATATCCAGCAGGATAACAGCTCTTTTTATTGCACGATAATGCACCGCCTGTCAAGACCAAAAAAGTGAACGAATTTTTAATGAAAAAAGGGATTTCTCTCATCGACCGTCCTCCGTATTCGCCTGATCTATCAATAGTCATATTTTTTATTTCCAAAACTGAAAACCAAGATGAAGGGACCATTTTATGATGATATCCCAGAAATTCAATCAGCCGGAACCGAGGTACTGAAGGACATTTCTATAAGTAACATAAAAAAATTTATGCATGCGCTGGTTGATCGTTCCAAACGTTGTGTTGAGTGAAATGGAACCTATTTTGAATAAATAATAACTTTCAAAGGTAATATAATGTGTATTTTATTTTATATCCAAAAAGTTCAGTTATTTTTCGGACACAACGGACAAATAGAAATAAATGACAAAATACAATTACAATTGAGCGAGATCAAGGTCGCCAGCCTGCTCGCGACAACTTATATTTGACATGGTAGCCCATTGCAATACCCAGTCTGGCCACTTGGACCCTGTCACCATAATTGATGAGGAAATGCTTATCATCAATGATGCAGCCTTAAGTATCACCGACGAAAAGGGAATAAGCCAGGCAGTATTCGGAACTTACATGGTGTCATACACCAACAAAACTAAAATAAACGACACTCTTTATATTAACAATATCGGAACATCAAAGAAAGCTGCAGTTTCAGCCATGGCCCAGGTAAATGTTCTGAGGCATCTGAGCGCCTTAGTTCACGTAATTAGCGTAAAAAATCTTTATCACCTTAGCCGCCTCCGAACCCGACTGCCATCGGACAACACCTGGATCTTTTGCTCTGTCTCTTCCACAGCCTCAATAACCCTCATTATCATACTTCTGATTTGACGTTTCAAGACCAACCGCGAACAGCCACCGAAGGTCATAGAATCCGGGGACGCCTTCAACGTAAGATAGAGAGTAGTTAACATGCGTAAATCGGAGGGGTACAATGACCCACCGGATGCGCCACCGTCAGCAGAAACATCGACGGTACCAGACCGGCCGAGCAAGCATTCCGCTTCAGCAAAATCGAACCTAATACGGAAGGGCATGTGAGTGCCAAGTGTTCGGGTTCGTGCCAAGTTTGCCCGCAGCGCTCAGCGGAAGACTTCGCGGGATAAATAAGTTAGCCCTAATAGTTCCGTAGTTATCCGTAAGATAACAATAACATGAGCAGTTGGCTCAATAAATGATCCTGTTATAATATCCACCTAATCGGCTTAATTTATATATTATTCTTCGTCATCGCGTAGTAACTTTATATACTCATTTTTTGCATGAAGCAGGTTGCTTCCTCGTCCACGCAATGTACATGCACAGCCTTTTAAGGTTATTTCTTAGGAATTGTCCGTTAGCGTTTGTACGACATTACTTGGTGAAGTGACCAAGCTTGAGAATTCACGTGAGTTTTTACAGATGGAATCAGCAATTGGTCTTGTTGTAATTGCCCGCGATTCCTTGGTGTATCTGCTTGAAAACTCCTTCCCCAGTAGTATCTTCTTAAGTTCTAAGGGTGGGCATCTATAATTTTATCTTTTTTCCTCGATTCCTGTTTTCGAGGATCGAAACGAACATCTATTTGTTTGCTGGCGCAGTCGCATCATGAATTCCGGAAAACTTTAGCTGTCTAACGGTGTCAGACATCTTAGTAAATTCCTCTCAAACAAGTTTTGTTCTGGGGAGAAGTGTTGATTCAAGTGACTTATGAGGATACCGTAGATGTCTTCATCATATTTATCGTTGGGTTCGATCAGAGCACCCGGCTGCGAGTATGCCAATGACTGCAGCTGGATTCCTTCAAAGATCAGTACCTAACTTCCCTTTTGTTTCCTGTGTCTGCTTTCGATGGAACCTAGAGTTCGGATTTTGAAAGAAAGAAAGCATATAATAAATAATTTGTAATATGTAATATATAATTATACCAACTTTTTTCTGGGTATAAGCATATATTGCAATATTCGGCCCTTAATATATTTTTGTTGCATGTACCGCTTTTATAGTGCGTACTCGGCTCTTAATATTTCTTATTTTTTTCTGCGTGTACCACTACTCAGCGCTTCTCTTATTGTGCAGACTCCACTTTCGGCTCCTAATATTTATTATTTTTGTGTTATGTTACCACTTTAAGCAATGCAATCTTCCGGAAACAGGAAAATAACTTCTGTGGTATTAGTAATATATACATATACGGACAGGTTAAGAGGTTGGCCAACTATTTGACAGTTAGCACAAAAACTGATAATACGGATAATACTTATGATATTTTTTTCTGTTTGTAATGTACTTTATGTTAGTCTACAGTAGTGCTAATGTGTCTCTAAGGATTGCAGATATACCCAAAGGGGAAGGAGCCTTATTGTTAAAATTCACTTTTTTAAAATACTTCTAAGCTTTGTTTTTAAACATGTTTTAAATTAAATTAAGCCCCAAATAACTAATGAATACCAGCATCATTTTCATTATTTCAATGTTCCTTAATCGATGAAAACTCTCCGATGTTATATTGACGCGCATGCATTTTATATCGGAACGTTTTCGCTAACTCTGGTGCTACCCAGCGGCATATAGGTGGCACGGTCTTACCTCTGAAGCATTTTGCATTTGTACTAAAAGTTTTAATTAAATTAAATTTACTTCGATAGCCTTCGTTTCCAAATTGTATTTTCAACATCCACTAAATGCACTTTTTTTTTCTTTTGTGGAGTGTTTTAATGAGCAAGTAACGTTCAAAAAGCATATCGAAATACAGTGTTCAAGTTAGTATTATTTAAAGGCAAATTTATTATGTGCTACAGTAGGGAATGTCGGTGGCGGTTGAAAAACTAAAACATGTTGACATAATAAAGCATTATTTTTTTGAACCAAACCTATAAGTTCAATTCCGGCTGCATCTGCTCGTGTGAATGAATACCTAGAAAACCGACATAAAGCTGCTGTGGTGGCTGAACGGTACTACCCACGAAAATACATTATTTTGACATAAGGTGAGCATTAAAGATTTTGATTTACACCAAATAAACAACCCGAACAACCTGGAAAAAATTAGCGTTCATAACGTGGGTTCAATGATGAAAATAAATTCCTAACTGTGTTATCAAATTGCATTGAAGTTCGGATGTGTTTAATGAACATTTTAAAAAAAACTACGTACTTGTACGCTGGGGTTCTCTTAAAGCATACTAAATGAAAGGAATTACGGTTTTTCGCAGCTTATTTCAACGAGCGCAAGAATAAAAGCAGCCTAATAAAACAACAAAAAACCATACAAATAATTTTATTATTATGGTAATGTTTATACGCTTTTAAGCTTTATATATTTATACTCTTCAGAGGCTGTATTGATTTTAGACAACTGCATCGACATAAAAAGTATAAATACACTAGTCGGCATAAGTATTTTGATAAAATTGTCAGCTTCATTTGAAACTTGCTTGCCCTTGATACCAATAACTAACGGTGCGAAGATGATTAGCAAAGCAAAAAATGAATATTTAGGACACAGAATGCCAAATTTTATACGGCTTACCCATTGCATTCTCTTCCTACTTACAAGGATGCACGCAGACAACAAATTTTGGTTTAGCACAAGTATTTTGACAATCTCATTTAGTAAATGGTATCCTGCTTTTGAGCACGTGTAAATCAACAACGAGTCGATATTTTCCGTATCAAAACCAACTAGTCTCCCAGTTTACTATCTGAAAAAAAAACATTTCCAATGGTTTTCTTCCTATTGCAGGTAGTATACATATACAGTGGCTCACAGCTTATTTCAACCACCGTCTATCTGAAACTTCAACGGTCTGTAAAAGCTAATCTAAGCATTTTATCAAAAAAAATTTAAACGCAACATATTTCTTGTATGTTTCAAGATATCATTTAGTAACTTATTTTATTTTTAATTATTTTTTTAGAATTTTTTTAAGAATTAATAATGAAAATGTACCTCAAAACAATGCAACAGCTTATTTCAACCAGTTTGTAACATTGGTATATAATCTTGTGCTTAAAATTGCTAAATTTTTTTTTAAAATGTGTGACCCCCTTGTTGTCAACAATCATTTTAAGCCTTTTCGGCATCGAATCCACTAATTTTTGGGTGAGTTCTGGTGTGATTTTAGTTTCAGATAGACGGTGGTTGAAATAAGCTGTGAGCCACTGTATGCCGAAACGGGCGGTACGGGTCACTATATAATTTAGTATTTAATATTGGTTTTAAATTGATCACAAGGTCGGTAAATTTAAATTTGTGTAAAACAAAACATAGTGCAGTTTTTTTTAAATGCATACTTATTTTTGTATAACGCGATTTATTTTTGTATTATGCTCTAACAATTCCACTAAAATCATTTAATAAATAAAATATATATATTTGTACATTTTACCAGTTTGATGTTGAAGTTGATTCATGAATTATATTTGAATGAATTATATTTAAATTTCGGAAAACTACAAAAACAGTCTAAATTAATCTATTGCTTTAGACGACATTAGCAATTTAAAATCTTAAAGCATACTATGGTAAACAACATCAGGAGGTCGGTAGCCATTAGCGCATTCGCCGCCAGGGGCGCTCGTTTTCCTTCTGTCATACAAGTATATAGAGGAATGTGTTTATTATTGTAATGGACTTAACTTCCCTTAACTAAGTCTTTCTTGTTTGTTTTACTTCTCCATATTGTAATATTTCTTACATTAAAAAAATCTTTTTGTGAACATGGCTTCGTTGTGTGATTTTCGCAGACTAGACTTTCCTTCTCCTGTAACATTTACTTTTAAATACTTTAAATACTTCAGCTGTCATATTTCTGCCGTCGTCATATCCAAGATCTATTGGATCTTTAAACCTTATTATACCCGTTACTCGAAGTAAAGGGTATACTAAATTTGATGAAAAGTATGTCAAAGGACTAAGGAATCTTAGGAATTCCTTAGATAATCTTATCAGGATCGATCGGAAACGCTTCTGTTTAGTCGCAGCAATATGTGTACCTCTCTTTAACGTAGTATCATACATATCATATATCAGGCCATGTTGTCAGTCGCGCTATATCATGAGCCACTTACTGGTCAAAGCATATTCTGCTGAATTGACGAAATCTAGTTGGCATATGCCAATTCCATATTGCAGCACTTATATTTCTTATTGATATAAGCATACAAAAAAATAACGTTAAGCTTACTCAATAAAATCAGTAATAGTTATGACCACAAAGACAAGCTTAACTCAATGCTGAGACTTCAGGTCTTCATATGCTACAGTCCAACTGCATTTAAGCTAACAAAGCTATATTTTCGCGATACCGACTCGAAAGAATTTTCCGTATAGAATTGTCAAACAGGCGACATTTTGAAGGACGTTTGTTATCATTAACAATTCATTTTGCTCGGCACATCTGATATTTTCAGTTTTCGAAATTTTTGAAATTTCAACATCGACCAAACTGCTAAGACATACTGCTGAAAAAAATGTTCGCCTTCTTTGTCATTCAGCGCGTTCTGAAAGATTTTACAGGGAAGGGAAAACCCACCCCTTTCCGTTCATGAGGAATATGATGACCCAGTCCTTCGTAAGCTTAGAGAACGGGATTCAAGGGATTAAACACTTCAGGCAACGAATATGTACACTTGCTCAGAGTCAGCCTCCCGAAATTTGATAGAGATTTGCTTAAATGACCCCAATTTGTATACCCGTCACTTGTAGAGTAAAAGGTTATTGTTGGCCGCTTTCTCGGCCTTATAAATTGCTTTCCTTCTGAAGGTCCGAGCGCTTCACGATTAATTGCATAGGTGGTCTCAGCTGATGTATTCCTGTTTCCCAATTAGTTAAGTTGCACTAAATTTGTCAATGCAGTTTTTCTTTATTTGCGTCCGTCGCACTTGGATGGATTTTGCACAGTGAAAATTGCTCTCGAATAATCGTTTTAAAACGAAGCGAAAACAAAGGAGATTGAGAGAAGCGAATTTGGAGTTGCCAGATCGCTTGCCTTCCAATAGCAACATGATATATCGGTATACATATTACATTTTCTTAGTACTATAAATGATTAAACATGATGATACATTTATGTTTTCTTGTAAATTAAATGATTGACAAATACAAAATAGATTGATCTCTGATGGACGACTTCTTCTCCAACAGGTATACTAGATTCCTTAACAAGTATGTAGAAGGAAATCTTTCCGAACATAAAAAGTGTATATATTCTTCGTCAGGATCAATAGCGAAGTCGATCTGGCCGTATGAACGTAGAGATCTCATAAATCTACAAAATTAAGATAAAGCATGCTGATTCCAGAGAGAAAGAAAGACGTAGCGCAGGTTTGTTTCCAAAAGTCAAAGTCCACTCTAACGCTCATTAACCGCCCAAAACTGCCACGGCCACACTTTAGGAAAATGTTTTAAAATATTTCAGTTTTGAATTAGTCTTGTAAATTTCTATCAATTTGCCAAAAAAAACTGTTTGCCACGCCCACTCTAACGCCTACAAACCGTTTAAAACTGTCACGCCCACAGTTTTTAAAAATGTGTTGAAATGTTTTAATTTTATTATTCATTTCTATCGATATCCTAAAAAATGTTACTAGGGCCTACTCTAACGCCACAAGCCGCCCATTACCCCCACGCACACACTTTTTAAATTTTTGTTGATTTTTTTAGTTTAATTTTTTTTTGCAAATGTCTCGGTACACCAGTAGCTGAGTGACGGGTTTCTGATAGTCGAGGAACTCGACTAAAGCGTTCTCGTTTTTTATCTATTGAAATGCAGGGTTCGTGGTAAATGCCCACGGTACTGTAAATGTAATATTTCAAAACCACTGTAACGGGAGAGACTGAAGAATTGAATTGCATAGTGCATTAGTAGACGCCTACAACAATCTCCGACAAGTTGCAGAAACGCTACTAACTCGTGGCGATTCTAAGTCACTACAAGAGTTGTATTTTACAATCATTGAGTCTCTGGTATCATTGTAGGGATTCGTCATTAATATATCCAGCTGGGACATCATATTAATTGCCATCATTAACCAAAAATTTGTTTGGCAATCAGAGACCTTTACGAGCAGGTTTTGGATGACTAGAGGGTCTCGGCCCACTTCTCTCATTTAGATCATTTTTGATCTAAGAAAAAAATGCTGTTAGAGCATTTCAGCTAATTTTTTCTAAAATTATCTATTTAATTTTATGTGTATAAAATATAAATAAATACAATTTGAGCCAAATGTGTCAAGTAAATTTTGTATAGAAATAATCTATAAGCTGGCAAAATTGCTAGAATAAATAAACAGTTGCACTTTTCTAATATAATTATATATTGTATTATAGCACAATAACTAGTGAAACATGTAATTTTTTAGACTTCGATGATATTATAGCAATCGAATAGCTCTATGTAATCGTAACCAAATACATTTTATAATAAATATTATAGATCAAATAAATATTTATAAAATTAATATAAAAATATGCAACCTGTTGTTGACTTTTTTTAGGTACGACGTGCGGACATAAGCATCTAAGAATCATTGCCTACAAATATGTTTATAAAATATTAATCTAACGCCCATAATTCTGGGATAAAGTAATTCATGAAATTGTTTATGTATTAATATAAATATTTAATTTTATATTCATATTTCATATTTCTAAGCTTTATTCGAATAATTATTATGTTAAGGCAATCCAAAATTAGAGTTTTTTACATGGTGGCAATTGATCAAAAATAATATAGATTTAAAGTCTAAGAACATGTAAAGTGGAGGGCATTATTTTGTTAAATTTACATTTAATGAGCATACGTATGCGCATATACAGTGGGCGCCCGTTGTTGCATGTGTACAAGAGAGCTGCAGCAAAGACACTAGAATAATAAGATCCGTAACGGCCATACATTGGTTTTGCACTATGCAGCCACTTTTTTGGTGGCGGCAATAATTGCTCTCTTCCCGCTCGCATAAAACTTAGAGCATAAAAATCTAAAAAATAGAATTCACTTGCTTGTGTGAGTGAAAACAGTAAACAAAAAAGTGTGCATGTGTGCGTTGTTGTGCTAGAAGACGATTTTCGGTCCGAAATCAATTTTGATCTAAGAAACAAATTTGATTAATGTTTTGGTCAATTTCGTTGTATAATAATATGAGCTAATAAAATAATATTTAAAAATTGATGCCGTGACTATTATTTTTTTTTTAAAAGTTGTTTTAATATTCTTTAGGTAAAATCGCTGCTCGAATTAGCTACTGTTTACATATAAATATTTTTATTATTAATTATCTGTAATAAATGTAATTTTTGGTACCCAGGGAATACCACGGGGAGGCCATTTTTTTAAATTAATGTTATTAAATTTTTGTACTATATATTTATATATTATATATATATTTATTTTTAGTCGTCACTAATTTTTCATTCATGAGATAGAATGCTGAGTGAATATTTTATTTGAAACATTGTTTCAAATTAGAAACATGTTTTCGTGTTTTTATGGCACTGACGACAAACTTCACCAGGGGACTGTGAACGACATCTCTTTTGTGGAGGCGATCTTACAGCATTGAAATCAATATCATCATTTTTGCAACTCTCATATTTAATTAGGTTGCGATCTGGAATTGTTCCTTTCCTTAGATATTTTACGCCAATAGCATCTGGCGAGAAATGATCTTGGCATAAAAGCAGTGATGAAGTGCTCGCCACAAAATCTTCTGTAAATTGGCACTTTTCCGCCCATTTCATTAAAATTGTTGCATCCTTTTTAGGAAACCTAAACAATTTTAATGCGGGGTGTTCCCGCCTAGATTTCTGACAGTGGGGAAGGCTGCACTTGTTCCCACTGATATTTAATCTTTTTTTGTCGGCCATAGCCAATTTTTTTTACATAAAACAATAAATGTTAAATTCAAAAGTTCAAACCTTTATCGAAAAGCAGCAGTACCAGCACAACGTAATATAGGCGCGACCAATTATGAAAATATGTACATTTCTAAAATTTTTTTTATTTTGTACTACTTAGGACAATAACTTATCGCACTTTATGGCAATTGTGCTTTAATAAATCAGAAAATCAATTTTTTTAATTTAAACATGCGTTTATATTATTAAAATTTCGAGAAACGGAGCACTATGTATTTGTCAGAGGAGGAACTAAAAGAAGAAAGAATACATTTGGCGCGCTTTTTTACCCACCCAAAATTTCGCGGTTTTTACAAATATCAAATTGGAATATAACAAAGACAAATACTGAAAATAGATCATTTACAGAAGTATGCATATTTTTTTACTTGTATACTAGTAATTTGTACTAAATAGTTAAAAAACATCATATACAACTTTTGCATTGCAAAATTGAATTCTTGAGGCAGGACCTCTTAGGTGCGCCTAAGAATCACTAAGATCAAAAAAATTTTCCACGTCGCAAGCTGAATACTCTAACGACATATTTTCTAGTATAAAGTAATTTATTAAAATAATTCGGTATTAATATGTACATTTATTCACCTATTATTATTTCTATGATGTAATTAAATAATTATCATGTTAAGGCAATGCAAAATTAGAGTTTTTACTTTTTACTTACGAGTACTTTGTACTCGATTGCCAGAGTACAAATAATATAGATTGAAAGTCCATTAACTTCTGATTTGAAGGGCATATTTTGTCAAATTTACAATATACGAGCATACGTGTGCACACATACAGTGCTCGGCTGTCGCTGTATGCGTACAAGAGAGCTGCTGGCTCTAGAGCGCTCTCTCTTTGACTCTTGAACAAAAAATCAAGAGAGCCTGGAGCCAGCTCTAGAGCCAGCCCGAAAAAATCGTGTGCAAAAAAATCGTATGGCGTTACGCATCTTATTATTCTAGTGTCTTTGATTAAACACTCTATTCATACAAAACACGAAGACCCTATCTACAAAAAAACATATAAATACCCACAAGCATTTGACCAAGAAGTCAATAAACAAATAAACGAAATAATAGAACAAAAAATAGTTAGAAAATCTAAATCTCCCTATTGTTCTACAATTTGGATTGTCCCAAAAAAAAACTATGCTTCTGGCAAATCAAAATTTCGATTAGTTATAGACTATCGTAACCTCAATGAAATAACCATTGACGACAAATTCCCTATTCCCGTAATGGATGAAAAGGTTTCCATCAACTTCAAATGGACCAACAGTCAATACCGATAACCGCGTTCTCAACAAAACATGGACATTACGAATATACTCGTATGCCCTTCGGTTTAAAAAATGCACCAGGAAGTTTTCAACGTTGCATGAACAACCTTCTAGAAGATCTAATTTATAAGGATTGTTTAGTCATTTACTCATTACATCATTTACTCCACTTCATTGGAGGAACACATAATATCATTGAAAAGAGTATTTGACAAGCTACGATCAGCAAATCTAAAATTGCAACTCGATAAATGTGAATTTCTGAAGAAAGAAACAGAATTTCTCGGTCACATTATCACAACAGACAATATAAAACCAAACCCCAATAAAATAAACGCAATCGTTAAATTTCCTATCCCTATGACACTTCAATTAAGAAAAGGAGCAATAATTAACACAAAAGATAATGACTTCGTGTTCCCATTCGAGAAATTAAAAGTACTCATCACATCCGATCCAATTCTAGTATACCCTAACTTCGAAAAGAAATTCTCGTTAACAACAGACGCAACTAATATAGCTATAGGCGCTGTATTATCTCAAGAACATAAACCCATTTGTTATACAAGCAGAACTTTAAACGAACACGAACTCAACTATTCAGCAATAGAAAAAGAACTATAAGCTATAGTATGGGCAACAAAATATTTTAGATCTTACCTATTCGGCAGAAAATTCGACATATTAAGCGATCATAGGCCACTTGTATGGCTAAATAATATAAAAGACCCCAACATGAAGTTACAGAGATGGAAAATAAAACTTTACTACCTGGTAAAGAAAATCATGTCGCTGATGCCCTATCTAGAATTCAAATACAAGAAAACTTCTTAGGAGAAGATGACCCAATCTCACTTCCCACAGCAGCTGCTATACATAGTGCATCAGAAGACAACCAAAATCACATTCCCATAACAGAAAGACCTCTTAACTATTATAACAGACAATTCGAATTTATAAAAGACAATTTCGACGACGTCCAAATAATAAAATATTTCCACAAAACTAGAATTAAAATCAGTTATAAAGAAATGACCGACACCCTTGTTAAAGATTTAATTAAAGAATATTTCTGTAATGAGAAAAATGTTATCTACTTCCCTAATGAAACCGATTTTTAGATATTTTAAAACGCTTATATTCAAATCATAAGTCCCAACAATCTCACTAAAACCATGAAAACCAGTAACAAGCTAATAGACATTCAAACATATGCCTAATTCAAAGAAATCATTCTTAAAACACACAAAGAATATTTACACCCTGGCATAGAAAAACTAACACTTCAGTTCCAAGAACTTTATTATTACCCCGATTATCAAAAACTTATTCAAAACATTATAAATGAGTGCGAAATCTGTAACATCGCAAAAACCGAACATAGAAATACAAAATTAACTATTGAAACAACCCCAGAAACATTCAATCAATTCAATTCCAATCATGTATTGACATTTATTCTAAATACGCCTCCCTGATAGAAGTAAACAGTAGAGATTGGCTTGAAGCTAAAGGAGCTATTTTACGTATATTCAACGACATGGGTAAACCCATAGAAATAAAAGCCGACAAAGACTCCGCTTTCATGTGCATCGCACTTAAACTCTGGTTAGAATCAGAAGGAGTAACTCTAAATATAACAACAAGCAAAAATGGAATTTCCGATATAGAAAGATTTCATAAAACCGTCAATGAAAATTTAAGAATAATATCAAGCGAAAATGAACCTGAAACCCGATTCACAAAATTCGAGAACATACTTACATATACGATCATAAAACAAAACACAACACAACTGGTCGAACACCAGCAGATATTTATATTTTTGCAGGAACACCTTCCTATAACACACAACAAAATAAAATAAACAAAATTAATAAACTCAATGAAACCAGACAAGATTTCGGTATAGACACTAATTTCAGAGAATCCCCTCTAGTTAGATCAAAAACAACTAACCCATTCAAAAAAACAGGATATCTAAGATAAATAGACGATAACAACGATAATTCCAGGCCTATTCCTCCCGAGCATGATACTCATGTTATCCCTTCTATTGACAATTAGCGCACAATACTTAGAAGTAACCCCTAAAATGGTTACCTAATCTTCCAAACCGGATCAATAGATTTACCGATAAACTATGAATATCACTACTTATCTGTTAACATAACTAAAACCGAAAATACTTATGAATCACTTATTAAATAAGCTCAAACCTTTGAAACTCTACCACAGATTCAGTATCTAATAGAAAAACTTAACAGAGAAATGAACGGTATAAGAATTGCAAAACGTATTAAACGCGGTCTCGCCAATTTTATACGAACAATGTACAAATACTTATTCGGCACTTTAAATCAAGACGACAAAGAAGAATTACAACAACAAATAGTTGACATTCCAAAAAATAATGCACAAGTAAGCGAACTCAACCACGTCATAGAAGCCATTAATAAAGGAATCGAATTGACCAATCATCTTAATAGTAACTTTGAAGGAGAACAAATGTTAGCCTTAGTAATTTTCAGCTTACAGCAATTCACTGAATACATAGAAGACATAGAGCTTGGTTTGCAATTGACACGCTTAGGCATCTTTAATCCAAAACCTTTGAAACATGATTCATTAACTCACGTCAATTCTGAAAAAATTCTTAATATCAAAACTACTGCTTGGCTCAAATCTGATACAAACGAAATTCTGATAATATCCCACATGCCAAGAGAAATAATTAAAACACCAATTTTTTAAATAATGCCATACCCAGACGAAAACAATAACATACTGACCGAAAAAATACATGACAAATATTTTCTACACAATAATCAAACTTACACAGTAAACTCCAAAAGCTTGGTTATAAATATGTGTATAACAGGCATATTAAACCAAATCTCAACACAATGTAGATATAGCAAAACACATTTTGACTTTGAAATAAAATACTTAGAACCTAACATAATTACAACTTGGTGGAACCTTCCCAAGACTATCTTAAACCAAAATTGTATTAATAGAGAAATCATAACAGAAGGTAATAACATGATAAAAACATTTAATTGTTCAATTCAATTAATTTGATTAATTATATTAATCACAAACACAATGCTAGATTACACTCAAACTATCTATAGAAACAACAACAACACAAAACTTGAACCACTAGAATACATCCATACAAAAGAAATAATTGAACAACACAATCAAACGAATAATGCCTTTCAAATAATAACACTCACAACATTAATCATATTAGTAATAATTGTTACATTATACTTTATCTATAAATATAAAACTATACCCCAAAAATTAATTACAAAATATAAAATCAAACCCCAGAAAACGAAACTATTGTACACCCTGAAACAGAAAACATTGTACCCCACATAAATACGCCCAATACCCCAGTATTGTACTGCAAAATAAACACCTGAGGACAGGCTTTTCTCCTAAGGATGGGGAAGTAACATATCCATTCTTACACCCACAACCCTCCATAAGATAATTATAAGGAACACACAGTAGTATAAAACTCATAGACACACCAAATGTAATCAAAGAATTAATGTCTAAGCACAAAATGTAATCAAAGAACAAGAGCCCTTCGATTAACCTTGGTTATACTATGGTACATATACTACTTCTTCATCCTTAAGAAATTAGCCTGACCTCAGGCGGATAATTTAGGATACAAAATAGGATTTACATTATTTTCTATTTCTGTTACATCATTGTTTACAATATTTGATTCAATAGAAGTGGGTACTGTCTTTTGAATTTGATTATAATTTTCTTAGGAATATTCTTATATTTGTAGATATAATAAAATATTATTATGACAACTAAAACTATTAAAATAGTAAATGTAATTATTTGAAATTTATTATTTGCTTTATTACGGATTTTAAAAATATCTTTAGTTTAGCTCAAAGAAGCTGGGTTCGACAAAATGGAATTTTTGAAATTTGAAAGGTGAATTCGTTTGTCCATCGTTTGCCCATGTTTACCCACCAATTAGTTTTTTTTGCCCACGTCCAGTTCTCGAGATATGAAATTTCGAAAATTTTCGAAAATCAAAAAGTTGATTTTTTGAATTTTTTTTTTTAAATCGCAATAACTTCGTTTGCCCACATTTGCCCACCCTTTAGAATTTTGAAAAAACTTTTAGTTTAGAAAATATAGGCCCTTAAGCAATTGTGCATTTTCCACCTATTAAAACTAAAAATTTTAAAACAAAATCGTTTGCCCACCCTTTAAAAATGGTTTTTATCGTTTGCCCACCCTCTAGAATTTTGAAAAAACTTTTAGTTCAGAAAATATAAGCCCTTAAGAATTAAGCATTTTCCATTCCTCAAAACTCATTATTTTCAATCAAAATCGTTTGCCCACCCTTTAAAAATTGTTTTTATCGTTTGCCCACCCTTAAAAAAAATATTTTCGTTTGCCCACCTCTTAAAACTAAATATTTTCAAACAAAATCATTTGCCCACCCTTTAAAAATGCTTTTTATCGTTTGCCCACCCTTTAAAAATTGATTTTTTTTTTTTCGTTTGCCCACCTTTAAATTGTCCACTGATTTACACGTTTTACACTAATGTTTGATTAGCACTTTTCACAATTGCACCGCAAATGTATAAGGGAATACGCGAAAAAAAACCGATAAAGCGTCTATGTAAAAAAAAAGAACCTAATTAATAAAGAAGGTATATATATAAATATATATAATAAATATATATATATATAGTAGCATATGTACCATAGTATAACACTTTGTCACACACACACACCACACACACACAGTACATATGTACCACTTGATCACACCCACCCAATCCATTTGCCCTAACACATAAGTCAGATCCCAAGCTCTTGGCGACAATAACAATTTCGGCCGCGTTAACATAAACAATTGATTCATAGACATAAACATCCGCCGATGCCGAAATTCGTTATTCCCACTAAGCAACCAAATAGCTTACGCAGCACAAATCCTGGTAATTTTCCATGCGCAACTCTCTTAAAGAGCGCAACCCATTTGAATAGAGAGGAGAGCCTTCAAGTTCATATAAACAAAGTCGACCAAGGGTTTGCTAAGCGTTCAACTCACACTCCAGATTTAGTTCTAATTCACCCACTATACCATTAAGACGTGAATTGACTCCGATTCAAAGTTGTATTATTTTCTTGAAATAAAAACTTATATTTTTTTCAAAACTTGCAACCGCGAACTCGTTATTGGCGTAGTCGGTGGTCCTAAACTTATAGTGACCAACAAAGAACCTTCGTGTGTGATTTAACTTCAACTTTGTGGCTAATCAGTGCTACAAGAAGTAACTATCCGCCAGTCGTACAGTGCTTAATAATTAAAACCGCTTCAACTTGGTAGCCCACCATAATTGTGTGACCGCTACTAGAAGAAAAAAAAAATTATTACATATGTGCTGCAAAGACAAGACCACTAAAGGGTAACTGAAGCCCCAGGTTTTGCATATCAACCAAAGACAGTGTGTAGCCCGCAAAACAAAAAGCGTGACCGCTACGAGGAGTGAAAAATAAAATAAAATCAACAACAAAAACAAGAGAAACAACAATGGCACTACCACAACAACAAGTTCAACTACTCTCCGAGAATCATCTGAACCAGGCTCTTGGTCAGATTCGACAGGTACCAACATTTACCGGTACGACACTGGAACTGAGCTCGTTCATAAGAAGAATAGAGTTCATACTTCAACTATATCCATCAACTGACGTCCGTCAGTTACACGTACTCTTCAGTGCAATCGAAATGCAAATTGGAGGCGACGCCCAACGAGTATCCCAGCTCAGTGCAGCTAATACATGGCCGGAATTGAAGGAAGCCCTAATCGCCGAGTTCAAGACCCAGACACCATTTGAAGAGCTTTTGAGACGACTATATAACACCCAATTCAATGGAACAGTTCGTAAGTTCATAGAAGAACTTGAAGCAAAATGCTTTGTAATAACAAATAAGCTAGCTTTAGAAAATAATGATCTACATAATCACATTTATACAAACGCAATGAACAATACAGTAAAAAATGTAATTATTAAAAAACTCCCAGATAGACTCTACATGCAATTAGCCAGATTTGATATAACAACAGTCAGTAAATTAAAGCAAATTGTACAGCAGGAGGGTTGTTATGACAACCGATCACCCAAAATCCCAAAATACTCAAAATACCCAATATAAAAATCAGTACAGCCCAAACTATAACAACACTTCAAATAATCAAAATAAAAATCAAAATTATAATCAAACATCAATTAGCCAAAATAAAAATCAATATATGAACAAAAACAATAACAGCCATGACCAGCCTTTCGAATACCTATTCCAAGAATTTAAGCAAAAACTCAACCAAGCACAGACACAAAATCCTTTAAATTATTCCTCCAACTATCAACAAAATCCAGTTTCTTCATCCGCTCCGAATCCGGCAACAAAAAGGCAAAGACCTAGTACCAGTGGCCATTCATAAATGGATATGTCCGAAAATTTTCATCTACTTGCCTCGGACGAAGAAGAAGACACAATTCCTTCATAAATATTGTTTTAAACAATATACCGCTCCGATGTGTTATAGACACTGGGTCTACAATAAACATCATAAGAGCAAACATTTTTAATTTCCCAGTTAAAACTACTAATTTACAAACACACACCATTAACGGCACAATAACCCTAAAGAAAATCATAATTCTAAAACCAAGTAAGCTTTGCCCTACTAAACAAGTTTTTTATATTCATAATTTTTCCGAAAATTACGATATGATATTAGGTACAGGGTTCCTAGAAGACGCCAACGCCCAAATAAACCTTGGCAAAAGAAGTGTAGTTTTAAACAATAACAGTTTCTTAATGGACTACCTACCAGAACGAGAAGGTAGCCTAGAAGACAACCCCGACTATGTGAATGTTTCACAGCCATCATTATCCACTGATGATGAAGCCACAAATTATGCAATAGGAAACGAGATAAGGGAATCAAATGAATTCAGGCTTGACCATCTAAATAAAGAAGAGTCAAATGCCCTTACTAAAATTCTTCAAGAATTTAGGGACATACAATACAGAGAAGGTGAAAATTTGACCTTCACAAGTACTGTAAAGCATGTCATCAAAACTAAACATGAAGACCCAATCTATAGGATTGGATTTCTGGATAATACCGAAAAAAAGCGATGCTTCTGGTAAAACAAAGTTCAGATTAGTAATCGACTATCGCAAACTAAACGAAATTACTATTGATGATAAATACCCAATTCCTGTCATGGATGAAATACTAGATAAGCTAGGTAGGTCTCAATATTTCACTACCATAGATTTAGCAAAAGGTTTTCATCAGATCCAAATGGATGAAAGCTCGATTCAAAAAACAGCTTTTTCCACAAAAAATGGACATTACGAGTACACTCGAATGCCGTTTGGACTGAAGAACGCACCTGCAACATTTCAACGCTGTATTAACAATCTATTAGAAGACCTAATTTACAAAGATTGTTTAGTTTACATGGACGATATAATAGTTTTTTCCACTTCATTGGAAGAACACTTGTTATCTCTACGTAAAGTATTTGCTAAATTACAAGAAGCTAATCTAAAGTTACAACTTGACAAATGTGAATTTATGAAAAGAGAAACAGAGTTCTCAGGACACATTGTAACTACGGAAGGCATAAAACCCAACCCAAATAAAATAGAAGCCATACAGAAATTCCCATTACCTAAAACTAATAAAGAAATAAAATCATTTTTAGGACTTTGCGGTTTCTACCGTAAATTTATCCCTAACTTTGCAAAAATTGCTAAACCAATAACACAAAAACTAAAAAAAGGTTCCGTTATAAATTCTAAAGATACCGAGTATATATCAGCCTTCGAAAAATTAAAATTTTTAATTATGTCCGAACCAATATTAATTTACCCAAATTTCGAAAAAACATTCTCATTAACCACAGATGCAAGCAATGTCGCTCTAGGTGCTGTATTATCACAGGATCGTAAACCCGTTTGTTACGCTAGCCGTACTCTCAATGAACATGAACTTAATTATTCAGCAATAGAAAAAGAACTTTTAGCTATTGTTTGGGCCACTAAATACTTCAGGTCCTATCTTTTTGGTCGTAAATTCCAGATTCTTAGTGATCATCAACCTTTAGTTTGGCTCGATAATATCAAGGAACCAAACATGAAACTCCAAAGATGGAAAATCAGACTAAATGAGTTTGATTACCATATAAAATATGTACCAGGAAAAGAAAACCATGTCGCCGACGCACTTTCACGTGTAAAAATAGAAAACTTCTACAGCGAATCTCCCACTTCAGCCGCTACCGTACATAGTAGCCATGAAGATAACCAAAATTACATTTCCTTTACGGAAAGACCAATAAACTACTATAATAGACAAATAGAATTTGTCAAAGACGACAATAACAATACAGATATAAGAAAATATTTTCATAAAACAAAACTAAAAATCCATTATAAAGAAATGACAAGCGCATATGCAAAAGAATTAATAAAAGAATATTTGTGTACAAAAAAAAACGTAATTTATTTTCATAATGAAATAGATTTCCTTACATTTCAAAACGCCTTCCTAGAAATTGTCAGTCCGAACAACATAACTAAAGTTATGAGAGCAACCAGTAAATTAATAGATATTGAAACATATTCAGAATTTAAAGAAGTAATAATAAAAACCCACAGAGAACTCTTACATCCAGGTATAGAAAAACAAACCAAAATTTTTAAAGAAAAATATTACTACCCAGACTATCGAAAGTTAATACAGAACATTATCAACGAATGTGAAGTATGTAACATGTGCAAAACAGAACATAGAGACACTAAATTAAATTACGAGTTAACGCCAGAAATTTTCAATCCCAGAGAAAAATATGTTATCGATTTTTATTTAATCGATAATAAAACATTCCTGTCATGTATTGACGTTTATTCCAAATATGCCGCCTTAATTGAAGTCAGCTCTAGGGATTGGCTCGAAGCAAAAAGAGCTCTACTTAAAATTTTTAATGAAATGGGAAAACCGTCCGAAATAAAAGCCGATAAAGACTCAGCATTTATGTGTGCTGCATTACATTTATGGCTAAAGTCCGAAAATGTTCACATTAACGTCACAACGAGTAAAAATGGAATTTCTGACATTGAGAGATTTCATAAAACTGTCAACGAAAAGTTAAGAATTATAAGCACTGAGTCCGACCCAGAGAATAAAATAACAAAATTTGAAACAATACTCTATGTTTATAACCATAAAATTAAACATAATACAACAGGTAAAACACCAGCCGATATTTTTATATATGCAGGAACACCTGCACACGACACCCAGCAAGAGAAAATTAATAAAATAAATAAATTAAACGAAAATAGACATAGTTATGAAGTAGACACCAGATATAGACAAGCACCATTAGTAAAATCTAAGACAACAAACCCATATAAAATAAAAGACAGGAGAAATTATACAGATTGACGAAAAACATTACGAAGAGAAAAACAGAGGCAGGAAAATAACCCACTATAAATCAAAATATAAAAAGAAACAGAAAATTAATGAAACTAAATATAACGATAATTCCAGCACAACCCAAAACGACCAAGGCAATCCTTTACTATTTTCTATTATGTTTTATCCAACATGTCCAAGGACAAAGTCTTGAAGTTAACCCAATTCACCCAAAAATGGCTACCTTATATTTAATACTGGATCAATAAGTTTACCAATCAATTACGAGTATCACTACTTATCTGTAAATATTACAAAAATAGAACAAACATACGATAACTTAATAAAACAATCAGAAAAATATGAAACTTTATCCCAAGTTCAATATTTAGTAGAGAAATTAAAAAGAGAAATGAATGGCATAAGATTAGCAAAGCGCAGCAAACGCGGCTTAGCTAATTTTATGGGCACAATTTATAAATACATTTTTGGAACCTTAGATCAAGCAGATAAAGAAGTGTTAGAATATAAAATTCATAATTTGTCCGAAAACAACGTCCAAGCTATAGAACTCAATGAAGCTATAAAAACAGTAAATGAAGGCATAAAATTAATAAATTTATTAAATGCGATAAATGAAGGCGATCAAAGATTAAACATTTTAATCTTTAATTTACCAATTTACCAATTTAATTTACCAATCTTTAATTTAACAGTTTACTGAGTATGTAGAAAATATTAAACTTGGAATGCAGTTAACAAGACTTGGCATTTTTAATTCTAAATTACTAATAACATGATTATCTAAGACATATGAACTCAGAAAAACTTACATATTAAAACTTCCATTTGGCTGAAAACGATTACAAATGAAATTATAATATTTTCCCATATTCCAAAAGAAATAATTAAAACCCCAATCTTTACAATATCCAGATAGTAATCAAAATATTTTAATAAAAAATGTACAAAACAAATGTTCAAAATAATCAAACTTATTTGGCATCTTCAAAAACTTTAATAATAAACAAATGCTTAATGGACATACTTAACCAATTTAATACAGAATGTAGACATATCTACATTTTAACATAAAAAACTCATAAAGAATTTGAAATCAGTTATGTCGAACCTAATATAATATTAACTTGGAACTTACCAAAAACCATACTTAACCAAAATTGCATAAATAGAGATATAATAATAGAGGGAGACAACATAATAAAAGCTTTTAACTGTTCCATACAAATCGAAAACATCTCAATATCAAACACTATGTTAGATTACACACAAACGATTTATGTTAACAACAATATCACTAAATAAAAAGCCCTTTCTTATATACAAGCTAAAGATATTTTTGAAATCCATAATAAAGCAAATAATAAATTTCAAATAATTACATTTACTATTTTAATAGTTTTAGTTGTCATAACAATATTCTATTATATCTACAAATATAAGAATATACCTAAGAAAATTATAATCAAATTCAAAAGACAAGTACGCACTCCTATTGAATCAAATATTATAAACAATGATGTAACAGAAATAGAAAATAATGTAAATCCTGTCTTGTATCCTAAATTATCCGCCTGAGGACAGGCTAATTTCTTAAGGATGGGGAAGTAGCATATGTACCATAGTATAACACTTTGTCACACACACACACCACACACACACAGTACATATGTACCACTTGATCACACCCACCCAATCCATTTGCCCTAACACATAAGTCAGATCCCAAGCTCTTGGCGACAATAACAATTTCGGCCGCGTTAACATAAACAATTGATTCATAGACATAAACATCCGCCGATGCCGAAATTCGTTATTCCCACTAAGCAACCAAATAGCTTACGCAGCACAAATCCTGGTAATTTTCCATGCGCAACTCTCTTAAAGAGCGCAACCCATTTGAATAGAGAGGAGAGCCTTCAAGTTCATATAAACAAAGTCGACCAAGGGTTTGCTAAGCGTTCAACTCACACTCCAGATTTAGTTCTAATTCACCCACTATACCATTAAGACGTGAATTGACTCCGATTCAAAGTTGTATTATTATCTTGAAATAAAAACTTATATTTTTTTCAAAACTTGCAACCGCGAACTCGTTATTATATATAATATAATATATATATATATAAATATTTAAGAGCTTAATATAATATATTTTATTATTATATAAAAACGTATCTTGCCTGATGTCAAATTTCGGCTATATAAATATTTTTCTTTATGTTTTTTGTAATTTATAAATTTTTAGGTCGAAAAATAAAAAACTGCTAAAAGTCTTTAAAAAGACTATCAACGAGAAAATAGAAATAAAAATATTGAAAATTTTGTAAGTCTTTAAAAAGACAAAATTCACAAGGTTTAAACAAATAAAAGGAAGTAGTCAAATTTATTTAGAATTTCGTGCTTAGCTACTTCACTTAAATTCCTTTTCCAACAAACAAAGGAATAGAACAAATGAAACTTCACTAAATTGTAAAATCTAGTTTTAATTTTAATTTTGCAAGTCTTTAAAAAGACTGTCAACAAAATTCACAAGGGTTCAAAAATTAGAACGCAAGCACTTTCACTTTTCTTAAAAAGAGCACGACTTTGACTTTTTCAGCACCAAACGTAGTTAAATATTTTTTTTTAAAGGTGGGCAAACGAAAATATTTTTTTTAAAGGTGGGCAAACGAAAAAATCAATTTTTAAAGGGTGGGCAAACGATAAAAAACATTTTTAAAGGGTGGGCAAACGATTTTGTTTGAAAATATTTAGTTTTAAGAGGTGGGCAAACGAAAATATTGTTCTTTAAAGGTGGGCAAACGAAAAAATCAATTTTTAAAGGGTGGGCAAACGATAAAAAGCATTTTTAAAGGGTGGGCAAACGATTTTGTTTGAAAATATTTAGTTTTAAGAGGTGGCCAAAAAATATTTTTTTTTAAGGGTGGGCAAACGATAAAAACAATTTTTAAAGGGTGAGCAAACGATTTTGATTGAAAATAATGAGTTTTGAGGTATGGAAAATGCTTAATTCTTAAGGGCTTATTTTCTGAACTAAAAGTTTTTTCAAAATTCTAGAGGGTGGGCAAACGATAAAAACCATTTTTAAAGGGTGGGCAAACGATTTTGTTTTAAAATTTTTAGTTTTAATAGGTGGAAAATGCACAATTGCTTAAGGGCCTATATTTTCTAAACTAAAAGTTTTTTCAAAATTCTAAAGGGCAGGCAAATGTGGGCAAACGAAGTTATTGCGATTTAAAAAAAAAAAAATTCAAAAAAATCAACTTTTTGATTTTCGAAAATTTTCGAAATTTCATATCTCGAAAACTGGACGTGGGCAAAAAAAACTAATTGGTGGGCAAACATGGGCAAACGATGGACAAACGAATCCACCATTCAAATTTCAAAAATTCCATTTTGTCGAACCCAGCTTCTTTGAGCTCTTTAGTTTGTATAAAAGAAAGGGCTTTTAATTTAGTGATATTGTTGTTGACATAAATCGTTTGTGTGTAATCTAACATGGTATTTGAAATTAAGATGTCTTCGATTTGTATGGAACAGTTAAAAGCTTTTGTTATATTGTCTCCCTCTATTATTATATCTCTATTTATGCAATTTTAGTTAGGTATGGTTTTTGGTAAGTTCCAAGTTAATATTATATTAGGTTCGACATAACTGATTTCAAATTCTTTATGAGTTTTTTATGTTAAAATGTAGATATGTCTACATTCTGTATTAAATTGGTTAAGTATGTCCATTAAGCATTTGTTTATTATTAAAGTTTTTGAAGATGCCAAATAAGTTTGATTATTTTGAACATTTGTTTTGTACATTTTTTATTAAAATATTTTGATTACTATCTGGATATTGTAAAGATTGGGGTTTTAATTATTTCTTTTGGAATATGGGAAAATATTATAATTTCATTTGTAATCGTTTTCAGCCAAATGGAATTTTTAATATGTAAGTTTTTCTGAGTTCATATGTCTTAGATAATCATGTTATTAGTAATTTAGAATTAAAAATGCCAAGTCTTGTTAACTGCATTCCAAGTTTAATATTTTCTACATACTCAGTAAACTGTTAAATTAAAGATTGGTAAATTAAATTGGTAAATTGGTAAATTAAAGATTAAAATGTTTAATCTTTGATCGCCTTCATTTATCGCATTTAATAAATTTATTAATTTTATGCCTTCATTTACTGTTTTTATAGCTTCATTGAGTTCTATAGCTTGGACGTTGTTTTCGGACAAATTATGAATTTTATATTCTAACACTTCTTTATCTGCTTGATCTAAGGTTCCAAAAATGTATTTATAAATTGTGCCCATAAAATTAGCTAAGCCGCGTTTGCTGCGCTTTGCTAATCTTATGCCATTCATTTCTCTTTTTAATTTCTCTACTAAATATTGAACTTGGGATAAAGTTTCATATTTTTCTGATTGTTTTATTAAGTTATCGTATGTTTGTTCTATTTTTGTAATATTTACAGATAAGTAGTGATACTCGTAATTGATTGGTAAACTTATTGATCCAGTATTAAATATAAGGTAGCCATTTTTGGGTGAATTGGGTTAACTTCAAGACTTTGTCCTTGGACATGTTGGATAAAACATAATAGAAAATAGTAAAGGATTGCCTTGGTCGTTTTGGGTTGTGCTGGAATTATCGTTATATTTAGTTTCATTAATTTTCTGTTTCTTTTTATATTTTGATTTATAGTGGGTTATTTTCCTGCCTCTGTTTTTCTCTTCGTAATGTTTTTCGTCAATCTGTATAATTTCTCCTGTCTTTTATTTTATATGGGTTTGTTGTCTTAGATTTTACTAATGGTGCTTGTCTATATCTGGTGTCTACTTCATAACTATGTCTATTTTCATTTAATTTATTAATTTTATTAGTTTTCTCTTGCTGGGTTTCATATGCAGGTGTCCTGCATGTATAAAAATATCTGCTGGTGTTTTACTTGTTGTATTATGTTTAATTTTATGGTTATAAACATAGAGTAGGGTTTCAAATTTTGATATTTTATTCTCTGGGTCGGACTCAGTATTTATAATTCTTAACTTTTCTTTGACAATTTAATGAAATCTCTCAATGTCAGAAATTCCATTTTTACTTATTACGATAACGTTCACATATTCGGACTTAAGGCATAAATGTAATGCAGCGCACATAAATGATGAATCTTTATCGGCTTTTATTTCGGACGGGTTTCCCATTTCATTAAAAATTGTAAGTAAAGCTCTTTTTGCTTCGAGCCAATCTCTAGAGCTGACTTCAGTTGACATATTTGGAATAATACATGACAGGAATGTTTTATTATCGATTAAATAAAAATCGATAACGTATGTTTCTCTAGGATTGGAAATTTCTGGCGTTAACTCGTAATTTAATTTAATGTCTCTATTTTTATTTTGCACATGTTACTACATGTTACATTCATTGATAATGTTTTGTATTAACTTTTGATAGTCTGGGTAGTAATATTTTTCTTTGAAAATTTTAGTTTGTTTTTCTATACCTGGATGTAAGAGTTCTCTGTGGGTTTTAATTATTACTTCTTTAAATTCTGAATATGTTTCGATATCTATTAATTTACTGGTTGCTCTCATAACTTTAGTTATGTTGTTCGGACTGACAATTTCTATGAAGGCGTTTTGAAATGTAAGGAAATCTATTTCATTATGAAAATAAATTACGCTATTTCTTGTACACAAATATTTTTTTATTAATTTTTTGCATACGCACTTGTAATTTTGGTTATCTTCATGGCTACTATGTACGGTAGCAGCTGAAGTGGGAGATTCGCCGTAGAAGTTTTCTATTTTTACACGTGAAAGTGCATCGGCGACATGGTTTTCTTTTCCTGGTACATATTTTATATGGTAATCAAACTCATTTAGTCTGATTTCCCATCTTTAAAGTTTCATGTTTTGTTTCTTGATATTGTCGAGCCAAGCTAAAGGTTGATGATCACTAAGGATCTGAAATTTACGACCAAAAAGATAGGACCTGAAGTATTTAGTGGCCCAGACAAAAGCTAAAAGTTCTTTTTCTATTGCTGAATAATTAAGTTCATGTTCATTGAGAGTACGGCTAGCGTAACAAACAGGTTTATGATCCTGTGATAATACAGCATTGCTTGCATCTGTCTTTGGGTAATCTGAAATTTGGGTAAATTTGTATTGGTTCGGACACAATTCAAAATTTTAATTTTTCGAAGGCTGATATATACTCGGTATCTTTAGAATTTATAACGGAACCTTTTTTTAGTTTTTGTGTTATTGGTTTAGCAATTTTTGCAAAGTTAGGGATAAATTTACGGTAGAAACCGCAAAGTCCTAAAAATGATTTTATTTCTTTATTAGTTTTAGGTAATAGGAATTTTTTTTGTGGCTTTTATTTTATTTGGGTTTGGCTTTATGCCTTCAGTAGTTACAATATGACCTAAGAACTCTGTTTCTTTTTTCATAAATTCACATTTGTCAAGTTGTAACTTTAGATTAGCTTCTTTTAATCTTGCAAATACTTACTATCTCTACGTATCTCTCTACGTACAAGTGGTCTTCCAATGAAGTGGAAAAAACTATTATATCGTCCAATCCTCGTAAATTCGGTCTTCTTATAGATTGTTAATACAACGTTGAAATGTTGCAAGTGCATTCTTCAGTCCAAATGGCGTTCGAGTGTACTCGTAATGTCCATTTTTTTTTGTGTTGTCCATTTTTGTGTTTTGAATCGAGCTTTCATCCATTTGGATCTGATCTATGGTAGTGAAGTCTTGAGACCTACCGAGCTTATCTAGTATTAAATCCTTGACAGGAATTGGGTTTTTATCATTAATAGTAGTTTCGTTTAGTTTGCGATAGTCGATTACTAACCTAAACTTTGTTTTACCGGAAGCATCGCTTTTTTCGGTACTATCCAGATAGGTGGACAGTAGGGTCAGTTCGATTTCCGAACAATGCCTTGTTAAATCATTTCTTTGATTTGTACCTCGACTTCATTGTCGTAGGCTTGGGGGTATTTATAAGGTTTCCTATATATTGGGTCTTCATGTTTTGTTTTGATGACATGCTTTACAGTACTTGTGAAGGTCAAATTTTCACATTCTCTGTATTGTATGTCCCTAAATTCTTGAAGAATTTTAGTAAGGGCATTTGACTCTTCTTTATTTAGATGGTCAAGCCTGAATTCATTTGATTCCCTTATTTCGTGTCATTTAGGCTACCTTCTTGTTCTGTTATGTAGTCCATTAAGAAACAGTTTTTGTTTAAATCTACGCGTCTTTTGCCATAATTTATTTGGGCGTTGACGTCTTCTGGAAGCCTGTATCTGATATCATATCATAATTTTCAGAAAAATTATGAATATAAAAACTTGTTTAGTAGGGCAAAGCTTACTTGGTTTGAGAATTATGATGTTTTTAGGGTTATTGTACCGTTAATGGTGTGGATTTGTAAATTAGTAGTTTTAACTGGGAAATTAAAAATATTTGCTCTTATGATGTTTATTGCAGACACAGTGTCTATAACACATCGGAGCGGTATATTGTTTAAAACAATATTTATGAAGGAATTGTGTCTTCTTCTTCGGCCGAGGCATGTAGATGAAAATTTTCGGACGTATCCATTTTTGAATGGCCGCTGGTACTAGGTCTTTGCCTTTTTGTTGCCGGATTCGGAGCTGATGAAGAAACTGGATTTTGTTGATAGTTGGAGGAATAAATTAAATGATTTTGTGTCTGTACTTGGTTGAGTTTTTGCTTAAATTCTTGGAATAGGTATCTAAAGGTTGGTCATGGCTGTTATTATTTTTATTCATATATTGATTTTTATTTTGGCTAATTGATGTTTGATTATAATTTTGATTTATATTTTGATTATTTGAAGTGTTGTTATAATTTGGGCTGTACTGATTTTTATTTTGGGTATTTTGAGTGTTTTGGGATTTTGAGTGATCGGACCATGTACTGTCATAACAATCCTCCTGCTGTACAATTTGCTTTAATTTATGTTATGTTGTTATGTCAAATCTGGCTAATTGCATGTAGAGAGTATCTGGGAGTTTTTTAATAATTAAATTTTTTACTGTATTGTTCATTCTTCTTATGAATAAGGTCAGTTCCAATGTCGTACCTGTAAATGTTGGTACCTGTCGAATCTGACCAAGAGCCTGGTTCAGATGATTCTCGGAGAGTAGTTGCACTTGTTGTTGTGGTAGAGCCATTGTTGTTTTTTTTTTTTTTTTTTTTTCACTCGTAGCGGTCACCCTTTTTATTTTGCGGGCTGTCTTTGGTTAATATGCAACACCTGGGGCTTCAGTTACCCTTTAGTGGTCTTGTCTTTGCAGCAATTATGTAATTTTTTCACTTCTAGTAGCGGTCACACCTTTATGGTGGGCTACAAAGCACTGTATGACTGGCGGATAGTCACTTATTGTCACAAAGTTGAAGTTAAATCACACACTAAGGTAGTTTATTGGTCACTATAAGTTTAGGACCACCGACTGCGCCAATAACGAGTTCGCGGTTGCAAGTTTTGAAAAAAATATAATTTTTATTTCAAGACAATGATACAACTTTGAATCGGAGACAATTCACGTCTTAGATCTGAATCTGGAGTGTGAGTTGAACGCTTAGCAAACCCTTGGTCGACTTTGTTTATATAAGCTTGAGTGGCTCTCTTCTATGTTCAAATGGGTTGCGCTCTTTAAGAGAGTTACGCATGGAAAATTACCAGGATTTGTGCTGCGTTAGCTATTTGGTCACTTAGTGGGAATAACGAATTCGGCATCGGCGGATGTTTATGTCTATGAATCAATTGTTTATGTTAACGCGGCCGAAATTTTTATTGTCACCAAGAGCTTGGGATTTGACTTTTTTGTTAGGGTTGTAAGTTTAAGTGTGTGGCTGGGCAAATGTATCATTTGATATTGGTATGATTGAGTGGGTGTGATCAAGTGGTACATAGTACTGTGTGTGTGTGGTGTGTGTGTGAGTATGTGTAACAAAGTGTTATACTATACATATACGCTACTATATATATATTTTTTTTAAATTTATTTATTTAACATTTTTAACATTTACAAAATATGTATTTCTCTTTTATTTTTATATGCGTCTAGATCTTGTCTAGATCGTTTGCTCGACTTACATATTTTTTTAAGACACTTATTGTGTGTATTGTATATGTTAATGAATTTATTAGCATTAGAATAATAATTTTTCCTAATAAGATATTAACTATTTTTAGATCAGGTGTTTCCACGTCTACTTTATTAATTATGATTAAGGTAGAGTCCACCGTCTTGGAATCTATTAAACCCATTTGGGTATTAATATTCTGTAATGTTTTCAACTGATTTACTTATTCGGTTATCATTCTTATGCTCTGATTTTATGTTTCTTTTCCCTACCAAATTTTTTGCGTGACTTTACTGGTCACACGCTAATCGGGCAACTTCAATGTCGCTCCATTTAACATTTTCACAGTATTGATTTTGTTTAATGCATCGCAGTGCATTATAGAATATATAGAAAAAAATATAGAATATATATAGAAAAAAATGTATATTTTTTTGCTTTTGTTGTGCGCTCTAGATAGCGGTGTCGGTTCCAGCACTCTTTGTAGTGCTGCCGGCTTCTGCACCCTTGGTGGCGTTGTCGGTTCCAGTGCTAGTTGTCCGTGGCTGTTCTTCCTTCTTTGCGGTACATGTATACTCGCAGTATAGCGAGACAGCGGTCCTTCGCAATCTTTTGGGCACTTATTTTTTTAGTACCGGAATCTTCTTTTTCTTCGGTGGTTGAGTTGAAGTTTTAATGCTTGTATTTGGAATTGAAGTGTAGTTGGTAGTGTACGCGGTTTCTTTTTGTATATACACTATGCATTATATGTATGTATATAATATATACTACCATTTCAAGATGTATACAAAAATAGAAAATGCTATAGTCGAGTTCCCCGACTATTAAATACCCGTTGGAAGTGCGATATTAAATAAAATAATAAAACGCTACGAGTAACGGGGATAAAAATTATGTGAGAAATCTGACAAAGATATATCGATTAGTAACCCGTGTGTAATAAACTATTCATAACAGACTGCTTACTCTTACACACTTAATTTCTGTCTTGCTTTAGCATGGAATTCGACAAAATAAAGAAACACGGCCTTAATTGCAATGCTGATGTGCTCTCTTCACTTCAAGCATCTACTTCTACGACATCTCCTCACACTGTCACTTCAAAGGTAAATGCCGTCGCCGAGGCTTTTATTACCGAAAAGAGGAATCAACAACAAAATATTCAGGAAGATTTTGATAGCCACAATAGAGATTGCGACAGCCCCATAAGTTCTACCTCGGAGCTGGAGAAGGAGTTTGATGATCTGCGTAACTTGCACACCTCCTCTCTAACAAACAGCGTAGTGTTGGAAAAATCGATTGGATCGCTAAATGGCGACTACTCTATCACATCAGCCACTTCCAGAACTAAAACACTTGAAAGTGTTGTCACGATCGACACAGCTAGTGGGTCAACATGCTTAGCCATTCCATCCCCCGTCGATCACATCAAGAAACGTACCCCACACAGTCGAACGCCGACACGAAAGGCATTAAGAATCAAATTCTACCGCAATGGGGATCGTTTCTATCCGGGTATCACAATTCCTGTCTCTAACGAACGGTACAGATCCTTTGAAAGGCTCTATGAAGACCTAACCCGTCTGCTGGAAGAGAATGTAAAGATACCGGGGGCTGTTCGCACCATCTACAACATGTGTGGGAAAAAGGTAAATACTTATCGTTATTTTTACTACACTCAACTATTATTACTTATTTCCTTTTTTAGATTACCTCCCTTGATGAGTTAGAAGATGGCCAGAGCTATGTTTGTTCCTGCAATAACGAGAATTTTAAGAAGGTTGAGTACAACACTGGTTCCCAGCCTTTGTCCAGTCTAACGCTGACCAACAATAGTCGCTCCAACAATCAACGATTGGCTAAGTGTCGACCCGCGTCTCCCCTGAAAAATGGCTTACTTGCAGGTATCAATTCTTTGCCAGCGTGCGGCGGAGGAACCGGCAATGGGAGTCCACTTATCGCTTCCAGATTGAGCGATCGAGTTTCTGTGGTTCATCCTCGAATTGTGACGCTGATACGTAGTGGAACGAAGCCGCGGCGTATTATGCGATTGCTGCTAAACAAGCGTAACAGCCCGAGCTTCGATCACGTGCTGACCGCCATTACGCAAGTGGTTCGCTTGGATACGGGCTATGTGAGAAAGGTATTTACCCTTGCAGGTATATCAGTGGTCCAACTATCTGATTTTTTTGGGTCGGATGATGTTTTCTTCGCTTATGGGACAGAGCGCATTAACACTGCGGAAGATTTTAAGTTAGAGGCGGAGGAGTATCGAGCTATTAATGTCATACGTAAAACAATGCGTACCACGGGAACCACCTGCAAGGGACCTAAGCCTAAGATGCCGATAAAAAGCAAAAAAGTGTATCCTCCGTTGGTTGACTCGGAGGTATTCAAAGAAGCAACCTCACCAGAAGATGATAGGCATGCGACTTTACTTACGAGCACTGGTATAGAGATCAATGAATTGCCATCAAATATTCGCAACACATACACTCTAGGAAGGATTATTGGCGACGGCAACTTTGCCATTGTGTTTAAGATGAAACACCGCCAAACTGGTGATTCCTATGCACTAAAAATAATAGACAAAAACAAATGCAAGGGCAAAGAACACTACATTGATGCAGAAGTTCGCGTCATGAAGAAGTTAAATCATCCACATATAATTTCGCTTATTTTGAGTGTAGACCAAAATACAAATATGTATCTTGTATTGGAATATGTAAGTGGTACGTTGAAAGTGAATATATTCACAGAATCTTTCAACTTAAAAATGTTATTAAATTTGTTATAGGTGGCGATTTATTCGACGCTATAACTCAGGTAACGCGGTTCTCAGAAAGTCAGTCGCGCATTATGATTAGACATTTGGGAGCAGCCATGACTTACCTGCATTCAATGGGCATTGTGCATCGAGATATAAAGCCCGAGAATCTGCTAGTAAGACCTGACTAATGATAAATGCTGATCTTTAATATGACTAATTATTGGAACCATAACCATTTTCAGGTGAAACTGGATCAGCATGGGAACGTTCTTGAACTAAAACTGGCTGACTTTGGATTAGCATGTGAGGTAAATGATCTTCTCTATGCCGTCTGCGGGACTCCCACTTATGTAGCACCAGAGATATTGTTAGAAGTCGGATATGGGCTAAAGGTAAACAAATAATTGCATTATTAACAGTAAATATAATCACATATTCTTATTAAAGATTGACGTTTGGGCAGCTGGAATTATTTTGTATATACTTCTATGCGGATTTCCGCCGTTTGTAGCGCCTGACAACCAACAGGAACCGCTATTCGATGCTATTATTTCTGGCATTTACGAGTTTCCAGATCCTTACTGGTCTGATATAGGGGACGCAGTGCGCGATCTTATTGCCAATATGCTTCAGTCGGATCCAGACGTTCGTTTCACAAGCGAAGACATCCTTGATCACTATTGGACGATTGGAAACAAGGGGAACGACTTATAAAAGATGAATCGTGGCTGTGGGAATTTCTAAAAAAAAACGACGTCCACCCTTAAACGACTAACTTTTGTATTTCTGATCTAAAAATGCTTTTAGCCCTAATTTATTTTTACATATAAGTTATATGTGAATTCTTACATACTGCAATAACAACAAACAAAGAATGACCATCGAAAATTAATAAGGAATTCAAGCAACACTTAAATTCTTATATTCAACTTGTCTGCAGTTGCTTTCCATTAATGTATATCTTTTTAAACTATTTACAATTATATATGAAAATATACATATTTTTATTTCCTACCGTTTCACTGCATTTAATTCCGTTAACTTCATCGAAGATTACAACTCCTTGCAATGGCGTTTTTGCTTTTTATAGCTTTTCTCCACTGCTGCGAGCTGTAAGTCCAGACTATGAAAACAGAACCTATGCAGAAAGGGGATCGCCATGTATGTAAGTCAAGATAGACTTCAAAGTATAATTTATAGCTGAAGTTGTGCAAGCTAACACAAGCTACGCTGAATTGAGTCAGCCGGATCCTGCGCGTGCAACAAAGTTGCGACACCCAGCGGCGGCGTAACTTGATCCGCGCACCTAGCAGCCGACGAAGAAGGCCAAGAGGCGCACGGTCTGCAAATCCGTGGCTGTTGCAGCACTGCATGATGCGCATGGTCAGCGTTCTGACGCGACGCTGGGTATCCATAGGCTTGGTTAGGCTTCTAAAGCTTTAGTTAGTTTTAAGAGAACCCCAAACAGATCCAAAAGAATCGTAATAAAGTTTAGTAAACGCAAATACTACTTGGTTAATTTGTACAATTCAGGGTTAGCAGGGGACATGTTTATTTTATTTATCAGTATAGCCACCTCTCTAGCCCCATGAGGATGGTATCCTGGGGCATCTGGAGTGATTTATAGTCGCGGTATCGTCTCAAATTGTTTTATTTCACACAGTATTCAAATTTCTACATTTTGACTCTTAATATACATTCTCACTCACGTTCAACTAATTTGTTAATTTTTATTATTTTATATATATTTTTGATTTAGACTGATAAGTTGATTTCCTTTCCTTTTTTTTACTGTCCAATTCAGGAAAGTTGCAAAATGGAAAAACAAGGCAAACATATTTCTGTTGAAAATTTTGCGAAAATTATAATATAATTTTTCTAATTTTGCTAATTATATGCAAACCCGACCAATTCATTTCAGTTTAAAGTTTCAGTTCAAATTTTTCGGGGTACGCAGTTTTATGCGAGTAATTTGTATTATTAGCGAAGAAAAGGCCTCATTTAGTCTGTTGGTTAGTTTAGTTTCTTTATTTTTGGAGCAAGGAAGGTCTCAGCCTAATTCGAGGAGCAGCGACGCCGCTTGAGGAGGGGGAGTGCTGTAGGTATGCATATACGGCGCTCGGCGTTTGGCCAGCGTGGGAATGCTGACTATGCAATTATGCATGTTGGCCTTCAAGTGGACGCTCGTGTTACGCGTGCACTTGGGCTGGATTGTTTATATACAGTTTGCAACAGAGTGCTACAATGTGTTTGTTGTTATTACAGTGGTACATCGCTGTATGTGCATACATCGCTATGTGTGCAAGTTATCCAAGACATGATTCAGGGGCCTTACCCAATTTATAAACAATTTTTCATAATCCAATCTCAACGATCGATTTGCCTTCGATCTCAAAGTCGCACTTCGCCAGCCTGTAAATAAACCAAACTTAACGTAAACACAGCTTCCTCTTGACCGAACTTAACGTAAACACAGCTTCCCCTTGGTGACCAAACATATTGCGTATCAATCAAACTGCAATGGTCAGCATAATTCAATTTCACAATGCAGTGAAACAATTTCATCATCAAGCTTGAATTTCAAAGTTCAAGAAGTTTCAAAAAGCTTCATGCCAAAACTTGCAACCGCGAACTCGTTATTATATATAATATAATATATATATATATAATAATATATATATAAATATTTAAGAGCTTAATATAATATATTTTATTATTATATAAAAACGTATCTTGCCTGATGTCAAATTTCGGCTATATAAATATTTTTCTTTATGTTTTTTGTAATTTATAAATTTTTAGGTCGAAAAATAAAAAACTGCTAAAAGTCTTTAAAAAGACTATCAACGAGAAAATAGAAATAAAAATATTGAAAATTTTGTAAGTCTTTAAAAAGACAAAATTCACAAGGTTTAAACAAATAAAAGGAAGTAGTCAAATTTATTTAGAATTTCGTGCTTAGCTACTTCACTTAAATTCCTTTTCCAACAAACAAAGGAATAGAACAAATGAAACTTCACTAAATTGTAAAATCTAGTTTTAATTTTAATTTTGCAAGTCTTTAAAAAGACTGTCAACAAAATTCACAAGGGTTCAAAAATTAGAACGCAAGCACTTTCACTTTTCTTAAAAAGAGCACGACTTTGACTTTTTCAGCACCAAACGTAGTTAAATATTTTTTTTTAAAGGTGGGCAAACGAAAATATTTTTTTTAAAGGTGGGCAAACGAAAAAATCAATTTTTAAAGGGTGGGCAAACGATAAAAAACATTTTTAAAGGGTGGGCAAACGGTTTTGTTTGAAAATATTTAGTTTTAAGAGGTGGACAAACGAAAATATTGTTCTTTAAAGGTGGGCAAACGAAAAAATCAATTTTTAAAGGGTGGGCAAACGATAAAAAGCATTTTTAAAGGGTGGGCAAACGATTTTGTTTGAAAATATTTAGTTTTAAGAGGTGGCCAAAAAATATTTTTTTTTAAGGGTGGGCAAACGATAAAAACAATTTTTAAAGGGTGAGCAAACGATTTTGATTGAAAATAATGAGTTTTGAGGTATGGAAAATGCTTAATTCTTAAGGGCTTATTTTCTGAACTAAAAGTTTTTTCAAAATTCTAGAGGGTGGGCAAACGATAAAAACCATTTTTAAAGGGTGGGCAAACGATTTTGTTTTAAAATTTTTAGTTTTAATAGGTGGAAAATGCACAATTGCTTAAGGGCCTATATTTTCTAAACTAAAAGTTTTTTCAAAATTCTAAAGGGTGGGCAAATGTGGGCAAACGAAGTTATTGCGATTTAAAAAAAAAAAAATTCAAAAAAATCAACTTTTTGATTTTCGAAAATTTTTGAAATTTCATATCTCGAAAACTGGACGTGGGCAAAAAAAACTAATTGGTGGGCAAACATGGGCAAACGATGGACAAACGAATCCACCTTTCAAATTTCAAAAATTCCATTTTGTCGAACCCAGCTTCTTTGAGCTCTTTAGTTTGTATAAAAGAAAGGGCTTTTAATTTAGTGATATTGTTGTTGACATAAATCGTTTGTGTGTAATCTAACATGGTATTTGAAATTAAGATGTCTTCGATTTGTATGGAACAGTTAAAAGCTTTTGTTATATTGTCTCCCTCTATTATTATATCTCTATTTATGCAATTTTAGTTAGGTATGGTTTTTGGTAAGTTCCAAGTTAATATTATATTAGGTTCGACATAACTGATTTCAAATTCTTTATGAGTTTTTTATGTTAAAATGTAGATATGTCTACATTCTGTATTAAATTGGTTAAGTATGTCCATTAAGCATTTGTTTATTATTAAAGTTTTTGAAGATGCCAAATAAGTTTGATTATTTTGAACATTTGTTTTGTACATTTTTTATTAAAATATTTTGATTACTATCTGGATATTGTAAAGATTGGGGTTTTAATTATTTCTTTTGGAATATGGGAAAATATTATAATTTCATTTGTAATCGTTTTCAGCCAAATGGAAGTTTTAATATGTAAAAGTTTTTCTGAGTTCATATGTCTTAGATAATCATGTTTTAGTAATTTAGAATTAAAAATGCCAAGTCTTGTTAACTGCATTCCAAGTTTAATATCTTCTACATACTCAGTAAACTGTTAAATTAAAGATTGGTAAATTAAATTGGTAAATTGGTAAATTAAAGATTAAAATGTTTAATCTTTGATCGCCTTCATTTATCGCATTTAATAAATTTATTAATTTTATGCCTTCATTTACTGTTTTTATAGCTTCATTGAGTTCTATAGCTTGGACGTTGTTTTCGGACAAATTATGAATTTTATATTCTAACACTTCTTTATCTGCTTGATCTAATGTTCCAAAAATGTATTTATAAATTGTGCCCATAAAATTAGCTAAGCCGCGTTTGCTGCGCTTTGCTAATCTTATGCCATTCATTTCTCTTTTTAATTTCTCTACTAAATATTGAACTTGGGATAAAGTTTCATATTTTTCTGATTGTTTTATTAAGTTATCGTATGTTTGTTCTATTTTTGTAATATTTACAGATAAGTAGTGATACTCGTAATTGATTGGTAAACTTATTGATCCAGTATTAAATATAAGGTAGCCATTTTTGGGTGAATTGGGTTAACTTCAAGACTTTGTCCTTGGACATGTTGGATAAAACATAATAGAAAATAGTAAAGGATTGCCTTGGTCGTTTTGGGTTGTGCTGGAATTATCGTTATATTTAGTTTCATTAATTTTCTGTTTCTTTTTATATTTTGATTTATAGTGGGTTATTTTCCTGCCTCTGTTTTTCTCTTCGTAATGTTTTTCGTCAATCTGTATAATTTCTCCTGTCTTTTATTTTATATGGGTTTGTTGTCTTAGATTTTACTAATGGTGCTTGTCTATATCTGGTGTCTACTTCATAACTATGTCTATTTTCATTTAATTTATTAATTTTATTAGTTTTCTCTTGCTGGGTTTCATATGCAGGTGTCCTGCATGTATAAAAATATCTGCTGGTGTTTTACTTGTTGTATTATGTTTAATTTTATGGTTATAAACATAGAGTAGGGTTTCAAATTTTGATATTTTATTCTCTGGGTCGGACTCAGTATTTATAATTCTTAACTTTTCTTTGACAATTTAATGAAATCTCTCAATGTCAGAAATTCCATTTTTACTTATTACGATAACGTTCACATATTCGGACTTAAGGCATAAATGTAATGCAGCGCACATAAATGATGAATCTTTATCGGCTTTTATTTCGGACGGGTTTCCCATTTCATTAAAAATTGTAAGTAAAGCTCTTTTTGCTTCGAGCCAATCTCTAGAGCTGACTTCAGTTGACATATTTGGAATAATACATGACAGGAATGTTTTATTATCGATTAAATAAAAATCGATAACATGTTTCTCTAGGATTGGAAATTTCTGGCGTTAACTCGTAATTTAATTTAATGTCTCTATTTTTATTTTGCACATGTTACTACATGTTACATTCATTGATAATGTTTTGTATTAACTTTTGATAGTCTGGGTAGTAATATTTTTCTTTGAAAATTTTAGTTTGTTTTTCTATACCTGGCTGTAAGAGTTCTCTGTGGGTTTTAATTATTACTTCTTTAAATTCTGAATATGTTTCGATATCTATTAATTTACTGGTTGCTCTCATAACTTAAGTTATGTTGTTCGGACTGACAATTTCTATGAAGGCGTTTTGAAATGTAAGGAAATCTATTTCATTATGAAAATAAATTACGCTATTTCTTGTACACAAATATTTTTTTATTAATTTTTTGCATACGCACTTGTAATTTTGGTTATCTTCATGGCTACTATGTACGGTAGCAGCTGAAGTGGGAGATTCGCCGTAGAAGTTTTCTATTTTTACACGTGAAAGTGCATCGGCGACATGGTTTTCTTTTCCTGGTACATATTTTATATGGTAATCAAACTCATTTAGTCTGATTTCCCATCTTTAAAGTTTCATGTTTTGTTTCTTGATATTGTCGAGCCAAGCTAAAGGTTGATGATCACTAAGGATCTGAAATTTACGACCAAAAAGATAGGACCTGAAGTATTTAGTGGCCCAGACAAAAGCTAAAAGTTCTTTTTCTATTGCTGAATAATTAAGTTCATGTTCATTGAGAGTACGGCTAGCGTAACAAACAGGTTTATGATCCTGTGATAATACAGCATTGCTTGCATCTGTCTTTGGGTAATCTGAAATTTGGGTAAATTTGTATTGGTTCGGACACAATTCAAAATTTTAATTTTTCGAAGGCTGATATATACTCGGTATCTTTAGAATTTATAACGGAACCTTTTTTTAGTTTTTGTGTTATTGGTTTAGCAATTTTTGCAAAGTTAGGGATAAATTTACCGTAGAAACCGCAAAGTCCTAAAAATGATTTTATTTCTTTATTAGTTTTAGGTAATAGGAATTTTTTTTGTGGCTTTTATTTTATTTGGGTTTGGCTTTATGCCTTCAGTAGTTACAATATGACCTAAGAACTCTGTTTCTTTTTTCATAAATTCACATTTGTCAAGTTGTAACTTTAGATTAGCTTCTTTTAATCTTGCAAATACTTACTATCTCTACGTATCTCTCTACGTACAAGTGGTCTTCCAATGAAGTGGAAAAAACTATTATATCGTCCAATCCTCGTAAATTCGGTCTTCTAATAGATTGTTAATACAACGTTGAAATGTTGCAAGTGCATTCTTCAGTCCAAATGGCGTTCGAGTGTACTCGTAATGTCCATTTTTTTTTGTGTTGTCCATTTTTGTGTTTTGAATCGAGCTTTCATCCATTTGGATCTGATCTATGGTAGTGAAGTCTTGAGACCTACCGAGCTTATCTAGTATTAAATCCTTGACAGGAATTGGGTTTTTATCATTAATAGTAGTTTCGTTTAGTTTGCGATAGTCGATTACTAACCTAAACTTTGTTTTACCGGAAGCATCGCTTTTTTCGGTACTATCCAGATAGGTGGACAGTAGGGTCAGTTCGATTTCCGAACAATGCCTTGTTAAATCATTTCTTTGATTTGTACCTCGACTTCATTGTCGTAGGCTTGGGGGTATTTATAAGGTTTCCTATATATTGGGTCTTCATGTTTTGTTTTGATGACATGCTTTACAGTACTTGTGAAGGTCAAATTTTCACATTCTCTGTATTGTATGTCCCTAAATTCTTGAAGAATTTTAGTAAGGGCATTTGACTCTTTTTTATTTAGATGGTCAAGCCTGAATTCATTTGAATTGAATTATTTCGTGTCATTTAGGCTACCTTCTTGTTCTGTTATGTAGTTCATTAAGAAACAGTTTTTGTTTAAATCTACGCGTCTTTTGCCATAATTTATTTGGGCGTTGACGTCTTCTGGAAGCCTGTATCTGATATCATATCATAATTTTCAGAAAAATTATGAATATATAAACTTGTTTAGTAGGGCAAAGCTTACTTGGTTTGAGAATTATGATGTTTTTAGGGTTATTGTACCGTTAATGGTGTGGATTTGTAAATTAGTAGTTTTAACTGGGAAATTAAAAATATTTGCTCTTATGATGTTTATTGCAGACACAGTGTCTATAACACATCGGAGCGGTATATTGTTTAAAACAATATTTATGAAGGAATTGTGTCTTCTTCTTCGGCCGAGGCATGTAGATGAAAATTTTCGGACGTATCCATTTTTGAATGGCCGCTGGTACTAGGTCTTTGCCTTTTTGTTGCCGGATTCGGAGCTGATGAAGAAACTGGATTTTGTTGATAGTTGGAGGAATAAATTAAATGATTTTGTGTCTGTACTTGGTTGAGTTTTTGCTTAAATTCTTGGAATAGGTATCTAAAGGTTGGTCATGGCTGTTATTATTTTTATTCATATATTGATTTTTATTTTGGCTAATTGATGTTTGATTATAATTTTGATTTATATTTTGATTATTTGAAGTGTTGTTATAATTTGGGCTGTACTGATTTTTATTTTGGGTATTTTGAGTGTTTTGGGATTTTGAGTGATCGGACCATGTACTGTCATAACAATCCTCCTGCTGTACAATTTGCTTTAATTTATGGTATGTTGTTATGTCAAATCTGGCTAATTGCATGTAGAGAGTATCTGGGAGTTTTTTAATAATTAAATTTTTTACTGTATTGTTCATTCTTCTTATGAATAAGGTCAGTTCCAATGTCGTACCTGTAAATGTTGGTACCTGTCGAATCTGACCAAGAGCCTGGTTCAGATGATTCTCGGAGAGTAGTTGCACTTGTTGTTGTGGTAGAGCCATTGTTGTTTTTTTTTTTTTTTTTTTCACTCGTAGCGGTCACCCTTTTTGTTTTGCGGGCTGTCTTTGGTTAATATGCAACACCTGGGGCTTCAGTTACCCTTTAGTGGTCTTGTCTTTGCAGCAATTATGTAATTTTTTCACTTCTAGTAGCGGTCACACCTTTATGGTGGGCTACAAAGCACTGTATGACTGGCGGATAGTCACTTATTGTCACAAAGTTGAAGTTAAATCACACACTAAGGTACTTTATTGGTCACTATAAGTTTAGGACCACCGACTGCGCCAATAACGAGTTCGCGGTTGCAAGTTTTGAAAAAAATATAATTTTTATTTCAAGACAATGATACAACTTTGAATCGGAGACAATTCACGTCTTAGATCTGAATCTGGAGTGTGAGTTGAACGCTTAGCAAACCCTTGGTCGACTTTGTTTGAGTGGCTCTCTTCTATGTTCAAATGGGTTGCGCTCTTTAAGAGAGTTACGCATGGAAAATTACCAGGATTTGTGCTGCGTTAGCTATTTGGTTGCTTAGTGGGAATAACGAATTCGGCATCGGCGGATGTTTATGTCTATGAATCAATTGTTTATGTTAACGCGGCCGAAATTTTTATTGTCACCAAGAGCTTGGGATTTGACTTTTTTGTTAGGGTTGTAAGTTTAAGTGTGTGGCTGGGCAAATGTATCATTTGATATTGGTATGATTGAGTGGGTGTGATCAAGTGGTACATAGTACTGTGTGTGTGTGGTGTGTGTGTGAGTATGTGTAACAAAGTGTTATACTATACATATACGCTACTATATATATATATTTTTTAAATTTATTTATTTAACATTTTTAACATTTACAAAATATGTATTTCTCTTTTATTTTTATATGCGTCTAGATCTTGTCTAGATCGTTTGCTCGACTTACATATTTTTTTAAGACACTTATTGTGTGTATTGTATATGTTAATGAATTTATTAGCATTAGAATAATAATTTTTCCTAATAAGATATTAACTATTTTTAGATCAGGTGTTTCCACGTCTACTTTATTAATTATGATTAAGGTAGAGTCCACCGTCTTGGAATCTATTAAACCCATTTGGGTATTAATATTCGGTAATGTTTTCAACTGATTTACTTATTCGGTTATCATTCTTATGCTCTGATTTTATGTTTCTTTTCCCTACCAAATTTTTTGCGTGACTTTACTGGTCACACGCTAATCGGGCAACTTCAATGTCGCTCCATTTAACATTTTCACAGTATTGATTTTGTTTAATGCATCGCAGTGCATTATAGAATATATAGAAAAAAATATAGAATATATATAGAAAAAAATGTATATTTTTTTGCTTTTGTTGTGCGCTCTAGATAGCGGTGTCGGTTCCAGCACTCTTTGTAGTGCTGCCGGCTTCTGCACCCTTGGTGGCGTTGTCGGTTCCAGTGCTAGTTGTCCGTGGCTGTTCTTCCTTCTTTGCGGTACATGTATACTCGCAGTATAGCGAGACAGCGGTCCTTCGCAATCTTTTGGGCACTTATTTTTTTAGTACCGGAATCTTCTTTTTCTTCGGTGGTTGAGTTGAAGTTTTAATGCTTGTATTTGGAATTGAAGTGTAGTTGGTAGTGTACGCGGTTTCTTTTTGTATATACACTATGCATTATATGTATGTATATAATATATACTACCATTTCAAGATGTATACAAAAATAGAAAATGCTATAGTCGAGTTCCCCGACTATTAAATACCCGTTGGAAGTGCGATATTAAATAAAATAATAAAACGCTACGAGTAACGGGGATAAAAATTATGTGAGAAATCTGACAAAGATATATCGATTAGTAACCCGTGTGTAATAAACTATTCATAACAGACTGCTTACTCTTACACACTTAATTTCTGTCTTGCTTTAGCATGGAATTCGACAAAATAAAGAAACACGGCCTTAATTGCAATGCTGATGTGCTCTCTTCACTTCAAGCATCTACTTCTACGACATCTCCTCACACTGTCACTTCAAAGGTAAATGCCGTCGCCGAGGCTTTTATTACCGAAAAGAGGAATCAACAACAAAATATTCAGGAAGATTTTGATAGCCACAATAGAGATTGCGACAGCCCCATAAGTTCTACCTCGGAGCTGGAGAAGGAGTTTGATGATCTGCGTAACTTGCACACCTCCTCTCTAACAAACAGCGTAGTGTTGGAAAAATCGATTGGATCGCTAAATGGCGACTACTCTATCACATCAGCCACTTCCAGAACTAAAACACTTGAAAGTGTTGTCACGATCGACACAGCTAGTGGGTCAACATGCTTAGCCATTCCATCCCCCGTCGATCACATCAAGAAACGTACCCCACACAGTCGAACGCCGACACGAAAGGCATTAAGAATCAAATTCTACCGCAATGGGGATCGTTTCTATCCGGGTATCACAATTCCTGTCTCTAACGAACGGTACAGATCCTTTGAAAGGCTCTATGAAGACCTAACCCGTCTGCTGGAAGAGAATGTAAAGATACCGGGGGCTGTTCGCACCATCTACAACATGTGTGGGAAAAAGGTAAATACTTATCGTTATTTTTACTACACTCAACTATTATTACTTATTTCCTTTTTTAGATTACCTCCCTTGATGAGTTAGAAGATGGCCAGAGCTATGTTTGTTCCTGCAATAACGAGAATTTTAAGAAGGTTGAGTACAACACTGGTTCCCAGCCTTTGTCCAGTCTAACGCTGACCAACAATAGTCGCTCCAACAATCAACGATTGGCTAAGTGTCGACCCGCGTCTCCCCTGAAAAATGGCTTACTTGCAGGTATCAATTCTTTGCCAGCGTGCGGCGGAGGAACCGGCAATGGGAGTCCACTTATCGCTTCCAGATTGAGCGATCGAGTTTCTGTGGTTCATCCTCGAATTGTGACGCTGATACGTAGTGGAACGAAGCCGCGGCGTATTATGCGATTGCTGCTAAACAAGCGTAACAGCCCGAGCTTCGATCACGTGCTGACCGCCATTACGCAAGTGGTTCGCTTGGATACGGGCTATGTGAGAAAGGTATTTACCCTTGCAGGTATATCAGTGGTCCAACTATCTGATTTTTTTGGGTCGGATGATGTTTTCTTCGCTTATGGGACAGAGCGCATTAACACTGCGGAAGATTTTAAGTTAGAGGCGGAGGAGTATCGAGCTATTAATGTCATACGTAAAACAATGCGTACCACGGGAACCACCTGCAAGGGACCTAAGCCTAAGATGCCGATAAAAAGCAAAAAAGTGTATCCTCCGTTGGTTGACTCGGAGGTATTCAAAGAAGCAACCTCACCAGAAGATGATAGGCATGCGACTTTACTTACGAGCACTGGTATAGAGATCAATGAATTGCCATCAAATATTCGCAACACATACACTCTAGGAAGGATTATTGGCGACGGCAACTTTGCCATTGTGTTTAAGATGAAACACCGCCAAACTGGTGATTCCTATGCACTAAAAATAATAGACAAAAACAAATGCAAGGGCAAAGAACACTACATTGATGCAGAAGTTCGCGTCATGAAGAAGTTAAATCATCCACATATAATTTCGCTTATTTTGAGTGTAGACCAAAATACAAATATGTATCTTGTATTGGAATATGTAAGTGGTACGTTGAAAGTGAATATATTCACAGAATCTTTCAACTTAAAAATGTTATTAAATTTGTTATAGGTGGCGATTTATTCGACGCTATAACTCAGGTAACGCGGTTCTCAGAAAGTCAGTCGCGCATTATGATTAGACATTTGGGAGCAGCCATGACTTACCTGCATTCAATGGGCATTGTGCATCGAGATATAAAGCCCGAGAATCTGCTAGTAAGACCTGACTAATGATAAATGCTGATCTTTAATATGACTAATTATTGGAACCATAACCATTTTCAGGTGAAACTGGATCAGCATGGGAACGTTCTTGAACTAAAACTGGCTGACTTTGGATTAGCATGTGAGGTAAATGATCTTCTCTATGCCGTCTGCGGGACTCCCACTTATGTAGCACCAGAGATATTGTTAGAAGTCGGATATGGGCTAAAGGTAAACAAATAATTGCATTATTAACAGTAAATATAATCACATATTCTTATTAAAGATTGACGTTTGGGCAGCTGGAATTATTTTGTATATACTTCTATGCGGATTTCCGCCGTTTGTAGCGCCTGACAACCAACAGGAACCGCTATTCGATGCTATTATTTCTGGCATTTACGAGTTTCCAGATCCTTACTGGTCTGATATAGGGGACGCAGTGCGCGATCTTATTGCCAATATGCTTCAGTCGGATCCAGACGTTCGTTTCACAAGCGAAGACATCCTTGATCACTATTGGACGATTGGAAACAAGGGGAACGACTTATAAAAGATGAATCGTGGCTGTGGGAATTTCTAAAAAAAAACGACGTCCACCCTTAAACGACTAACTTTTGTATTTCTGATCTAAAAATGCTTTTAGCCCTAATTTATTTTTACATATAAGTTATATGTGAATTCTTACATACTGCAATAACAACAAACAAAGAATGACCATCGAAAATTAATAAGGAATTCAAGCAACACTTAAATTCTTATATTCAACTTGTCTGCAGTTGCTTTCCATTAATGTATATCTTTTTAAACTATTTACAATTATATATGAAAATATACATATTTTTATTTCCTACCGTTTCACTGCATTTAATTCCGTTAACTTCATCGAAGATTACAACTCCTTGCAATGGCGTTTTTGCTTTTTATAGCTTTTCTCCACTGCTGCGAGCTGTAAGTCCAGACTATGAAAACAGAACCTATGCAGAAAGGGGATCGCCATGTATGTAAGTCAAGATAGACTTCAAAGTATAATTTATAGCTGAAGTTGTGCAAGTTAACACAAGCTACGCTGAATTGAGTCAGCCGGATCCTGCGCGTGCAACAAAGTTGCGACACCCAGCGGCGGCGTAACTTGATCCGCGCACCTAGCAGCCGACGAAGAAGGCCAAGAGGCGCACGGTCTGCAAATCCGTGGCTGTTGCAGCACTGCATGATGCGCATGGTCAGCGTTCTGACGCGACGCTGGGTATCCATAGGCTTGGTTAGGCTTCTAAAGCTTTAGTTAGTTTTAAGAGAACCGCAAACAGATCCAAAAGAATCGTAATAAAGTTTAGTAAACGCAAATACTACTTGGTTAATTTGTACAATTCAGGGTTAGCAGGGGACATGTTTATTTTATTTATCAGTATAGCCACCTCTCTAGCCCCATGAGGATGGTATCCTGGGGCATCTGGAGTGATTTATAGTCGCGGTATCGTCTCAAATTGTTTTATTTCACACAGTATTCAAATTTCTACATTTTGACTCTTAATATACATTCTCACTCACGTTCAACTAATTTGTTAATTTTTATTATTTTATATATATTTTTGATTTAGACTGATAAGTTGATTTCCTTTCCTTTTTTTTACTGTCCAATTCAGGAAAGTTGCAAAATGGAAAAACAAGGCAAACATATTTCTGTTGAAAATTTTGCGAAAATTATAATATAATTTTTCTAATTTTGCTAATTATATGAAAACCCGACCAATTCATTTCAGTTTAAAGTTTCAGTTCAAATTTTTCGGGGGTACGCAGTTTTATGCGAGTAATTTGTATTATTAGCGAAGAAAAGGCCTCATTTAGTCTGTTGGTTAGTTTAGTTTCTTTATTTTTGGAGCAAGGAAGGTCTCAGCCTAATTCGAGGAGCAGCGACGCCGCTTGAGGAGGGGGAGTGCTGTAGGTATGCATATACGGCGCTCGGCGTTTGGCCAGCGTGGGAATGCTGACTATGCAATTATGCATGTTGGCCTTCAAGTGGACGCTCGTGTTACGCGTGCACTTGGGCTGGATTGTTTATATACAGTTTGCAACAGAGTGCTACAATGTGTTTGTTGTTATTACAGTGGTACATCGCTGTATGTGCATACATCGCTATGTGTGCAAGTTATCCAAGACATGATTCAGGGGCCTTACCCAATTTATAAACAATTTTTCATAATCCAATCTCAACGATCGATTTGCCTTCGATCTCAAAGTCGCACTTCGCCAGCCTGTAAATAAACCAAACTTAACGTAAACACAGCTTCCTCTTGACTGAACTTAACGTAAACACAGCTTCCCCTTGGTGACCAAACATATTGCGTATCAATCAAACTGCAATGGTCAGCATAATTCAATTTCACAATGCAGTGAAACAATTTCATCATCAAGCTTGAATTTCAAAGTTCAAGAAGTTTCAAAAAGCTTCATGCCGAGGTTGATTGGATTAAGAATAAGAATTGTAAGATGGGTCTGATTCGGGCAAAGATCGAGAACGCTTCATTAGAATTCAGAAGTATTAATAAGTGACTTGTAATTGTGAATTAAATGAAAAAGTGTAACACCAACTTATATGCAATATATTAATAAAAAATTATATTTTTTTAAACAATTTGTGATCAACAAATTTAATTTGCATACTTCATCTCCCTCCTTTTGAAAAATAACGTAATTTTATGAAGTTATTAGTTAAGATTTCACTAAAAAGATGAATTTATTTATTATTTTTTTTTTTTTGTTAATTACAAATAATGTTCAAATATAAAGAAGTATTTTTGTCTTAGCATGGCCATACTAATTACAATTATGAAATAAACATTTTTAATTAAGAGCTCAAAAATGATACAAATGTGTATATTTTTATAAAAAAAAATTTTTTTTTTGTGTAATATTTTTATGCTATACTATAAATATTTATGAAACGAAAATTTTTAAACTGTTTTTTTGAACAGTTTGCTTTTTATTTTTATTATTAGATATTATAGTTTTGTCATTTTTTTCTATTCCCGTTACTTTATACGGACCTGTATATTTAGTTTTTAACTTATGACCTGTTTCGTTTTTTAATAAAACCTTATCTCCTACTGATTTTTTCTTTATGTTCATCTATCATAACTATAGCTCTTTTATAGGTTACTTCTAATCTATATTTACTTTCCTTAGCATATGGATATGGGTTCTATATTATTTATGCTATTAAAAATTCTTTCTTTTACCGAAGACTAGTTCATATGAACAATAGTTATGTGCCATTGATGGGGTTGTGTTGAAATAGTATGCGAGATATTGAAGCCATACGTCCCAATCAGTTCTTTCAACCGATATGTATGCAAGTTATATAACCCCTAATACAGTGACCCGCATTTGAAGCATAAACACTTTCGTTCAAAACAAGTCCGTTCATTTCTTCCCTTTGTATCTAGCAATTGGCTTTTGCCTTAGCCTTCAAATCAATTCACACAGCTTTGACTTTTGTCGTTGCCCATGCCCTTCAGCTGGACCACCAGCGAACATAAACATAAACAGAAGCTAACGCTTCTACTGCGCATTAGTACAGCACCAATTACATACGCAAAACAATTGAATTTCATCACAGGTCGATATGAGCCTAGCTCAATTTAATTGCAAAAGAAAAAATAAAGTAAACATTATCTGGCCGAGGTTCGTTGCAAGAAATCTGGATCCAGAAGATCCATAAGCTAGCGCGTAGTCAATATCAATGTATTTGTACATTGTTTTGTACATTTTTTATTAAAATATTTTGATTACTATCTGGATATTGTAAAGATTGGGGTTTTAATTATTTCTTTTGGAATATGGGAAAATATTATAATTTCATTTGTAATCGTTTTCAGCCAAATGGAAGTTTTAATATGTAAAAGTTTTTCTGAGTTCATATGTCTTAGATAATCATGTTTTAGTAATTTAGAATTAAAAATGCCAAGTCTTGTTAACTGCATTCCAAGTTTAATATCTTCTACATACTCAGTAAACTGTTAAATTAAAGATTGGTAAATTAAATTGGTAAATTGGTAAATTAAAGATTAAAATGTTTAATCTTTGATCGCCTTCATTTATCGCATTTAATAAATTTATTAATTTTATGCCTTCATTTACTGTTTTTATAGCTTCATTGAGTTCTATAGCTTGGACGTTGTTTTCGGACAAATTATGAATTTTATATTCTAACACTTCTTTATCTGCTTGATCTAATGTTCCAAAAATGTATTTATAAATTGTGCCCATAAAATTAGCTAAGCCGCGTTTGCTGCGCTTTGCTAATCTTATGCCATTCATTTCTCTTTTTAATTTCTCTACTAAATATTGAACTTGGGATAAAGTTTCATATTTTTCTGATTGTTTTATTAAGTTATCGTATGTTTGTTCTATTTTTGTAATATTTACAGATAAGTAGTGATACTCGTAATTGATTGGTAAACTTATTGATCCAGTATTAAATATAAGGTAGCCATTTTTGGGTGAATTGGGTTAACTTCAAGACTTTGTCCTTGGACATGTTGGATAAAACATAATAGAAAATAGTAAAGGATTGCCTTGGTCGTTTTGGGTTGTGCTGGAATTATCGTTATATTTAGTTTCATTAATTTTCTGTTTCTTTTTATATTTTGATTTATAGTGGGTTATTTTCCTGCCTCTGTTTTTCTCTTCGTAATGTTTTTCGTCAATCTGTATAATTTCTCCTGTCTTTTATTTTATATGGGTTTGTTGTCTTAGATTTTACTAATGGTGCTTGTCTATATCTGGTGTCTACTTCATAACTATGTCTATTTTCATTTAATTTATTAATTTTATTAGTTTTCTCTTGCTGGGTTTCATATGCAGGTGTCCTGCATGTATAAAAATATCTGCTGGTGTTTTACTTGTTGTATTATGTTTAATTTTATGGTTATAAACATAGAGTAGGGTTTCAAATTTTGATATTTTATTCTCTGGGTCGGACTCAGTATTTATAATTCTTAACTTTTCTTTGACAATTTAATGAAATCTCTCAATGTCAGAAATTCCATTTTTACTTATTACGATAACGTTCACATATTCGGACTTAAGGCATAAATGTAATGCAGCGCACATAAATGATGAATCTTTATCGGCTTTTATTTCGGACGGGTTTCCCATTTCATTAAAAATTGTAAGTAAAGCTCTTTTTGCTTCGAGCCAATCTCTAGAGCTGACTTCAGTTGACATATTTGGAATAATACATGACAGGAATGTTTTATTATCGATTAAATAAAAATCGATAACATGTTTCTCTAGGATTGGAAATTTCTGGCGTTAACTCGTAATTTAATTTAATGTCTCTATTTTTATTTTGCACATGTTACTACATGTTACATTCATTGATAATGTTTTGTATTAACTTTTGATAGTCTGGGTAGTAATATTTTTCTTTGAAAATTTTAGTTTGTTTTTCTATACCTGGCTGTAAGAGTTCTCTGTGGGTTTTAATTATTACTTCTTTAAATTCTGAATATGTTTCGATATCTATTAATTTACTGGTTGCTCTCATAACTTAAGTTATGTTGTTCGGACTGACAATTTCTATGAAGGCGTTTTGAAATGTAAGGAAATCTATTTCATTATGAAAATAAATTACGCTATTTCTTGTACACAAATATTTTTTTATTAATTTTTTGCATACGCACTTGTAATTTTGGTTATCTTCATGGCTACTATGTACGGTAGCAGCTGAAGTGGGAGATTCGCCGTAGAAGTTTTCTATTTTTACACGTGAAAGTGCATCGGCGACATGGTTTTCTTTTCCTGGTACATATTTTATATGGTAATCAAACTCATTTAGTCTGATTTCCCATCTTTAAAGTTTCATGTTTTGTTTCTTGATATTGTCGAGCCAAGCTAAAGGTTGATGATCACTAAGGATCTGAAATTTACGACCAAAAAGATAGGACCTGAAGTATTTAGTGGCCCAGACAAAAGCTAAAAGTTCTTTTTCTATTGCTGAATAATTAAGTTCATGTTCATTGAGAGTACGGCTAGCGTAACAAACAGGTTTATGATCCTGTGATAATACAGCATTGCTTGCATCTGTCTTTGGGTAATCTGAAATTTGGGTAAATTTGTATTGGTTCGGACACAATTCAAAATTTTAATTTTTCGAAGGCTGATATATACTCGGTATCTTTAGAATTTATAACGGAACCTTTTTTTAGTTTTTGTGTTATTGGTTTAGCAATTTTTGCAAAGTTAGGGATAAATTTACCGTAGAAACCGCAAAGTCCTAAAAATGATTTTATTTCTTTATTAGTTTTAGGTAATAGGAATTTTTTTTGTGGCTTTTATTTTATTTGGGTTTGGCTTTATGCCTTCAGTAGTTACAATATGACCTAAGAACTCTGTTTCTTTTTTCATAAATTCACATTTGTCAAGTTGTAACTTTAGATTAGCTTCTTTTAATCTTGCAAATACTTACTATCTCTACGTATCTCTCTACGTACAAGTGGTCTTCCAATGAAGTGGAAAAAACTATTATATCGTCCAATCCTCGTAAATTCGGTCTTCTAATAGATTGTTAATACAACGTTGAAATGTTGCAAGTGCATTCTTCAGTCCAAATGGCGTTCGAGTGTACTCGTAATGTCCATTTTTTTTTGTGTTGTCCATTTTTGTGTTTTGAATCGAGCTTTTATCCATTTGGATCTGATCTATGGTAGTGAAGTCTTGAGACCTACCGAGCTTATCTAGTATTAAATCCTTGACAGGAATTGGGTTTTTATCATTAATAGTAGTTTCGTTTAGTTTGCGATAGTCGATTACTAACCTAAACTTTGTTTTACCGGAAGCATCGCTTTTTTCGGTACTATCCAGATAGGTGGACAGTAGGGTCAGTTCGATTTCCGAACAATGCCTTGTTAAATCATTTCTTTGATTTGTACCTCGACTTCATTGTCGTAGGCTTGGGGGTATTTATAAGGTTTCCTATATATTGGGTCTTCATGTTTTGTTTTGATGACATGCTTTACAGTACTTGTGAAGGTCAAATTTTCACATTCTCTGTATTGTATGTCCCTAAATTCTTGAAGAATTTTAGTAAGGGCATTTGACTCTTTTTTATTTAGATGGTCAAGCCTGAATTCATTTGAATTGAATTATTTCGTGTCATTTAGGCTACCTTCTTGTTCTGTTATGTAGTCCATTAAGAAACAGTTTTTGTTTAAATCTACGCGTCTTTTGCCATAATTTATTTGGGCGTTGACGTCTTCTGGAAGCCTGTATCTGATATCATATCATAATTTTCAGAAAAATTATGAATATATAAACTTGTTTAGTAGGGCAAAGCTTACTTGGTTTGAGAATTATGATGTTTTTAGGGTTATTGTACCGTTAATGGTGTGGATTTGAAAATTAGTAGTTTTAACTGGGAAATTAAAAATATTTGCTCTTATGATGTTTATTGCAGACACAGTGTCTATAACACATCGGAGCGGTATATTGTTTAAAACAATATTTATGAAGGAATTGTGTCTTCTTCTTCGGCCGAGGCATGTAGATGAAAATTTTCGGACGTATCCATTTTTGAATGGCCGCTGGTACTAGGTCTTTGCCTTTTTGTTGCCGGATTCGGAGCTGATGAAGAAACTGGATTTTGTTGATAGTTGGAGGAATAAATTAAATGATTTTGTGTCTGTACTTGGTTGAGTTTTTGCTTAAATTCTTGGAATAGGTATCTAAAGGTTGGTCATGGCTGTTATTATTTTTATTCATATATTGATTTTTATTTTGGCTAATTGATGTTTGATTATAATTTTGATTTATATTTTGATTATTTGAAGTGTTGTTATAATTTGGGCTGTACTGATTTTTATTTTGGGTATTTTGAGTGTTTTGGGATTTTGAGTGATCGGACCATGTACTGTCATAACAATCCTCCTGCTGTACAATTTGCTTTAATTTATGGTATGTTGTTATGTCAAATCTGGCTAATTGCATGTAGAGAGTATCTGGGAGTTTTTTAATAATTAAATTTTTTACTGTATTGTTCATTCTTCTTATGAATAAGGTCAGTTCCAATGTCGTACCTGTAAATGTTGGTACCTGTCGAATCTGACCAAGAGCCTGGTTCAGATGATTCTCGGAGAGTAGTTGCACTTGTTGTTGTGGTAGAGCCATTGTTGTTTTTTTTTTTTTTTTTTCACTCGTAGCGGTCACCCTTTTTGTTTTGCGGGCTGTCTTTGGTTAATATGCAACACCTGGGGCTTCAGTTACCCTTTAGTGGTCTTGTCTTTGCAGCAATTATGTAATTTTTTCACTTCTAGTAGCGGTCACACCTTTATGGTGGGCTACAAAGCACTGTATGACTGGCGGATAGTCACTTATTGTCACAAAGTTGAAGTTAAATCACACACTAAGGTACTTTATTGGTCACTATAAGTTTAGGACCACCGACTGCGCCAATAACGAGTTCGCGGTTGCAAGTTTTGAAAAAAATATAATTTTTATTTCAAGACAATGATACAACTTTGAATCGGAGACAATTCACGTCTTAGATCTGAATCTGGAGTGTGAGTTGAACGCTTAGCAAACCCTTGGTCGACTTTGTTTGAGTGGCTCTCTTCTATGTTCAAATGGGTTGCGCTCTTTAAGAGAGTTACGCATGGAAAATTACCAGGATTTGTGCTGCGTTAGCTATTTGGTTGCTTAGTGGGAATAACGAATTCGGCATCGGCGGATGTTTATGTCTATGAATCAATTGTTTATGTTAACGCGGCCGAAATTTTTATTGTCACCAAGAGCTTGGGATTTGACTTTTTTGTTAGGGTTGTAAGTTTAAGTGTGTGGCTGGGCAAATGTATCATTTGATATTGGTATGATTGAGTGGGTGTGATCAAGTGGTACATAGTACTGTGTGTGTGTGGTGTGTGTGTGAGTATGTGTAACAAAGTGTTATACTATACATATACGCTACTATATATATATATTTTTTAAATTTATTTATTTAACATTTTTAACATTTACAAAATATGTATTTCTCTTTTATTTTTATATGCGTCTAGATCTTGTCTAGATCGTTTGCTCGACTTACATATTTTTTTAAGACACTTATTGTGTGTATTGTATATGTTAATGAATTTATTAGCATTAGAATAATAATTTTTCCTAATAAGATATTAACTATTTTTAGATCAGGTGTTTCCACGTCTACTTTATTAATTATGATTAAGGTAGAGTCCACCGTCTTGGAATCTATTAAACCCATTTGGGTATTAATATTCGGTAATGTTTTCAACTGATTTACTTATTCGGTTATCATTCTTATGCTCTGATTTTATGTTTCTTTTCCCTACCAAATTTTTTGCGTGACTTTACTGGTCACACGCTAATCGGGCAACTTCAATGTCGCTCCATTTAACATTTTCACAGTATTGATTTTGTTTAATGCATCGCAGTGCATTATAGAATATATAGAAAAAAATATAGAATATATATAGAAAAAAATGTATATTTTTTTGCTTTTGTTGTGCGCTCTAGATAGCGGTGTCGGTTCCAGCACTCTTTGTAGTGCTGCCGGCTTCTGCACCCTTGGTGGCGTTGTCGGTTCCAGTGCTAGTTGTCCGTGGCTGTTCTTCCTTCTTTGCGGTACATGTATACTCGCAGTATAGCGAGACAGCGGTCCTTCGCAATCTTTTGGGCACTTATTTTTTTAGTACCGGAATCTTCTTTTTCTTCGGTGGTTGAGTTGAAGTTTTAATGCTTGTATTTGGAATTGAAGTGTAGTTGGTAGTGTACGCGGTTTCTTTTTGTATATACACTATGCATTATATGTATGTATATAATATATACTACCATTTCAAGATGTATACAAAAATAGAAAATGCTATAGTCGAGTTCCCCGACTATTAAATACCCGTTGGAAGTGCGATATTAAATAAAATAATAAAACGCTACGAGTAACGGGGATAAAAATTATGTGAGAAATCTGACAAAGATATATCGATTAGTAACCCGTGTGTAATAAACTATTCATAACAGACTGCTTACTCTTACACACTTAATTTCTGTCTTGCTTTAGCATGGAATTCGACAAAATAAAGAAACACGGCCTTAATTGCAATGCTGATGTGCTCTCTTCACTTCAAGCATCTACTTCTACGACATCTCCTCACACTGTCACTTCAAAGGTAAATGCCGTCGCCGAGGCTTTTATTACCGAAAAGAGGAATCAACAACAAAATATTCAGGAAGATTTTGATAGCCACAATAGAGATTGCGACAGCCCCATAAGTTCTACCTCGGAGCTGGAGAAGGAGTTTGATGATCTGCGTAACTTGCACACCTCCTCTCTAACAAACAGCGTAGTGTTGGAAAAATCGATTGGATCGCTAAATGGCGACTACTCTATCACATCAGCCACTTCCAGAACTAAAACACTTGAAAGTGTTGTCACGATCGACACAGCTAGTGGGTCAACATGCTTAGCCATTCCATCCCCCGTCGATCACATCAAGAAACGTACCCCACACAGTCGAACGCCGACACGAAAGGCATTAAGAATCAAATTCTACCGCAATGGGGATCGTTTCTATCCGGGTATCACAATTCCTGTCTCTAACGAACGGTACAGATCCTTTGAAAGGCTCTATGAAGACCTAACCCGTCTGCTGGAAGAGAATGTAAAGATACCGGGGGCTGTTCGCACCATCTACAACATGTGTGGGAAAAAGGTAAATACTTATCGTTATTTTTACTACACTCAACTATTATTACTTATTTCCTTTTTTAGATTACCTCCCTTGATGAGTTAGAAGATGGCCAGAGCTATGTTTGTTCCTGCAATAACGAGAATTTTAAGAAGGTTGAGTACAACACTGGTTCCCAGCCTTTGTCCAGTCTAACGCTGACCAACAATAGTCGCTCCAACAATCAACGATTGGCTAAGTGTCGACCCGCGTCTCCCCTGAAAAATGGCTTACTTGCAGGTATCAATTCTTTGCCAGCGTGCGGCGGAGGAACCGGCAATGGGAGTCCACTTATCGCTTCCAGATTGAGCGATCGAGTTTCTGTGGTTCATCCTCGAATTGTGACGCTGATACGTAGTGGAACGAAGCCGCGGCGTATTATGCGATTGCTGCTAAACAAGCGTAACAGCCCGAGCTTCGATCACGTGCTGACCGCCATTACGCAAGTGGTTCGCTTGGATACGGGCTATGTGAGAAAGGTATTTACCCTTGCAGGTATATCAGTGGTCCAACTATCTGATTTTTTTGGGTCGGATGATGTTTTCTTCGCTTATGGGACAGAGCGCATTAACACTGCGGAAGATTTTAAGTTAGAGGCGGAGGAGTATCGAGCTATTAATGTCATACGTAAAACAATGCGTACCACGGGAACCACCTGCAAGGGACCTAAGCCTAAGATGCCGATAAAAAGCAAAAAAGTGTATCCTCCGTTGGTTGACTCGGAGGTATTCAAAGAAGCAACCTCACCAGAAGATGATAGGCATGCGACTTTACTTACGAGCACTGGTATAGAGATCAATGAATTGCCATCAAATATTCGCAACACATACACTCTAGGAAGGATTATTGGCGACGGCAACTTTGCCATTGTGTTTAAGATGAAACACCGCCAAACTGGTGATTCCTATGCACTAAAAATAATAGACAAAAACAAATGCAAGGGCAAAGAACACTACATTGATGCAGAAGTTCGCGTCATGAAGAAGTTAAATCATCCACATATAATTTCGCTTATTTTGAGTGTAGACCAAAATACAAATATGTATCTTGTATTGGAATATGTAAGTGGTACGTTGAAAGTGAATATATTCACAGAATCTTTCAACTTAAAAATGTTATTAAATTTGTTATAGGTGGCGATTTATTCGACGCTATAACTCAGGTAACGCGGTTCTCAGAAAGTCAGTCGCGCATTATGATTAGACATTTGGGAGCAGCCATGACTTACCTGCATTCAATGGGCATTGTGCATCGAGATATAAAGCCCGAGAATCTGCTAGTAAGACCTGACTAATGATAAATGCTGATCTTTAATATGACTAATTATTGGAACCATAACCATTTTCAGGTGAAACTGGATCAGCATGGGAACGTTCTTGAACTAAAACTGGCTGACTTTGGATTAGCATGTGAGGTAAATGATCTTCTCTATGCCGTCTGCGGGACTCCCACTTATGTAGCACCAGAGATATTGTTAGAAGTCGGATATGGGCTAAAGGTAAACAAATAATTGCATTATTAACAGTAAATATAATCACATATTCTTATTAAAGATTGACGTTTGGGCAGCTGGAATTATTTTGTATATACTTCTATGCGGATTTCCGCCGTTTGTAGCGCCTGACAACCAACAGGAACCGCTATTCGATGCTATTATTTCTGGCATTTACGAGTTTCCAGATCCTTACTGGTCTGATATAGGGGACGCAGTGCGCGATCTTATTGCCAATATGCTTCAGTCGGATCCAGACGTTCGTTTCACAAGCGAAGACATCCTTGATCACTATTGGACGATTGGAAACAAGGGGAACGACTTATAAAAGATGAATCGTGGCTGTGGGAATTTCTAAAAAAAAACGACGTCCACCCTTAAACGACTAACTTTTGTATTTCTGATCTAAAAATGCTTTTAGCCCTAATTTATTTTTACATATAAGTTATATGTGAATTCTTACATACTGCAATAACAACAAACAAAGAATGACCATCGAAAATTAATAAGGAATTCAAGCAACACTTAAATTCTTATATTCAACTTGTCTGCAGTTGCTTTCCATTAATGTATATCTTTTTAAACTATTTACAATTATATATGAAAATATACATATTTTTATTTCCTACCGTTTCACTGCATTTAATTCCGTTAACTTCATCGAAGATTACAACTCCTTGCAATGGCGTTTTTGCTTTTTATAGCTTTTCTCCACTGCTGCGAGCTGTAAGTCCAGACTATGAAAACAGAACCTATGCAGAAAGGGGATCGCCATGTATGTAAGTCAAGATAGACTTCAAAGTATAATTTATAGCTGAAGTTGTGCAAGTTAACACAAGCTACGCTGAATTGAGTCAGCCGGATCCTGCGCGTGCAACAAAGTTGCGACACCCAGCGGCGGCGTAACTTGATCCGCGCACCTAGCAGCCGACGAAGAAGGCCAAGAGGCGCACGGTCTGCAAATCCGTGGCTGTTGCAGCACTGCATGATGCGCATGGTCAGCGTTCTGACGCGACGCTGGGTATCCATAGGCTTGGTTAGGCTTCTAAAGCTTTAGTTAGTTTTAAGAGAACCGCAAACAGATCCAAAAGAATCGTAATAAAGTTTAGTAAACGCAAATACTACTTGGTTAATTTGTACAATTCAGGGTTAGCAGGGGACATGTTTATTTTATTTATCAGTATAGCCACCTCTCTAGCCCCATGAGGATGGTATCCTGGGGCATCTGGAGTGATTTATAGTCGCGGTATCGTCTCAAATTGTTTTATTTCACACAGTATTCAAATTTCTACATTTTGACTCTTAATATACATTCTCACTCACGTTCAACTAATTTGTTAATTTTTATTATTTTATATATATTTTTGATTTAGACTGATAAGTTGATTTCCTTTCCTTTTTTTTACTGTCCAATTCAGGAAAGTTGCAAAATGGAAAAACAAGGCAAACATATTTCTGTTGAAAATTTTGCGAAAATTATAATATAATTTTTCTAATTTTGCTAATTATATGCAAACCCGACCAATTCATTTCAGTTTAAAGTTTCAGTTCAAATTTTTCGGGGGTACGCAGTTTTATGCGAGTAATTTGTATTATTAGCGAAGAAAAGGCCTCATTTAGTCTGTTGGTTAGTTTAGTTTCTTTATTTTTGGAGCAAGGAAGGTCTCAGCCTAATTCGAGGAGCAGCGACGCCGCTTGAGGAGGGGGAGTGCTGTAGGTATGCATATACGGCGCTCGGCGTTTGGCCAGCGTGGGAATGCTGACTATGCAATTATGCATGTTGGCCTTCAAGTGGACGCTCGTGTTACGCGTGCACTTGGGCTGGATTGTTTATATACAGTTTGCAACAGAGTGCTACAATGTGTTTGTTGTTATTACAGTGGTACATCGCTGTATGTGCATACATCGCTATGTGTGCAAGTTATCCAAGACATGATTCAGGGGCCTTACCCAATTTATAAACAATTTTTCATAATCCAATCTCAACGATCGATTTGCCTTCGATCTCAAAGTCGCACTTCGCCAGCCTGTAAATAAACCAAACTTAACGTAAACACAGCTTCCTCTTGACTGAACTTAACGTAAACACAGCTTCCCCTTGGTGACCAAACATATTGCGTATCAATCAAACTGCAATGGTCAGCATAATTCAATTTCACAATGCAGTGAAACAATTTCATCATCAAGCTTGAATTTCAAAGTTCAAGAAGTTTCAAAAAGCTTCATGCCGAGGTTGATTGGATTAAGAATAAGAATTGTAAGATGGGTCTGATTCGGGCAAAGATCGAGAACGCTTCATTAGAATTCAGAAGTATTAATAAGTGACTTGTAATTGTGAATTAAATGAAAAAGTGTAACACCAACTTATATGCAATATATTAATAAAAAATTATATTTTTTTAAACAATTTGTGATCAACAAATTTAATTTGCATACTTCATCTCCCTCCTTTTGAAAAATAACGTAATTTTATGAAGTTATTAGTTAAGATTTCACTAAAAAGATGAATTTATTTATTATTTTTTTTTTTTTGTTAATTACAAATAATGTTCAAATATAAAGAAGTATTTTTGTCTTAGCATGGCCATACTAATTACAATTATGAAATAAACATTTTTAATTAAGAGCTCAAAAATGATACAAATGTGTATATTTTTATAAAAAAAAATTTTTTTTTTGTGTAATATTTTTATGCTATACTATAAATATTTATGAAACGAAAATTTTTAAACTGTTTTTTTGAACAGTTTGCTTTTTATTTTTATTATTAGATATTATAGTTTTGTCATTTTTTTCTATTCCCGTTACTTTATACGGACCTGTATATTTAGTTTTTAACTTATGACCTGTTTCGTTTTTTAATAAAACCTTATCTCCTACTGATTTTTTCTTTATGTTCATCTATCATAACTATAGCTCTTTTATAGGTTACTTCTAATCTATATTTACTTTCCTTAGCATATGGATATGGGTTCTATATTATTTATGCTATTAAAAATTCTTTCTTTTACCGAAGACTAGTTCATATGAACAATAGTTATGTGCCATTGATGGGGTTGTGTTGAAATAGTATGCGAGATATTGAAGCCATACGTCCCAATCAGTTCTTTCAACCGATATGTATGCAAGTTATATAACCCCTAATACAGTGACCCGCATTTGAAGCATAAACACTTTCGTTCAAAACAAGTCCGTTCATTTCTTCCCTTTGTATCTAGCAATTGGCTTTTGCCTTAGCCTTCAAATCAATTCACACAGCTTTGACTTTTGTCGTTGCCCATGCCCTTCAGCTGGACCACCAGCGAACATAAACATAAACAGAAGCTAACGCTTCTACTGCGCATTAGTACAGCACCAATTACATACGCAAAACAATTGAATTTCATCACAGGTCGATATGAGCCTAGCTCAATTTAATTGCAAAAGAAAAAATAAAGTAAACATTATCTGGCCGAGGTTCGTTGCAAGAAATCTGGATCCAGAAGATCCATAAGCTAGCGCGTAGTCAATATCAATGTATTTCCAAATATTCAATAAAAAATACAAAAACTAAAAAATATATTTTTTTAAATGAATTCGTAAGAGAACGAGTGGGGCGTTGCTAACGAAAGCTCAGATTAAAAAAAATTCGGTGAATAAAAATTCGAATTATAATTCACGACTCACGCCGCCAACCCAGTAGTAAAAGTTCAGGTGAAAACTAAAGGTGGATGATAGAAAGTCATACAATCTCCACGAACTAAGTACTACAGTTAAACATTTTTTTGTTAAAAATACAAAAAATCCACAAACCAATAATAGTGAAAATTTTGATAAGAAATAAAGGTGGACGATAAAAAATCACACCATCATCAAGAATTAAGTGCTATAACCAGACAATTTCTAAAAAGGAATAAATATCGACGAACTAAAAACTGAACCAGTGAAACAAAAAATTGGTGAAAAACATAAAATCAACAAATCATCTACCAAGAAGGAAGGGCTGAAGGCAATCCCTCGCCAAAACACCATTCAATCAAAAAAAAACCAAAAAAAAGAAGAAAGGAAGAGCTGAGGGCCATCCCTCGCTGCCAATAAACAAACACCACGTTAATTGGAGAGAGGCCGCAGAGAACGCGATGGGACAATATGTTATCAAAAGTAAAAGATACTTTGCAGCGCTATCAATCCTCAGAAATAAAATAACAGAATAAGCGAACGACTCATTGAGAATACATGGCACTGTATTACACTTTGATGCCAATTTAGCAAGGTTAGATTTCGCGTTCAGTGACCGAAGACCACCATTATGACATATGGACGGAACCAAGCTATTATTAACGAAATTAATAACAGACATAGGCAAAACGCTTTAAGAGTTTTCATAACCGGCCTGAACGACCCAATATCAGCCACTCTATATTCCATGAATCGACCGACTTCCAAACGCAATGACATTAGTCCAGGAGATGGAAAGCAACCAGATGAGAACAAAATTTGCCCATAATTTTACTGGATTGAATCAGAGATATCATGATTCGAATTTTCAAAACAAACCCGGTCCCAATTACCGGTACAACCGTAATGATAGAAACTTTAACAAAAACAATTTCCCACAACAAAATCAGAAACCGACCCAAGATTTTAACAAGAATCAATGGGGTCATCAATGGGGCCAGAATAATAACTGGAAACCCAATAATAATCGCCAATATCCAACTCCAGAACCAATGGAGATTGACGAGTCCATTAAAACTCAAAACCGACCGCCCGTCAGTTATAACCAAAATAATGATTTCAGACGTGACTACAAGAACAGAAATTACAGACAATACCCAAATCATTACAATCAAGGAAATAGTTCCAACCGGTATAAACCACTGGTTGTATACACCGAGAACCAGAAAAATTATCAACAAAACGGACCGTTAAAGAGAATGACTACCGGTTCAATTAACCAACCGGAACCAAAGGCAATGAGATAAATAATATCGAAAAAGAACATTTTTAGACCAAAGCCAGTAGCAGGACAACCTTACTTAACAAGGGTAGATCAAAAATCTAAAAAAATAACTAAAAATACTAATTGATACTGGATCCACAGCATGTTATATAAAAAAGGGAATCTACCCGAATACATATGAATTACCAATACACAAAAGGGTGTCGACCATTAATGGTCACACCATTATTAAATATTACCATAACATAGTTATATTTAAAGTTAGACAGAGATTCTATGAAGTAGAGGGCTTAGAATCTGATTTATTATGCAACCTCTTGAAAAGAATAGGTATTAAGATCGATATGCAAAAGAGGATTATAAAATACAACGGAAAAGAGGAAAAATTACGTTTCGATGACGATAATGCATCGAATATTAACATAAGAGAACAATATTCTCCCCTTGAGAGAATTTATCTTAAAAAAATATTACGACGAAGTACTTACAGCAGAATCAATTATTGTAGAGGATAGTATGGATAGCTCAGGATCAAGTTTATCTGAGCATGCCGGCGTAGAAATATCAGCCATAAACGAGAATATAAATAGCTTGGGATATAGTTATCCTGAGCGCGCCGACGATGTTAGTTTCGTCAAATTTAAATTGAATTGTTTGGGATCAAAAAATCCTGAACACGCCGACAAATTAAAATTGAAAAGTTTGGAAATAAAAATCCCGAACACTCCGGCGTAGAAATATCCGCCACTAAAAATAGTGTATCCAACTTGGGAGTCGAAAATCCCGAGAACGCCAGCAATGTTCCTTGCGCTAAACAAAGGTACACTAGTTTCGGATTACAAAATCCGGAACACACCGTCGATGATAATTCTGACACTTATCATATTAATAATATTAATAATGTCTCTTCCAATCAAACTGAAAAATTGGAGCGACAAATTATTGAAGCAATACAAAACGAGCATACAGCAATCGATACCCTCATTCCATTCAGAACAGACGTAAGAGGGGAAATCAACACGGTACATGATAGACCGATATACAGTAAGCAATATCCTTATGCGCTATCAGTATCCAATTTCGAAATTAAAAAAATGCTCAAAGCAAACGTTATTAGACCAAGCAAGAGTCCGTACAACTCACCAGCGTTAGTTGTACCGAAAAAAGGGTTCAACGAAGACGGTAGCCCTAAACACAGACTAGTATTTGGATTTCAAAAATTAAATGAAAATACCATACCAGATCGGTATCCTATGCAGGATCCATCGGTCATTCTGGCAAACCTAGGCAAGGTAAAATATTTTTCTACATTGGATTTAGAATCAGGATTCCATCAAATACTCATGAAGGAATCCGATATCGAGAAACCCGATTTTTTCATTAACGACGGAAAATACGAGTTCTTACGGCTACCTTTCGGGTTGACTAATGCTCCCCGAATTTTCCAAAGAGCCATGGATGATATTTTAAGAAATCAAATTGGTAAAATCTGTCACGTCTATATGGACGATATAATTGTTTTCTCAGAATTATTGACCCAGCACCATAAAGATCTATTGACAATTATAAAAATCTTATAAGAAGCCAATATGAAAATATCGTTGGAGAAATCCAAGTTCTTCAAATCTTTGCGTGACTTTACTGGTCACACGCTAATCGGGCAACTTCAATGTCGCTCCATTTAACATTTTCACAGTATTGATTTTGTTTAATGCATCGCAGTGCATTATAGAATATATAGAAAAAAATATAGAATATATATAGAAAAAAATGTATATTTTTTTGCTTTTGTTGTGCGCTCTAGATAGCGGTGTCGGTTCCAGCACTCTTTGTAGTGCTGCCGGCTTCTGCACCCTTGGTGGCGTTGTCGGTTCCAGTGCTAGTTGTCCGTGGCTGTTCTTCCTTCTTTGCGGTACATGTATACTCGCAGTATAGCGAGACAGCGGTCCTTCGCAATCTTTTGGGCACTTATTTTTTTAGTACTGGAATCTTCTTTTTCTTCGGTGGTTGAGTTGAAGTTTTAATGCTTGTATTTGGAATTGAAGTGTAGTTGGTAGTGTACGCCGTTTCTTTTTGTATATACACTATGCATTATATGTATGTATATAATATATACTACCATTTCAAGATGTATACAAAAATAGAAAATGCTATAGTCGAGTTCCCCGACTATTAAATACCCGTTGGAAGTGCGATATTAAATAAAATAATAAAACGCTACGAGTAACGGGGATAAAAATTATGTGAGAAATCTGACAAAGATATATCGATTAGTAACCCGTGTGTAATAAACTATTCATAACAGACTGCTTACTCTTACACACTTAATTTCTGACTTGCTTTAGCATGGAATTCGACAAAATAAAGAAACACGGCCTTAATTGCAATGCTGATGTGCTCTCTTCACTTCAAGCATCTACTTCTACGACATCTCCTCACACTGTCACTTCAAAGGTAAATGCCGTCGCCGAGGCTTTTATTACCGAAAAGAGGAATCAACAACAAAATATTCAGGAAGATTTTGATAGCCACAATAGAGATTGCGACAGCCCCATAAGTTCTACCTCGGAGCTGGAGAAGGAGTTTGATGATCTGCGGAACTTGCACACCTCCTCTCTAACAAACAGCGTAGTGTTGGAAAAATCGATTGGATCGCTAAATGGCGACTACTCTATCACATCAGCCACTTCCAGAACTAAAACACTTGAAAGTGTTGTCACGATCGACACAGCTAGTGGGTCAAAATGCTTAGCCATTCCATCCCCCGTCGATCACATCAAGAAACGTACCCCACACAGTCGAACGCCGACACGAAAGGCATTAAGAATCAAATTCTACCGCAATGGGGATCGTTTCTATCCGGGTATCACAATTCCTGTCTCTAACGAACGGTACAGATCCTTTGAAAGGCTCAATGAAGACCTAACCCGTCTGCTGGAAGAGAATGTAAAGATACCGGGGGCTGTTCGCACCATCTACAACATGTGTGGGAAAAAGGTAAATACTTATCGTTATTTTTACTACACTCAACTATTATTACTTATTTCCTTTTTTAGATTACCTCCCTTGATGAGTTAGAAGATGGCCAGAGCTATGTTTGTTCCTGCAATAACGAGAATTTTAAGAAGGTTGAGTACAACACTGGTTCCCAGCCTTTGTCCAGTCTAACGCTGACCAACAATAGTCGATCCAACAATCAACGATTGGCTAAGTGTCGACCCGCGTCTCCCCTGAAAAATGGCTTACTTGCAGGTATCAATTCTTTGCCAGCGTGCGGCGGAGGAACCGGCAATGGGAGTCCACTTATCGCTTCCAGATTGAGCGATCGAGTTTCTGTGGTTCATCCTCGAATTGTGACGCTGATACGTAGTGGAACGAAGCCGCGGCGTATTATGCGATTGCTGCTAAACAAGCGTAACAGCCCGAGCTTCGATCACGTGCTGACCGCCATTACGCAAGTGGTTCGCTTGGATACGGGCTATGTGAGAAAGGTATTTACCCTTGCAGGTATATCAGTGGTCCAACTATCTGATTTTTTTGGGTCGGATGATGTTTTCTTCGCTTATGGGACAGAGCGCATTAACACTGCGGAAGATTTTAGGTTAGAGGCGGAGGAGTATCGAGCTATTAATGTCATACGTAAAACAATGCGTACCACGGGAACCACCTGCAAGGGACCTAAGCCTAAGATGCCGATAAAAAGCAAAAAAGTGTATCCTCCGTTGGTTGACTCGGAGGTATTCAAAGAAGCAACCTCACCAGAAGATGATAGGCATGCGACTTTACTTACGAGCACTGGTATAGAGATCAATGAATTGCCATCAAATATTCGCAACACATACACTCTAGGAAGGATTATTGGCGACGGCAACTTTGCCATTGTGTTTAAGATGAAACACCGCCAAACTGGTGATTCCTATGCACTAAAAATAATAGACAAAAACAAATGCAAGGGCAAAGAACACTACATTGATGCAGAAGTTCGCGTCATGAAGAAGTTAAATCATCCACATATAATTTCGCTTATTTTGAGTGTAGACCAAAATACAAATATGTATCTTGTATTGGAATATGTAAGTGGTACGTTGAAAGTGAATATATTCACAGAATCTTTCAACTTAAAAATGTTATTAAATTTGTTATAGGTGGCGATTTATTCGACGCTATAACTCAGGTAACGCGGTTCTCAGAAAGTCAGTCGCGCATTATGATTAGACATTTGGGAGCAGCCATGACTTACCTGCATTCAATGGGCATTGTGCATCGAGATATAAAGCCCGAGAATCTGCTAGTAAGACCTGACTAATGATAAATGCTGATCTTTAATATGACTAATTATTGGAACCATAACCATTTTCAGGTGAAACTGGATCAGCATGGGAACGTTCTTGAACTAAAACTGGCTGACTTTGGATTAGCATGTGAGGTAAATGATCTTCTCTATGCCGTCTGCGGGACTCCCACTTATGTAGCACCAGAGATATTGTTAGAAGTCGGATATGGGCTAAAGGTAAACAAATAATTGCATTATTAACAGTAAATATAATCACATATTCTTATTAAAGATTGACGTTTGGGCAGCTGGAATTATTTTGTATATACTTCTATGCGGATTTCCGCCGTTTGTAGCTCCTGACAACCAACAGGAACCGCTATTCGATGCTATTATTTCTGGCATTTACGAGTTTCCAGATCCTTACTGGTCTGATATAGGGGACGCAGTGCGCGATCTTATTGCCAATATGCTTCAGTCGGATCCAGACGTTCGTTTCACAAGCGAAGACATCCTTGATCACTATTGGACGATTGGAAACAAGGGGAACGACTTATAAAAGATGAATCGTGGCTGTGGGAATTTCTAAAAAAAAACGACGTCCACCCTTAAACGACTAACTTTTGTATTTCTGATCTAAAAATGCTTTTAGCCCTAATTTATTTTTACATATAAGTTATATGTGAATTCTTACATACTGCAATAACAACAAACAAAGAATGACCATCGAAAATTAATAAGGAATTCAAGCAACACTTAAATTCTTATATTCAACTTGTCTGCAGTTGCTTTCCATTAATGTATATCTTTTTAAACTATTTACAATTATATATGAAAATATACATATTTTTATTTCCTACCGTTTCACTGCATTTAATTCCGTTAACTTCATCGAAGATTACAACTCCTTGCAATGGCGTTTTTGCTTTTTATAGCTTTTCTCCACTGCTGCGAGCTGTAAGTCCAGACTATGAAAACAGAACCTATGCAGAAAGGGGATCGCCATGTATGTAAGTCAAGATAGACTTCAAAGTATAATTTATAGCTGAAGTTGTGCAAGCTAACACAAGCTACGCTGAATTGAGTCAGCCGGATCCTGCGCGTGCAACAAAGTTGCGACACCCAGCGGCGGCGTAACTTGATCCGCGCACCTAGCAGCCGACGAAGAAGGCCAAGAGGCGCACGGTCTGCAAATCCGTGGCTGTTGCAGCACTGCATGATGCGCATGGTCAGCGTTCTGACGCGACGCTGGGTATCCATAGGCTTGGTTAGGCTTCTAAAGCTTTAGTTAGTTTTAAGAGAACCCCAAACAGATCCAAAAGAATCGTAATAAAGTTTAGTAAACGCAAATACTACTTGGTTAATTTGTACAATTCAGGGTTAGCAGGGGACATGTTTATTTTATTTATCAGTATAGCCACCTCTCTAGCCCCATGAGGATGGTATCCTGGGGCATCTGGAGTGATTTATAGTCGCGGTATCGTCTCAAATTGTTTTATTTCACACAGTATTCAAATTTCTACATTTTGACTCTTAATATACATTCTCACTCACGTTCAACTAATTTGTTAATTTTTATTATTTTATATATATTTTTGATTTAGACTGATAAGTTGATTTCCTTTCCTTTTTTTTACTGTCCAATTCAGGAAAGTTGCAAAATGGAAAAACAAGGCAAACATATTTCTGTTGAAAATTTTGCGAAAATTATAATATAATTTTTCTAATTTTGCTAATTATGTGCAAACCCGACCAATTCATTTCAGTTTAAAGTTTCAGTTCCAATTTTTCGGGGGTACGCAGTTTTATGCGAGTAATTTGTATTATTAGCGAAGAAAAGGCCTCATTTAGTCTGTTGGTTAGTTTAGTTTCTTTATTTTTGGAGCAAGAAAGGTCTCAGCCTAATTCGAGGAGCAGCGACGCCGCTTGAGGAGGGGGAGTGCTGTAGGTATGCATATACGGCGCTCGGCGTTTGGCCAGCGTGGGAATGCTGACTATGCAATTATGCATGTTGGCCTTCAAGTGGACGCTCGTGTTACGCGTGCACTTGGGCTGGATTGTTTATATACAGTTTGCAGTGAAACAATTTCATCATCAAGCTTGAATTTCAAAGTTCAAGAAGTTTCAAAAAGCTTCATGCCGAGGTTGATTGGATTAAGAATAAGAATTGTAAGATGGGTCTGATTCGGGCAAAGATCGAGAACGCTTCATTAGAATTCAGAAGTATTAATAAGTGACTTGTAATTGTGAATTAAATGAAAAAGTGTAACACCAACTTATATGAAATATATTAATAAAAAATTATATTTTTTTAAACAATTTGTGATCAACAAATTTAATTTGCATACTTCATCTCCCTCCTTTTGAAAAATAACGTAATTAGCATGGCCATACTAATTACAATTATGAAATAAACATTTTTAATTAAGAGCTCAAAAATGATACAAATGTGTATATTTTTATAAAAAAAAATTTTTTTTTTGTGTAATATTTTTATGCTATACTATAAATATTTATGAAACGAAAATTTTTAAACTGTTTTTTTGAACAGTTTGCTTTTTATTTTTATTATTAGATATTATAGTTTTGTCATTTTTTTCTATTCCCGTTACTTTATACGGATCTGTATATTTAGTTTTTAACTTATGACCTGTTTCGTTTTTTAATAAAACCTTATCTCCTACTGATTTTTTCTTTATGTTCATCTATCATAACTATAGCTCTTTTATAGGTTACTTCTAATCTATATTTACTTTCCTTAGCATATGGATATGGGTTCTATATTATTTATGCTATTAAAAATTCTTTCTTTTACCGAAGACTAGTTCATATGAACAATAGTTATGTGCCATTGATGGGGTTGTGTTGAAATAGTATGCGAGATATTGAAGCCATACGTCCCAATCAGTTCTTTCAACCGATATGTATGCAAGTTATATAACCCCTAATACAGTGACCCGCATTTGAAGCATAAACACTTTCGTACAAAACAAGTCCGTTCATTTCTTCCCTTTGTATCTAGCAATTGGCTTTTGCCTTAGCCTTCAAATCAATTCACACAGCTTTGACTTTTGTCATTGCCCATGCCCTTCAGCTGGACCACCAGCGAACATAAACATAAACAGAAGCTAACGCTTCTACTGCGCATTAGTACAGCACCAATTACATACGCAAAACAATTGAATTTCATCACAGGTCGATATGAGCCTAGCTCAATTTAATTGCAAAAGAAAAAATAAAGTAAACATTATCTGGCCGAGGTTCGTTGCAAGAAATCTGGATCCAGAAGATCCATAAGCTAGCGCGTAGTCAATATCAATGTATTTCCAAATATTCAATAAAAAATACAAAAACTAAAAAATATATTTTTTTAAATGAATTCGTAAGAGAACGAGTGGGGCGTTGCTAACGAAAGCTCGGATTAAAAAAAATTCGGTGAATAAAAATTCGAATTATAATTCACGACTCACGCCACCAACCCAGTAGTAAAAGTTCAGGTGAAAACTAAAGGTGGATGATAGAAAGTCATACAATCTCCACGAACTAAGTACTACAGTTAAACATTTTTTTGTTGAAAATACAAAAAATCCACAAACCAATAATAGTGAAAATTTTGATAAGAAATAAAGGTGGACGATAAAAAATCACACCATCATCAAGAATTAAGTGCTATAACCAGACAATTTCTAAAAAGGAATAAATATCGACGAACTAAAAACTGAACCAGTGAAACAAAAAATTGGTGAAAAACATAAAATCAACAAATCATCTACCAAGAAGGAAGGGCTGAAGGCAATCCCTCGCCAAAACACCATTCAATCAAAAAAAAACCAAATAAAAGAAGAAAGGAAGAGCTGAGGGCCATCCCTCGCTGCCAATAAACAAACACCACGTTAATTGGAGAGAGGCCGCAGAGAACGCGATGGGACAATATGTTATCAAAAGTAAAAGATACTTTGCAGCGCCATCAATCCTCAGAAATAAAATAACAGAATAAGCGAACGACTCATTGAGAATACATGGCACTGTATTACACTTTGATGCCAATTTAGCAAGGTTAGATTTCGCGTTCAGTGACCGAAGACCACCATTATGACATATGGACGGAACCAAGCTATTATTAACGAAATTAATAACAGACATAGGCAAAACGCTTTAAGAGTTTTCATAACCGGCCTGAACGACCCAATATCAGCCACTCTATATTCCATGAATCCGACCGACTTCCAAACGCAATGACATTAGTCCAGGAGATGGAAAGCAACCAGATGAGAACAAAATTTGCCCATAATTTTACTGGATTGAATCAGAGATATCATGATTCGAATTTTCAAAACAAACCCGGTCCCAATTACCGGTACAACCGTAATGATAGAAACTTTAACAAAAACAATTTCCCACAACAAAATCAGAAACCGACCCAAGATTTTAACAAGAATCAATGGGGTCATCAATGGGGCCAGAATAATAACTGGAAACCCAATAATAATCGCCAATATCCAACTCCAGAACCAATGGAGATTGACGAGTCCATCAAAACTCAAAACCGACCGCCCGTCAGTTATAACCAAAATAATGATTTCAGACGTGACTACAACAACAGAAATTACAGACAATACCCAAATCATTACAATCAAGGAAATAGTTCCAACCGGTATAAACCACTGTTTGTATAAATTAATATAAGTGTGGGGTGCCGCAGAGGGGATCCCTCGCCGCTGTCACTGGTATGTTGCCGGTTGGCTGATTATCTTCAGGTGCTCCTCGTACGGGAGTAGGAGGTAGTAAGTTCACTTGAAGAGTTATGCTGATTATGTTGGGAAGATGACTGTCTTCCTTTTGGCTACTGGCCTAGGGACTCAGATAGCTATGGTAATTTATAATGATAACGACAGTTGCCGGAGTAAGTTTTATGAGCAATTGCTCTTTATTCTTTGAATGTCCAAAACGAACTGTTTATAAGCTGACAAAGGAAAAACTTCATAGCGGCCTCTGCCAATGCGCAGAGCTTCTGCCGGCTATGCATGAGCTTCCGGCCAAATGCTTGGTCAGCAATTTGACCGGTGCTGGTGTGCGGACGATCAGTCCGGTTAACTTAGTTAACTATTCCCTCCTCAAGATTAAGGCCGCCCTCGGCTGACCCTATTTGAACGAGAACTTCCTTCAGTTGGGCTGTAGATTTCTTGGCCCTAGTGGTTCGCTGCCAGGTTAAACCGATGCAGATAAGAGCGCAGAAAATTGCTCCTGCAACTAGCGCTATCTGACTTAGTCGGTATCCGTCGACGTCTTTCTCGAAGTTCCTGATTTGCTCCAAGTTCTTTTCACTTAAACGGTGAAGGTATGGGAGGCTCAGGATCTCGTGTTTCATCGAGATATTAAGGACTGGGGAATTAGCAACTCCCGGCGCCCTATTCTGGACCATGTCATGATTAAAGAAGACGGTCTCGTTGACCATGGCACTCTCAATGAATGTTATGAGGTGCGTGCCTCTAATGTGGATGGCCGTTCCATTGTCCACACGCACGAGTGCTGGGCTGTCATTGATGACGATTATTCCTTCGTCGACGTAGGTGATCGGATGTAGATCACTCTGCTGTGTGTCGCAATGTGCTACGACCCCAGCGTGGAGCTCCTGGGCACACGAGCTCACTGAAGATAACTGGCAAAATGTTGCCCCTGGTGTTATGGAGCAATTCTTTACTGTGCGTATTTCTCTGTTGCACTCTGCTACCACATTATCTTTCAGCCTTAACACCGTATCGTGGTGTACCACTGGAAGGATAGTGACTTTGTTGCACGCCATAATAATCTTGGGGAATTTAATAATAAAGTGTAAGATGTTAAGGGATTGTAGGACTTTTACAGACGCAACGGACAAAATCTCCCTTATGGGGGTGTTGGTGGGCTCCTCGCCCCAAACACTCTCCAGATCTGCGTGGTCCAAGAAGTTTGGACTCACTACGTTAATTTTAGCAAGGGTTATAGTGAGCATTAAGTTTTGCAATTCCATTACAATGATTCTGTTGCGAGTAGAAAGCGTTTCATACAGGTGACCTGTATCAATCTGAGCGCTTTTGGAAATTTTTAAAAAATTTATTTATGGTATCAGTGAGTTCGTTAATTCGAATTTGTGTTTTGGTGTTTATTTCGATTTGGCTATTGTGTGCATCAACGAGCCGCGCTTCAGTGAACTTGACTTTCTCGAAGTCTTCCGCGTCAGGTGTCCCTGCGACAACCTTTAACGCAGTTCCCAAGAAGTCTAGGCTCCTTGCCACTCTGTGATGGATGTTCAAAGAATCAAGCATGTCACGGAGGTGAGCGATATCAACGCTCAGGAGCTTCTTCATATGGGACTGGGGGAACATACCGAGCATGCTGTCGGTTTCGTCAATTACCCGCCTATACTCGGAGAGGTTAGCCGAGTGTCTGACATAGGCGAATTCCTCCCAGACTAAGACTTTACCGTCAATGACGGGAATGTAATTCGCTCGGGAATAGTCAGTAATGTGGGCCGATGTCGTGGCCAGGAAACAAAGAAGAAGCGTTGGGAGCGACCTGTAACGTGTGTGATAAATTACTACTTGTTCGGAATGGAGTTGCCCACCACCAATAATAGCGAAAATATATAAAAGATATGCCAAGTGGCTACAAATAAAAAACTTATGCCAAGCGGCTATAAAAACAATGAAAAACTTATGCCGAGTGGCTACAAATTGGAAGAATAAAAGTGTGCCTCCGAGGGAGCCGCGGCTAGGCTCTGCTTGGGTCACTTGAGGTTGTCTTTATGGACCACCCTCCCTTTAATAAGGACTGTGGTCCCCAAGTCTGCCTCGATGGTCTTCTCCTCACATAAAGGAGTAAGTTTGTTGCCTAATCGTCTGTTTGACTTTACTAGGACTTTGTCGCCGACCTGGAACACTCTGTTCTGCCGAGAAGCGTTCTCTCGTTTTCTTGTCAAAATCTGGGCGTTTTTGATTTTTTCTTGGACATCGGTATGTGGATCGTCCGGATCTGCCCGCATGACTTCGGCCGGTTTTTTATTGATGACAGAGTGGATGGACTTGTTATATCTGGCTGTGGCCAGCAAGATCAATTCCACTGTGTCACTTATGCCTTTGTCGATTTTTAGGCATCTGGCGAGCTCAATTAACGTGCTGTGGAATCGTTCCACCTGTCCGTTTGAGACGCTATGTAGGGGCGGTGCATTCGAAATGCTGACGCCAAAATGGTTTTCCAGCATAGCCACTATTGTCTGCGATTTCAATGATGGTTCATTGTCGCAGTAGATGGTTTTGGCTTTGGGGAAAACATTCATAAGTTGTAAAAGGGGTGCTTTCAAATCCTCTATGGTTCTAGACAGAATCGGCTGTACCATGGCGAATTTAGAAAACTTGTCAACGCAGGTGAGAAAGTATTTTTTATCCGTTGAGAAAATATCGATGTGCAATATTTCTCCTACATGGGTCGGGACTGGTGTCTCACCGAGCTCCTGCTTCTTCGGATGTCTGTCATACTTCGCCTTTGCGCAAGTTTTGCAATTGGCTGCTATTTCGCTCGCCAATTTGGTCATTTTCGGGAAGTAGTACTCGGAGAGTACTTGTTTCACGTTTTCTTGGGCCGACCTGTGAGCTCTGTTGTGCTCGACGGTGAGGATTTCTTTTCTCTCCTGCATCGCGAAAATGTCGGTGACCCTATTCTTACAATGCCAGAACTTCGTGGCTGGAAATTGTCGAACCACGTCGTCCTGGATTAGCGCCAGCGTGTGAAGATCACAGTGGAAGGCGTTTACACCTTAGGGATAATGATGTTGGCGAGTTCCTCCAGCAAAGCTTGTTTGCACGAGAAATTGATCGAGTGCCGCCTCTTATTCCCAAATAATATAAAAGTGCGTTTCCAATGGGAGCGCGCCTCTTCCAAAATTATCTGGTTCTGGAAGCAATTCACGGGTTTGTCCGTGGACTCGATCGTGTGCGTAAGCGAAAGTTCGATGTGAATCGTGGCCGCGCACGACTCCGGTTCTTGCTCTTCAACAACGTTGAGTTGTTGTCTCGAGAGGGCATCTGCAACGAGGTTGTTTTTCCCAGGCTTGTAAAAAATTCGTGCGCCGGACTCATCGATGCGTGCTTTCCATCTCTTAATTTTGGCGTTCGGATTGGACTCCGATACCGCGAATGTCAGAGGTTGGTGATCGGTAAAGATGTTTATCTCTTTAACCGCATACAGGTAGTGCCGCAACTTAGCCAGTGCCCAGACTATGGCTAACAGCTCCCTTTCGTTGGTAGCATAGTTAACCTCTCTGTCAGACAATGTCCTTGAGATCATTGTAATGGGACGTCCCTCTTGGGACAGCACTGCGCCAATGCCGTAGGCCGAAGCGTCTGTCGTTAGATCAAACGCTTTTTTGTAATCAGGATATCTCAGGATGACGTCCTCAGACGCCAGGATATTGCGTAGCTTTTCGAAGGCACGTTGTTGCGCTTCGGAAAATTCTACCTGGATACTCCTGGACCTGTGTCGGCTAGCACTACCGTTCTCGCCCTTCAGTATGTCTGAAATGGGCCTAGCTATTGATGCGAAGTCTTTGATAAAGCAACGATAATAGCTGGCTAAGCCCAAGAATGACCTTACCTCAAATATGTTTTTGGGTTCCGGAAATTCCTTTATGGCCTTAACCTTTTCTGGGTCAGTCGCCGCCCCATTGTTGGTGACGATGAACCCCAGGAAGCTCACGCTTTTCTTAAAAAAACGTGACTTTTCTGCCGATATTCTCATGTTAGCATCGTACAGGCTCTTCAGAACCCAATCTACATGCTTGACATGGGCGTTTTCATCTTCCGAAAAGATGATGACGTCATCGACGTAAACGTAGCAGAACTTTCCGATCTGCTCTCGCAGAATATCGTCAATTGTTCTTTGGAAGATGCTTGCAGCATTCCTGAGTCCGAATGGCAGCCTTCGGAACTCATACTTCCCTCCGTTTACTGAGAACGATGTCTTTTCACGGTCGCGTTCTGCGAGCGTGATTTGGTGGTAGCCAGACTTCAGATCGAGGGTCGTGAAGTATTTGGCCTTGCCGAGATTCCCCAATATCATAGAGATATTTGGCATGGGGTATCTGTCTGGTACCGTCCTTTCGTTAAGTTTTCGAAAGTCCAGTACCAAGCGCATTTTTTTATTGCCCGCATCGTCAGTGCCCTTTTTGTCTACGACCCATATTGGGTTATTGTAGGGGGACTTTGACTTTTGGATTATGCCATTTTTAAGCAGTTCCTGAATTTCGCCGTTGACGAAGTCAGCTGCTCCCATGGGATATGGGTATAACTTGGCATAAATGGGCTCCTCATCAACCGTCCGGATGGTGGCTACCACCGACGTATTATAAGGAAGAGCCTCATTAGGATCAGCAAAAGCTTTTTTCCTATTCCCGAGCATTTTTAAAAAAGCACCCTTAATTAAGGGCGGTGCGTCCGAGCAATCTACTTTGGTGAAATTGACATCGGGGCAAGTATGAAAGTCAATTTGCTCTGCTCCGGAGCCCCATTTGAGCTGGCCGGAAGCTAGGCAAAGCGACGCGCCGGTCTAGGCCAACGATCGCGTCAAAGGAGGTCAAGTCTGGTAATAAAAAAAAGGTAGCTTTAAGATTAAAAATGGACACAAAACATTTCTTAGTTATTGTAGTCACACCATGAATCGAATGGATTGTAAATGGGGACTCCACCGGGCGGACGCCTTTCAACCCCTTAAATGGTCGGATAAAATTTTTTGCCGCGCCCGTATCAACCAGTAGTTTCATGTCGATCCCATGTCCCATGTTTCATGCCTTCGTCTGATGACGGGTAGCAGGGACTTTCCCCTAAACAATTAATGGTATCCGAGTCATACTCTAGGATGGAATCGTCGTCGACTTTAGCTGCTGCACTGGAGGCTGCGGTGTCATAAACCTTGTCCGAATCATCAGAGGCCTGGGCAACATGGTTGACCCTTTGCCTTTTTGGTGGGACCGAACGGCCAGACGCGGCCGGCTTCGATTTCGGGTAAGCCGGGGCGTGAGATGGCTGCATCCTGGACAACGACGGGTCGACGTCCATGGGTTCTGGCGTGTTCCCTCGGGCCATTCGGTCGCTACGTGGAGCGGAGTGCACCTGTGCTCTATGCTGCTTAGTAAAGTGCGGGTTCTTCCCAGCACTTCCCTGCGAGCCGGCTTGTGGGGGGGCCTGTTGGCGCTCCTGCACTTTGGGATATTGCTTGCGGTCCCTATCCTCTTGGCTTCGTGCAAATGAAGTTGCAAAAGTGTACCGCTCATGATTGGACTCTACTTCTTGCGCCAGGGCGAGCGCTGACGGCATGTTCTTAGGCTTTGCCGCGAATAGCACGTCCGTGAGGTTGCGCCTGAGCCCCGAGACAAAAACTCTCAAAGCATCATCTCGGAACTTCTCACACAGCACCGTTGCTGCCGACGCTTCATAAGACATAGTCGCCTTATTGGTGAGTAAGGTGAGTTTTTTCTCGACCTCATCATAATACTGGAGGAGCGTCAGGCTTCCCTGTCTGAGGGTGCCTAGCTCCTGCTCGATAACGTGTATCGGGCGTTTGTCACTGTACGTGAAATCGAGGCGACTTATGATCGCATCGAAATTCAGTATAGTCCCAAAGGACGACAGAACTGCATCAGCAGGGCCTTTAACTTTGCTCCTGATGATGACCACAGCTTGATAGTGCCGCGAACTATCCTCATATTTTCTGAACATATGGTAAGCGGCATTTGCCGCTTGCCGCCAGGAGACGTATGTCTCCTGTGTCCCCGTAAAGTCTGGAAGACATTTAACGGCATCCAATGTTTCCCCACAAGGGACCAGTCCGGTGATTTCTACTGGTTTGTAAACCTTAATTGGGGGAGCTTCTGCCTGGGCAGGGGCAATCTGTATGGCCGCGACCTGGCCGGCCAGATCTTGAATTGTTTTACGCAAGTCAGCCTCCCTGCGTTGACTCTCTAAGGCTTGCTCTTGTAATGCCCTTATGAGAGCTTTAATTTGTTCCGTTTCGAGAGACATTTTATATGCAGTAAATGCGTTAGTTGGGGTGTTTTTACGTACAGAGTTTTCTGTCGAATCGTCGCTTTCGGACTCTGAGTCGCTAGCGCACTTTTTAGAATTCCTATACTGTCGGAATGACTCGCTCATGGGTCGCTATGTATGTGAATACTCAGGCCGTTGTGCCCGTGGGGCCAAACAGTACGGCAAGGGGGTCGCGGGGGCTGAGTCGCTGCTTTGAAGGCATTGGACGAAGACTCAATGAGCAGAGCCACTGCCTAGCTAAGTAACGATAAGGTGAAGGGCCTGCGGGGAGCGGGTCTCCAATAAGGCAAACAAATATACAAAGACAAAAATTGCCACAGCAAAGACAAAGAGATAAATAAAAGGCACAAAATTGTCACAGCAATGCATGCGCCAGTATCGGGTAGCGAAGTGGAGTGGGTCAAAAACAACAAAGCTTGGGAGGGCAGCGGAGCCAATGTAGTGAGCTTGAGTTTAAATGAAACGACAGTGTCCCGCTGATGTACAAAAATGGAACGAAATGCGCACAAAGTGGAGTGGGCAACAACAACAAAGCTTGAAAGGGCTGTGAAGCCAATGTAGCGAATTAAATTTCGAATGAAACGACAGTGTCCCGCGGATGTGCGAAGGCGGAACGAAATGCACACAATATGAATTGCAAAGTCAACCACAAATTAAAATTCGATATTTAAACTTCATAACAGTAACATAATTTTAATTCGCAACACATATAAACGTTTATTGTAGTGGAAATGCCGATTTTCTTAATTTATTTATGTAACTCGCACAAATATTTTAAATATTTTAAAACTCTAGACGCAGTTTGGAGTAGTGTTTAAGTTGAGAATCCCACTTACATGATTCAGGGTAGTGGTGTGGGTTCCTGGAGTTGGGTGCCAATTAATATAAGTGTGGGGTGCCGCAGAGGGGATCCCTCGCCGCTGTCACTGGTATGTTGCCGGTTGGCTGATTATCTTCAGGTGCTCCTCGTACGGGAGTAGGAGGTAGTAAGTTCACTTGAAGAGTTATGCTGATTATGTTGGGAAGATGACTGTCTTCCTTTTGGCTTCTGGCCTAGGGACTCAGATAGCTATGGTAATTTATAATGATAACGACAGTTGCCGGAGTAAGTTTTATGAGCAATTGCTCTTTATTCTTTGAATGTCCAAAACGAACTGCTTATAAGCTGACAAGGGAAAAACTTCATAGCGGCCTCTGCCAATGCGCAGAGCTTCTGCCGGCTATGCATGAGCTTCCGGCCAAATGCTTGGTCAGCAATTTGACCGGTGCTGGTGTGCGGACGATCAGTCCGGTTAACTTAGTACACCAAGAACCAGAAAAATTATCAACAAAACGGACCGTTAAAGAGAATGACTACCGGTTCAATTAACCAACCGGAACCAAAGGCAATGAGATAAATAATATCGAAAAAGAACATTTTTAGACCAAAGCCAGTAGCAGGACAACCTTACTTAACAAGGGTAGATCAAAAATCTAAAAAAATAACTAAAAATACTAATTGATACTGGAGCCACAGCATGTTATATAAAAAAGGGAATCTACCCGAATACATATGAATAACCAATACACAAAAGGGTGTCGACCATTAATGGTCACACCATTATTAAATATTACCATAACATAGTTATATTTAAAGTTAGACAGAGATTCTATGAAGTAGAGGGCTTAGAATCTGATTTATTATGCAACCTCTTGAAAAGAATAGGTATTAAGATCGATATGCAAAAGAGGATTATAAAATACAACGGAAAAGAGGAAAAATTACGTTTCGATGACGATAATGCATCGAATATTAACATAAGAGAACAATATTCTCCCCTTGAGAGAATTTATCTTAAAAAAATATTACGACGAACAGGAAGTACTTACAGCAGAATCAATTATTGTAGAGGATAGTATGGATAGCTCAGGATCAAGTTTATCTGAGCATGCCGGCGTAGAAATATCCGCCATAAACGAGAATATAAATAGCTTGGGATATAGTTATCCTGAACGCGCCGACGATGTTAGTTCCGTCAAATTTAAATTGAATTGTTTGGGATCAAAAAATCCTGAACACGCCGACAAATTAAAATTGAAATGTTTGGAAATAAAAATCCCGAACACTCCGGCGTAGAAATATCCGCCACTAAAAATAGTGTATCCAACTTGGGAGTCGAAAATCCCGAGAACGCCAGCGATGTTCCTTGCGCTAAACAAAGGTACACTAGTTTCGGATTACAAAATCCGGAACACACCGTCGATGATAATTCTGACACTTATCATATTAATAATATTAATAATGTCTCTTCCAATCAAACTGAAAAATTGGAGCGACAAATTATTGAAGCAATACAAAACGAGCATACAGCAATCGATACCCTCATTCCATTCAGAACAGACGTAAGAGGGGAAATCAACACGGTACATGATAGACCGATATACAGTAAGCAATATCCTTATGCGCTATCAGTATCCAATTTCGAAATTAAAAAAATGCTCGAAGCAAACGTTATTAGACCAAGCAAGAGTCCGTATAACTCACCAGCGTTAGTTGTACCGAAAAAAGGGTTCAACGAAGACGGTAGCCCTAAACACAGACTAGTATTTGGATTTCAAAAATTAAATGAAAATACCATACCAGATCGGTATCCTATGCAGGATCCATCGGTCATTCTGGCAAACCTAGGCAAGGTAAAATATTTTTCTACATTGGATTTAGAATCAGGATTCCATCAAATACTCATGAAGGAATCCGATATCGAGAAACCCGATTTTTTCATTAACGACGGAAAATACGAGTTCTTACGGCTACCTTTCGGGTTGACTAATGCTCCCCGAATTTTCCAAAGAGCCATGGATGATATTTTAAGAAATCAAATTGGTAAAATCTGTCACGTCTATATGGACGATATAATTGTTTTCTCAGAATTATTGACCCAGCACCATAAAGATCTATTGACAATTATAAAAATCTTATAAGAAGCCAATATGAAAATATCGTTGGAGAAATCCAAGTTCTTCAAATTGGAAACACCTTTTCTTGGCTATATTGTCACACAATGTGATAAAAACAGATCCAGAAAAGATAGCAACAATCCATAATTATTCCCTTCCAAGAAATGTTCGAGAGCTACGAAGCTTCCTAGGCCTAACAGGCTACTATACAAAATTTGTGAAAAATTACGCCCTAATTGCCAAACCTCTAACAAGGTACTTAAGTGGAGAAAATGAAAAGGTCACGAGACGAATGTCTCCCAAGATTTCCATCCAACTAAACACCGCAGCCATACAGGCTTTCAATGAACTAAATGAAAATCTGATAGCCCAAGTAGAACTGGCACAACCAGACTACAACAAAAATTTTGTTTTAACTACAGATGCCTCAGACATAGCCATAGGAGCAGTTTTATCGCAGGACAATAAACCAATCACGTTTATATCCGAAACCTTAAATAAAACAGAGCAGTTATACGCGACAAACAAAAAAGAATTACTAGCTATTGTATGGGCCTTAAAAAATCTAAGGAATTATTTATATGGGGTAACTGGTATTGAAATACAGACTGACCATCAGTCATTATCGTTCTCAATATCAGACAAAAATCCGAATATAGAAATGAAACGATGGTATTCGTTCATACAAGGATTTACACCTAAAATAGTGTATAAACCAGGCACAACAAACGTTGTAGCCGATGCACTATCCAGGCTAAAGCTTAACAACCTCACTGAAAGTGACGAAGAAAACGTAAATGACTCAGATATTAATACCCAGCATTCAGCCGAAAGTAGTTTCGAGAACATAATTCAGGAAACCGGAAAGCCATTGAACCAATTTCAACAACAATTGTTGTTAACCACAGGTAGGCTCACGGTACACGAACGCCTAACAGTCTTCGACAAAGTTAGACACATAATCGAATATGATACACCAGAAAATCTTGTATCAATACTGAGAGAGTATTTTCTTCCTAATATTACTGTTGGAATACACTGTACTATAGAGGACCTATATCAAATTCAAGAATTTCTAAAAAATAACTTCAATAACAAATTTCTTTATACAAGAAAATTTTTGCAGGATATTGAAAAAAACGAGGCAAGGCTTTAATAATAGAGGAAACACATTGTAGAGCTCATAGGGGACTTGACGAAAACTAATACCAAATAACCAGACTGTATTACTGGCCAAATTTATATATAAAGTTAAAGGAATACATTAAAAATTGCCAAATTTGTTACGAAAATTAATATAATAGACATCCGATTCAGATCCCAATAGGAGAAGCTCCAATCCCAACAAAAGAAGGAGAAAACCTACACATCGATATATACTACGCTCAAAAATTAATGTGTTTGACATGTATCGATGCTTATTCGAAATTCCTGGCAGTACAGGAAATTCAAAACAAATTAAATACCGAAAACAAAGTAATGGAATTGCTACAGCAGTTCCCAATGGCCACTAACAGAATAAGCTCGCTGTATAAAAGAAGAATTCAGATTAGTAGATCATTCAGAGATACTAATTAGAGCCGCCCAGGCATACAATAAAACAATTCACTCCACGACTAAACAAAAACTCTAAAATACTCTATAACCGAATCGAACATGCGGACGTGCCACAAACACTACAGGACGCCCAGGAAAAAATTTTAAACTTTCATAATAAAAATCGTTAAGAAAAGGAATATCACATCGGACAAGTAGTTTACGAAAAGACAATTGGGGAAAGAAATAAACTCAAACCCAGATACAAAAAAGAAGTAGTTAAGGAGGTTAAACCTAATAAAATAATAATCCATAATAGAAACCGAGTAATACATAAAGATAATCTCAAAGTGTAATATAAAAACTTTTTTTTGAATTTACAGAAAATGAATTCCTTAATACCACTAGTATCAATCTTTTTACTGGTCAGTTCCGAAATTATCGATTACTCAAACCATGAGTTTTTTTTATTCAAGGACAAAAAGGATGTCCTTACTTATAAGTCCTATAATGATTTATTCCACGTAACCAATTTAAGTTTTTATAAGGATGTAATAAATATTGAATCACAAAACATTAAGAAAGATACTAATAAAAGATCACAATGGGAAATTAAGTACGACTTAGAAGTAATTAGGCACTGTGTGGAAATGGTTAGCTGGAACTCCAGACCATTATGACTTCATCAAAGTACAAAATAAAATCAATGACCTAATAGAAAATAATAATAAACAGTTTATTATCAACTCCAAATTGTTCAAAGAAATAGAATCTCTTTCTGATGAATTTAAACATGTATTTATCGATCAAGATTTACCATTACGAAAACATCGCCTAAGACTTTTAACATTTGATTTGCAAAATTTAATCGATACTATCACATTGGCGAAAATTTATGTCTTTAATACTAAAATTTTAAATAATGAAGACATAAAAGAAATACTAAATCACAAACATAGACCGGTAATCATTGCAGACCTAATTGATATCTCAGTATTCAAAATTGCACTACTCAAAGAAATCCTTATTATTTATATAAAATACCCTGTAATAAAAAACAGATGCGAAATTTACCATTTCACTAAATGATGGAAAATTATAATTCAGAACTATCTTTAGATAATATAAAAACTTTAAATCCATTCATAAAAATTAATAATACCAAGATATCACTTTCCTTTATATTATTAATTTTAATCATTATATATTTAATTTTTTGGTTATTATTAAATATATTCACGTTATATTTGTTTCATTGGACCGTACTTTAGAATAAAAGATTCATAAATAGCTTTAGCGACACTATTTGCGCTTTTGTTTGCGACTGGTATGGCAACTAGATATTTAGTTAAATCATATATTAGTGTGATTGCATATTCATTGCCATTTCTGCCATTTTCTGATTTTGGTAGCGTACCAATAGTGTCTACCATCACCCTGTCGAAAGCTTTTATTGGAGTTTCTGTTATTGTTAAGGGAGTTGTGACTATCTTTATATTTCTCGTTATTTCTTGTAGTTATTTGATGGTTATTCTTGATAACGCATCAGCTACATAGTTATCTTTCCCCTTTAGGTACTCAACTGTAAAAATAAACTCCTCTAATTCAAGTCTCAAACGAGTTAGTTTAGAGCTCGGATTTATCATGGAGAACAGGTAGGTAAGTGGTCTGTGGTCTGTTTTGACAGTGAAATGTCTACCATAAATATATGGTATACCAATGAATTGCTGCCAATTCTTGTTCTGTTGTGCTTTTGTTACTTTCACCCTTGGTAAACGCTATTGATGCGTATGAAACTGGAAGTTGAAGTCCATTTTTGTGTTGGGTTAACACTGCTCCACAAGCTTGCTTACTTGCATCAGTAATTATGAAAAATTGTTTGCTGAAATTTGGGTATTGTAATAAATTGGGATTAGCTAGGGCCGATTTGAGATGTTCGAAGGCATGTTGGCATTCAGCTGTCCATTCGAATTATACACCTTTTTTACATAATATTTGGCAAAATTTTTGGATAAAACGTCTATATTAATTGCAAAATGCTACAAATCATCTAGCACTGTCCACATCATGTGGGACTGGATAATTTCTGATGACGTCATATTTTTTGTCATCTAGCAAGATTCCTTGATCTGTGCATTTGTGTCTGAAAAATGTGACTTCATGCATGAAAAATGAACATTTTTCTGGATGTAGCTTAAGCATATGTTTTTCGGAACAACCAATAACAATTAAATCATCTATATACATGAATGCTTGCGAAGGTTTAAGTCCAGAGAAAGCTATAGTCATCATTTCTGGAAGGAATTTGGTGCTATTTTTAGACCGAATGGTAATCGCATAAAGCGTATGAGCCATTGCTCGTTGAAAAAGACATTATATCTCTTGAACATTCTTCGAGTTCAATTTGATAAAAATCCTGACATTAAGTCTAGGCATGAAAAATATTTTGCTCTTCCTAGTTGATCTAAAATATCATCTATTCTAGGCAGTGGGAATTTATCGGACAACAGTTTTTTATTAATCTGACGATAGTCAATTACTAATCGCCATTTTTTCTTGACAGAACCGGGATGAGATTTCTTCGGAACTAACAAAAGTGGGCTGTTATATGGTGATTAATTTTTTTTTGCTACCTTTACTGGCTCATCATCTGTTAATCTTAGCTTTTGTTTGTAGAAATTATTTGTTGTAATCGATTCGGTTTCAAGTCCGAATACATCAATATATTTTGTGCATAAATCTATTAGTGTGGATTTGAATTGGGGTGAAAAATGTTTCCCTGATTATCGTGGACATTGTATTATTATTTATTTTTTCTAAATATTTCTTGCTTTAGGTTAATAAATTTAGATCTTCTCTAAATAATTTGCCCTACTCAAGTATTTTTTATTGAGGGACCTATTGTGCAACTTATAAAGTTTTGTTAAAAGACTTGCACTAATAATACTACTATTATTATGAGGAGAATTGTAATAGTTTTCAGTTCGGGCTGTGATACCTCGACTGTATTTATTACATTGGCGGTGGAGTCCTCAATTTTAGAACTATGATCTAACATTATGGGAATATGTGAATATATTAAGATTCATACATTCGTTTAATATTTGACTGGTTATACGTTTACTATTATTTATGCTCTCTCTTTATTTATTAATTTTGTTATAAATTTACATTATATAAGTTATGAACCCTCTCCATGTATCTTCCCCCCTCTCCTATACGACCGCCACCCTTACACGAGCACTCCCGCTGCCCCACTTGTCGGTCAACCACTCCTAAGTGCATTCCGTAAGAACGGTGACTTCGCTGATATCCCAACTCTTCTTTATAATCTCATAAGTTCGACTAATAAAGATTATAACGTTCTGTAAATCACCGCTGTTATTTGACTACGGAGAATCCTGTGCTATGCGGCTACGAGAGCCGCAAGAACGAGCGAGAAGGAACACTCGCTTAACTGGCACCCGAACAGTCAGAATCCTGACTATAATGTTTAGGAAAAAAATAAAAAATAAAAAAACCGTACCCTGTAGGCAAAGGCCAAAAATAAAAAATACGGACCCCCGTGCCCAGTGCTAAGTTCCACCCAACGCAAAGCTCGCCCGTTACTGTCGACATACACCGAATAAGACAAAATCTAAATAAAATAAAATAGAAATAGCAAAATAGAAAAAAAGGGAAAAACCATAACCCATAACCACCCACAATCCAACTAAAAGGAAAAATATTCTTTTTCTTCCCACAGATAATAAGAAGAACTATACATTCAACTCGTACATACGAAGATAAACACCAACTTTTAAGGGTGAGTGAAACGACATTTACTATCTGAGCTATTTATTACCTGAGAAATTCCGTCAATAAAATAACTTCACTAAAAAAAATAAAATCTTGGAAATCTTGCGTGTCCGCTTATATTGTCAGTTCACCTAAATTAAAAAATGGAAGAAATTAAGGAGACGCTTAATGCACTCCTTGCCCAAATGAGCGGGCTTGAAGAAGACATTAGGAGAATTAACAGTTGGATGACGACTGGCCAGAGACTAGAAGAGTTCTAGCGCTACACTACGCGGATAAACGCGATGTGCGAACGCTGGAGTATCAGCTTGGTCAGCTGAGTCAAGAGAATAACACCTTGGAAGAATATTATTTGGAGGTGAATAAACACGTCTCTCTTATGCTCAACGGATTAAAAGCCATGGGACACCCAATGGAGGCAGTCAGAGCCCTGTCCGAGCATTCCAGGGACAAGGCCCTTGACGTCTTCATTCGAGGAGTCGGTAACGACGCCTCTAGACTGTTAGTCATGCGTAGACCCAAAGATTTACAGGAAGCATACTTCTTTTGTAAAGAGTTGCAAGCGGTTGCCCCGAGAGGAGGCTCGTTCGCCCAGTCTCCCCTATCGGTGAAGTTTGCACCAAATACTCGGTTTTACTGGCCTCGCCTCACTTCTGCCTATCAGGGAAATGTAGACCTTCGTTAGGTTCGGGATATGGTGGCTCGCAACACAGCAATCGCTTCCAGGGCCCAAGACCGGCCATTAAAATGGAGTCGAATCGATCAGGCCAGTCCCACCGTTCAGATTACAGGCCTCCTCAAGTCGCGGGTTCCGGTATAAAGAGAACAACGTCTGAATACCAGAATCCGTTACAAAGGGCAACGAAAAATATTTTTTTTAAAATGAATTCGTATGAGAATTCATAACGTGCACGTATATATTCATTGAAGGTTCGGTGACTTATTTCCACTGTTCCAACTGTCTGGTGATGGTATGCAGTTGATGTTATATTTTTTATTTAAGATCATTGCACAAGTCATTTATAACTGAATCCTTATATTCTGTTCCCATGTCCGTAATTAACGTCTTCATTGGACCGTACTTTAGAATAAAAGATAAATAAATAGCTTTAGCGACACTATTTGCGCTTTTGTTTGCGACTGGTATGGCAACTAGATATTTGTTAAATCACATATTAGTGTGATTGCATATTCATTGCCATTTCTGCCATTTTCTGATTTTGGTAGCGGACCAATAGTGCCCACCATCACCCTGTCGAAAGCTTTTATTGGAGTTTCTGTTATTGTTAAGGGAGTTGTGACTATCTTTATATTTCTCGTTATTTCTTGTAGTTCTTTGATGGTTATTCTTGATAACGCATCAGCTACATAGTTATCTTTCCCCTTTAGGTACTCAACTGTAAAAATAAACTCCTCTAATTCAAGTCTCAAACGAGTTAGTTTAGAGCTCGGATTTATCATGGAGAACAGGTAGGTAAGTGGTCTGTGGTCTGTTTTGACAGTGAAATGTCTACCATAAATATATGGTTTGAGTTATTGCCCAATGAATTGCTGCCAATTCTTGTTCTGTTGTGCTTTTGTTACTTTCACCCTTGGTAAACGCTATTGATGCGTATGAAACTGGAAGTTGAAGTCCATTTTTGTGTTGGGTTAACACTGCTCCACAAGCTTGCTTACTTGCATCAGTAATTATGAAAAATTGTTTGCTGAAATTTGGGTATTGTAATAAATTGGGATTAGCTAGGGCCGATTTGAGATGTTCGAAGGCATGTTGGCATTCAGCTGTCCATTCGAATTATACACCTTTTTTACATAATATTTGGCAAAATTTTTGGATAAAACGTCTATATTAATTGCAAAATGCTACAAATCGTCTAGCACTGTCCACATCATGTGGGACTGGATAATTTCTGATGACGTCATATTTTTTGTCATCTAGCAAGATTCCTTGATCTGTGCATTTGTGTCTGAAAAATGTGACTTCATGCATGAAAAATGAACATTTTTCTGGATGTAGCTTAAGCATATGTTTTTCGGAACAACCAATAACAATTAAATCATCTATATACATGAATGCTTGCGAAGGTTTAAGTCCAGAGAAAGCTATAGTCATCATTTCTGGAAGGAATTTGGTGCTATTTTTAGACCGAATGGTAATCGCATAAAGCGTATGAGCCATTGCTCGTTGAAAAAGACATTATATCTCTTGAACTTTCTTCGAGTTCAATTTGATAAAAATCCTGACATTAAGTCTAGGCATGAAAAATATTTTGCTCTTCCTAGTTGATCTAAAATATCATCTATTCTAGGCAGTGGGAATTTATCGGACAACAGTTTTTTATTAATCTGACGATAGTCAATTACTAATCGCCATTTTTTCTTGACAGAACCGGGATGAGATTTCTTCGGAACTAACAAAAGTGGGCTGTTATATGGTGACACAGACGGTTCGACTATTTTGTTATTAATTAATTTTTTTTTGCTACCTTTACTGGCTCATCATCTGTTAATCTTAGCTTTTGTTTGTAGAAATTATTTGTTGTAATCGATTCGGTTTCAAGTCCGAATACATCAATATATTTTGTGCATAAATCTATTAGTGTGGATTTGAATTGGGGTGAAAAATGTTTCCCTGATTATCGTGGACATTGTATTATTATTTATTTTTTCTAAATATTTCTTGCTTTAGGTTAATAAATTTAGATCTTCTCTAAATAATTTGCCCTACTTTTTATTGAGGGACCTATTGTGCAACTTATAAAGTTTTGTTAAAAGACTTGCACTAATAATACTATTATTATTATGAGGAGAATTGTAAAAGTTTTCAGTTCGGGCTGTTGTTACTTTGGATTTTTGGCATTTCTGACATTTTCTAATGTACTCAGTTATTTCTTTAGACATACCTTTCCAGTAATAATATCTTTTGACCTTGGACAAGGTTTTTGTGATGCCTGTGTGACCTCCTTGTATTGGATCGTCATGAAATGTAGACAATATAGCTTCTTTTTCTTTTAATTTTTCTATTAGGGTCACCGGCTTGAGTAGCCCTGCTCTCAATGAATTGAATTTTTTATTGCCCATTATTTTTAAATTATAAAAACATGTTCAAAGATATTTTCCCCCGGTGCCAGTTTGAGTTGGCTGATTTCATTTATACCGGCTTGCATTTCAAGTCTTTGGAAAAATAATTTATAATTTTCTTACCATGTTTAAAGAAACATAGCATATTTTTATGTGCAAGGTACGTACTTCGTCATTTTTAATGACTTGGGCTTTGAAGCTTTTTCTATAGATTGCTTAGGCAATTCTTTTTCGTTATCTCCTGCGCAGGAGCACTATTTGCTCGAGCTTGCAGCTAGCTTATGATGTTCCAGTATCCAGCTTACCGTCACGTACAAGTGCATAGGGCGGTAATTCTCAACCGCAACCTTAGGGAACGCCAGTATGTAGAGCAATACGGTTACATTGGTTACCATTACCATTAGTTACAATGGTTGGCCTAGAGAATTCGATGGCTTCGATCACATTCTTATATGGCAACTTATCCACTTCCGTCAGTATGGTCTCAATCTCGCCATGATCCAGCAAATCTGAGTCGACGATGCCGGTTTTAGCCAACTGGCAAGCTCAGACGACTTCGGAAACCTGGTTAGATAGGATGATGGACCTGTGTAGCACCGTCGTAGTGGTGTACAAATCGCTGTCCACCGCATTCACCCTTGCGATGACGTTGCTTAACTGCTCGATGGATTCGTGTGTTACATCGAACAGACGTGCGCTTATCCTTAACTGCTGGTGCTTTTCTTCGATGCCATCCCTTGCGCGGCAAAAACGGCGTTCCAGTCGGCAGCATCTGGGGATCCAGCTATCCACTTCCAAGCCGTCGCCAGCCAGTCCAACGATCGAGATTTGCGCTCCGCTCGTCCGGAAAGCCTGTTGATTCCTTCTATGGCCGTGTTTAGGTAGTAGTCGACCAAAGCTTCGGCTCTGCTGTCCGCCAAAGCAACTGTTTCCCGTCCAATTTCCTCAGCCAAGCTCTTCATTTTTGCAAAGTCGACGAGGTGCGCTAGTTTGAAAAGCCGTTGATTCTCCATACCTCGCCGTACTGCGAGGGGACCACCGGCCCCTCGTCCTTATATACGTGGGCGGGACTTACTACGCATGCAGAAATCGAGCTTACAAAAAGACAATTTGTAAATACTTGATCGTTTAAGTTGTATTTTTATTTTTATACTTTTGTTGTTTTTGTTTATTGTTTTTTCTTTTATATAATATTAACATTAGTATTTTATGTGTTTTTATGATTGATGGTTGTATAAAGTAAGTGTATGAATGAGTAAAATATTTTATTAATTTGCCACTACTTATTTTTTAAATTTATTTTATTATTTTTGCTTCTTTTTTTTATTAGTGAAAACCGCGTCTCAATTCCTTAGATCAGATTTGTGGAAAGTTTTCCCTGATCTGGTTCTAATTGTTACATTGTTGTCTTCATGTACCTTTTAGCATCTAAACCTTGGCTCTCTTATGTTTTTATTTGCTTATTTACAAAAAAAATTCTAGTTTTATTCTGAGCCATGTTAGTTCTAGCTTGCTTATGCTCGATTAAGTTCCTTATGTCTTCTAAAATCTGTCGCCGGAAATCTGTCATACCCTAATAGTTTATTCTCGACGAGCGGTCGAAAAAAACATCGGAGTAGACGGAAGTGTTATAGCGGTCCACCGCTATCGGTACCAGTTCGACGGGTTTAAGGGTGGGGTGCTCACTTTTAAGACAACGATAGACTTCTAAGAATGGAATCTCTCGACTTGTCCATTTACTTCACTCTTCTGAGTTCGAGCATAATAAAGGCTGATGTCCAGAGGCCGAAGATAATTGAGCACTGTTGGGCACAGTAACCCTTGCTCGTTATCTGAAAACAAATCTTCAGGGGTAGTGAAATAATGGAGAGCTTCCACCAAGGTTTCCCGTAAATGCACGGATGCTTTTGACTGCAAATGGAAAAGTTTTGCAAACTTGCTGAATTTATCAATGCAACGAAACCTACTTTTTTTCAAGCATGAAAATGTCGATGTGAAGTATTTCACACGGGTAGTTAGGAATAGGTGTGGGTTGTAAGTTTGGCTTATTAGGGTGTCTCTCGTATTTGTAGAGTTTGCAACGCTGGCATGAGGAAATTTGCAGACGGATCGTACTGAACATCCGCGGGAAATAATATCTTTCTAAAAGTTGGAGGCGAATTTCCGTGTACGGTGTTCCTTCTCAATTATTTCACAAATTTCCTTTGCGTCAGTCACGTCCGCCACCAGACGCTGCGTTATCCGAATTTTGTATAAAAGAAAATTCGCTAAGCAGATGAATTGGAAAAGTTGCAAATACAATAATTATTACGGGTCACAGATATGACTGTAACGAGCTGGTTAAATCGGCAAGTGATCTCCTCTTTAAGAAGAATCAAATGGCAAGTATAACCTGGGTACAGATGTTCGCATAAGTACTCTGAACTGGTCGTGTCAAAAATTAGTTGATTCCTGAAAACGTTGATTGGATATTCGACGTGGGAAATCAATCGTGAACTGTCATGTAAAGCGCTATGGGCAGTATCCAAAGACTATGGGCAGTAGCCATCTGGGTCGGCATTTGAATCAGTACTCAACTGGTTAAGCTGAGGCGGAATGGGTGAAAGCTCATCAGCCACCACGTTAGATTTCCCAGGTTTGTAGATGAATACGCAGTTATATTCTTCTATAGGAGTATAATGTTCGCATCAGGATTCCAAAGAAAGGTTCGGAGAGTTTGTGGAGTCAGAGCTTCTGCTCTATTTTAATTAGTTATCGCTCGCAACCCACTGTTGTTCGCTCCACGTTCTTTGGTAAAGTCCAGAGAAGCAAGTGAAGTTGGCAGCGATTGAGGGTGCAGTGTGCCCGCAGCTCGTACTTCCCAGAATACTTATTCTATATACATATTCATAAGCATGCTGAAGGCATGCATATACATATACATATGTATGCAAAAGGCGTACATATGTTATGTATGGCCTGACCACTTGAGCTGCAAAGTGCATGCTCAGCATTCCCACGCTCCGCGATTGGCTTATGTAAAAGCGTTAGATCGTATTACTTGAGCGCTGGAATACTTGTGTAATTGCTGGTGGTCTTTTTTGGGTACTTGAATGTTATGTTTATTATGACAAAGAGTCATAATGTTTTGAAGCTAAGTTGTACCCATTAATTTAGTATATTTATAGGGTAGATGTGCTACACCTCCCTTTTTAAAAAATATTAATATTGTGTTTTGAAAGAACAATTTTTTTTTTGTTTATTAATTATTAGCAATGTTTTGGCTCAAAGCATTTTTGTGTAATGACAGAATAATAAAAAATTTATGTTGAATTACGTTATTTTTGTTTTATGTTTAACTTTCTTAGAAGGAAAAAGAAAAAAAAAAATTTTTTTTTGTTTGGTTTTGTTTTTTTTTGTTTTGGTTGATCAGACCTTTTCTTAAGTGAAATGAAACTTTTCATTGCTTATATATTTTTAGTCTATCCTTATGTACTTTTTGTTTCTTTTGCTTTGTATCTCTAATTACTATGTTATCCCTGTCTTCTATGGTTTTTACAGTATAAGGACCTAAATGTACTGGATCTAACTTATGACCTGATTCGTTCCTTAGTATAACTTTATCTCCTATTTTTAATTGAAAATCTGAAGTTTTCTTATCATATAGTTGTTTTCTATAAGACTTAGCTTTTTCTAACATAAGTCTAGCCCTTTTATATGCTATTTCTAATTTAAATTTTATTTCCTTCGAGGAATCTTCTACATTATACAGTGTTTCTATTCTATCTGTTTTATTAAAATTTGCGAACTGCCTTGGTAATCTTCCAAAGACTAGTTCATATGGACAGTAATCATGCATGACTGATGGTGTTGTGTTGAAACAATATGTAAAATATTGTATCCAAACGTCCCAATCAGTTTTATCTGCAGAGATGTATGAACGAATGTATTCATTGCATGTTCTATGATTCGTTCTATTGTCCCTAAGGTTTGGTGATGATATGCGGTAGATGTTGGGTTTTCTATCTTCATGTATTTGCACATATCTAAAATTACTTTATTTTTATACTCGGTACCCATGTCCGAAATGAACGTCTTCATTGGACCGTACTTTAGTATAAAATTTTCGAATATAGCTTTCGCGACAGTATTTGCGCTTTTGTTTGCAACCGGTATGGTTACTAGATACTTCGTTGCCATATTCTGATTTCGGTAGTGGACCAACTGTGTCCACTATCACTATATCAAATGCATTTGTTGGGGTTTCTGTGTGAGTCATTGGGGTCTTTGTATGTGTCGTTGTTTTTGACATATGGCAATAATGACATCTACGTATGTACTCTTTTATATGACGATTTTTCTAATAATAGTGTCTTTTTATTTTTACTAGCATTATTGTAATGCCTGTATGACCTCCTTGAGTTGGATCGTCATGATATGTAGACAGTATTGATTGTATCTCTTTTTCAGTTTTTATAATGGTCACCGGCTGGAGTAGCGCTACTCTTAATGATTTCAATTTTATATTGCCCATATTTTTGAAAATATCTATTGGAATGGTTTCAAAGATTTTTTCGCTCGGTGTCAATTTGAGTTGGCTGATTTTTAGTATACCGGCTTGCATTTCAAGCCTTTGGAAGAACTGACCTAAATCAAAAATTCCATTGGTATATAAATCGTCAACATCAATTCTTGCAATAACTTTATTTCCTCGTTTTAGTAAACAAATAGATTCAGTTATTCGCAAGGTCACTACTTTTCGAACTTCATCATTTGTTATGACTTCGTGTACGTTGGGCTTAGATACATTTTGGATCTTTGCCTAGGCAATAGTTTCTTATATGTTACTGTACAGTTTTTATCTTGTCTACTTTGTTGCCTGGTAGTGACTTTCAGGACTTTATGTTGCATGTCTTTCAGTTCTGTTATATTTATACGCGAGAGTGCGTCTGCTACAAAATTATCTTTCCCCTTTAGGTAGTCTACAGTGAAGTCGTATTCTTCAAGCTCTAACCGCATGCGAGTTAATTTAGAACTGGGATTAGTCATAGAAAATAGGTACGTTAATGGTCTGTGGTCCGTTTTAATGGTGAAATGTTTGCCATAAATGTATGGTCTAAAATGGGTAATTGCCCAATGAATTGCCGCTAGCTCTTGTTCCGTTGTAATCTTATTGCTTTCTCCTTTTGTAAATAAACGTGATGCATAAGCTATTGGGAGCTGAATCTCGTTACGGTTCTGAGTTAGAACCGCTCCGCAAGCTTGTTTACTAGCATCCGTTATAATGCAAAATTCTTTGCGAAAATCAGGATATTGTAATAATGTGGGGTGCATAAGATTTTCTTTAAGGTATTCGAATGCGTTCTGGCATTCGCTTGACCATTCAAAAGGGACATTCTTTTTAAATAATCTAGTTATGTGCCGTGAATAGTCGGCGAAGTTCCTTATAAATCGACGATAATAGTTGCAGAATGCTACAAATCGTCTTGCGCTGTCCGCATCATGAGGGACAGGATAATTTTTGATGACGTCATATTTCTTGTCATCTGGCAATACTCGTTTGTCTGTGCATTTGTGACCTAGGAATGTCACTTCGTGCATGAAAAATGAACATTTTTCTGGATGCAACTTTAGGTTATATTTCCTACATACATTAAAAACGTCAGTTAAGTTTTTAATCATGTGTTTTTCGGAACATCCTATCACCATTAAGTCATCCATATAAAGGAATGCCTGAGAGGGTTCTAAACCCGAGAATGATATAGTCATCATCCTCTGAAATGAATTTGGTGCTATTTTAAGACCAAATGGTAATCGCGTGAAGCGATATGAGCCATTGCTCGTTGAAAAAGATGTTATATTCCTTGAGTTTTCCTCAAGTTCTATTTGGTGGAAACCTGACATCAAGTCAATGCATGAAAAGTATTTAGCTCGACCTAGTTGATCTAGAATGTCATCAATTCTAGGGAGTGGAAATTTGTCAGAAAGTAGCTTTTTATTTATTTGACGATAGTCAATTACTAATCGCCATTTCTTCTCTTGTGAATTTGGTAATGATTTTTTCGGAACTAACAAGAGTGGGCTGCTATACTCAGATACAGACGGTTCGACGATTTTGTCGTTAATTAATTTTTCTACTTGTTTTTGGATTTCTTCAATATGACTATGCGGGCTTCTGTAGTTTTTTATATAAATGGGTTCATCATCTTTAAGTCTTAATGTTTGTTTATAAAAATTGTTTGTTGACATTGGTTCGGTTTCCAGTCCGAACACAACACTATACTGTGTGCATAATTCAGTTAATTGATTTTTAAATTGGTCTGGAAAATTTTTCTTTAGTTTTGAAAGTACTTGTTCGCTTCTATTTTCAGTGTTGGTATTATGAATGTCATAATCTTTTAAATTTTCATACTGGATTTTGTTTACTTTGACCAATTGGTCGAAATTAGTTGTATTTAGAAGTCTAATGTATACATGCTTGGATGCTGCTATTGTATTTGCAACATAAATCCCATTGTGCATTTCCTGATTAGGAACAAATATGTAATCATTTACAGCATTAATGTCTATTTTCCGAATAACTTGTGATCTGGCTGGCAGGAGAACTGTATTGTTGCCAGCGCTATATGTTATCGGGACATATATTGGATAATTTACATTTTGGGGTCTAATGATAAACCAGTCTTCACTTGGTTTGAAATCTAGTTGACAATTGAATTTCTTTATAAAATCAATGCCTATTATTCCATCACATGGTATAGCAAAATTTGGGTCTACCAAATGAAATTCATGTGGAATAAGATATTTTGTTGATTGGAGTTCTATTGAGGTTGTTCCTCGAGACTTTATCACACCTTGGCCTATGCCTTCGATGTTTATTATTGTTCACACATGAACACGAATATATTTAAAGACTTACAATTTTGGGCTCCGTTCATATCTTATGTAAATAAATCGAGAGCGATAATTTATATTTAGGATTTTGTTATCTAAGGCGACATGGGTGCAGTGCTCAAAAACATGTAATCTAAGTGCACACTACCTGAGTCAGTCACTTGAGATCGTTCCCCGCCTCCTAAAATAGTCCCTGGGAGACCACAGATAAGGTCCTCGCCGCTCAAGATAGGCAGATGTGCCGGAGCGTGGGACCTCGATAAGGCGGGGACTACCTGCTTAGGCCTCTGCGTAGGCCATTTACTCTAAGATGCGATTCTCATGTCACCTATTTAAACCGAAGATATTTCCAAATAAAATCAGTTTCTTACAAAAACTCAACGAGTATAGTCTTCGCATTTGGGATTTTACATTTGGTCAATCGAGCCTTAAATCGACTCTGCAGTTTCCCCCTATATGGTAAGGGACTCAGAGAAAGGCCAGCTCCTTTAAGCATTGCAAAGTTAATCTTGCAGCTAAAGGTAGCAAAAATAATTGACTCTTGTTTCCCCCTACCAAAGGTAAGGAACAGAGTATAAATATAAAAAGCAAAAAGATACAAAAGAATCTTTTATGTTTTAAATAAAACAAGCACCTTATAGTCTATAGCTAAAGGTTGCTTTGTGTACCATTATAAATTGTGGTAAGGCGTGCTTGAGGCCATACATCAGCAATTGTGAAATTAAAAAGTGCATAACAAAAGTGCCTTATAAATGCTCTAATAGCATTAAATCAGCTCATAAATAGAGTGCAGTGTATATGCCAAAAGAGCATAAATGCCGAAATAAATGGCTAAAAAACAAAAAATCTGACTGGACTACAAAAATAATAAAACGTGCCAAAAAAAAAAAAAAATCATCTTTAAACGGAGCCTTAAAGAAGAGAAGGAAGTCAAATTCAAAGGAGCCTCTACCAGCAGCAGAAGCAGCAACAACAGCAGCAGCAGAAGCAGCAACAACAGCAGCAACAGCAGTAGCAACAGCAGCAACAACAACAGCAGCAGCAACAACGACGACACCAGCTAAGTCGAAACAAGAATTTTCTGTTTATACAGACACACATATATATATAAATACATATATAATACATACACACGTACTATATATATTAAGAACTTACAATAAAATCAAGCCCATCTATAAAAAAAAAAAAATTTTCAAAATGATGTCAGAAAAGACTATTCAATTCCTTAAGAAGCAGTCCGAAATTATTTTGGAAATTAGAAAGTTGGAAGTAAAACCAACATTAACAGATGTAGAAATTCTAAATTTAAATGAGCTTCAAAAATGTTTCATTGGTAATCATAGCAATTTGTTGAAGATCGGCGTTGTCGATCATTAATATTTTAACACGAAGCAGTATGATTTAATAATGATGGTGTTAGAAAAAATTAAAAATAAAAATGAAAAAATTAAGGGCGAGTCGGTAGAAAACACCTTCCCTAAATCAAACACTGTCCCTAAATCTCCTTGGGCAAAAAACTGATTTCGGGTGGATAGTTTCTGGATGTAAAAAATCCAAAGGAAAAGAAACCATTGTAGCCACAACAATAGAAATAAAAGATTTCGCTACTGGGAAGTGGAAGAAGAAGAAAAAGATGATATCGAGTCTGAATTCTGTGAAAATAAATTTATCAAAACGACAAAAAAAGATTCAGATGGGCGATACATTGTGTCAATTCCATTCAAGGAGGATGTCACCTTAGGAGATTCCAAGAAACAAGCGATAGCTCGTTACATGAATCTGGAGAAAAAACTAAAAAGAAATGAAAAACTTAAGGTTGACTACACTAAATTCATGAATGAATACATGGATTTAGGACACATGATTGAAGTGAGTGATGAAGGCAAATATTTTTTACCGCACCAGGCAGTGATTAGAGATTCAAGCCTTACGACCAAATTGAGAGTAGTTTTTGATGCTTCAGCAAAAACTACGAATAACAAATTATTATTAAATGGAGAAAATGGGAATTTGTGGTTTCGGCAGACATTGAAAAGATGTAACGACAAATTAAAATAGATAATAATATATTTTATGGAGAAATTCTCCAAAAGAAAAAATTAAAACATATAAATTAACCACAGTCACTTACGGAACTGCATCTGCACCATATTTGGCTACCAGGCTAGCCGACCCAAAAGAACTTTGGCCTCGGCAGCAGTCTGTAGAAGAACCTGTCTTAATAAATACGGTATTAAATGACAAAATAGATGATCCGATTTACGAATTAATAGAAAGTAATTCCAGTATAGAAAAACTTATACGTATAATAGCATACATAAATAGATTCGTGCAGATGAAAACAAAAAATAAGCCTATTCATCAATTATTTCAGTAAAGGAGATATGAATAGCGGAAACAGTTGTTATTAAGAAACAACAAGAATACCAGTTTAGGCAAGAGATAAAGTGCCTTAAAATCAAAAAGGAAATCAAGACAAATAATAAAATATTGTCATTGAATCCATTTTTGGACAAGGATGGGGTTCTAAGAGTTGGAGGAAGATTGCAAAACTCCAATGCAGAATTTAATGTTAAACATCCAATCATTTTAGAAAAATGCCACCTAACAAGCTTATTAATAAAAAATGCTCATTCGGAAACATTACATGGAGGGATAAACCTTATGCGAAACTATATCCAAAGAAAGTATTGGATTTTCGGGTTGAAAAATTCGTTGAAAAAGTATTTAAGAGAATGTGTAAAGTGTGCAAGGTATAAACAAAATACAGCTCAGCAAATAATGGGTAACTTGCCAAAATATAGAGTGACGATGACATTCCCGTTTCTTAATACTGGAATAGATTACGCAGGTCCTTATTATGTTAAATGTTCAAAAAATCGTGGCCAAAAAATATTTAAAGGATACATTGCCATATTCGTTTGCATGGCCACCAAAGCCATACACTTAGAAATGGTAAGCGATCTAACTTCTGACGCATTTTTAGCAGCACTCAGAAGATTTATTGCTAGACGGGGAAAATGTTCCAATATCTATTCAGACAACGGAACAAATTTTGTAGGTGCTGCAAGAAAATTAGATCAAGAGTTATTTAATGCAATACAAGAAAATATAACGATTGCAGCGCAGCTTGAAAAGGACAGGATTGATTAGCATTTTATTCCCCCGGCAGGACCTCACTTCGGAGGTATTTGGGAAGCTGGGGTTAAGTCAATGAAATACCATTTAAAGCGTATAATCGGCGACACTATTTTGACTTTTATGTCAAATAGAAGCATGCTTAAATTCAAGGCCATTATACACTATAGTTAGTGAGATGGACCAACAAGAGGTTTTAACACTAGGTCATTTTTAAATTGGAAGACCGCCTTTAGAAATAGTCGAACCAATGGAAGATGAAAAAATCGAAAATTTGGATAGGTGGAGACTTATCCAAAAAATGAGGAAAGATTTCTGGGTTAAGTGGAAAAGTGAATATTTGCATACGCTCCAGCAAAGGAATAAATGGAAAAAGGAAATTTCTAATATAGAAGAAGGGCAAATAGTTTTATTAAAGGATGAGAATTGTCATCCTGCAAGATGGCCTTTAGGAAAGGTGGAAAAAGTCCATAAGGTCCGGGTGGCTAAAGTAAAGATGCAGGAAGGATATATCACTAGACCCATTACTAAAATTTGTCCCTTGGAAGGAATAAAGTCTGTTGACAAAAATGAGGCTGACCAGAAGCGAAAAAGGCGAACTAGCTAGTTGCCCACCATAACATTCAGTCCGAAAGTGAAGATTTATTATCAACACCTTATATAGGAGAAGTTAGTGAAGTACCGAAGATTATTTGGGATCCGCTGAAACTATCAATATTAAATCATACTGAGGAATTTGAACGATTGAATAATGAAATTAAATTTATGAAAGAGAACCATCAAAAATTGAAAGATTTAGATTTCCATCATATTTCCGGACATGCTGGATTAATTATTGCTTTAATAATAATGGTAGTATTAATAATATATTTCATACGGAAATGTGCTGTGCAACAAAGAATGCAAGCAATAACCTTTGCAGGTCCGTTGCCAGTACTATAAATATCAATAGTAAATAAAAAATAAAACTATACATATATAACAAAAAAAAATATACAGTCCACTATACGTTGTTTAAGAGAAAATGTACTTCTACATAGAAAAAGCGAAATGTTTAAAATAAGTTAATTGAGTACAAATTGTTGAATTAAAAATAATAAAAACCATAATTGTAATCCAATAAAATTAAAAGCCATGAAAACTAGGGCCATTGAAATCTTAGTTGCAAAATAAATGAACGTATATCAAATAAATACAGTCCACTACTGTTATAAATGCAACTAATATACAAATGTACATCTCAGCTTTGCTGGCCCTTTGGCAGAATGTTCACACATGAACACGAATATATTTAAAGACTTACAATTTTGGGCTCCGTTCATATCTTATGTAAATGAATCGAGAGCGATAATTTATATTTAGGATTTTGTTATCTAAGGCGACATGGGTGCAGTGCTCAAAAACATGTAATCTAAGTGCACACTACCTGAGTCAGTCACTTGAGATCGTTCCCCGCCTCCTAAAATAGTCCCTTAGTGGGAGACCACAGATACGGTCCTCGCCGCTCAAGATAGGCAGATGTGCCGGAGCGTGGGACCTCGATAAGGCGGGGACTACCTGCTTAGGCCTCTGCGTAGGCAATTTACTCTAAGATGCGATTCTCATGTCACCTATTTAAACCGAAGATATTTCCAAATAAAATCAGTTTCTTACAAAAACTCAACGAGTAAAGTCTTCTCATTTGGGATTTTACAATTATTTTTTCATTTCGAATTTTGAAGTTATCAGAATTTACTTTCAAAAGTGAGATATCTGCACCAGTATCTATGAGAAATGTTAGTTTATTTTCAGTTGAATGATTATGTAAAGTAACGAATATATTAAGACTATATGATGGAATGAACTTTTACATTTATTGGTTGTTTCCTAAAGGGTTCTGTGAGTTTTCCGACGTACTTTGCGCGATTCTCACATTGCTATTATTATTATTAAACTAGTTGTAGTTTCCGCGGCCTCTCCCTTGGTTTTGGCCTCGTCTACCTCCACGGTTATTATAGTTATTATTATTGTTGTTATTGCTGCTTCGGTTGTAATTGTTGTGGTAGTTATTTCTTCCACGATTATAACCTCGTCCTCCTCTATTATTATTATTTGCACCTCGTCGGTAATAGAGTACGGTGTTACTTTGACCTGTTATCTCTGTGCAACTGTTTACAAATTTGGAGATGGCATCATTCATGTTTGTGAATGTGCCTGCTTGCATGATAAGTTTTACCTTATCAATGGAGCAATTCTGTGTCATTGCTTTTACAGCTGTTGTAGTGCTGTATTTATTTGCTAAGGACTGGCTGAGACCTTCACTGATATAGGCACCTTCGAGGGCCTTTGTCAGTTTCTCCACCTCTTGGGTGTATTGGTTAGCCGTTTTATTTCTCTGTTGTAGATTGAGAAGCTTGGCAGATATCATTTCTACCGATTCTCCTTTTACTGCACTTAAGAGTTGATTGCAGCAATTGTCTGCTCATTACTTATAAGGTTTCTTACATGGCCTTTAAGTTTCGTCTTTATAAGGTTTATCGCTGTCGTTTCATGTGTGCTCTTTAAACTGTCTAGTAGATCTAGGCATCCAAAAAACCATGTAGATTTTCTGGTTTACCATCAAACTCTGGTATCAGAGATGTGGCTAGCCTGATAAATTTTGTCACTGTCTGTGCCATTTCAGAAATTGGTATTGTTTCAGATTTAGACTCAATTTGGTCGCTTTCTTCTAGTGCTTCAATGTCACTATCGGACTCAGCGCCGCTTAATTGAACAGATTCGTCTAGTTCTTTGAGCTGGTCTGGGTTGAATTCAACCAATTGTTTTAGACTTTCTGGTACATCTATCAGAATATTTCTTCTTTTTCTGATATTATTTAATCTTGTGTTTAGGGATTTTATAACCCTTAAACATTTGTTATTATGTTCAGATGTGAGTCTATTTGCATATTTATTCACTAATGTAACTATATTATTATATTCTCCTACTACTATCTCTATATGATTTTTCAAGGTTTCAGATTTTATTACTGCATCTTTATTGATACATTTATAAGACTTATCAAACCTGTAGCGAAATTCGTCTATTAGTATCGCTACTTCGTTCCATTCCATTCTTGTCGTTAAAAAAAAGTTTGTATGAAGCTTTCTTCTAATCTATTTTTTTTTTTAAATCTTGTCTAAACGATTTGCCCTATAAATATAACGTCTTTTGATGATTTTGTTATGCTTAACATAAATTGTAAGCATAAATTGTAGATTGTTATATTCTGTCATTTGAAAAAATTTTTGAGACGTTGAAATATTAGTTGTTAATAAATGTGGTTGGCTCACATGTTTGTTTACAATAATAAAAAAAATTTGTCCAACCGCATTGTTAGTAAAAAGCCTAACAGATATTAGTGTTTTTCAAGCAGGGGTTCCCGACTCGGCTTGGATTTAGAAATTAAAATTAAGGCAAATTGGGTCATTGGCATTTATTTATGCAGCCCGTTTGCGTTGTTTGCACCTTACGAAAGCTTGTTTTCGATGTCTTCCAGACGCTCTTTGTAGCGTTGCCGGGACGTCTCGTCTCTGGCCAACTGGGTCATTTCCTTGACCAGTCGGCGTTGTTGTAGTAGCTTTACCCTTTGTGCTTCTTTGGTTCCTTCCTTTCCTGCCTTGCCCGGTACTCAGCTATTGTGAGTGGGCGTGGTCCATCTGCAGGATTTTGCTGCAGAGCTTCCTCCAACGTTGGCAAGTCCCTTTGTATCGTAGGCTGCGCGTTTGAGAATTGTGCCTCCTCTGCCATTCAAGTACACTCGGGCAACATTACAAATTTGTATCGGCTATTTGGTTGGCAAGGTGGCAGGGCATTTATTGTCAGGCGGAGGCGAGACTCAGTCTCAAATCTTGATGTCCTTAAGTCCTGACGTCCTGATGTCGCCATATAATGTTCCCCCCACTGTTGTTCGCTCCACGTTCTTTGGTAAAGTCCAGAGAAGCAAGTGAAGTTGGCAGCGATTGAGGGTGCAGTGTGCCCGCAGCTCGTACTTCCCAGAATACTTATTCTATATACATATTCATAAGCATGCTGAAGGCATGCAGAAGGCATACATATGTTATGTATGGCCTGACCACTTGAGCTGCAAAGTGCACGCTCAGCATTCCCACGCTCCGCGATCGGCTTATGTATAAGCGTTAGATCGTATTACTTGAGCGCTGGAATACTTGTGTAATTGTTGGTGGTCTTTTTTGGGTACTTGAATGTTATGTTTATTATGACAAAGAGTCATAATGTTTTGAAGTTAAGTTGTATCCATTTATTTAGTATATTTATAGGGTAGATGTGCAAAAGGAGCATTCAAACGTTTCAGTTTCGCATTGAAACTTCTGCTGCCCAAAGCAAACGTGAGGTGTTGATGGTCATATAATATCGCCCAAACTATCGCGAGCATTTCTTTTTCAATGGTAGCGTAATTTTCCTCTGTCCTATTTAGTGATCGGGAAATATACGCTATCGGCCTATTTCCACCATGGTCGTCCTGTGAAAGGACATCTCCGATGGCATAATTAGAAGCGTCCGTCGTTAAATGAAATGGCTTAGTAAAACAAGGAAACACCAGTATCTCAAAAGAAAAGCGAATTGACTTTGAATCGTTAAAAGACTGTAAAGCCGTTTCGTCCAACGTAATTGGGACTTTTTTCGATTGCGAAGATTTTATATTAGCATACAGCCCACTCGTCAAGTTCGTGAGGGATTTCGCTACCTTCGCATAGTCCTGAATGAACTTCCTGTAGTATGAGATAATGCCAATAAATCTTTTTAACTCTTTAACAGAAGTTGGATGTGGCATTTCGCTGATCGCTCTGACATTTTTCGGATCCGCCTTAATGCCATCGGCCGTGACGATATATCCCAAAAATTCTAACTGTGTAGGAGGTTTGCAAACGTAAACGTAGCAAGCCTTGCCAATATGTTCGCGCAAAACATCATCGATCATTCGTTGAAAGATTTCATTCTTCAAACCGAATGGTAGACGGAGGAACTCGTACTTTCCATTTAAAGTAGAGAAAGCTGTTTTAAAAATGTCGCTATCTTTCATGTGGATTTGATGGAATCAAGAAGTCAAATATAAGGTGGTAAAATATTTGGCATTGCCAAGGCTGGCTAGTGTAGCGTTTATATCTGGAATGGGGTAAGTGTCGGATATAGTGACGGTATTTAGCCGCTTGAAAGCAGTTTGTCGATTTGACGTTCGATTTCTCAGCGCATGTTCGCTAGGTATCGGGTCCTGTGTGTTTGTGCGGATTTCCGCCTTGACGGCCGTCTCCACGGACATTCCAGGTTTCTTCTCTTCAAGAAGGGAATTCAAAACTTCCTGTACGCCGTCTGGGTGTTCGGCGGCGAGTAACGGGTTGACGTTTAATGAAGCTCTTTCCAAAAGGGGGATTTTATTTCCTGGGTTTATTATTAAACAATTTTTTTTTCTATCTCCTATGGCTTTTAAGTCTTTGAGAGTATCATCTCCAATGATACCATCAAAAGAACGTATATTTGGAAGAACGATAAAGGTAATGTCTTAGTCGTTTCCTAATGGCTTGAAGAATTTACCAACTAGGCGATGTGTTATCTTAATGTTACCTGCAGCAGAGTGTACAGAGAAAGGCTTGTGGATCGTGGTACAACCGCCTGCAACCAAAGACACTAAAAGAACAAGATGCGTAACGGTCATACATTGGTTTTGCACTATGCAGACACTTTTTTGGTGGCGGCAATAATTGCTCTCTTCCCGCTCGCGTAAAACTGAGAGCATAAAAATCTAAAAATAGAATTCACTTGCTTGTGTGAGTGAAAACAGTAAACAAAAAAGTGTGCATGTGTGCGTAGTTGTTTTAGAAGACGATTTTTGCTCCGAAAGCAATTTTGATCTAAGACACGAATTTAATTAATGTTTTGGTCAATTTCGTTGTAATATGAGCTAATAAAATATTATTTAAAAATTGATGCCGAGAACTTTTTAAGAAGTTGTTTTAATATTATTTAGTTAAAATCGCCGATCGAATTAGCTACATATGAATATTTTAATTTTTAATTATCTCTAATATATGTATGTAGTCAACAAAATAATATTTGCATTTCAAATCCTGAAAATTGATCATTTACAGAAGTATGCATATTTTTTTACTTGTATACTAGTAATTTGTACTAATGTATATACTAAATAGTTAAAAAACATCATATGAAACCTGTGTATTACAAAATTGAATTCTTAGGGCAGGACCAGCGCACCTAAGAATCACTAAGATCAAATATATTTTCCACGTCGCAAGCTGAATACTCTAACGACATATTTTCTAGTATAAAGTATAAAAAGTGTGCACACATACAGTGATCGGCTGTCGCTGTATGCGTTCCAGGGAGCTGCTGGCTCTCTCTCTGACTCTTGAATAAAAATTCAAGAGAGCATGGAGACAGCTCTAAAAAAACGTGCGCTAAAAAAACGTATAGCGTTACGCATCTTGTTGTTCTAGTGTCTTTGGTACAACCTTTGTGCCTTTCGAAATGGGTTGCCGCCCTCGGACGTTCTTTTAATGCCGGAGTCTCCTCCCTGGAGACTACTGTACCCTGATTGGTAAGATTGACCCGACCGATTAGATTTAATTTTAATAGCTTGTCTGGTAGATTCTTAGGGCCGCGGACAAGTAAATGTTTGGAACAGTCCCCTCACTCCTCGGATAAAAACATCCAAAGCCTTGTCCCTGTAGGTTGACCACCTCACGAGGGTGATTTCCGGTTTTTAGATGATTCAAGATCAATGAAAGATGGCCGATAACGTCCATATTAATCTGTCTAATGGTCTAGAACTTTGACACATTACACCGAACTGATGCTCGGCCAAGACACGATTTATGTCTTCCCGTGTTCTTCCCGTCTTAAACGCCTTAAGCCGCCAAGGCCATATCGGCGTGTCCTCTCATTTTCTGCCTGATATGCAAAACGATGGCCCTATACAAGGGCCTGGTTCTTATCAAATCATAGTCGGTCAATATCGATGTGCCCTATTTATCCAAGGCAAATAAGCTTCCAGCTGCCCTTCGAACGCTTGTAATTCTTTGACGCAGTCAGGGAGTACCGATATCTAATTCAATTCATATTCGGTGCGTGAGTTAACATGCCCTCTCTCTCCGGCCACAGAGAGACAACACCGACCCAGCAAGATCGCCAATACGAGCTCGGACGAAGACGCATTTGTGAGAAGCATACAACTTTTGTAATAAAGAGGATCATTCTCATTTCATACCCCAAGCTGCTCAGTTGTTTTTTTGAAAGCTTTCCTACCTCGGCCACAGGATTGTAACTGGTGCAGCCGGACTACGGACAAGGGATGCCCACTACGCTTATCGTTCTAATTCTAAAGAGGTGATGAACATGTGACCGCAGTGGTTGTGGGGATTTTAGTAGTGAGTGATGAAAAAAATTAAATAAAAAGGTCTTGAAACATAATGACGTGCGAGTGCAAACAAAACAAAAAAAAAAAAACAAAATCAAGTTTAAATTGCTTCGCAGGCGACCGTATATGTGTACATCAACCGCTGATAAGGCACCGGGATCATCCATACACCCTAACTTATAAAATTATACCAATTAAAAAAAATTTTTGACATATCAAACTGCTGTGTGTGGTGACCGTTTGTGTGTGTCGAAGAGCACTTGGTGTGCGTATTTGGGAGAGTATTGGTATGCCTTTTGGTTATTTCATACGAATAGTACTTTCATCACTATGGTAATATTGCATCAGCCTATATTTGCATTGCGAATGTTAGTTGTAGTTCTATAATTCTGAGAAAAAACAAAAAAAAAAATAAATGGTAAAAAGTTAGATCAGTCGATTATTATAATTCGTTGTGACGAACTCGTTGCGCAAGAAGTGAATGTGTACATCAGTCGCCGCCAAGGCAACGGGATCTTCCGCACAGTGGTTTATAAAAATAAATGTGAATTGTGTGATTAACGACCGAATATGTGTACAAAAATCGCTGTTAGGGCACCTATCAATTTACATGAACGCAAATTTATTTTACAAATAAATACATGAAAAAAAAAGAAAAAAAATAATAAATAAAAAATAAAATTAAAATTTGTACACAGTAAAATATCTAAACGCCTAATATGTTCCACAATAAAAAAATAAATAATTTCGCATATTACATAAAAAAAAATTATACAAACATATAGGCGGCAATCAATCGCTGATAGCCGCTCATGCATCGCGCATAAATATGTGAATATAGCCAGACTGAAAAAAAAAAGGGAAAGCATAACGAAACCAATGTGCCAGAACTTAACAAATGCCTGTGCTCCGCCACCTAATTAATGCATGTGTGTATATAAGTGCGGCCGATCATTTCTTTCTGTGTGCCGGGCAAGAAAGGGGAAACCGGCACCGACAGCAGTTCGTACGGAGCCCCCCTCCAGGCCTCGGCAGCCGCACTTGAAAGTCGACCACTTGAGTTTGTTTATGTGGGCGTACATACTTGCATGCACGCCGCAGCGTCCGGCCGCTACATTGTGGACGGTGTCGCATAACAGCATAAAATGTACTCAATAAAATTGACAAGACGAGCGCCGCGGAGTTTGATGCTTTTGCGCATCGGATCATAAAAGAAAAAATATACAAATAATCAAATCTTATGGCTGCACAATGTACACTGGAAAACACTTAAAATAAGCATTGTATTGAAACCACTTGGCCCGGCGGCTTTAATAGTTAAATTTTCTTGGTGATATAGACACATATTGATAATATCAATTTACAGATCCCAACGAATCCGTTAGGATCGAACCGATACATATTTCACTCCACACCCCAAATTCTACTAACGATAAATACAAGCAAATCGAAAAAAAAAAATTAAAGAGGAATTTTTAAAAAAAAAATATATATATTATATATATTAGTTTGGCAAATATCTCCCTTCCGCTTTTTTGCTCTTTATTCAATGCTTTATAAAAAGTGTTACAGTAATCGGATTTAGTTCAAATATGCGCCGTTTTGTTCGATAATCTGTTTCCATCTAGACGGCAACTTCATAATACCTCCCTCTTAGAAGACCCCCTCCTTATTTGCGAAGAACTCGGACAGCCACTTTTCACAAGCCTCTTTTGAGTTCAACTTTACACCACTAAGGGCATTCGCCATGGACAGGAACAGGTGGTAATCACTTGGCGCTATGTCCGGGCTATATGGTGGATGCGATAAAACCTCCCATCCGAGCTCCCGTAGCTTCTGACGAGTCATCAACGAAGTGTGTGGTCTGGCGTTGTCTTCTGGTCGATCGCCTGCTTCAAGCGGTCCAGTTGTTCGCAGTAGATGGTAGAATTAAGCGTCTGGCCATATGGGAGCAGCTCATAGTGGATGATTCCCTTCCAATCCCACCAAACACACAGCAAACCTTCCTGGCCGTCAATCTCGGCTTGGCCACTGTTTGGGACGATTCACCGGCCTTCGACCACGACCGTTTTCGCTTGATATTTTCGTATGTGATCCATTTTTCGTCGCCAGTCACCATCCGCTTCAAGAATGGGTCGAGTTCGTTCCGTTTCAGCAGCATATCGCAGGCGTTGATTCGGTCCAGAAGGTTTTTTTCCGTCAAATCATGCGGCACCCAAACATCAAGCTTTTTTTTGTATCCAGCCTTCTGCAGATGGTTCAGGTTTAGGATGTTATGGCGGAGAGGTGTATCGCCCGTTGGGTCAAGCTAACGCTCCTTCCAGGCCCACCTTGACCGACCACTGACTCCACTGACCTTTCTGACCGTGCCAGGTTCCAATTGCAGGGATCGTCCTCCTGCGTCACTCGCGTTCTTCCTGACTGTTCACTAGCCTGTGGCTCCTTTATGTGGCTTTATGTGGCTCCTACTTCACTTTCCTTCGCATCCCTTCCGTCCACCTGCATCCCTGCTGCTCGTTTGGGTGTCCTTCGTCCTCCTTCTTCATCCTGCGGCACGTTTCCTGAAGAGGTTGCCTCGATAGGGCATCCGCAACGACGTTCAGCTGGCCCTTCCTGGATTGCGCCAAGCCCATAGTCGGCAGCACGAACGTCCAGGAGAAATCCGGGCATGCAAGGATCGGGTCGGCGACCAGCCTGGTTTTGACGGCCTCAAATGCTTTTTGGTGAGCGTCCGTCCACTCCCACCTTGCCTGCTTCTTGAGGAGGGCGTTCAGTGGCTGTACTAGCGTCGCAAAGTCGGGTACAAAACGTCTGTACCACGACGCCACTCCCAGGTACTGCCTCAGCTCCTTTACGTTTCCCGGCGGCTTCAGCTGCGCTATCGCCGCTACCTTTTCCGGGTCCGGTCCGATACCCTGATCCATCACGCGGTGTTCCCTCCGGAACACCTCCTTCAAGTTGCGCACATGCTCTTGCTGATATGCAAAAGCGTGCGGCATCATCTCGGGTCCTATCACCTGGTCCAACGCCCGCTGGAACGTTGCCGACGCGAAGTGCAGTCCGAATGACATTACCTTCCACTGAAACAGACCCTTCCCCGGCACCGTAAATGCCGTATACTGTCGGCTTCCCGCTTCCAACGGAATCTGCCAGTATCCGTCCTTCAAGTCCAGGCGGCTTATGTACTTCGCTCCCCTTAACTGGTCCAGAATGTAGTTAATCATTGGCATTGGATACGCGTCCTTCACGGACCGAACGAACTGATTTTGTTTATCTTCTGCTCGCTACAAATTGTATGTTCGTCCCACCAAATTTATGTTTTGTGTGATTGCCCGACCAAAGAGAAGACAGAGTTTTAAGATGTAGTAGCTTTATTTGCGGAATTCTTTTACAGCTGGGTTACTGCAGTCCTCGCCGTCTGCAGCGCGGTTCGCTTATCCGTGCCGGCTTCGACCTCTGTGCCCTTGGCCGGCTGGAGTCCAAGGTCCAGCGCGGTACCGTTAGTTCACGGTCTCTCTGCTTCGCTCGGGTCCAAGGTCCATTATTTGCCATTCGACCTGGTTGCCCTTGACTCCATCTGCATCCCAGCCTTCTTCGCTGTTGCTAGGCAGCTCTTCTGCACCTCGATTTGTGGGGAGTTTTAAGACTCCTCACATGACATTATTGTTTTTCAGCCTCCTTAGAGGAACATCTTCAATCCCTTAAAGCAACCTTTTTAGCATTATCTAATGCTAATCTAAAACTCCAATTAGATAAATGTGAGTTCTTAAGACACGACACGTATTTCTTAGGACACATAGTTTCTTCAGAAGGCATAAGACCTAATCCGGAAAAGCTACGAGCAATAGAAAATTACGGCCTTTCAAGTAAGCCTTAAAAAATCAAATCGTTTTTAGGACTCACAGGCTTTTATAGAAAGTTCATACCCCGTTTCGCACAGATTGCAAAACCTTTAACAAAATGTCTCAAGAAGAAAGCATAGATAGATAGTAAAAACCCGAAATATATTCAAAATTATTTTCAATTTTGAAAAAGGTTTCAAAAGGTTGAAACTCCGAATTTCAAATGATTCCATACTTCGATCACCAGACTTCAAGAAATTTGTACTCACAACAGACGCTAGAAATGTAGCTTTAGGAGCACTGCTTTCTCATAAGGTCACCTCATAAGCTATATCAGTAGAACACCTAATGATCATGAAACAAACTACAGTACGATCGAAAAAGGTCTACTAGCTATTGTTTGGGCAACGAAAACAATTAGACACGATTTGCTAGTCGACATTTTGAAATAGCAAGTGATCACCAGCCGTTGTGCTGGTGGCCCAAGGTGAAGGAGCCCAACGCCAAATTAACGAGTTTGAAATTCAGACTATCTGAATACGATTCCGATATTAAATATGTCGAAGGCAAACAAAAATATGTATTAGATGCTCTATCCAGGATTAATATAGCGGAAGCGTTTTTGCTAAAGCTACGCAGCACAGCGCTCTAGAATATAACAAGAAACTAATATTCATAACGGAAAAGCCAGTAAATAATAAAAACAGGCAAGTAATTTTCACTAAGTGACCGGAAAAGGTAAGACAGGAGAAATATTATAAAAAACAGACATGAGAAAAGCCAACTCCTAAGGAATTGATAACAGAAGCTGTAACGGCTGAGAATCTTCGGCCCTAAGCCTCGGATTATAAGCCAACTTATAATTATTAAACATAAATAATTAAATTTAAAATGCCTAATAGATACCGGCTCAACGGTAAATATATATAAATGATCCAGTATACAGATAACCTCCCAGACTAGATACAGAAGTAGAAAGTCAAATAAAAGAAATGTTAGATCAGGGAATAATCCGGGAAAGAAATTCCCCTTATTTTGGCCCCATTGTAGTAGTACCCAAGAAAACAGACGCCTCCGGACAGAAGAAATATAGAATAGCCATAGATTACCGTAACCTCAATGAGATTAAATTTTAATCAAGTTGGGAGGATGTAATTATTTTTCTACAGTTGATTTAAGACAGCCTTCGCAACTAAGACAGGGCACTTCATGTATATTCGTATGCCATTTAGTCTGAAAAAAGCCCCGCTACCTTCCAACGATGTATGAACGACGTACTTCGTCCCCTTTCAAATAAAATCTGTATGGTATACTTAGAAGACTGTAACGAACTGATTTTGTTTATCGTCTGCTCGCTACGAATTGAAACGGCTAGCTCAGTGAGTTTGTGTGTTCGTCCCACCAAATTTATGTTTTTTGTCATTGCCCGACCAAAGAGAAGACAGAGTTTTAAGATGTAGTAGCTTTATTTGCGGAATTCTTTACAGCTGGGTTACTGCAGTCCTCGCCGTCGGCTGCGCGGTCCGCTTACCCGTGCCGGCTCGACTGGGGCGTAGGGTGTTATGGTGGGGAAGGTGTATCGCCTGTTGGGTCAAGCTAACGCTCCTCCCAGGCCCACCTTGACCGACCACTGACTCCACCGACCCTTTTGACCGTGCCAGGTTCCTGTGCGCTGCCTGGTGCCTTCGTTGTCCTGCGGCGTCCTCGACGGTGGTTCCCTGATCGGGCTTGAGGTTTAGGATGTTATGGCGGAGAGGTGTATCGCCCGTTGGGTCAAGCTAACGCTCCTTCCAGGCCCACCTTGACCGACCACTGACTCCACTGACCTTTCTGACCGTGCCAGGTTCCAATTGCAGGGATCGTCCTCCTGCGTCACTCGCGTTCTTCCTGACTGTTCACTAGCCTGAATCTCCGACACCTGCCGCTCTTCGCGTGATTAAAATTTACTGTCTGACGCGCGGCCGCATCGGGACTGCCCCCGTGCTCTGCCCGAGTATCCTCCTGATTAGTCTGTCTGGCTAACCCCACCGAACCTCACCACGATCGTATTATCGATGTGTGTGTATATCGATGTTCCTGGGGCTGCCATGTTGTGCCGATTGTTGTGTATCCAGTATTTTTTAATTCCCTATCGATCTCACTATCGATCGACTGCCGCTTATCGCAGCGCCCCCATACCGAATCATTACCACGTGGTGTTGCAGCTCAATGGAGGTATGTTTACGTTTTTTTTGCGTAAATTTTCCGCCATATTTACTAATCTCCTCCTTTTACTTTTAGCTCCACCTTTTTATGGATGCCCCTACATGCTGGGGGTTTCTGGCCCTGGACCCGAGGGTGTCGGAGGCGGCGGCGGTGGTGTCAGTGCCGGTGGTGGTGGTGGTAGTGGTGTCCCCAACGCCTCCTCTTCCTCCTGCAGCCGGTCCAGCCGTTCCTGAACCGCGGCCCGGGCAGCGGCTACCTTCCGTTCCTCCAACAGCTGCTGAAGCCGCCGCAGAGTGTTGACCCGCGCCACCATAAATCTCCGTGTCTCCTCCGTGTCCGCGGTCGGCGGCGTGATCCCGAGGCATATCCGCCCGTGCCCCTGCGTTGCACGCCGCACGCTGCGGTACGCTATTCTGGCCCGAGCCACGCCTACGACCTCGTCCTCGTCCGATGAGACCACCGGGGTAACCGTCTCACCCCCGTCGTCCTCCTCACTCTCCGAGGAGAGGGTGACGGTCTCCATCTCTTTTTCCATCTCCGCTGTCGACTCGTCATCCGACAAACGGACATCCGGAATCTCCTCCGGGTCCTCCGCCGGGGATGGGGATCGCGACACCAGGGGTGACGCCAGGAGCTGGAGGTAGGCATCGGAGTCCCTCCTCCTTATCGCTTCTTCTCCGGGCTCTCCTCCTCCGGGCGCGGAAACGTGGATCGCGCGTCTTCTGGGGCACCGGCCTCCATCCGATCGCGCCCGTCTCCTCCCACACCCGGGACTCCGATGTCTCCTTCGCCGGCGCGGGCCACGGGCGGCTGCGTCGGTGGTGTCAGCGGCGGCGGCGGTGATGTCGGTGCCGGTGGTGGTGGTGGTAGTGGTGTCCACAACGCCTCCTCTTCCTCCTGCAGACGGTCCAACCGTTCCTCCACCAGCTGCTGAAGCCGCCGCAGAGTGTTGACCCGCGCCACCATAAATCCCCGTGTCTCCTCCGTGTCCGCGGTCGGCGGCGTGATCCCGAGGCATATCCACCCGTGCCCCTGCGTTGCACGCCACACGCTGCGGTACGCCATTCTGGGCCGAGCCACGCCTACGACCTCGTCCTCGTCCGATGATACCACCGGGGTGACCGCCTCACCCTCGTCGTCCACCTCACTCTCGGAGGAAAGGGTGACGGTCTCCATCTCTTCTTCCAACTGCGTTGTCGACTCGTCATCCGACAAACGGACATCCGGAATCTCCTCCGGGTCCTCCGCCGGGGATGGGGATTCTCGGCCACGACGCGCTGCCTTTCCTGGGAGGGCACACACAGCTTCCATAACGCCACATCCTCATTCCCTGCTCGATGCGGAATGTGGCGGTATAGCCGGCCAGCCTCCTCCAGATAGTCTGGGAATTTATGTGGCTCCTGCTTCACTTTCCTTCGCATCCCTTCCGTCCACCTGCATCCCTGCTGCTCGTTTGGGTGTCCTTCGTCCTCCTTCTTCATCCTGCGGCACGTTTCCTGAAGAGGTTGCCTCGATAGGGCATCCGCAACGACGTTCAGCTGGCCCTTCCTGGATTGCGCCAAGCCCATAGTCGGCAGCACGAACGTCCAGGAGAAATCCGGGCATGCAAGGATCGGGTCGGCGACCAGCCTGGTTTTGACGGCCTCAAATGCTTTTTGGTGAGCGTCCGTCCACTCCCACCTTGCCTGCTTCTTGAGGAGGGCGTTCAGTGGCTGTACTAGCGTCGCAAAGTCGGGTACAAAACGTCTGTACCACGACGCCACTCCCAGGTACTGCCTCAGCTCCTTTACGTTTCCCGGCGGCTTCAGCTGCGCTATCGCCGCTACCTTTTCCGGGTCCGGTCCGATACCCTGATCCATCACGCGGTGTTCCCTCCGGAACACCTCCTTCAAGTTGCGCACATGCTCTTGCTGATATGCAAAAGCGTGCGGCATCATCTCGGGTCCTATCACCTGGTCCAACGCCCGCTGGAACGTTGCCGACGCGAAGTGCAGTCCGAATGACATTACCTTCCACTGAAACAGACCCTTCCCCGGCACCGTAAATGCCGTATACTGTCGGCTTGCCGCTTCCAACGGAATCTGCCAGTATCCGTCCTTCAAGTCCAGGCTGCTTATGTACTTCGCTCCCCTTAACTGGTCCAGAATGTAGTTAATCATTGGCATTGGATACGCGTCCTTCACGGACCGAACGAACTGATTTTGTTTATCTTCTGCTCGCTACAAATTGTATGTTCGTCCCACCAAATTTATGTTTTGTGTGATTGCCCGACCAAAGAGAAGACAGAGTTTTAAGATGTAGTAGCTTTATTTGCGGAATTCTTTTACAGCTGGGTTACTGCAGTCCTCGCCGTCTGCTGCGCGGTTTGCTTATCCGTGCCGGCTTCGACCTCTGTGCCCTTGGCCGGCTGGAGTCCAAGGTCCAGCGCGGTACCGTTAGTTCACGGTCTCTCTGCTTCGCTCGGGTCCAAGGTCCATTATTTGCCATTCGACCTGGTTGCCCTTGACTCCATCTGCATCCCAGCCTTCTTCGCTGTTGCTATGCAGCTCTTCTGCACCTCGATTTGTGGGGAGTTTTAAGACTCCTCACATGACATTATTGTTTTTCAGCCTCCTTAGAGGAACATCTTCAATCCCTTAAAGCAACCTTTTTAGCATTATCTAATGCTAATCTAAAACTCCAATTAGATAAATGTGAGTTCTTAAGACACGACACGTATTTCTTAGGACACATAGTTTCTTCAGAAGGCATAAGACCTAATCCGGAAAAGCTACGAGCAATAGAAAATTACGGCCTTTCAAGTAAGCCTTAAAAAATCAAATCGTTTTTAGGACTCACAGGCTTTTATAGAAAGTTCATACCCCGTTTCGCACAGATTGCAAAACCTTTAACAAAATGTCTCAAGAAGAAAGCATAGATAGATAGTAAAAACCCGAAATATATTCAAAATTATTTTCAATTTTGAAAAAGGTTTCAAAAGGTTGAAACTCCGAATTTCAAATGATTCCATACTTCGATCACCAGACTTCAAGAAATTTGTACTCACAACAGACGCTAGAAATGTAGCTTTAGGAGCACTGCTTTCTCATAAGGTCACCTCATAAGCTATATCAGTAGAACACCTAATGATCATGAAACAAACTACAGTACGATCGAAAAAGGTCTACTAGCTATTGTTTGGGCAACGAAAACAATTAGACACGATTTGCTAGTCGACATTTTGAAATAGCAAGTGATCACCAGCCGTTGTGCTGGTGGCCCAAGGTGAAGGAGCCCAACGCCAAATTAACAAGTTGGAAATTCAGACTATCTGAATACGATTCCGATATTAAATATGTCGAAGGCAAACAAAAATATGTATTAGATGCTCTATCCAGGATTAATATAGCGGAAGCGTTTTTGCTAAAGCTACGCAGCACAGCGCTCTAGAATATAACAAGAAACTAATATTCATAACGGAAAAGCCAGTAAATAATAAAAACAGGCAAGTAATTTTCACTAAGTGACCGGAAAAGGTAAGACAGGAGAAATATTATAAAAAACAGACATGAGAAAAGCCAACTCCTAAGGAATTGATAACAGAAGCTGTAACGGCTGAGAATCTTCGGCCCTAAGCCTCGGATTATAAGCCAACTTATAATTATTAAACATAAATAATTAAATTTAAAATGCCTAATAGATACCGGCTCAACGGTAAATATATATAAATGATCCAGTATACAGATAACCTCCCGGACTAGATACAGAAGTAGAAAGTCAAATAAAAGAAATGTTAGATCAGGGAATAATCCGGGAAAGAAATTCCCCTTATTTTGGCCCCATTGTAGTAGTACCCAAGAAAACAGACGCCTCCGGACAGAAGAAATATAGAATAGCCATAGATTACCGTAACCTCAATGAGATTAAATTTTAATCAAGTTGGGAGGATGTAATTATTTTTCTACAGTTGATTTAAGACAGCCTTCGCAACTAAGACAGGGCACTTCATGTATATTCGTATGCCATTTAGTCTGAAAAAAGCCCCGCTACCTTCCAACGATGTATGAACGACGTACTTCGTCCCCTTTCAAATAAAATCTGTATGGTATACTTAGAAGACTGTAACGAACTGATTTTGTTTATCGTCTGCTCGCTACGAATTGAAACGGCTAGCTCAGTGAGTTTCGTGTGTTCGTCCCACCAAATTTATGTTTTTTGTCATTGCCCGACCAAAGAGAAGACAGAGTTTTAAGATGTAGTAGCTTTATTTGCGGAATTCTTTACAGCTGGGTTACTGCAGTCCTCGCCGTCGGCTGCGCGGTCCGCTTACCCGTGCCGGCTCGACTGGGGCGTAGGGTGTTATGGTGGGGAAGGTGTATCGCCTGTTGGGTCAAGCTAACGCTCCTCCCAGGCCCACCTTGACCGACCACTGACTCCACCGACCCTTTTGACCGTGCCAGGTTCCTGTGCGCTGCCTGGTGCCTTCGTTGTCCTGCGGCGTCCTCGACGGTGGTTCCCTGATCGGGCTTGAGGTTTAGGATGTTATGGCGGAGAGGTGTATCGCCCGTTGGGTCAAGCTAACGCTCCTTCCAGGCCCACCTTGACCGACCACTGACTCCACTGACCTTTCTGACCGTGCCAGGTTCCAATTGCAGGGATCGTCCTCCTGCGTCACTCGCGTTCTTCCTGACTGTTCACTAGCCTGAATCTCCGACACCTGCCGCTCTTCGCGTGATTAAAATTTACTGTCTGACGCGCGGCCGCATCGGGACTGCCCCCGTGCTCTGCCCGAGTATCCTCCTGATTAGTCTGTCTGGCTAACCCCACCGAACCTCACCACGATCGTATTATCGATGTGTGTGTATATCGATGTTCCTGGGGCTGCCATGTTGTGCCGATTGTTGTGTATCCAGTATTTTTTAATTCCCTATCGATCTCACTATCGATCGACTGCCGCTTATCGCAGCGCCCCCATACCGAATCATTACCACGTGGTGTTGCAGCTCAATGGAGGTATGTTTACGTTTTTTTTGCGTAAATTTTCCGCCATATTTACTAATCTCCTCCTTTTACTTTTAGCTCCACCTTTTTATGGATGCCCCTACATGCTGGGGGTTTCTGGCCCTGGACCCGAGGGTGTCGGAGGCGGCGGCGGTGGTGTCAGTGCCGGTGGTGGTGGTGGTAGTGGTGTCCCCAACGCCTCCTCTTCCTCCTGCAGCCGGTCCAGCCGTTCCTGAACCGCGGCCCGGGCAGCGGCTACCTTCCGTTCCTCCAACAGCTGCTGAAGCCGCCGCAGAGTGTTGACCCGCGCCACCATAAATCTCCGTGTCTCCTCCGTGTCCGCGGTCGGCGGCGTGATCCCGAGGCATATCCGCCCGTGCCCCTGCGTTGCACGCCGCACGCTGCGGTACGCTATTCTGGCCCGAGCCACGCCTACGACCTCGTCCTCGTCCGATGAGACCACCGGGGTAACCGTCTCACCCCCGTCGTCCTCCTCACTCTCCGAGGAGAGGGTGACGGTCTCCATCTCTTTTTCCATCTCCGCTGTCGACTCGTCATCCGACAAACGGACATCCGGAATCTCCTCCGGGTCCTCCGCCGGGGATGGGGATCGCGACACCAGGGGTGACGCCAGGAGCTGGAGGTAGGCATCGGAGTCCCTCCTCCTTATCGCTTCTTCTCCGGGCTCTCCTCCTCCGGGCGCGGAAACGTGGATCGCGCGTCTTCTGGGGCACCGGCCTCCATCCGATCGCGCCCGTCTCCTCCCACACCCGGGACTCCGATGTCTCCTTCGCCGGCGCGGGCCACGGGCGGCTGCGTCGGTGGTGTCAGCGGCGGCGGCGGTGATGTCGGTGCCGGTGGTGGTGGTGGTAGTGGTGTCCACAACGCCTCCTCTTCCTCCTGCAGACGGTCCAACCGTTCCTCCACCAGCTGCTGAAGCCGCCGCAGAGTGTTGACCCGCGCCACCATAAATCCCCGTGTCTCCTCCGTGTCCGCGGTCGGCGGCGTGATCCCGAGGCATATCCACCCGTGCCCCTGCGTTGCACGCCACACGCTGCGGTACGCCATTCTGGGCCGAGCCACGCCTACGACCTCGTCCTCGTCCGATGATACCACCGGGGTGACCGCCTCACCCTCGTCGTCCACCTCACTCTCGGAGGAAAGGGTGACGGTCTCCATCTCTTCTTCCAACTGCGTTGTCGACTCGTCATCCGACAAACGGACATACGGAATCTCCTCCGGGTCCTCCGCCGGGGATGGGGATTCTCGGCCACGACGCGCTGCCTTTCCTGGGAGGGCACACACAGCTTCCATGACGCCACATCCTCATTCCCTGCTCGATGCGGAATGTGGCGGTATAGCCGGCCAGCCTCCTCCAGATAGTCTGGGAATTTATGTGGCTCCTGCTTCACTTTCCTTCGCATCCCTTCCGTCCACCTGCATCCCTGCTGCTCGTTTGGGTGTCCTTCGTCCTCCTTCTTCATCCTGCGGCACGTTTCCTGAAGAGGTTGCCTCGATAGGGCATCCGCAACGACGTTCAGCTGGCCCTTCCTGGATTGCGCCAAGCCCATAGTCGGCAGCACGAACGTCCAGGAGAAATCCGGGCATGCAAGGATCGGGTCGGCGACCAGCCTGGTTTTGACGGCCTCAAATGCTTTTTGGTGAGCGTCCGTCCACTCCCACCTTGCCTGCTTCTTGAGGAGGGCGTTCAGTGGCTGTACTAGCGTCGCAAAGTCGGGTACAAAACGTCTGTACCACGACGCCACTCCCAGGTACTGCCTCAGCTCCTTTACGTTTCCCGGCGGCTTCAGCTGCGCTATCGCCGCTACCTTTTCCGGGTCCGGTCCGATACCCTGATCCATCACGCGGTGTTCCCTCCGGAACACCTCCTTCAAGTTGCGCACATGCTCTTGCTGATATGCAAAAGCGTGCGGCATCATCTCGGGTCCTATCACCTGGTCCAACGCCCGCTGGAACGTTGCCGACGCGAAGTGCAGTCCGAATGACATTACCTTCCACTGAAACAGACCCTTCTCCGGCACCGTAAATGCCGTATACTGTCGGCTTCCCGCTTCCAACGGAATCTGCCAGTATCCGTCCTTCAAGTCCAGGCTGCTTATGTACTTCGCTCCCCTTAACTGGTCCAGAATGTAGTTAATCATTGGCATTGGATACGCGTCCTTCACGGACCGAACGAACTGATTTTGTTTATCTTCTGCTCGCTACAAATTGTATGTTCGTCCCACCATATTTATGTTTTGTGTGATTGCCCGACCAAAGAGAAGACAGAGTTTTAAGATGTAGTAGCTTTATTTGCGGAATTCTTTTACAGCTGGGTTACTGCAGTCCTCGCCGTCTGCTGCGCGGTTCGCTTATCCGTGCCGGCTTCGACCTCTGTGCCCTTGGCCGGCTGGAGTCCAAGGTCCAGCGCGGTACCGTTAGTTCACGGTCTCTCTGCTTCGCTCGGGTCCAAGGTCCATTATTTGCCATTCGACCTGGTTGCCCTTGACTCCATCTGCATCCCAGCCTTCTTCGCTGTTGCTAGGCAGCTCTTCTGCACCTCGATTTGTGGGGAGTTTTAAGACTCCTCACATGACATTATTGTTTTTCAGCCTCCTTAGAGGAACATCTTCAATCCCTTAAAGCAACCTTTTTAGCATTATCTAATGCTAATCTAAAACTCCAATTAGATAAATGTGAGTTCTTAAGACACGACACGTATTTCTTAGGACACATAGTTTCTTCAGAAGACATAAGACCTAATCCGGAAAAGCTACGAGCAATAGAAAATTACGGCCTTTCAAGTAAGCCTTAAAAAATCAAATCGTTTTTAGGACTCACAGGCTTTTATAGAAAGTTCATACCCCGTTTCGCACAGATTGCAAAACCTTTAACAAAATGTCTCAAGAAGAAAGCATAGATAGATAGTAAAAACCCGAAATATATTCAAAATTATTTTCAATTTTGAAAAAGGTTTCAAAAGGTTGAAACTCCGAATTTCAAATGATTCCATACTTCGATCACCAGACTTCAAGAAATTTGTACTCACAACAGACGCTAGAAATGTAGCTTTAGGAGCACTGCTTTCTCATAAGGTCACCTCATAAGCTATATCAGTAGAACACCTAATGATCATGAAACAAACTACAGTACGATCGAAAAGGTCTACTAGCTATTGTTTGGGCAACGAAAACAATTAGACACGATTTGCTAGTCGACATTTTGAAATAGCAAGTGATCACCAGCCGTTGTGCTGGTGGCCCAAGGTGAAGGAGCCCAACGCCAAATTAACGAGTTGGAAATTCAGACTATCTGAATACGATTCCGATATTAAATATGTCGAAGGCAAACAAAAATATGTATTAGATGCTCTATCCAGGATTAATATAGCGGAAGCGTTTTTGCTAAAGCTACGCAGCACAGCGCTCTAGAATATAACAAGAAACTAATATTCATAACGGAAAAGCCAGTAAATAATAAAAACAGGCAAGTAATTTTCACTAAGTGACCGGAAAAGGTAAGACAGGAGAAATATTATAAAAAACATGCATGAGAAAAGCCAACTCCTAAGGAATTGATAACAGAAGCTGTAACGGCTGAGAATCTTCGGCCCTAAGCCTCGGATTATAAGCCAACTTATAATTATTAAACATAAATAATTAAATTTAAAATGCCTAATAGATACCGGCTCAACGGTAAATATATATAAATGATCCAGTATACAGATAACCTCCCGGACTAGATACAGAAGTAGAAAGTCAAATAAAAGAAATGTTAGATCAGGGAATAATCCGGGAAAGAAATTCCCCTTATTTTGGCCCCATTGTAGTAGTACCCAAGAAAACAGACGCCTCCGGACAGAAGAAATATAGAATAGCCATAGATTACCGTAACCTCAATGAGATTAAATTTTAATCAAGTTGGGAGGATGTAATTATTTTTCTACAGTTGATTTAAGACAGCCTTCGCAACTAAGACAGGGCACTTCATGTATATTCGTATGCCATTTAGTCTGAAAAAAGCCCCGCTACCTTCCAACGATGTATGAACGACGTACTTCGTCCCCTTTCAAATAAAATCTGTATGGTATACTTAGAAGACTGTAACGAACTGATTTTGTTTATCTTCTGCTCGCTACGAATTGAAACGGCTAGCTCAGTGAGTTTGTGTGTTCGTCCCACCAAATTTATGTTTTTTGTCATTGCCCGACCAAAGAGAAGACAGAGTTTTAAGATGTAGTAGCTTTATTTGCGGAATTCTTTACAGCTGGGTTACTGCAGTCCTCGCCGTCGGCTGCGCGGTCCGCTTACCCGTGCCGGCTCGACTGGGGCTTAGGATGTTATGGTGGGGAAGGTGTATCGCCAGTTGGGTCAAGCTAACGCTCCTCCCAGGCCCACCTTGACCGACCACTGACTCCACCGACCCTTTTGACCGTGCCAGGTTCCTGTGCGCTGCCTGGTGCCTTCGTTGTCCTGCGGCGTCCTCGACGGTGGTTCCCTGATCGGGCTTGAGGTTTAGGATGTTATGGCGGAGAGGTGTATCGCCCGTTGGGTCAAGCTAACGCTCCTTCCAGGCCCACCTTGACCGACCACTGACTCCACTGACCTTTCTGACCGTGCCAGGTTCCAATTGCAGGGATCGTCCTCCTGCGTCACTCGCGTTCTTCCTGACTGTTCACTAGCCTGAATCTCCGACACCTGCCGCTCTTCGCGTGATTAAAATTTACTGTCTGACGCGCGGCCGCATCGGGACTGCCCCCGTGCTCTGCCCGAGTATCCTCCTGATTAGTCTGTCTGGCTAACCCCACCGAACCTCACCACGATCGTATTATCGATGTGTGTGTATATCGATATTCCTGGGGCTGCCATGTTGTGCCGATTGTTGTGTATCCAGTATTTTTTAATTCCCTATCGATCTCACTATCGATCGACTGCCGCTTATCGCAGCGCCCCCATACCGAATCATTACCACGTGGTGTTGCAGCTCAATGGAGGTATGTTTACGTTTTTTTTGCGTAAATTTTCCGCCATATTTACTAATCTCCTCCTTTTACTTTTAGCTCCACCTTTTTATGGATGCCCCTACATGCTGGGGGTTTCTGGCCCTGGACCCGAGGGTGTCGGAGGCGGCGGCGGTGGTGTCAGTGCCGGTGGTGGTGGTGGTAGTGGTGTCCCCAACGCCTCCTCTTCCTCCTGCAGCCGGTCCAGCCGTTCCTGAACCGCGGCCCGGGCAGCGGCTACCTTCCGTTCCTCCAACAGCTGCTGAAGCCGCCGCAGAGTGTTGACCCGCGCCACCATAAATCTCCGTGTCTCCTCCGTGTCCGCGGTCGGCGGCGTGATCCCGAGGCATATCCGCCCGTGCCCCTGCGTTGCACGCCGCACGCTGCGGTACGCTATTCTGGCCCGAGCCACGCCTACGACCTCGTCCTCGTCCGATGAGACCACCGGGGTAACCGTCTCACCCCGTCGTCCTCCTCACTCTCCGAGGAGAGGGTGACGGTCTCCATCTCTTTTTCCATCTCCGCTGTCGACTCGTCATCCGACAAACGGACATACGGAATCTCCTCCGGGTCCTCCGCCGGGGATGGGGATTCTCGGCCACGACGCGCTGCCTTTCCTGGGAGGGCACACACAGCTTCCATGACGCCACATCCTCATTCCCTGCTCGATGCGGAATGTGGCGGTATAGCCGGCCAGCCTCCTCCAGATAGTCTGGGAATTTATGTGGCTCCTGCTTCACTTTCCTTCGCATCCCTTCCGTCCACCTGCATCTCTGCTGCTCGTTTGGGTGTCCTTCGTCCTCCTTCTTCATCCTGCGGCACGTTTCCTGAAGAGGTTGCCTCGATAGGGCATCCGCAACGACGTTCAGCTGGCCCTTCCTGGATTGCGTCAACCCCATAGTCGGCAGCACGAACGTCCAGAAGAAATCCGGGCATGCAAGGATCGGGTCGGCGACCAGCCTGGTTTTGACGGCCTCAAATGCTTTTTGGTGAGCGTCCGTCCACTCCCACCTTGCCTGCTTCTTGAGGAGGGCGTTCAGTGGCTGTACTAGCGTCGCAAAGTCGGGTACAAAACGTCTGTACCACGACGCCACTCCCAGGTACTGCCTCAGCTCCTTTACGTTTCCCGGCGGCTTCAGCTGCGCTATCGCCGCTACCTTTTCCGGGTCCGGTCCGATACCCTGATTCATCACGCGGTGTTCCCTCCGGAACACCTCCTTCAAGTTGCGCACATTTTCTTGCTGATATGCAAAAGCGTGCGGCATCATCTCGGGTCCTATCACCTGGACCAACGCCCGCTGGAACGTTGCCGACGCGAAGTGTAGTCCGAATGACATTACCTTCCACTGAAACAGACCCTTCCCCGGCACCGTAAATGCCGTATACTGTCGGCTTCCCGCTTCCAACGGAATCTGCCAGTATCCGTCCTTCAAGTCCAGGCTGCTTATGTACTTCGCTCCCCTTAACTGGTCCAGAATGTAGTTAATCATTGGCATTGGATACGCGTCCTTCACGGACCGTGAAGTTGTAACGAACTGATTTTGTTTATCTTCTGCTCGCTACAAATTGTGTGTTCGTCCCACCAAATTTATGTTTTGTGTGATTGCCCGACCAAAGAGAAGACAGAGTTTTAAGATGTAGTAGCTTTATTTGCGGAATTCTTTTACAGCTGGGTTACTGCAGTCCTCGCCGTCTGCTGCGCGGTTCGCTTATCCGTGCCGGCTTCGACCTCTGTGCCCTTGGCCGGCTGGAGTCCAAGGTCCAGCGCGGTACCGTTAGTTCACGGTCTCTCTGCTTCGCTCGGGTCCAAGGTCCATTATTTGCCATTCGACCTGGTTGCCCTTGACTCCATCTGCATCCCAGCCTTCTTCGCTGTTGCTAGGCAGCTCTTCTGCACCTCGATTTGTGGGGAGTTTTAAGACTCCTCAAACGACATTATTGTTTTTCAGCCTCCTTAGAGGAACATCTTCAATCCCTTAAAGCAACCTTTCTAGCATTATCTAATGCTTATCTAAAACTCCAATTAGATAAATGTGAGTTCTTAAAATACGACACGTATTTCTTAGGACACATAGTTTCTTCAGAAGGCATAAGACCTAATCCGGAAAAGCTACGAGCAATAGAAAATTACGGCCTTTCAACTAAGCCTTAAGAAATAAAATCGTTTTTAGGACTCACAGGCTTTTATAGAAAGTTCATACCCCGTCTCGCACAGATTGCAAAACCTTTAACAAAATGTCTCAAGAAGAAAGCATAGATAGATAGTAAAAACCCGAAATATATTCAAAATTATTTTCAATTTTGAAAAAGGTTTCAAAAGGTTGAAACTCCGAATTTCAAATGATTCCATACTTCGATCACCAGACTTCAAGAAATTTGTACTCACAACAGACGCTAGAAATGTAGCTTTAGGAGCACTGCTTTCTCATAAGGTCACCTCATAAGCTATATCAGTAGAACACCTAATGATCATGAAACAAACTACAATACGATCGAAAAAGGTCTACTAGCTATTGTTTGGGCAACGAAAACAATTAGACACGATTTGCTAGTCGACATTTTGAAATAGCAAGTGATCACCAGCCGTTGTGCTGGTTGCCCAAGGTGAAGGAGCCCAACGCCAAATTAACGAGTTGGAAATTCAGACTATCTGAATACGATTCCGATATTAAATATGTCGAAGGCAAACAAAAATATGTATTCGATGCTCTATCCAGGATTAATATAGCGGAAGCGTTTTTGCTAAAGCTACGCAGCACAGCGCTCTAGAATATAACAAGAAACTAATATTCATAACGGAAAAGCCAGTAAATAATAAAAACAGGCAAGTAATTTTCACTAAGTGACCGGAAAAGGTAAGACAGGAGAAATATTATAAAAAACAGATCATACACATTTTTTATGAAATATTAACTCATAAAAAAGCCAAGCAGCATTTGATACATTTTTGCGTAAATAAACACAGTGGCTTATACATAGACAGCGACGCTGATTTCGAAACAATACAGGAAGCTCATAAAGAAATTATCAACCCAAGTACCACAAAGGTACTCGGAGGCCTAGCTATATTAAAAAGTATGAAATCATATGCAGAATGCAGAATGCAGAATGCAGAATGCCACCACGGGACAAACTCCCGCTCACGTATTTTGATATGCAGGACAGCCCACCTTAAATATACAAACGCATAAAGAAATAAGAAAGAAAAACTCTATAAAGACAGGGAAGATATTAATACGAGATATTGTAAAGGTCCCCTTCAGAAAGGAAAATTAGAGAATCCTTACAAATTAAATACTAACAGAATACAGCATGTTTCACCAGATCATAACGAAATAATCAATATGGGTACAATTACAAAAAATACTATAAGACTCAGTTTAGGAAAGCAAAACTAATTTAGAGAACGACGACGAGGATAGACATTCTTCTTCTTACTCTCCTTCTGATAATACCACAATGTGACGCCCGAATTCAAATAACATGAATTTAAATAATAACATTAACACCGACTACGGATACCTCCTATTCTCGGAAAATCCCATAAAGATCCCTTCAAAATATGAGCATCAGTGCCTTCTTATTAATCTAGCCTTAATAAATGGTCTAACTCAATATTTCAATAATAAAATGACCAAGTACACATCCATTCCCCAAATCAAACTTCTACATAACAAACTGCTTAGAAGCTTAGCGGTATAACCGTACATAAGACCGTCAGACAAAAAAGACGAGTTACCTTTTCGAGACACTGACAGAATAGAAACTCAAAACCAACTAGAGTCAACAACGTCAAGCAGTATGAAATAAACGACATAATAAAGCTAGTCAACGATAACCTACAAAGGACAAAAGAATCCGAAGACAAGCGCAGTCACCAAGAACAACTTTTATATGAACTTATTCAATTTACAGAATATGTCGAAGGCAATATACAACTTTATAGACTAGAACTTTTCAACCCAAAACTTCTTAATTATGACAAATTAGAAAATATTGATAGCAACAACATATTACAGATCAAAACATTGACTTGGACTGACGCGAACCAAATATTTTTTATAACATATACCCTACTAAACAGAAAATCATCCACACCACTAACATTATACTCTCCCCCGATAACAATGGTTATCAATTAGATCATTTAGATAAAGATAGGTATTTCAAGAAAACAATAAAATATTTAAACAAGTATTCAAAGAAGTAAATAATTAATGCATTAAAATGCATAAAACAAAACCAATATGCAATTTTGTTACCAAACTTTTGCTTACTTAATTAAATACATAGAACCAAACAGTATCATTACCTGGAATGTATCTGATGCAACCATGGAGCAAGATTGCCAAGACTTAAATATTAATGTAAAAATAAAAGGTAATAAAAAAATTATAGTAAAACAATGTAAAATAAAGATAGGAGAAATAGTGTTAATATCAAATAATAGCGGTATAATTGTATTAATCATAAATTTCATAATTTGCACTGTTTACATCTTCTTAAAATTTAAAAATAAGTAAACAATAGAAGTGTAGGTAACTAATTCAACAGCACTACCCCGACTATACATCAACCCCAGTAGAAGCATGAGCTCCTCTCTTAACGGAGGGAAAGTGACATATCTACAATATCCACGATGCCCGCCAATCAAGAAAACGCTAAGTCAGCATATCCCACGCTAGCATGCTGCTGTCCCTTTACATAAGGCCACTTGTGGTCACAATATAATAAAATGAAAACTATAAATTCTGTCTTAAACTGATAATGAAGTAAAGCGGTTCAACAGAAATTATCTTCGTGATTTTATTCTTTTTCTCATAGCTTAATTCGACACAGTAGTGTATGTATGCTAATCGAACCTCGTCTTTTAGTTCGGCCTCTACGATGTGACTTATTGCGGATGTGGGATGCTGAATACATTCGTTTCCAACGCATGATGATGGTAACGACAGCGCTGGAGTGATCGCTTGTATAAGTTAATACTTTAAATTAAACACTTCAAAATAATTTCGGTGTCCTTTATTTAGATGTAAGATTGTGACTGATTACTTAGATCAATGCTATCCCTGAGCTAAGCTGAGTTGGCTGCGGCGGCGTCGGCGACAGTTATAGCGGCGACAAAGCTGCAGCTACAAGAAACTGCTGAGTGAGAAGTTTTGGCAAATCAGCTGCGGATGGCGTGATCGCTGCAGAGAAAGTGGAAGGGAAATTTAGGTTGCACGCGCCTCGGTGAGGAAGTTATCCAAACGCTAGATCAGCTTTTTATTACAAGTTAGGTTGTGCAATTTTGTAGTTAAATCCTCCCTCCTTAATTTCTGCTTGTCCTCAAGCAGGCATCAGAAATATGGAATATTGTTGAACTGTATTTGTGGATCAAGCTCCGGAAGTTTTGGTTTATTCCCTTGGTCAAGGTCCTTGATCTGCGAACTAAGGGCCATCTGTAGTATAATATTCTTCTTTTTTCGACCGTAGGCGTGAAATATCCAACTGATTAATAAAACCATTCCAAATAGCGAGATGAGGGTGACCCGATTTATTGTGGTTTGAACATTTAGGTGATTTAGATGTTCAGTGTTGTTAATGTGGAGTGCCTCTAGTGCTTCAAGTGATAGAATTTTTAGACGTTCAACTTCTGCTGGCGTTATTTGGATGATCGGTGTTCCCGGTTTCATTACAGTTACTTCTATATTCTCAAACTCCTTGTCATTTACAAACACAGTGTCGTTTGAGAAATGAATTAAGTATGTGCCCACTAACTGGGTATTGGTGTCTTTCCAAGTGACTGTTCCGTTGAAATTGTTGAGTATTATTATGCCGTCGCCAACTCTTTCTATCTTGCTTATATGGTCAGCGTTGCTAAAGTTGCATGCTGCTTTCTTGCCCTGAACTAGTTTGGGGATACAATCGTTTTACTTAAATTAACAATTTGGTTTTTATTACATATTTTTATGTTATTAAATGTTTTACAATCTTTTTGTATTCCGTATAGTTTATCAAAAAGGAAAATTTCATTTTCGTTTAGAAGCACTATGACATTATTTTTTACAACAGGTTTTAGTATTATGTTCTGATAATTTAATTCTTCAATTTTGGGTACTTTTACAATATAAATGAGTGTAGTTTTATTATGGAAAATCGATACATCTGAAAATGCAAGAATCTCTTCAATTGACAATTGTGACAATTTATCGAATTTGAATATTTCATCAACTTGTTTTAACTCTTCTTTACTTAAAAGCAATATATATTTAATATTATTGATTTCTTCTTTTATAAGCCTAGCCTGGTTTTGTAAGCTTATCGCTATTTCATTACTTAGGAAACTGTCCTTTTTTATTGAATTTGTAAGATCGTTTGTTATTTTTGTTAGTTTATCAATTCTTTGCTCAAGCTGCCTATTGATTATAACCTGTTCGTTGTTATTTGAGATTATATTATTAAGTGTTTGTTCTATTGTAACTAAGTCATCGTGATCAGGGCATCCTGCCACGTACTCCCAGGCCGAACCGATCCAATTAATAGATCTAGTGTGACGTGTATTAAAATTTGAAGTAATAGTGTGGTATGCAGTGAATGTTTTAGTTATTTCATGGTGTAGTGTAGGGCACAAACTGTTAGTTTTTAATTCATTTTCAATGTAATAGGATAATTTGTCAAGTGTATTTTCTATGAAATTAAGATCAATTATGTGGACTATTTTTATGGTGGAGGTTCTTGTTTTTCCTCTCCCTTGGTAGATAGAAATTGTTTGGGCATCAGTATAATTGGTTACTTCTACGAATCCCTCTGTTGTGGTCAGGCTCCCTAGTAATAATAATAACCTGAAAAATGATGAATTTCTTATATTACCTCTGTGAACTATTTTTCCCGATTCTTTAAGAATTGTTGTGTTCCTATCCTCTTTTACTGTTTCTTTTTTGAAATCTAGCAGTTAGCTTAGACCCTAGCCTTGTATTCTTTTTTACGAAAATTTCTTGTCCTGGTAAATAGCTTTTAATTTCTTTCCTTGTCTTATTGTGAGTTTCTAGGTCCTTTAATTGTTTTTGTTTGATTTTGTCTATATTATCTTGTAAACATTTTTTCAAATTGTTCGGTGTTTGTAGTAATATTTCTTCCAAAGAATACGTTCAGTAGTCTTTTTCGCGTCACTGAGTGAACGGTATAATTGTATTCGTAGATAGCTCTATCGATTAATTCTTCAAATGATTTATGTCCTTGTTTAGTTTTTAGGCAGCGCATAATTTCTGATAAGGCCGAGTGAAATCTCTCGACCTGTCCATTTACGGAACTTTTGTAAGGTGGGGCCTTAAAGAATACCTAACTGGTCTCTGAGTATAAAAGTTATTGTAGCGGAATTAAGGGATTTTTCGTTATCCATTACAACGTACTGTGGCACACCATAATAGAATAAAATATCATGCAATGGTTTTTTAATGTCTTCGATGGCTTTTGATTTTATTATTTTGCCCTGTGCAAGTTTGGAAAATTTATCTATGGCAGTTAGAACTAATTTCTTTTCCGTCGAATAGATATATACTAGATATCTGTCCTGGATATTCAGGGATAGGTTTTTCTTTACCGGGTCTGTAAAGTAATTCACGATTGTATTCTTCGAGATAGTTTTTCCACCTTTTTACTCTACCGTTTCCATTCCAGTTACTAAGAGAATGCGTTAAGGTCTCGTGGTCAGTGGAAATTTTCACCTTTGCTTTACCGTACAGGTCATTTTTGAATTTTTTTAATGCCCATATTATCGCTAGCATTTCTTTCTCGTTTGTTGCGTAATTCTCTTCTGTAGTTGAAAGTGATCTGTACAAGAAAGCGATTGGCTTGTCATTCTGTGATAAAACCGCCCCTATTGCGTAATTGGATGCGTCCGTGGTTAGCTGAAATTCTTTATTATAGTGCGGGTATTGTACTATTACTTTTTTAGATACAAGTGCGTTCTTTAGTTTGTTAAATGTCTCTAACGCTTCTTGATAAAGGTCAATTAATTTCTTTGCAGACTCTCTCTTGGACACACGTCCATCTTCCCCTCTTAAAAGGGAGCTAAGTGGTTTTACCATCTTAGGGAAATCTTTAACGAATTTTCTTTAATAACTAGCCAAGCCAAGAAATGCTCGTAGTTCTTTCAGCGTTTTAGGCTGAGGATAATTGGCTATGGCCAACATGTTATTCGGTTTTGTCTCGATGCCTTTGTCTGATATGACAAAACCCAAGAATTATAATCTGGGCTTGAAGAACTCGCATTTGTCTAACTGGCAACTTTCTATATCAGATTCCTTAAGTGGAATTTGATGGAACCAAAACTTAGAAAATTTTGTTATTTCCAAGTTGGGAAATAGAGTAGGGGGTAATTATCCGCTATAGTCACCTTGTTAAGTTTCCTATAATCGATGACCATACGATATTTCTTTTTACCTGATGCGTCTGCTTTTTTTGGAACAACCCACACTGGTGAGTTGTATGGTGATCGGGATGGACGAATTATTCCGTCATCCAATAATTCTTTGACCTGTTTGTTCACTTCATCTCTGAGAGGCATAGGGTATTGGTAAAATTTGGAAAACACTGGTGTGTCTGTATTTGTTCTGATCCTTGCCTTGACATTTGTGGAGTATGTGAGTCTTTCGTCTGTTTTAGCAAATAGTGTCGAATACTTTTTTACTAGTTGGTCCAAGTCTTTTCTTTGTTTATCGGTTAAATGGTCTGTTCTTGGGATAATGCTATTGACTGCTTCATATTTTTTTTCTTTGATCGGCACATAAATCACATATTTGGTTGTCATTAGGTTTTTACTGATTTTTATTTCTGCCCCTAAATCCTTAAGGCTATCATTTCCTAAAATAGCATCGAAGGTTGTCAGGGAGGGTAGTAGAAAAAATTTTATATTTATATCCGGATGATTAAAAAGGTTGGCTATTTTATGATGAGTTACTTGAATACTGCCCCCAACAGTGACAGCATTAAACTTTGTTTTATTGGGTATGGGATTTGTTACTAGGTCGGGTTTAATGTAATTTCTGTTTGATCCGGTGTCAATAAGTATTTTAATATTTGACCACTCCTCACCTTACATTCAAAATAGGAAATTGAGGAGTCTTTAATTCTAAAAAATTCAAGGCTGGGTAGTTATTTTCGTCTTCGGTCCCGTCATATTGATCAATGTAGTCCTCTAAAGTTTGGTCATAGCATTCCTGTGCTTCATGGTCGGCTGTCATTTGCACTGCTTGATCATCGTTATTTGTTTGGATATTAAAATTTCTTTGACGTTTATCCACTTCGTTTGTCTGTGGTGGTGGTGGTCTTTTGCCAATTTCAAACTGTGGTTTGTTGATTTAATTTACCATTCTAGTTTGAATACTGGGATCCTCTTCCATTGGTTCTGGTCGTGGCATTGACTTAGGCGCTGTTGGGCGCAACGGTTTAACATATTGAGCTTGCCGAAATTGCAGATTAGGATTATGCCTTGGGGATAATTGGTACCCGAATTGCTTATAATTTTTTCCGAACATATTGGGTGCTTGTTGTTGTCCGTAATTAGGATTATTGTATCTAGGCATATTGATTTGGTTTTGTTGTGGTAGGTTCCGTGGAGGAACTGGTGGCGGTTGCCAATAATGTAGATTGTTCGACGTCAATATGGTACATGGAGCTGGCGTAGATCTTAGATTTGTTTGTCGTTGGTCAATAATTCGAAATTGGTTATTGTTGTTTTGAATTCTACTAGTCGCATAGTTAGTAAGAATTGATTGGTTTTCCAGTTTTAAGTACAGATGTAGCGCAGTTGGGAGATCTGTGGGTTCCTTAATCCCAAGTTAACTAGATAAGTCACCTCGCAGTCCTCGGACAAAAGTATCCAGAGCTTTATCTCTGTAATATTTTGTCATGACCATTTCCGCTTCTCTGCCTAGACCCAAAGAACCGATTTTGTTCAGAATTAAAGATAGGTGCTTATAAACAACCTGGTAAAATTCTACCAAATACTACCTTGTACGATTGTAATCACTTGATATTCGAGTGTTCCCAAGTCTCGTTTATCCGCGAAATGTAGGGTCAAACACCTAGAAATCGCTTCCCAGTTAAGGGGTACGTTGTATGATTCTAGGGCACTTTCAGCGTATCCTATTATTTTAAGACGTATTGTGTGCAGAATAGCAAAATATTTTGGAGTTCCTCTATAGCTGCTATATGTCTCCAAAATCCTATCGATGCCCTTCTTCCAGGAGCTGAATTCAGCGGGATTTCCCGAGAATTCCCTGATGCATTTAACAATATCTGGCACTCGGTCTAAATCGGCCAGATTATTACGATGCTCCTCTGCTATGACCTGCCCCGTTTCATTTGTAAAGTCAGTTGTATTATTATTATTAAGTTGCTGCAGCAACCTCGGTAATTGCTGCGCGATCAGCTGCCCTACTAATGCTTCCATGTTTCCAGTTTCCTGTGGTACTCTATTCTGTTGGTATTCTAAATGTCTTTGTTCGTGCCTATTCTGTTGTCTATGAACGTGTAATTCGTGTATTTCGTTTTGTTGTTGCTGGTCTATTGGTTGTTCTGGGTTTAATATGGGTCGTCTTAATAAATTATTTTGGTTCGCCATTAACCCTATTTCTGGTCAAAATTGAAAAAGTAAAAAAAAAACTTTTTTTTTTTTATTTTTTTTTGTGAGGTATTGTATTTTTTTTTTTAATAAGGTGTAATTTTTAAAAAAAAATTAAAAATTTGTAATTTGTTAAATTCAAAAAATAATTAAATTGAAGAGTAAATAATATTCGGTGTCGGCATAAGTGTTCAACTTTAGTTGAAGAAATGTTAGGATTATATAAATGTAATTGTGGGTGTAAAAAAAAATTTTTTTTTTTTATTTTGTGTGTGTAAATTTTAAATTTGTATAATTGTGCAAAAATTTGTATAATAGTGCGAAGATTTTTATTTACATTTTTTATTTTTTTTAATATTTTTAATTTTTGTTTGGGTAACTTAACTATTTAGTAAAATTACTAAATCTTACTAAAAAAAACCTACTAAATAGTTAAGTTACCCAAACAAAAATTAAAAATATTAAATAAAATAAAAAATGTAAATAAAAATCTTCGCACTATTATACAAATTTGTGCACAATTATACAAATTTAATTTCAATTTCATTTTCTTTGATGTGTTTTGTGTTTAACTTTTTCTTATTCACTAACTTACGATACTATTACTGCTGCTGCGGCCGCCTTTCCTGATGGGTAGGAGGTGTTCCTTTTTGGTGGTCCTACTAGGGCTCCGTTGTCCATACTCCGTGAAAGTGCTCTTGCGAACTGGTCAACAAAACTTGCGGTCCGCCGATGGGCAATTTAAGATTAAAATTGCTGCGATCAAATTCACGACGGCCAATACTTTAAATAATACTTTAAATTAAACATTTCAAAGTAATTTCGGTGTTCTTTATTTAGATGTAAGATTGTAACTGATTACTTAGATCAATGCTATCCCTAAGCTAAGCTGAGTTGGCTGCGGCGGCGTCGACGACAGTTGTATTTAGGTTGCACGAGGAAGTTAAGTTAGGTTGGTGAGGAAGTTATCCAGACGCTAGATCAGCTTTTTATTACAAGGTAGCGAGCTAAGTTAGGTTGTGCAATTTTGTAATTAACTTATATATTCACTAGTTTCAGCATCAGGTCTCGACCTTTTGGTCTATTACTTCGACGGAGTTGATCACATTGGCTGTGTTGTAGGAGGCTTTGGACACCTTCCTGCCCATCTCGGAACTTCCAGTCTATCCAAACCGCCCAAAACCTTTACTTCTGGGAAATGTTTTGATATTTTTTCAGCTTTCACACGCCTAATCTGACGCCTACAAACCGACCAAACCTGCTACGGCCACAGTTTTAAAAAATTGTGAGTTGTTGAAATTTTAAAATTTTCTTTTTGTTTTCAATTTCTATCGATATGCTAAAGATAATTTGGCCACGCCTACTCTAACGCCCATAACCCTCACGCCTACACTTTTGAACTTTTTTTTATTTATTATATATTTAACGGGTATACTAGATTCATTGAAAAGAGTTAGAAGGAAAGTTTCCGACCTATATAAAGTATATAAGTTCTTTATCAGGATCGATCTGGCCATGTCCGTCTATCCGTCCGCGTGTCCGTATGAACGCCTCGATCCTAGGAATTAGAAAAGCTAGAATGTTGGGATTAAGCATTCAGCTTCCAGAGACATAACCGCAGACGCATAAACCGGCCAAGACTGCTACTCTCCAACTTTTGAAAAATGTTTTGATATGCTATTAATTTTCTTAACAACTTTTTGGCACGCCCACTCCAACGCCAACAAGGCGCCCAAAGCTGTCACGCTCACACTTTTTTTATAAATCTTGTAAATTTCTATGGATTTGCGAAAAATACCTTTTTGACATGCCCGCTCTAAGCCTACAAACCGCCCAAAGCTGGCATGCCCACACTTTTGGAAAATTTTAATTTTTTTTCAGTTTATTACTTTTTTCTGATTTCTACTGATATTCCAGAAAATGTTGAAATTTCTAGTTCGCACTTTCACTAGCTGAGTAACTGGTATCTGATAGTCGAAGAAGTCGAGTATAGCATTCTCTCTTGTTTTTAATTGTATTATGTTGGTAATTTCTATCGATATGCCCCAAAAGATTGATAAATTTTCTCGTTCGTACTTCCACTAGCTGAGGAACGGCTATATGATAGTTGTGGAACTTGTAGGGACCAGCTAGGGTTTACTCTGCCAAAAAACTCTTCAACCCACCCTCGTGCTAAATTACAGCAGCTTTTCTGAAACTAAAACAGTAAGAGAAATGTCTTAGACCAATCAGGACAGAATATGATCGTACGATTGTACAGTTAGGGAAAGGAAAGCTCATAGCAGTGGCCACCTGCATGCCGCTTCCCAGAGATCAAGGCATTGTCAGATAAAACCTCTCGGCAAACGCACGCATATTTCGGCGCTGCTATAAATATTCAAGCTGAATAAAACAAAAGTGTGATATTCCATAAATTTCCGTGTGCGATATTTTGGAAAGTTAAGAAAGTATACAAGTATATGTACATATATAGTGAGTTCCAATTTTAATCAAGTTTTCATTGGGATCCGACCCCAAGGCGTGAAGGAGACCAAGGCCTTGATAAGGGCATATTTCTGGCTCTACCGCTGATTTCCAGTTTCGCTCCTGGCAGCAGTCAAGGTGCGACATATCCTCCAGCCAACAAGTTAAGCAACCTGCCGCATGCCGGATTCGATCTGGCCAACTATATTGTCTTGAGCTCATCAGAATTATTCAGCTGTGCGAAAGTTTGGACTGGGCCGATCAGGCTTTAGTATAGTTGGTCTTGATTGATTTATTTATTAGTTGCTAATCCGCTCTCAATTAGATCGGTTGTGTCGCGAATAAATGAAATTCTGTTGATCTAAGCTTCTTTGCTCTGCTGTGCACTCTTCGTGTGCTAAGAATAGCACACTTGCTTTTCGGACGCAGTCTCGTGCAGTGTCGTCAGTTGGACTACAACACCAAAATATAACTGTATTGTTAGACAAGACTGCATTGCTTGCCCGTCAGGGTACAGCTTTACACCTCACTCCGCGCGCAGCCGCACAAAAAGACAATAAACAAAGCGAATAACTGAAAAATAGACCGGAATAATACCTGTAAAATGAAAATGAACAACCAAACTTCTAACTCTCAGCTTAGTAATAAGCGGATTGATTATGAAGAAATGCGACGAGTAGCTAGAAAGTCTTCACTGGAGATCCGGATGGAGTTATTGAATAATCAACGCTTTTAATGCACTGAATCTGTTAACCTAAGCACAATAACTACGACGATAACATTTACAAGTGCTACTTGTAATACTACATCTACAACAACTGCAACAATCAGTAGCACGAGCTGTAGTGAAAGAGCTGCTACTAGATTGTCTCATGCGCAAAAACTCATGACGAAAGAGAGGTAGAGGAAGACAAAGTTATCACCCAACCTTAGCTCTAAGAAAGCTGTCAGAGACGCGAAGCTTGAGAAATATCCAGCAAAAATTAGTAAAGCAAACTCAAACAATAGGTTTGCCATGCTAGACATGGAATTGGAATAACCAGTGATGGTATGGAAATTCCACAAGTTTGTAATGACGCCGCTGCTACCTTCTGTGAATCGGTCGCTCCGAAAATTCCCAAAGATAACTGTATACCAAATGAGACATCCAACAGCCCACAACAGTATACTGATAAGCAGAATTCTTACAAACAATCAAAACCACCGCAAATAGTACTGAGCATTACCAACCTTAATGATCGCTTTGAGCTCATTACGGAGGTCACTAGCCTAGATAATTTAACAGTTAAAATCAATCAAGGGGAAACTTATAGAGCCATTGTTAATCTTTTGGGTAGTTCTGGAATTGAATTCCATACGTACCAAGTGAAGTAAGAGAAGCCTCACAGAATAGTAGTTAAGGGCCTCCACCATAGCACCCTAACCAACGAAATTATCGCCAACTTTAAAATATATGACTTCAAGCTCATTTTGTTAATGGTATCTTTCTTTTGATCACCTGTAAATCAATTGTTTAAATTTTACTTTTTTGATATTAAACGTTATTAAAAAATAAAAAATTTATTAATGGCCTTACCCATGGCTGAGTTAAGTTTGTTTATTAGATCATCAATGGATTAGATGATTAGATCATCAAAGTTTAAAGCTGGATTTAAAGTAAAAACCATTGCGAAAGAGTTTAATGTGTCGCGTCAAACTGTGTATTATAAAATTAAAAAGTTTAAAGTACAATGATTTAAACAACTTAAAAAGAACTGGTCCTAAGCGCAAAACAACATTCGCTGAAGAGAAAATCCTTATACGGGAATTTTAAAAAAATCCTCTTGCGAAACCCCAAGCCCTTGCAAGGCAGTGGAATATTACATTAGGACATGAAGACATATATTGCTAAGAATGTGCCGTGTATTTAAAAAAACGTCGTTCTGGAGAAGTGTTTTATGGACAGATGAAAGCTCTTTCCAGTATAACTCGTAAAAACAACAAATTTTTGTAAGATTGCCAACTTAGCAAAGGCAAAAAAGTTTGTCAGAAAGTGAGGCATGGTGGAGGCTCTGTGATGATGTTGTTAATTTTTAAGTTTATGTTACTTACACATTAAATATAAACAATAAATATTTTTACCATATCAACCCATTTTAAAGTTTTACTGACAAAACGTTTAGCGTTTATTTTGTCAAAATACTTATGCCGAATAGTGTATTATAAACTTCTATAAAATGCCGCTCGAGCTATATTTTCTAATTAATATTCAAACACTTATAACTACTTACTTTTTACTAAATATAAATGAAAATGCAGAGTTAGAAAATGGTCAGAACTGTGTAAATGAGAATGTAATGTATCAGCTAAAACTAAATTTATATAAATGGAATTATGATTGATTATAAGTGGAAAATAATGAATTGGGAATAAATCGTTTCAATGGTTTGTCGATTACTTATGTCGAGCACTTTCTTAAATATGAGGTAGTGTTGATTATTTTAACTAGCATTGTCATGGTAGGGGAGGGTAAAGACTTAGCTATCAGAATCTGTAGTTTATCTCCACACGTGTCAGCGTGCATCCGTGGTATCAATATAAATCCATTTCCCTAAATAAGTCCAGCTTGATTATTGTTTAAATAAGCCGCACTTATTAAATGTAGTAGCATGTCGTACTGCACTAAGCTAAAAGAACCCCGACCTACAACGAGCTAGACCCGAGCCTAGCAAGAGTGCGCATCCCTAGCGAAAGAAGTAAAAGGTTCTCTTTGGTAATAATTATCGCCCATTATTAAACGACTGGTTAGTTCAAACTCTTCGAATTACGTACACTACACATTTTGGCGAACTAACGTGGGGCTCGACAACTCCTTAACTTGTTTTAGCACACTAAGCTCTAAGCCGATCCATCCACAGTAAATATACAATAAAACTAATTTCAATAAATAAACATATTGGATTGAAAGCATAGATTTAGAAGAGACAGTGAAATTAAGGAACACATGATTTAATTTGAATGAGAGTTGATCGACCAAGTGTAACTGTTTTGAATCCACAGAACCTCAAAACCATACGTTTCATAACTCAACTTTGTTTACAATTTGATTTTCTTGGAATTTGGGTTTTATAACAATCTCAGGACGTTTAAGCCAACAACTTATCGCTCCTACGTGACAGAGTTAACTACCAAAGAAGAGGAGAAAGACTTAGTAAGAGTAGACAAGGAGGTAAATCAAATTCATTGTCGGAATACCACAACTTGTTCGAATTATGACAAACAAGGTCACAGACTTGATGATTGTAGGGCTAAGAGAATTATATTTTGTTACGGTCTCGGACTTAAAGAAAAATACAAGCAGACTTGTCCAAATTGTAATCCGGGAAACCGACAAAAGGATGTTTCTCTGAGCAACAAGGAGATAACCGTAGAATCACAAGTTGGCAATTTAAATTCAACTGATAAAACCCGTGAGTTTCAGGAGATAGAACCTGACATTCATTATTCTTTAATATCCTTACACAAAATTCAAAATTAGAATAATAAGCGTAAAAAATATTTGATAAAGTAGAATTAGACTCAATTAAAAACCAGACGATCTACTAGAAGATTAAGAAATTTTTGAAAGAAGGTTCGTCGTGACCGACAGAAACTTATTTCCGCTGTAGTATTTAGTTCTGACCAAAGACTCTATACGGATATCACTATAGAGGGTCAGATTTACAAGGCTTTGTTATGTTCTGGAGCAAGTTGTGTAGGCGGATTAGCTGCACAGGACTTCCTCAAACAAATGTTCTGGCGAAATTCGCGATGCGAACGGAACAAAAAGTAAAGTAGTGTCAAAACTTACTACTTCCATTAAGTATGGAGATATAAAGGCAATCTCGAATTATTTATAATACCTGAACTTAAGCAAGATGTACATTTAGGTATTGATTTTTGGCAAAAGTTTGCTGAGTTAGACATCGCACAGTGGTCTGGCCCATAGGCCAAAAATAAAAAAAATGAAAGTCAAAAGATTGGCTAGAATTGAGTCCACCCTAACTCGGAATTGATCAAGCTTTTAAAATCTATATTTGGTTTTGCTTTATTGTAACTATTCTCTTTAAGAATGAGTGCGAACATAGAGCATAAAATTGATTTGGCTTGGCAGCGTGCGCATCTTGCAAGTGACGGTCGCAATTAAAATATTTTTACGCGTTAAAAAGAAAGTGTTTTTCAAATGGAATTATTTAATATTACAAATAAAGGTATTTACTGTAACTTTTTGCAGTTTTAGAGATTCTGACGTGTTGTTTCTAGCTTATTAAGTGATTGGAAACCTGTATCTTTTTAAACAGTAAATGTTAAGTGAACACATTTTTCACTTAGAGTTTCAAAAGTGATGGCCACCTGATAACGCGATGAAATTAATTTTAAAATATTGGTCAATGCTTAAAGATAATGTTTTAAAAAATTTCAGCTGCAGAACGTTGCAGATGGCTGATTTATCTTACACAAAAAAAGTTTGCCGCCCTTTTTTCGTGTTTGTTTTTTGTCGTAATATTCTTCATCTGTTTAAATGTGATTTTGCGCTGTGAAATTTTGCGCTTAGTTTTGTTTTGTGCTTGGTTTCTTTTTGTGCTTGGTTTTGTTTTACGTTTAGTTACAGCTTAAACGCTTAATATTTTTTGTTTTTCTGCTAGGAGCTTCATCTGACTGTGTTTTGAGTCGAAAGTTCATATTTGACAATTGGTGTTCCGAGACTGTTACAAATGCAGAAAAATTAAAAAAAACATTCAATATTATTAAATTGGAAATTGAGAAATCTGGCGCTGTTGTTGGAAATGAAGACTTGAAGCGTTTGGAGGAACGTGTTAGTTTGTGCTGCATTAAAATAAAAATAACTGGAATCGATAAAGAAATCATTGAAAGATGTTCTACTTTACTCCAGGCGCTCTCTTCAGGCTACAGTATTAATGCTGAAAAATTCAAGTCGTTCGCACTAAACATAGCCAAGGTACTAACAACCACTTATTCCTGGTATTACCTACCACCCACCATTCATAAAATTTTAATACACGGGCCTGCCATAATTGTAAATGCTCTCGTATCGATCGGCGAGTTGTCAGAGGAAGCTGCTGAATCCAGAAATAAGGATATAAAAAAATTTCGACTGCAGCATACACGAAAATTTTCTCGAGTGACAACAAACACCGATTTATTTTACCGTCTATTAATAACTTCAGATGCTTTAGTTACGGGACAGCGAAAATTGCCACCTAAACACAAATCAATTTTAAATAAATCTGTTTTCGATTTGTTATTGTAACGTTATTATATACATACGTCTTTATTACAACTTTTGCTTTATATCTAAATGCGAAAACGATGTTCCTTAGTATCTCTAAGTATTTTTCGTATTTCTTATATATATATATTATATTATCCTTTGGTTGTATTTTTTCTTGATAAAATTAAAACATTTACATTTATAATCTTTCATATTAACAAAATTTAAGCATATTTTTTGGCGTACTTTTTGGTTTTTGCTTTTTGGTGGGCGTAAATATTAACGACCACGCCCATTTTTTCCAATTCTTATTTTTCAAAGAACTTACAGTAAAAATTTGACAACGATATGACTGCTAGAAGTCTTTTTGGCCGCTCTCCCCATATAAGCCAGACCACTGTGCATCGGTACATTGGATGATAATGAAGAGGCTCCAAAATATCATGAGGTGAACGAAGTAGAAAGACTTCGATTCATTTCCATCCTTTGCTTCCTAAGGTTTAGGTCGTACTACCTTGTCTACACATAGCATTGATATAGGAAATGTGAGTCCTGTTAAACAGAGGCATTGGCAAGTTTCACCTGCCACTAAAAAGCTGATGTTCGCGGAAGTAGATAACATGCTAGCCTTAGATGCTATCGAAGAGTCATCTAGCGCTTGGAGCAGTCACTGCGTGTTAGTAAAGAAGGGAGACCAGAATCGTCTATCTCATATAGACGGCATCTTAAGTTGGTTACCACCAGCTAAATTCATAAGTGGTATCGACATGAAGCATGCAAGTTATCCAACCCATGATTCAGGGGCCCTTACCCAATTTATAAACAATTTTTCAAAATCCAATCTCAACGATTGATTTGCCTTGGATCCCAAAGTCGCACTTCGCCGGCGTGTAAACAAACCAAACTTAACGTAAACACAGCTCCCTCTTGATCGAATTTAACGTAAACACAACTTCCTCTTGGAGACCAAACATATTGCGCATTGGGGACCAACTTATTGCGTATCAATCAAACTGCAATGGTCAGCATAATTGAATTTCACAACGCAATGGAAAGATTTCAAGCCTTTGTCTCTCTTCCTAACGAAGTTTCTAGAGCGTCTCCTAAGAGAACATTTCTCCAAAAAGTAAAGCCTCTGGCCGAGGTTGATTGGGCCCCGATGAAGAATCAAAAGATCATCTTCATCGGGCGACAAGCGAGAATAGTTATTAAAATTAATCTGTAAAAGTAAAGTGAATTGTAATAGTGGATTATAACGGATTATCACCAAATATTGTAATTGAAAAACGTTTGAAATAAAAAATATATTTTTTTATAAAATTTGTAGGCAACAAATTTAATTTGCATACTGGCAGATACCGCTCAACGAAAATTCTATGCAATACACTGCGCTTACAATACCGAATAGACCGTTATATCAGTATAAAATGATGCCATTTGGTCTCTGTAACGCGGCCCAAACTCTATGTCGTCTGATGGATAGAGTCAATCCGGCTCATTTCAGGAATAGAGAATTTGTTTTTCTGGACGACTAATTAGTTTTATCCGAGAATTTCGAATCACATATGCTTTTACTACAAGGATAGCCTTATGCTTACGTAGGGCAAATCTCACCATCAATGTCAGCAAATCTAAGTTCTGTATGAAGGAGTTCATATATCTCGGCTTTATAATTGGAAATGGGCAAATAAGAACCAACCCAGATAAGCTTAAAGCGATAGGAGAATTTCCACAACCAACTTCGGTTAAACAGTTTCGAAGATTTCTAGGCTTAGCGGGATTATACCGACGTCTTGTAGAAAGCTTTGCCACTATTAGTATTCCTTCGACGGAACTACTTAAGAATAAGAATTCGCTTGAATGGAAAAAAGAGGCTCAGACCGCTTTTGAAAACTTGAAATTATGTCTTACTGCCTCGCAAATTTCCATTGCAGCAGACTTTTCCGAGCTGTGTGTTGTCAGCTCTTTTGGTGTTGGTTGCGTACTGGCTCAGGAGCGAGATGGGGTAGACCTTCCAATTTCCTATATGTCCGAAAAATTGTCAAAAGCGCAACGAAACTGTTCAGTTTCCGAATTGGAATGTCTTGCCCTTTTAAGAGGAATTAATAAATTCCGCGCGTATATTGAGGGCCAGGATTTCTTGGTCATAACGGACCACGTAGCTCTTCAATGGTTGATGCGACAGAAGGATTTATCAGGAAGGTTAGCTCGGTGGTCAATGAACATTTACATTTACTATAAAACATCAAAGCGGACGCTTTATCTAGACAGAACGAACCAGCCATTGATAAATTTTGTTAAAATAGACCCATAGTTGATTTATATTAGATTGATAGATTGTTTCAGGCTCATGAGGCACCCAGTTCATCTCATTGTGGTATAAGTAAAACTGTAGAAAAACTAAAAAAAAATTTGTTTTGGCTATGTATGGTTCCGCAAATACGCAACTATATATCTAATTTTGTCATTTGTAGTACCACAAAAAGTCCAAACACGGTCTTAAAACCGCCAATGGGAAACCGTTAACCTCAGACAGGTCATTTCAAAAATTATACATTGACCTCACAGGCCCTTACCCTTGCACGTTGATCATAACACTCGTTTTCACTTTTTGTGTCCACTTAAGAAGTTGATTACTCCTAAAATCTGCGATTATATGCAGGGAGCTATATTCTATACATTTAGCTTAGTTCAGTAGTAAATTGGCACCCGTATTTATTCCAGCTAGAGTTTATAAGAAACGTAGCTCGCATGAGAAGCTCGGGATGAGAAAGGAAAAAATCAGGAGTATTCCATTTAAAGGATATACAAAGCAGAAAATAATAAGTTTTTTAGATAAGGCTTCCTTGATATATTCGCGTTACATTTATTTGTGGGTGTAGTGACCAGCTAAGGCTTTACACTGCCAAAAACTCATTAACCCAACCTCGTGCTAAATTATAGCAGCTTTTCTGTAACATAAACAGTGAGAGAAATATCTTAGACCAATCAGTACAGAATACGATAGTACGATTGTTCAGTTAGGGAAAGGAAAGCTCATAGCAGTGGCCACCTGCATACAGCTTCCCCAGAGTTCAAGGCATTCTCAGATAAAACCTTTTGGCATACGCTCGCAATTTTCGGCGCTCCTCAATTAAACTCCAAATTCACGTGGAGATACCATTAAATTATAAACATTCAAGCCGGATAAAATAATAGTGGGATATTACCATAAATTTTCGTGTGTGATATTTCGAAAGTGAAGAAGGTATACAAGTGCGATATAGTGAGTTCCATTTCTAACCAAGTTTTCATAGGGATCTGATCCCAAGTGTAATGTGCAGCCCTTTTAATTGTATTACGAAAAAAAAACCGATTTTGTTGAAAGACGCTTAACTCCAAAATAATTTGAATTTGAATTTTCGATAAAAGATACCACAATTTGAAAACGGTTACTATCGCGGTAATTCGGAGTCATTTATCAGCTGATCGAATGCAATTTTAATCACGGCAAAGCTCCACTTAGAGCTTTAAGTTGCATGGTAGCTTTGCACTGCACTTACTCCCTCAGGGAGTTCTTTTCTCTTTTGGCCGTCGCAATGATCAGCAGTGGAGTCTGCGAGCAAAATTATCTTCTATTATCTTCAAGAAAAACGTGGGTTAGTAAAAATAAAAAAATAATTCAAGTTAAATTTCGAATAGTGATGTGTAACATTTTTTAAATAAAGGAGACATATCTAGCGTATACATTGCCACGGGCAGCGGAGCACCCCGGCTGTTAGAGTGCACATTTCTGCGGATTGGGCTCCTCAGTGACTTATATCGGTGTTCTATGCAGAAAAAGAACTGCACAGTCGGCAGATCTGCACACCTTTCTTGTGAAAACTAAAAAACCTTGGCGAGCAGCGAACGAATAACCTCGCGGACTCGCCATGCCAAAACGGGGAGAAGGAAAAAAGAAATATAACCTCTACGATACTCTACATAAATATACACCTACGCATATACATATACAACTATATACCACTTATCAAAAATGCAACACCTATAAATAGTATTGACCAACTTACATATAACAATACACATACATTCACACAGTTCCAAATTATAAATTAATTAGCATTTAACAAGATAAAAAACATTTAATGCAGAAAAAAAAGGAAAAAAGAAACCCAGAAGTGACAGATGAGCAAATGAGAACAAGAAGGAAACAAACAAATAATAAATTTAACCGGCCTTTAATTTAAATTTTCATATTTTGATTATTTTTATTTTTAGTTATGAAATTGCTAATTTTTGTGGGCGACTGCCATTATTTTTATTAGTTATTATTTTGTAGGAGGCAAGGCATTTTATTTGGTAATATATCTTACAAGGGTATATATAATGTATATGTGCACAAGTGTAAATTGCTTCATCAATTAAATTAGGACAATTAAATCCCAACAACAATTCCTCTGGGGCCATAGGATGGATTGGGTAAGTGAATTTATTATTTTATTTTTATTTTCACTTGCGTATGTGAACATATAAATACATATACATACATATACAAACATATACATACATATACATACATATACAAACATATACATACATATACATACATATACAAACATATACATACATATACATACATATACAAACATATACAACAAGTACATACATACTTAATAACCTATAAATTGCACAATCCCTACATAAAGGAAATTAAAGAACTGACAGGAGAAAATTAAAAGTGAAAAACAAGAAAATAAATTTTACATTAAACAAAAGTTTAGTGAAATTAAATTAAAATTAAATAAAAAGATAAAATTAAACAAAATTACCAAAATTTTATTTAAATAAGAAAAAAAAAACCCATGAATTAGGAAAGAAAACCAATTAAGTAAAGTATTAAATAAATTCAATTAAAGTTAGCAACCGAAACCGGAAATAGAAATAAAATATTCAATAGTTTAAAAATTATAGAAACAAAAAAATGGAATAAATAAACTGTAGTTAACGTAACTACTTTTTTTTTTTTTTTTTTTCTATTTATTTATTTTGCAATCTGTCTTAGAACTATGACAATAAGCAAATTATATAGCACCTAAAAAATACTTGACAGGATTGCATGAGCTCCAATGAGCACATACAATATATATACATATGTATTTACATTTATTTACATTTTCCACTTAAATTTAACTTTCGAATCTATGTGACAAGTCTAGCGTATGAAATCTTTTTAATCGTCTAAGACTGCTAGTATTGTCTAATAGACCTATTGCCAATATGTTTTCGTGGTTGTGTAGCCTGTTAATATACCTCGTAGCATTTCTTTTTATTTCTTCTCTAACCGTAAGTAAGTTTAGGTCTTTGTGAATGTCATAATTGGACATATACCAAGGAGCACCTGTTATTGTTCTAAGTGTCATGGACTGAAACCTTTGCAATATTTCGATATTTGAGTTACTTGCTGTTCCCCACAATTGCATCGCATATGTCCACACTGGCTTAAGGATTGCCTTGTATAAACGGATTTTGTTCTCTAAGCTGAGCTGGGAGCGTGGACCTAACAGCCAGTACATCTTTCTTGTTTTTGCCTTGAGCTGCATTTGCTTCGCTTTGATGAACGTAACTACTTAACGATAAAAAGAATTAAATTAAATTAGGTTGACTATAATTAAATTTTAAATTTTTTTTGCCCTTATCAACTAAACAACATGGCTTTATATACTATATTTTATATTATTGTTAAATGAATAAAATTGTTATTATGTTTGGATAAATAAATATAGTTTTCCTTATGTGAAAAGGCGACAAGTATGATGAAAAGGTAACACTTAAATTAGGGATTTACCATATAGTGCCAAAGGTAAATCATGGAGGGTGGGTACAGAGGCGGGTTACTATACCATCAGTGTAACCTCATTTCCATTAGACATACTGGCATAGCGGCAGCATACACCCATGAGCTCTCAGAATTTCGTTCTTTCTATTAATATTTTTTTGCATTAATTATAAATCTTACTTATCTACGTAATAGGCTATAAATTACATTCAATGTGGTTTTCTGATCGAGTGAGGGCTTTATTATTTTGCCAACGAACCCCCCCAATGCCGACTGTAAGCTAGCTGCAACCAGGGTCCGTCCCAACGTCCAACAATTTAGCGAAGATTTTACCACTCAATCTACTATGAAAGTTTACAACTACAGAATTTGGCGCCCAACATGTGGGGCTACGCAGAAACTACTAGGTACTTTTAACTAGAAGGCGAAATCCATCAAGCCATTGTTTATACCGAGTTTGTTAAATCGCAAGTTAACGTCGGATAGACTGTTAACAATAACTTGAAAAATTAAGCGATCGCGGCTTCACTTATCTTAAGTGCATATGCTATAGTAGCAAACTGATTTATTTTTCGAAGCTGAAGAATTTGAGAAATGATTTTTGGCATTCACCGGAAAAATTTGTCCACTCTTTAGTTCCGAGATGTTTAAATTAGTTGTCGGAAAATGTATCCGTTTTATTAGCATTGAGTTCTGTCTGGAACTATATTTCTAAGAACCGTGTCTCAGAGAATATCCGACGGACCTGCAATTGCACAGTGATCGGAAATAATTATTTATTTTAAAGTACATTTTGAAAATTAATTCACTAGACCTTCCACAATGGGATTATACAATAGAGCAGGAAATATAAGAAATATTTATACAATAAATATGGCCCACTCTTTCACTAAATTTCCTATTGAAGAAGTAAACTTACCAATAGACTAACACATTCGCAATAATGAAGAGAAACCTCATTACTGAATCAAACTTTCTAATGAGGATACCGAAGTCACTAGAATGTGATGAGTCGCTGTCTATTGACCATCATGTATGACCCAAGCGGACTGCTGTTATTTTAGTAAAAAAAAAAATTGAAACTACCCTTTCATCAACTTCCCTGAGTAGCATAAGAAAAACATATAACTTATAAATTATTAAACATAAAAAAAAAATAAATAAACATTTTATGATAAGCTACCAAAAAAAAAAAAAATTTAATTATACAATTTTTCTGAACATCTAAAGAACAAATATGCCTTTAGCACTCAGTAGAGAGGACATGCAGATACATGCAAATTAAATTTGTTACGTACAAATTTTATAAAAAAATATATTTTTATTTCAAACGTTTTTCAATTACAATATTTGGTGATAATCCGTTATAATCCACTATTACAATTCACTTTACTTTTACAGATTAATTCTAATAACTATTCTCGCTTGTCGCCCGATGAAGATGATCTTTTGATTCTTCATCGGGGCCCAATCAACCTCGGCCAGAGGCTTTTCTTTTTGGAGAAATGTTCTCTTAGGAGACGCTCTAGAAACTTCGTTAGGAAGAGAGACAAAGGCTTTGAAATCTTTCCATTGCGTTGTGAAATTCAATTATGCTGACCATTGAAGTTTGATTGATACGCAATAATTTTGGTCCCCAATACGCAATATGTTTGGTCTCCAAGAGGAAGCTGTGTTTACGTTAAGTTTGGTTTATTTACAGGCCGGCGAAATGCAGCTTTGGGATCCAAAGCAAATCAATCGTTGAGATTGGATTTTGAAGAATTGTTTATAAATTGGGTAAGGGCCCCTGAATCATGGGTTTGATAACTCTCCCCCTTCTAAAATGATGCGTCCCGCTTCATTATTAATTTCATTAAGATGTTCATTTAACACTGTCAAAAATTCTCCTTCAGTATTTGCTTGTGCTGGTTCTGGCCGTTTTTGCTTGGTTACAATATGTTTGATCTTTATCAATAATTTCGTGATTAAGTATATAATAATATTAATGTGATTGGAATTTTCCAACTATGGATTTGTATAAATGGATTTAATATGTTGATATTATCGAACGTGAGTTCTGAATTGTTTGATTTGACATAGTTTGAAATTTCTAAATTTGACTCTTATCAATAATTTCGTGATTAAGTATATAATGATTAATACTTATAATATAAATGTGATTGGAATTTTCCAACTATGGATTTGTATAAATGGATTTAATATGTTGATATTATCGAACGTGAGTTCTGAATTGTTTGATTTGACATAGTTTGATATTTCTAAATTTTTGAAATGGTTAGTTGTAATATATTCTAATATCTTATTTTCAAAATGATTGTAGGGAATATTGTTTATGATCGTGGTGCTATTGAATGTTATTAGGTATGTCCCATCTAGTTGGGAGTTGTTGACAAAGTTGTTTCCGTTAATTAGAACTGCACCTTCCTGAATAACATCAATTCTTTTATTTTTTCACGAATCTTCGTACAAATTGATTTTTCTTTGTTTAATAATTTGGTGAAACAGGTTTTATTTTTACTTATCGTGCAATAATTATTGAAAAGTTCTTTCTTAAAATTAGTTATTTCGTAAAAATTATTCTCGCATTTCGCGACCTGGCTACTTATTTGAAGCTTTCCATCTTTCTGAGCAATTGATCTTGCGTGATAGATTTCGCATCTATTTGTAATTATGGGATATCTTATATAGATTACAAATAGCTCATTGTGCAATACGATCTTGAACACAGAAATGTCCATTAGATCTGTGATAAATACAGGTTTATGCTCGTGAACTAAAATTTCTTTTATGTCTTCATTATTTAGGATTTTAGTATTAAAAACGTCAATTTTGGCAAGCGTGATCGTGTCGACTAAATTTTGTAATTCAAACGTTAGCAAGCGCAAACGGTGCTTTCTTAGTGGTAGCTCTTGGTCTAGAAAAACATTTTTGAAATGGTCTGAAAGTGATTCGATTTCTTTAAATAATTTTGAGTTGACAACATGTTGTTGATTATTATTTTCAATTAGATCGTTTATTTTATCTTGAATTCGAATAAAGTCGTCATGATCTGGGGTTCCCGCTAGCCACTTTCAAATGGTGCATAGCTCGTTTATTAACCTTTTGGATCGAGATGTTAATAATTGTGCCAAAATTAATTCTATTACTTGCAAGTCATAATTTATTTCCCATTGGGACCTTATGTTTTTGTCTTTACTTGTGTAGTGTGATCCTAAGTCGATGATTTCTCTGTACAGGCTCAAATTGGTAACATGAAATATGTCAGCGTATGTCTCGTACTTCAGTACATCTTTTTTGTCTTTGTATATGAATAAGTCATGGTTCGAGTAGTCGATTATTTCTGTTTTGACCGCCAATATGAATGATATTAAGTGTAATACGAGGTGCATTTTTCTGTAAAGTAAAATTTATTATGACTTAATATTGTCCTTGTGTATAATTCTGTTTCTGTTATTAATTACTATCTTGTTTGCTAGATTTTCTTTGACGACCTGCTTTTTATATTTTGGTTTTAGTTTATTTTGTTCCCCATATATTTTTTATATACTACATGGTATTCTTTTCTGTCCTTGTTATGTGTCTCTAACATTTTTATCTGAGTGTTTTTTAATACCTGTGTCATATTCTCGTGTTTAATTTTATTGTATAAAATGTCAAACGGTTCCTGGTTAGTAGTGGAATGAATACTTTGATTATATTCTTTATCTGCTCTGATAATTATTTCGGGGTAATCTAACAACTTTCTGCGCAAAGGATTTGAATTGAGCAGCAGTAAAGCTCAGTTCATTATCAGTCATTAACATTTTAGCGCGGGGAAACTGTTGGAGTAGTTCCATTACGCTGTTTTCAATATTTAATTTATTCTGTATTTGCTTTACTGCCAGGAATTTTGAGTATGAATCAATGCAAGTTAAAAAGGTAAGGCTCTGTGCGTAATAAATGTCAACGTGAAGGTTTTCTCCTTCGCTAGATGGGATAGGAGCCTCTCTAATAGGGATTTTGACTGGGTGCCTGTTGTATTTGTTTTCATTACAAATGGTGCAGATTTTTATATATTCTTTTAATTTTATGTATAGATTTGGCCAATAGTATAGTCTGTTAATCTGTTTGTGGTTTTCTTCGAGTCCCCTATGGGCTCGGCTGTGGGTTTCTTCTATTATGATTGCTTTGTCTTCGTCATTTTCTACGTCTTGTAAAAATATTCTCGTGAAGAGAAATTTGTTAGTGAAGTTGTTATTAAGTGGAATTTGTATATGATATAAGTCTTCTAGGGTGCAGTGAATTCCCACCGCTACGTCCGGTGGTAAATATTCTTTTAATATATTTACTAGGTTTTCAGTCGTGTCGTATTCAATTATGTGTCTGGTTTTGTCGAAAATTTTCAGAGACTCATGTATTGTGAACCTCCCCGTAGCTATCAGCAGTTGCTGTTGAAACTGGTTCAGAGGCTTACGGGTCTCGTGAATCACATTCTCAAAACTACTCTCGGCAGAATGCTGAGTGTTTTGATCTGAGCTTGATTGTTCGGTATCTCTGTCTGATATATTATTTAGCTGGATCCTTGATGGCGCATCGGCTACAACGTTGGTAGTTCCAGGCTTGTAAATTATTTTAGGCGTGAAACTTTCAATGAAAGAGTACCACCTTTTCATCTCTATATTGGGGTTTTTGTCCGATATTGTGAATGATAATGATTGGTGATAGGTTTGGATTTCTATTCCGATAACACCGTATAAGTAGTTTCTAAGGGTTTTTAGATCCCAAACTATAGCTAACAGTTCTTATTTGTTGGTAGCGTATAGTTGCTCAGTTTTATTGAGGGTTTTGGAGATGAAGGTTATCGGTCTATTGTCTTGAGATAGAACCGCTCCAATGGCTACGTCTGACGCATCAGTGGTCAGAGTGAATTTTTTATTGTAGTCAGGTGCTACTAGGTTGTTTTTCAGCTCATTAAAAGCTTTTATGGCTGGTTCGTCTAATTGGATTATGATTTTAGATGACATTTTTTTAGTTATTTTTCCGTTGTCCCCTCCTAGATATTTTGTTAGAGGCTTGGCAATTTTCGCGTAGTTTTGAACAAACTTGCGGTAATAGCCTGTGAGACCTAAAAAGCTGCGAAGTTCTCTTATGTTTTGAGGAATGGGATATCTCATTATGGTAGATATCTTTTCCGGATCTGTTTTGATTACGTTGTGAGAGTCAACGTAACCAAGAAATGTGGTCTCAGTTTTAAAGAATTTGGACTTTTCTAATGAAATCTTCATGTTGGCTTTTTGTAAGATTTCGATTATTCGGACTAGGTCGGTATAATGATGCTCGATGGTGCTCGAGAAAATGATTATATCGTCCATATATACGTGGTAAGTTTTACCAACTTGCTCTCTCAGTATATCGTCCATTGCTCTCTGGAAAATTCTTGAAGCATTCGTTAAGCCAAAGGGCAAACGTAGAAATTCATATTTTCCATTATTTATTGAAAAGGCTGTCTTTTTAATATCTGATTCCTTCATCAGAATTTGATGAAAGCCGGATTCTAAGTCAATGGTAGAAAAATATTTGGATTTTCCTAGGTTAGATAGTATGACCGATGGATCTTGCATCGGGTATCTGTCTGGTATGGTATTCTCATTCACTTTTTTGTAGTCGTGCACTAGACGGCGTTTTGAGGTACCGTCTTCGTTCAGACCTTTTTTGGGCACCACTAGTACTGGTGAATTATAAGGGCTTTTACTCGGCCTTATAATGTTTTCGTCTAGTAGTCTCTGGATTTCTTTATTGACGAAATCAGAGGTGGACATTGGGTAAGGGTATTGTTTACTATAAATAATAATAATAATAATAATAATAATAATAATACTATAAATAATAAATAATAATAATATAAGGTCTGCCATGGACAGTATTTATTTCACCTCTAATGTCTGTCCGAAAAGGAATTTGTATATCAATATTAGAATGTTATTTTTTAATTATTTCTACAATCTTACACTCAAATCTTCAGCCTGATTTGAAGTTGTTAAGTTGTTTATATTCCCTGTGACGGAATTATCATCGTCGGCGTGTTTGGGGTTTTTGTTTCCCAAACTTTTCAATTGTGTTTTGCCGGAATTATCATCGTCGGCGTGTTTGGGTTTATTTTTCCCAAACTTTTTATTTTCTTGTTAGCGGATAGTTCAACGCTGGCTTGCTCAGGACACTCCGATCCCGAGCTACTCAAACTTCCTTCTACGATAATTGATTCTGTGATATTCACCTTTTGGTTGTCGAAGTATTTTTTTATTATGTATTCCCTTAATGGAAGAGTGTTTTTACTTTCTATTTTACTCGACCTGTTTTTAATCTTGTCGTCACAATACAGTAATTTTTCCTTTTTGCCACTGTATTCTAAAGTTCCCTCTTCCGCATTTATTTTGGCTCCAATTCTTTTTAACAAATTGTAGCCAACTAGCAGATCTCATTCTAGCCCTTTTAACTCATAGAAAAGGTGCTTTACATTGAATATTGTTATGTGAAGGTAATATTTTATAATCGAGTACCCATGAACAGTGGATACCCGTTTATAAATTGCTAACTTCCTAACATAGCAAGAGGAAACTCTCGTGTCGATTAACACGTTGAATTTTCTTTTCGTTTTGGGGTCTACTCTTGATAGGAGGTCCTGCTCTAAAAAATATTCCTCATCGATGTTGTTGATCCTCATTCCCTTTTGAGCCGGCTGGCTCACTGTTCCGGTGGCTTCCCTCTTCAATGGGAAGGGCTGCTCCGTTTTTTGAGCGTGGTTTTGGTTATTATAATTTCTCTGCTGGAAATTATTGTGGTTTTGTCCATTGCTGTTATTGTATCCTCTGTTGAAGTTATTGCCCGGGCGGGGATAGTTGTTATTTGATCGATTCTGGTTTTTCCAGGAAACATCGACCTCCATTGGAACTGGTTGAGGTTGATATTTAGCATTGAAATTGGTATTTCCATAGTTGTTTGGGCCAGGACTTCCATTTTGTGGCCAATTATTGTTTTGGTTGTTTCCCCAGTTCTTGTTTGGCTTATTTGGGGAGTTGTTGAATGGTTTGGTATTTACCGGGTTAAGTCTCAGGTTATTTCCCGGGTTTCCGTTTTCGTTTCTGAATCCGTAATATTTGTTGGCAAATTGTGCCCGAAAATTATTTGATTCTAATTCTTGGTATTTTGCCAATGCGTTGGGTAAATCAGGTTTAGTGAAAACAACGTTTCCGCAATGGATCCATTTAATCCGGAGATGAAGATCCTGAGAGCATTGCTTCTGATGATCCTGTTTGTTTCTTTAGTAATTTCGCTGTCCTTTCCGTACGTCATTATTGTCTTGTTTATTAGTAGAGTCATTTTTTTGTTCACCTCGTTGTAAAACTCGGTGATGGTCAGCCGTCCTTGTCTAAGGATACTCAGTTCAGCTTCCAAAACGTGGATCGGTATTTTATCATTGTAAATAAAATCCAGTCTTGAGAGTATCGCTTGAAAGTTTAAAACCGTACCATGGTTGGTGAGCGCGTCATGAGCTGCTCCCATGATTTTGTTTCTAAGAATGGTTAGAGCAATTTTTTTAATTTATTTAATAAATTCACCAAATTAATTACTCAGATAGATTGCTTGTAAACTTGTACAATTTCGGTGAAGAATGGTTTATTTGCCCTAGCTCTCTGACCTTAAATTTTTTATTTCTATTTGTGTTATTTTATTAAGTTCAAGTATAATTAATTATCTGGTCACGCTGTTTTCCTAGCTGCTGATTCCCGGTCTTTGTTTGATGGCAGAGAGTGTAGAATGGTGATGACTTGTGGTTCTTCCTTCCTTCTTTGGGTTGAATTTTAATTATTTATGTTTTCCGTGTGTGTGTCACAATGTTTTTTGAGTCTGTTGAAATTTGTTGTATTTTTTTCCACTTGTGGTTTTTATATTTGTTAATTCACTTTGTTCAAGGGTTCTTTTTTAATCGATGATTCACTTTTGTTCAAGGGCTTTTTATTAAACGATGTTTCACCTTTGGGCGCTTTTGTTTTTGTTTGATTTCAGATTTAGATGATTAAATGGTGTACTTGGGCGTGTTCACTTTTTTGTTTGGGTTCTGATTTGATGATTTTATTGCGTACTTGTAATAGTAGATTTAACTTTTTTGGACCACCTTTTATATATAATGAAATTTCAATTGGTTCATTTTATTAATTGTTTGCCAATTGAATTTGTTACCACTTCGACTTTTTTGGGTCGCATTATTAAAACTGGTTTATTGCATTAATTGATTGCCAGTTGTTTTATCGCGATTCCCGTTTTTATTTAACTTATTCTTCGTTAATAATTTTTTAATAATTTTTTAGACACTGCCCCACGTTGGGCGCCAATTAAATTTGTTACGTACAAATTTTATAAAAAAAAATATTTTTTATTTCAAACGTTTTTCAATTATAATATTTGGTGATAATCCGTTATGCTAAATTACTATTACAATTCACTTTACTTTTACACATTAATTCTAATAACCATTCTCGCTTGTCGCCCGATGAAGACTGATCTTTTGATTCTTCATCGGAGCCCAATCAACCTCGGCCAGAGGCTTTTCTTTTTGGAGAAATGTTCTCTCAGGAGACGCTCTAGAAACTTCGTTAGGAAGAGAGACAAAGGCTTTGAAATCTTTCCATTGCGTTGTGAAATTCAATTATGCTGACCATTGCAGTTTGATTGATACGCAATAAGTTTGGTCCCCAATACGCAATATGTTTGGTCTCCAAGAGGAAGCTGTGTTTACGTAAATACCAGTTTTATAATTGGGCCCCTTAATCATGAGTTGGATAACTTGCATCTGCAGGAGAGCCTGAAGGTACTTGCAATCATTGCTTAGAACATCTGCTGGCAACAGAAAACATAGTTAATACTGCATGTGGACAATCAGTGTATCGTGGCACATCTAGAAAAATATCAAGAGTGTCCTGAGTGCAAAGCACATGGTGTAATACAGGACTTGCATTACTCAGCACAACTAGAGCCTGGAGCAAGCACTTGTAAAGGTGCTATTCTAAAAGTATATAACACACGAAGTAAAAGAAACCCCGATTCTGGGGTAACCCAAATAATCAAGTAGATGAGGAGAGGGGCAACTGACTTAAATGAGTCACAAAGCCAACAAATTCAGGCAACAAATAATTCACGATCCACCCAAGGTCGACAGCCTAGGTGTGGTGAAGGTCGAAATAGAAATATTCGCTATCAGCCGCGAAGTTCCGATCCGCCTGCATATCATTTAAGAGAAATCGATTATGACAGAATTTTTAGTAGGATCGAACATATCATACAAGCCAAATTTGACCACTTAAGCCTATCAGACGGCTTACGTTCTCCTAGTATTGCTCGGCAACTTCCATCTCCGCGTGTGTCTCACATTAGTGGAGCTTCGGCAAGGCCGAGTGACACGCACTCGAACACAATGTTCAGTCCAGAGAAAGTAACCCAGATCATTCAGGGTTGGGGATTAAAATATGACGGAACAGTTAATGGCCCTACAGTTCAGGAGTTTTTATACAGAGTAAGAGCATTGACCATAGATAGCCTAAACGGTGATTTTGCTATTGTATGCAAAAACTTGCATGTTCTCTTGACAAGTGAAGCAAGAGATAAAAAATCAGTATCAGGACCATAAAGACGATGAAAGACGATGAAGACACGAAAGCAGAAAGAGGGAGAGCCCTTTGACTTGTTTTATGAGGACATTATGACAATCGCTTCTCGACTAACTATTCCTTTAGACGAGTACAGACTTGTTCAGCAGCTACAAAGTAATTTAATTCCAGAGCTAAGACAAGTTTTACTATACATCTCCATTCATTCGGTAGCTCATCTGCGCCAACTGGTCCAGAAACGTGAAATGCTGCTAGAAGATGCGGTTTTTAAGCAATCCAGCAAGGTCAATATTCCACCGAGGGTCATTAAAAGAGTCGTTGCTGCTGTGGAGACTGAAGAGTCCTTACAGTCGGCCTCAGAGACGGAGGCTTTGAAACTTTCCAAACGACCTATGGTCTGCTGTAACTGTGATCAGCCAGGACACGCATGGGACATGTGCCTCGCAGAACGAAGAATCTTTTGCTATGGTTGCGAACAAAAGATTTCTATAAACCGCAATGCCCAACATGCCATATCATGAGAGATTAGCTCATTATAACCAGATCAGAGCAAATATATTTTCAGAAGTAACTACCCTTAATTGTGTTACAAAACGGAACACTCTTCGTATGCGAAATTTCTGGCATAGGATTAAATGCGAGCGTAAACAGCTTGTATCTTCAGTTGTGGACAACCAGACAGATGGTCGTCTTTATGCTTCTATCTCCTTTTTAGGTCTTAAAGAAATTGGCTTATTAGACACAGGAGCCAATATAAGTTGTTTGGGAGCAGACTTGGCTGCCCTAGATTGGTCATTCTGTCCTAGTTTTAACAAAATCTCATCACGTGTAAAAACAGCTGATGGAAGCAGCCACCAAATAACTGGATTTATTGGCACGGACTTAGCTTATAATGGGCTAACAAAACGTCTCGATTTTTATGTTATTCCATCAATAAACAAGCGTGTCATCTTAGGGATAGATTTTTGGAGAATTTTTCAGTTAGCACCAGGTGTAATATCCTGCATTGATACTTCTAATCCAATGGTAGATAGTACTGATACTAATCTAAAAAAATTTCCACTTTCTTCATCTCAAGAAAAGCGATTAGAGAGCGTAATTAATTTATTTCCTAACTATAAAGAACAGGGATTTGGAAAAACATCCCTTTTAAGTTATGATATTGACGTCGGTGACGCTAAGCCAATAAAAAGGCATTTTTATCCCGTTTCTCCCGCTGTAGAGAAACTTATCTACGTAGAGGTGGATAGAATGGTGTCCGAAGGCGTCATTGAGCCATCGAAGAGTTCTTGGAGCTCTCCGATGAGGCTCGTTATTAGGCCAGGCAAGGTACGCCTTTGTTTAGATGCACGACGCATAAACGAGTGCACTAAAAAAGACGCGTACCCGCTGCCAAATATAGATGGCATTTTTTCTCGGCTTCCCAAAGCCAATATCATAACAAAATTAGATCTGAAGGATGCATTCTGGCAAATACCCCTCACAGATGAGGCTAAAGCCATTACAGCTATTACAGTGCAGGGCGGCCACAATATCAAATTACAGTGATGCCGTTTGGTCTCTGTAATGCTCCACAGACCATGTTCCGGTTAGTCGATGAATTGATCCCTGCAGACTTAAAAACATGTGTTTTCGGTTACCTTGATGATGTGTGTGTAGTGTCAGAAGACTTTGACACACACATGTCCATTCTTATCAGATTAGCAGAACAATTTCGTGGGGCTAATTTGACTTTAAATGTGGCTAAAAGTCGTTTTTGCGTTACAGAAGTTGAATATCTGGGACACATTATAGGAAATGGTGGTGTCGCGACTGATCCTAACGAAGTCGAGGCTATAAAAACATGGCCATCCCCTAATACGATCAAACAAGTGAGAAGCTTTTTAGGCCTGGTTGGATGGTATCGAAGATTCATCAGTAACTTCTCTAAACTAGTCTTCCCGATTACCGAAGTCTTATCAACTAAAAAGAAATTTTTATGGACAGACGCAGCGGAGACTGCTTTCCAAAATTTGTAGAATGTAATCACATCGGCACCGGTCCTTCAAAACCCGGATTTCTCTAAGAAATTCTTCGTACATTGCGACGCAAGCGATTGTGGGGTGTGTGCTGTGTTAGTGCAGCTTTCACATGACAATGTTGAACGCCCAGTGGCATTTATGTCCAAAAAATTAAACACGGCACAACGCAATTATAGCGTTACCGAACGTGAGTGCTTGGCGGCTGTGTTCCAAGAATTTGAGCTCATAACAGACCATGCTAGCTTTCTATGGCTTATGCGACAGCCGAATCCTAAGGGCAGGTTGGCTAGATGGTCTATGCGTTTGCAGGGCTATAGGTTCTCTATAAGCCATAAGAGAGGTAGCGAAAATATAGTGCCAGACTCCCTTTCAGGAGGTGTCAGCCATTAAACTGATTGAGCCAGAAATTGATCTCGACTCTGCATGCTTTGATTCGGAAAATTATGTACGAATGCGAAATGAATGGGAAACTTCGGAAGGAAATTATGCAGATACAAAAGTATTGGGTAAATATTTATATATTCGAACTAAACATGAAGATGACACAGATTTAGGTATGCAGCAGGCATGGAAGTTATGAATACCCATTCGTCGAGCTCACGAGTTTAAGACCTTGGAGCTTATAAGGCGTAGCTTTTATTGGCCAGGCATGGTGTCACAGGTGGGCTCGCATGTTCGTGCACTAAGGCCCCAAATCAATCCTTAAAGCCTCCTATGGGTAAGCCAGCCATATCTGACAGGCCATTTGAACGTTTATATGTAGATATTTTAGGTCTCTATCCGAGGAGCAAACGAGGATGTATTGGTTTGCTCATAGTGGTTGATCACCTTTCAAAATTTCAATGGCTGTGCCCATTGAAAAAATTTAATACGGCCCTTATAAAGAATTTCTGCAAGATTATATATTTTTGACATATGGAGTACCGCGCTGCATTATAAGTGACAATGGAGTTCAATTTAAATCATCTGATTTCAATGCTTGGATGACTTCATTGGGAGTAAAGCATATTTATAGGGCTTTATATTATCCCCAATCAAATGCCTCAGAAAGGGTTAATAGATCCTTAATTGCAGGCATTAGAGCCTTTCTTTCGGATCACACCGAATGGGATCTGCAGATTGACGCAATAAGTTGCGCATTGCAAAACGCTCACCATCAGAGCATTGGTTGTTCTCCGTATTTTGCCTTATACGGATTCGATAGGGCTACTCATGGTAAGCATTACGAACTTTTAAAGAATTTTCAGCTGTTAGGCGAATCTGAAAATATATTGGCCAGAGCAGATCAGTTAAATTTGATTCGAAAAGAAATTAAGGCAAACATTGCTAAAGCCTACGATCAAAATGTAAGGCAATACAAAGTCAGAACAAGAGAAATCTCATTCAAGGTCGGTCAGGAAGTATTTCGTCGTAATTTCTCTCACAGTAATTTTTCTAAACAAATAAATGCCAAGTTAAATCCACAATGGTTAAAGTCACGCGTAGAAGCGAAGCTTAGGAGTTCTTATTATGTTTTAGAAGACCTACAGGGACGAGAACTTGGTACTTATCATGCCAAAGATATCAAACAATGTAACATGTAAAGTAACAGGTTATACTTTAGCGAAATTTCAGGGCTTCTTTTTTTCAAGCCATTTCCCGGTCTGAACGACTTGCAAATAGCTTGTGGTGTGTGCAATGTACAGTAATGTATTGTATTACGAAAAAAAAACCGATTTTGTTGAAAGGCTTTTAACTCCAAAATAATTTGAATTTGAATTTTCGATAAAAGATACCACAATTTGAAAACGGTTACTATCGCGGTAATTCGGAGTCATTTATCAGCTGATCGAATGCAATTTTAATCACGGCAAAGCTCCACTTAGAGCTTTAAGTTGCATGGTAGCTTTGCACTGCACTTACTCCCTCAGGGAGTTCTTTTCTCTTTTGGCCGTCGCAATGATCAGCAGTGGAGTCTGCGAGCAAAATTATCTTCTATTATCTTCAAGAAAAACGTGGGTTAGTAAAAATAAAAAAATAAGTCAAGTTAAATTTCGAATAGTGATGTGTAACATTTTTTAAATATAGGAGACAGCTAGCGTATACATTGCCACGGGCAGCGGAGCACCCCGGCTGTTAGAGTGCACATTTCTGCGGATAGGGCTCCTCAGTGACTTATTATCGGTGTTCTATGCAGAAAAAGAACTGCACAGTCGGCAGATCTGCACACCTTTCTTGTGGAAAACTAAAAAACCTTGGCGAGCAGCGAACACATAACCTCGCGGACTCGCCCTCCCAAAACGGGGAGAAGGAAAAAAGAAATATAACCTCTACGATACTCTACATAAGGAAGCAAACAAATAATTAATTTAACCGGACTTTAATTTAAATATTCATATTTTGATTATTTTTATTTTTAGTTCTGAAATTGCTAATTTTTGTGGGCGACTGCCATTATTTTTATTAGCTATTATTTTGTAGGAGGCAAGGCATTTTATTTGGTAATATATCTTACAAGGGTATATATAATGTATATGTGCACAAGTGTAATTTGCTTAATCAATTAAATTAGGACAATTAAATCCCAACAACAATTCCTCTGGGCCCATAGGATGGATTTGGGTAAGTGAATTTATTATTTTATTTTTATTTACACTTGCGTATGTGAACATATAAATACATATATATACATATACAAACATATACATACATATACAAACATATACATACATATAAATTAACAAGACCGTTTATTTTAAGTAAAGGATCGTAATTTGATTTATTTATTATATCTCGGCAAAGTAACTTTATTTGTTTTTATTCATTGTACTTGACAATTGGAGAACAAAATTAAAACTGGAATTTAGGGCCAACTCCGTCGGACCACGAAGCCGCCGCTGCCGCTGGAAAGTCGGCTGAATGTTGAGTCAGCGTCTGCAACGGGCAGTCCGGCAGCTTACGCGTGCGAGTCTCTGGTTTCGGCTGCAACTTTGTCACGACGGCATCCGGCGTAACAGCGTTGTCAGCAAACTTAAGCTTGCGCGTGTTAACTCCTCCCCTACTAGTTTGAAACGCGTCTTCGGGTTTCTTCTTTCTCATTCTGCGCTGGTACAATTTCCAGGTGCCCAGGAGGAGTAGGAATAGGGCGATGAGTGCCAAGCCGCCATATGATCGTGAAGATAATCCTGTTCTAAGATCCCCGATATGGCGGAAATTCTTCATGGTAAGGTCATGTAGGAATGGGAGGCTCAGATGTTCTCTAAAAAGGGTGACGTTGACCACGGTTGACGTGGATACAGCAGGTTTCTTCTTCAGGATGCCTCGGTGGTTCACGTAACGGGTGTCATTCAGTGAGACGTAATCGTCGTAAGTCGCGAGGAAGGTTCCCGCGATTATCTGTTTGTGTCCAGTGCTGTCCACTACATTAATGGTCGCGTTGTTTATTACTGCAATGCCCTCTCCGATTACTATCACGGGCGCCAGGTGACCGGGGCGTGTGGCACAGTGTGCGACGGCTCCAGATACCAGTTGCTGCGCGCATGAAGTATTTTGTAGTCTTCTGCAGAAAGTGGTGCTCACAGTAGCAGCGCAGTCACGTACAGCGTAGGTCCTTGTTCCGCAGTCGGCCACCGTATTACCCTCTTCTAGATCTAATATTACGTTATTATGCTGGACAGGAAGAATATCTATTTTTTTACAGCTTAACAGAGGTTTTGGATATTTGATCAGAAAGTACAATAATTCAGAATTTTGAAAAGCTTTTATATGAGAGACCTCTAAAAGGTCGGTTATACTAATATTGGTGAGTTGTTCATTTAATAATTCTTTAATGTCGATGCTGTCTAGTATAAGTAAGGATTAAGTCCTCAAGGTTAGTAATTATCATTCTATTCTTTGCCAAAATAGTTGCATAAAAATGTTCGACCTCTGCATCCGGTTTCAAAATGTTATTGATGGCCCTTGAAACGTCATTGAGTCTTGTTTGGAATTTAGTGTTGATCTCTATCTGCCTGCTTTCGGATTCTATTAACTGATTTTGTTTGAATTTTATTTGTTCCCAGTCATCAAAATCTGGGGTTCCTGCAATTGCCTTAAGGGCACTGCCTATCATGTTAATGCTACGTGCTTGTCGGTGATGAACGGTCAAGGAAGTTATTAAGGTGGCTATGTGCTGTACGTCCGTTTTCAATACCTGTCTCATATGATCTTTGGGTAGTTTGTCTATTAGTTTCCATGTCTCGTCGATGTAAGTTTCGAAAGATGTCAGGTTCGTCGTGTGTCCCAAGTAAGTGTACGAGTCCCAGATTGTTACGTCTCCGTCAACTATACAAACTAGGCATGTAGTCCGCGTGGGAGTAGTCGTTGAGTCTCAATGTCGCTTCGGTCAAGGTCATGGTTGCTATTATTAAACTGAAAAGATATAACCTAAAAAAATGTAATTAGTTAAAAATGATTTTCCAAACGTTAAAAGCCTATTTAAGATTGTCCTTATGGACCACCCTCCCTTTAATAAGAACCGTCGTACCTAGGTCTGCTTCCACTATGCCTTCTGTGAATAGGGGTGATAGTTTATTTCCTAATCGTTTATTGTTTTTTATCCAAACCCGATCGCCTACCAGATATGACTTATAGACTCTTTTTATATTCATTTGGTCAAGTGTCTTTTGCTGAGCTGACGCGATTTTTTCTTTGATCTGGACTGTACTATCTTTGGAGGCTGCGTGAATTATGTCTATGAATCTCTCGTTTGTCACCGAATGGATTGACCTGTTGTACTTTATAGTTGCAAGGAGAATGTTTTCGACAGTGTCCTCTACCTGTGTTTCCAACTTATAAGAGCGTGCTATATCCCCAAGAGTGCCGTGGAACCGCTCGACTTGTCCATTAGAGAGACTATGCAAGGGTGGGGCGTTTGAAATCACGATGCCAAAGTTATTGTTGAGCATTGATTTAATGGTTTCTGAGTTCAAGGATTTCTCATTGTCGCAGTAAATTCCCTTTGTTTTGGGGAACATGTTCAAAAGTTGCAAAAGTGGAGCTTTTATATCCACAATTGCACGAGACCGTATAGGTTGTACTACTGCAAACTTGGAAAACTTATCGATGCAGGTTAGAAAATATTTACCGGCAGTGGAGTAAACATCTATATGCAACATTTCTCCGGCGAACGACGGTATCGGGGTTTTCCCTATTTCCTGTTTTCTTGGGTGCCGATCATGTTTACTCATAGTACAGATTCTACAGTTTGCAGCTATTTCTGAGGTTAAGTGACCCATTTTTGGAAAAAAGTAGTCCCTAAGTATTTGTTTCGCATTTTCTTGCGCTGCTCTGTGCGCGCGATTATGTTCGGCTGTCGCAATTTCCCTCTGTTCCGTTGGGTTTACAATATCTGTTACCAAGTTCTTGCAAAATCTAAAGGTGGTGGAAGGGAATGCCGCGACTAATCCGTGTTGGATGAAAGCCAGTATGGGTAGCTCGCAATGAATTGCGTTGACTACGTCAGCGTTTACCGCATCTTTAATGCTTTGCAATAATGTGCTGCGGTCAGAGAAATGTAGTATGTGACGAGTTTTTGTCTTAAACAAAATAAGCGTCTTCTGATGGGGAATTGTTCCTTCTTCCAAAATAATTTGGTTCCGGAAACAGTTCACCGGCTTTTCTGTGGCTTCAATGGTATACGTGAGGGATTCTTCGCTGTGGATGGTGGCGACATCCGAGTCCACTGAGTCCTCTAGTGCATTGACATTTTGGCGAGACAGGGCGTCTGCTACCAAATTCTCCTTTCCGGGTTTATAAATTATGTTCGCGTTGTGCTCATCAATAAAGGCTTTCCAACGCTTTATTTTTGCATTCGGGTTTTTGTCCGATACCGAAAAGGTTAATGGCTGGTGATCTGTATAAATGTTAAGATTCTTAACACCATACAAGTAATTTCTGAGGTTCTTAAGTGCCCATACGATGGCGAGAAGCTCACGCTCATTTGTGGCAAAATTTACCTCATTACCCCGCAGTGTTCGCGATATCATCGTTATCGGGCGGCCGTCTTGAGACAGTACCGCTCCCAGTCCGTAGCCAGACGCATCTGTTGTGAGGTCAAAAGGCTTTTTGTAATTTGGGTAGGACAACATTACATCTTCGGAGGCCAGTATGTTTTTTAGCCTATCGAAGGCTTCATATTGCTCTGGTGACAACTCGATTATCACCTTTCTTGAGTAGTTGGCACTTACTTTGCCATTTTCGCCTTTCAAGATATCTGTTAGGGGCCTTGCGATGTTGGCAAAGCCCGCTATGAAGCAGCTATAGTAGCGTGCTAGACCTAAAAATGACCTAAGAGCGAATAATGTTTTTGGTGGGGGAAAGTCCTTAATAGCCTTAATTTTATCGGGCGAGGACTGAATCCCGCCTCTGCACACTGTAAATCCCAAATATTCCACGCTTTTCTTGAAAAACTTGGATTTTTCTTGAGACACCCGCATGCCTGCGTCCCTAAGGTTTTTCAAGACCCACTCAATGTCTCTGACGTGGTCTTCTTTGGACTTGGAGAAAATTATTACGTCGTCGACGTAAACATAACATATCCTACCAATTTGTTCGCGAAGCACATCATCAATGGCTCGTTGAAAAATACTTGGGGCGTTTTTTAGCCCGAAGGGGAGTCTACAAAACTCGTACTTCCCGTTGTTGACAGAGAACGCTGTCTTTTTCCTGTCTCTTTCAACCAATTCGATCTGGTGAAACCCTGACTTGAGGTCCAGCGTAGTAAAATACTAAGCCTCGCCCAAATTTGACAATATAGTCGAAATGGATGGGATAGGGTATTTGTCGTCGGTTGTCTTATGATTTAGTTTCCTAAAATCAATAACCAGGCGCTTTTGTTTGTGACCCGCTTCGTCGATGCTTTTTTTGTCGACGACCCATATCGGGTTATTGTAAGGAGACTTTGACGGTCGTATTATGCCGTTCGCTAGAAGTTGTTTAACTTCTGCATTGACAAAGTCAGACACGCCCTTTGGATACGGATACAGTTTTGAGTAAACTGGTTCGTCATCCGTTGGTATGGTGGCAACCGTATTTATGTTGTACGGTAGGGACTCATTAACGTCCGCAAATGCCTTTACCATTTTTTTTATCATACTATCAAAAGTGAGTCTGATAGCAGGAGGGACATCTGCGTCATTAATTTGGATATGGTTCACCTGTTGACATTTGGTGAACTCGATTTTTTCTATCCCATGGTCATGTTTAATGACGTTGTTTGTCAGATCTATTTGAGCATTGACCTGTTTTAAGAGGTCAAGGCCAATAATGCCATCAAAGTCATTAAGTGACTCTAGCATGAAAAAATAGGACTTTACATCGAAAAGGTGGATGAGGCATTTCTGCTCGATCTTAGTGTGCCCATGAATTGATTTGACTTGAAAAGGGCTGTCAACTGACACCCAATGTGCCAGTTCGGGAAGGGGTTTTATATAATTTTTTGAGGCCCCTGTGTCTATCAGAAGTCTGATAATTCGCCCTGCAACCGTTCGTCTTATGAACGGAAGCAGGGAGCTTCCGCTAAAAAATTACAGCTTTCGGCTCCGGACAAATCGTCCTCAACCTGTGTCGTTTCATGCTGTGACCGTGACTCGTAGTCACTGCTACTATCTTCTTGGGGTAGATGATTCAGGTTTTGTTGGGTCCTCATGGACTGATCGACGTAAATGTGATTGTTCCTGTAGCCCTGTGCGGGTTGCCTATAGCGCGAGGAGGGATCCACCTCCATTGGCTCGGGGACTCGCCCCTGGAACTTTTGGTTGTTAAAGCGCTGTTTTGTGCTATTTGGGTTTTGCTGGTCATTTCTATCTTTTTGGTTCTTTTGGAAGTAGGGATTCCTGTTTTGAGGATTTTCTTCCTTTGCCTGTTGGGCGTTCTGACGCCAGTTCTGAGACTTTTGCGAATTTTGTTTTTGGGGTTTTTCCTCAAGGTGTTTTGCAAAATTTGCTGCGAAAATGCCTCTTTCGTTGCTTGATTCGGCCTCTTGAGCTAGAGCTAAGGCTGAGGGGAGGTCTATGGGTTGCGCCGGGAAGACCGCCCACTTCAAAGATTTTTTTAATCCTGAGACGAAAACGTGAAGCGCGTCGTTTCTAAATTTTTCGTTTAATATAGCTGCTGCGACGGGGTCGTGCGTCATTAGTGTTTTATTTGTCAATAGTGTGAGTTTTTTTTCGACTTCGTCGAAATATTGTATTAGTGGCAAGTTGCCCTGCTGAAGCGTGCTTAGTTGCTGTTGGATTACGTGAACCGGTGTCTTGTCCGCGTATGTGAAATCTAACCTAGCAATAATGGCTTTAAAATTCAACACTGTGTTGAATGAGGCCAGCACAGCATCTGCTGGTCCCCTTACTTTGTTTCTGATTATAGCTACTGCCTGGTAGTGTCTTGAGGTGCCGTTGTATGGCTCGAAGACTTTATAGGCTGCGGAAGCGGCTTGCCTCCACGAAACGTAGTTTTCTATCTTTCCGTCAAACTCGGGGATGGATTTTGCTACATCTAAGGGCTCGTCGCAGCGGGTCCCTGACACTATTTCAATTTCTTGAAAAATTTCTATCTGTGGTGCAGAAACTCTAGCCTTACTAAGCTGGTTTGTCAGTGAGGCTATCCTCTCTTCAAATAAGCGGCCTTGTTCCTCAAGGGCTGCCTGCACCTTTGCCTCCATCCGGGCAACCTGTTCAGTATTCATTTTTTTTGATTGCTCTAAAGTCCGCTCTAAGTATGAGGGTATTAGTTCGTCGCCACTACTGTCGTCCGCCCTTTCTTGGTATTTCCCCGGACACAACATAAAAGATTCAAATCGTTTCGGAATTAATTTTTTTGTTTAGGCTTATAGAGGTTCTTCAGCACTCTATTGCAACAGGCAGAAATTTACTTAAGTTTGTTTTAAAAAACACTGAAATCTCACACTAGACAGCAATGAGTATTTTATTTACTTTATTTTAAATAAAAATGAACATCTCACTTACATTTTTTTTGACATGAAATTCTAACTCCGATCCAGAGGTGGGGTGGCCGCTGCGATATGCTGTTTCCCGCCGGCCGCTCGTATTGTTGATTTAATTCGTTCAGCTCTTTTGGCTGGGGGTCTTAATTTTTTGTATTCGTGTATTGTGAGTGCGTATTTTTTGCACTATTTTTGCACTATTTTTTTGCGGTTTTTTTTTTTCACAAAATTTGTTTTGTTTTTTTTTTTTGTTCACTTTGAATCGTACCGCAACTCTTTGCGTTAGCTCGAAGAGTAACTGTTCACTTGTTGATTTGGTTATTCACTTTATTGAACCGTACCGGGACTCTTTGCGTTAGCTCGAAGAGTTATTTCGGTTAGATAATAGAGTAACTGGGTTATTTTCCGTTTGGGCGCCAATTAACAAGACCGTTTATTTTAAGTAAAGGATCTTAATTTGATTTATTTATTATATTTCGGCAAAGTAACTTTATTTGTTTTTATTCATTGTACTTGACAATTGGAGAACAAAATTAAAACTGAAATTTAGGGCCAACTCCGTCGGACCACGAAGCCGCCGCTGCCGCTGGAAAGTCGGCTGAATGTTGAGTCAGCGTCTGCAACGGGCAGTCCGGCAGCTTACGCGTGCGAGTCTCTGGTTTCGGCTGCAACTTTGTCACGACGGCATCCGGCGTAACAGCGTTGTCAGCAAACTTAAGCTTGCGCGTGTTAACTTACATACATATACAAACATATACAACAAGTACATACATACTTAATAACCTATAAATTCACAATCCCTACATAAAGGAAATTAAAGAACTGACAGGAGAAAATTAAAAGTGAAAGACAAGAAAATGAATTTCACATTAAACAAAAGTTTAGTGAAATTAAATTAAAATTAAATAAAAAGATAAAATTAAACAAAATTACCAACATTTTATTTAAATAAGAAAAAAAAACCCATGAATTAGGAAAGAAAACAAATTAAATAAAGTATTAAATAAATTCAATTAAAGTTAGCAACCGAAACCGGAAATAGAAATAAAATATTCAATAGTTTAAAAATTATAGAAACAAAAAAAATGGAATAAATAAACTGTAGTTAACGTAACTACTTAACTATAAAAATAATTAAATTAAATTAGGTTGACTATAATTAAATTCTAAATTTTTTTTGCCCTTATCAACTAAACAACATGGCTTTATATACTATATTTTATATTATTGTTAAATGAATAAAATTGTTATTATGTTATTAAATAAATATAGTTTTCCTTATGTGAAAAAGCGACAAGTATGATGAAAGGGTAACACTTAAATTAGGGATATAGTGCCAAAGGTAAATCATGGAGGGTGGGTACAGAGGCGGGTTACTATACCATCAGTGTAACCTCATTTCCATTAGATATACTGGCATAGCGGCAGCATACACCCATGAGCTCTCAGAATTTCGTTCTTTCTATTAATATTTTTTTGCATTAATTATAAATCTAACTTATCTACGTAATAGGCACGGGACTATAAAATACATTCAATGTGGTTTTCTGATCGAGTGAGGGCTTTATTATTTGGCCAACGAACCTCCCCAATGCCGACTGTAAGCTAGCTGCAACCAGGGTCCGTCCCAACGACCAACAATTTAGCGAAGATTTTACCACTCAATATACTAATGAAAGTTTACAACTACACAAGGCATGAAGGAGGCCAAGTACTTGATAAGGGGAAATTTCTGGCTCTATCGCCGACTTTCACCGACCCCGCCACCACCGTATCAGCCCACCCTTTGGTCCCAGTTTCGCTCTAGGCAGCGGTCAAGGTGCGACATAACCTCCAGACAACAAGTTACGCAACTTGCCGCATGCCGGGGGCGAACTGGCCAAATATATTGTAAGCTTATTAGCACGGAAGTTTGGACTGGGCCGATCGGGCATAAGTATAGTTGGACATCATCATCGTCAAGCCGTGAGGACCGCCTCATTTGGCCAACGAAGGCCCGACTTAGCGATTCTGTCTTATCGCAGCACAAGCATCGCCGCCAGCGGCCTTTTAAGGTCTTATCGCTTTAGTGCTGCGGTTTTCATTCTTTTGTTTTGATTATTGATTTTCATTTATATTTGTGACTTCTTTATGAGCTAAATACTTGCAGATCGAGTTTCGAGCATTCCAATAGGAAGCCCACAGCTCGACAATGTCAACTTAAACTTGGGCCCAACTTTACACGCATCATGGATCGGATATTTTAAGGTCGTGAGTACAAAAAACAACAACAATGCCGCTCGATCGTCTAAATTAAAAGAACAAGGTCTGCATTTATATAAAATCACAGAACTATATTTTCTTATTAATACTCACATATTTATAGTTACTTATTTTTAAGTAAATATAAATGAAAATGCCAAGTTCGGGAATGCCTATAAGGATTATACGTTACGTTAAGATTTATTAGTTTATTAATGAAAATTTAATGGAACAGCTGAAACTAAATTTATATATATGGAATTATGATTGAATATAAGTTGAAAATAATGAATTGTAAAAATATAATGTAATGTAATTTAATGGTTTGTCGAATACTTATGTCGAGCCTGAACGTGGCCAAGGGACAATGAAGATTTTTTAAGTAGCATTGTCATGGTAGGAAGAGTAAAGACTTAGAGAATTATTAACATGCGAAATTCCTAATAACTATCAGGATCTTTAGTTATCTTCACACGTTTCGTCGTGCATCCGTAGTATCAATATAAATCCATTTCCTTAAATTATTAATAGTCCAGCTTGATTATGGTTTTGAATAAGCCGCACTTATTAAATGTAATAGCGTGCTGTACTGCCCTAAGTTAAAAGAACCCCGACCTACGGCGAGCTAGACCCGAGCCTAGAAAGAGTGCGCATCCCTAGCGAAGGGATCCCTTCCACTTTAGTAGTAATTATCACCCATTATTAAACGGCCGGTTAGATAAAACTCTTCGAACTACAAACTTGACTATAGCTTTCACTCCACCGGCAAATTTTTATCGGTATATCAAAAACATTTTGGAAAGGGCCTAAAAAATGCTTTAAATGATTCACTAAAAATTCTGTGTATCCAATTGAACATGTCTCGACTTTAATTTTTTTCCTGAGCCCTGCGTGAGGTCATCCGAAATAATTCCCTACCGAGAAATGTATTTCAGATTATCTGTCCCCATTTTCATTATGCTGATAGATTCCAGCAATCAAATATTTATGACTCATTTGACATATTATCGAAAAAGTCAAGAGGTTATTTACATGAATTCAAAACCAGTAGCATAACATAGCTAGCCCTCATTTTCTGACTTTTCAATTTAGAATGGCTCCTTAAATTCGAAAACCAATCAGATGAATTTTAAGAGTAGACTACCCCTGTAGATGCGAATTTGACATCTAATCCTCGTTTATAATCCTTAAATTGCTTAGGATCAGTTTTCATAAGAGACACCCTCTGGATCTCACCACTGGCTGAATAACGGAAAACATCTTTTAACTGACACGTTTAACAAGTGAATATTCACAACTAGTAACTGTATCCCTTAACTGAATGTACCCCCTACAATATTTAATTATTGTACACTTAGGACAGATCTTAAATAAAAACTATCCCGGCTATACAACTTTTTCCAATTAGTACACCATTAACATCTAAGAACTGTAAATATAGCTTTATAAGTTTGGTATTGGTATGTGTTTCCATCTTGAGCCAAAAAGATTACCGGCTTTAACTGCTATACAACCACAGCCCGGTTAGCTCAGTCGGAAGAGCATTGGACTTGTTACTACAGGAGTGGATCGAAGCCACACGATTATGGGCGCCTAATAAAAGAGAAAAGGAAACCATATCAAGTCATAATTCAGATGGTGTTCGTTGTTATTTTGCGAAGTCATTCCATGCGTCCGCGCATCGATCACTTCGAGCCTGTTACGCACACCCTTATTTTAAGATCATAAGACTTTGAAGATCCACGCATAAAGGGGTACAACTACCTCGTTGAGTCCGACTGACTGAGTGTCCAATAACCAGTCCAGCTTCAACAATAGTTCGCATGGAAATACTACTCCAGTTAAAGGTAAAGTTCATCAGTAGGGCATTGACTCCCAAAATAGGGGAAATATTGAAATATAAATCTGAAATATATATATAAATATATAATATGAAATAGGTGGGAACATACAACCGATAATAGAAGTAGACAATTGAATGCTCTGGGCCGGTTCATTCTCAGGAGGGTCATTCTCTGGAGGAGTTACTCTCGGAAGGGAGATTCTCTGGAGGAGTCATTCTCGGAAAGGTCATTCTCTGGATTCGTCATGCTCGGAAGAGTCATTCTCGGGAGGGTCATTCTCTGGAGGAACCATTCTCGGAAGGGTAATTTTCGGGAGGGTCATTCTCGAGAGTCGTAATTCAAAATTTCCTTGCTTTAAGGAATTCGAACTCCGTCATACACTATGATTTCATCATTTATGTTTATATTCAGGCTTTTTTATATTTGCCGTCGAATATTTCCTTTGTGTGGATGTGGTAAAAATTTCATTTTCATGTTTTTTATAAATGCTAGTATGCAGCGTCAGAGACAATCCTCAGGCATTTGTTCTGGAACCGCTGTATTTATAGGCGGTTTGAAACTTGAAGGGCAAGTGGGAATTGGGAAGACGGGATATGATTTTGTATAGGAGTCCAGGTCACAGCAGTATTTCTTTCTCCTCGATCGCTTCCAATGTACGCTTAACGAGTCGGTGGCATTGCTCTAATGCTCCGTGGGATCGTCTAGTCCATCGTCTAAAGAATGATCAGAGATCATTCCGGCTTCGTTCACTACTGTCCACACTACGCAAAAATACTCTTTCGAGTATTTTGAAGAGGATTGTCAGTGAGCTGATCGGATAATTCGACGCTAGGTTTGCTTCAGGCTTTCCCAGCTTGAGGACAACTATTACCTCTGCGTGTTCCACTGTTTAGGGAAGTACCCAAACCGAGAGCAACTGTCGAAGATGTTGGCTGAGATGTTGACTTCTGTGAGCAGTGATGAAATTTTAAAACTGATATACATTTAGATTTCATATAAATACACGTTAGAAATATCGTTAGGTATATCGGGATAGCGGCGGTCGATCAAAATTGCGATCGATAGGGAAAAATACAAGATATACATGGAGCTTACAACACGCGGCGTTGAAGTGGGCGTGGCGAAAATTTTTTTTGAAAGTCGATAGAAATTTACAAGACTAATAAAAAAATGAAAAAATTTAAAACAAAATGCCTGGCTTTAGTTTTGGCGTTGCCCCGCAACGGGTCAACAAACTTGCGCTGCGTCTATGTCTCTGGAATCTGCGTGCCTAATCTCAACTTTCTAGCTTTTACAGTTCCTCAGCTCTCGACGTTCATACCGACAGACGAACATGGCCAGATCGACTCGGTTATTGATCATTATCAAGAATGTATATACTTTATATACCTGTTACATACTTTTCAACGAATCTAGTATATATTTTTACTTTACGAGTAACAAGTATTAATATTAAACGTCAATTACCGCTAATGAATAACTAAGTACCGCAAGATGAACTATGTTAGCAAATGTAAATTTTTGTAGGATAGAAATAGACTAGTTTCACTTTTCGTTTATCTTAAGTAATCATTAGAAAGCGTACTCTTCCCCCAGATAAAGTTGTTAAGGATTAACCAAGAAACCGAATTTACATTAAATAGGTGTTGCTGAAGGATTTGGCTTAAACGTAAAATAAATATTAGGCAAGAATTTCCAATACATAGTGTAGGTGCCAACAGATCGAGGAGGCTGAGATTTCCAACGAGCCCCGCCACAGGCAGTTTTGCTAGCTAATTTTTAAAGGAAATTAACAACAAAAGTCGTTAGTTCAATAGAAAAGAGAGAAATCCAGAAAAAAAAAATCAAAATGGAGTAAACCGAAAAAGGATGATAAGTTCTTACTCATGGAAATGAAATGATCGTGAGGCACATTACAGATTTGGTGGCCAACGCGGATCCGAAAGACATTAGCACACATGAGCCAAAATGGTTCTGGGTAAATATAGAAATAATAAATATGATATATAGAACAAGAAGTGTTACCCTGGCAACTGAGAGACGGAATGAAATATCCTTGTAAAGGAACTTCAGGTAATCATCGATAAGAGACTATCAGGTACCTATAAGATCAAACGAGGTCGGAACCCCAACAAGGAAGCCAAGGAAGCAGGAAGGTAATCGAATGGAAATCAGTCGATGGCGCGGGTCCCCGTAGTCAAACAAATTATTGGTAGACATATAGATGATATCATTCATAGATGAATTGTAATGATTTATAGATAATGTATAATAATTAAAGCTTAAGAATTCATTTATGTATCTTCACTGTTTATTGTTTAAATAAAGATTTTATCGCTAAATGTAGAAATTTATACATATTACACGTAATGCTAGAAAATGATATTGAAGATCGGAATCAAAGAATCAAAGACACTTAAATGGAAAGTCGTTTGTGATGCATTACATTATAAATGTCTACCACAGTAAACCGAGGAACGGACAGCTGATCTTATGTGGAGGTATCGTTTTAGATCTTTGTGAATTGGGATTATTATATACGGGAACCAGAATTAGCTACATTGGCTTTTCATTAGCTTCAGAAAATGACCACATTTCATTGATTCGCTTTACACAGCATCCTGCGTACTGATACATCAAAACCGACGTCACCTACCGAGAACGTAGTAGAGCGTTGAGGTTATTATATATTCCGGCACTGAATTAAAGAATTCGAGTTAGACTGGTTTTATTTATATTATTAACTGGAAAAATAACGGTTCAGTTGTAGTAAGTTATATAACAATATCCTTAATTTGATCGTCAAGGTCTAGGTCGAACTACTTCACTGGAACACTATATAGATGTGGAAACAGCTACACCTTTGTAAACAGAGATTTTATCCGGCTTCACCGGTCATAGAACAATTAATATTTGGAGAAATCGATAAAATGTGTACACTAGGGTTAAATGAACAGTCGAGTAGTGCTGGGCCGAAAAATTTGGTTGTGCCTAGATGCCAGGAAAATGATTTCGTGTACCGTAAAATATGCATTGACAGTATATTCGTGAGACTACCGAATGCCAATATTAATTCCAATGGCTTGTTTCATGTCCCTATGGTGTTACAGCGCTTACATTATCAAAGCATTATATCAAAGGTTATGCCTTTCGGATTCTGTAACGCTCCGCAGACTACATATCGGCTCAAACAAACCCATTTGCTATGTCCACTTTTTTTTCTATAAACTTTATGAATATGTTATCATGGGCTGAATTTTGGTGCTATTTTAAAGTTAATACCGATATAAAATATATTATTTATAAATCAAATATGATTCTAATTTATAATTTGACACAGTAGTGAACATTAAACAGCGAGCAATTTCATAAAAATTTAATTTCTATTAAACGATAACGCAAATTATTAAAAAAATTAAATTTCGCGTTCAAATACGTATACTGAACAAGGTAACGGGTCAATAATAACAGAGGAATATTCGATTCTGTACAAATCTTTCGGAAGTGAGTCTTTAAACATATATTTAATATAATATATATTTAATATATTTAATACTGCCTCAAGCCGGAAACTAGTTCAATAATATCGACGAAACTGGAACCTTACCGCCCGTTATTGTTCAAGCCCCGAATATGGGTCTCTTTGTAAAAAAAAACCTTTTACTTATATTTGGATAAATCTTTAATGGATGGATGCTCTATAAAGCTAGGATAAGGCGAAGTTAATGCTTCAAACCAAATCTTATAAATTATTTATTATTATATTTTGTATTTCTTACGTACTTAAGTCATTCGCATTTGTTTTCTTAGAAAATGTGCACTTTATCTCAGTATTTAGATTAATGCCCATCGATTTTAAATGTTTCGAAAAGCTGAAAACACTTTATTTAAATAGTTTAATTGGTAGATATGTGATTTTATAAAATAAATTAAAATAGATTTCAAGCCAAGCTATTATGCAAAAATTATTAAGTGCAGTCCTTAGCTTTTTGTCCAGGAATGCCTATCAGTTCCTGATTAAGAGTCAGAAGTAATGGGTGCTTGCCGCAACCGCAAATTCCACGGAAGTCGTCCAAATCGAGAGCCCAAATCATGCCACCACCTAGCTGCAAGCTCTTAATAAACTGAGCTTTTCTTCGAATAGTTTTCACATCATCGTATGATATCCACTGGTTGCCACTGTATGCATAGGCTCCGAATATTCCTTCTTCATCCCTAACCACTTCCCAGTCACCATTGCCGACCTTTTCGCAGATCTCATAGTATGCTAAAAATCCATTTGCTCTTGTAAAGGTTCCTGCCTTCCCCGGACCCACTGTGTTATCATTTAGTGACCAGCGATTTCGGTCAGCCAGCGTGAACGTCTGACCGTACATTGGCATTCCCATAACCAGCTTTTCCCTAGGAATACCTCGTTCCAACCAGTAGTGAATGCTGAAGTTTCCGTTAAGGTATAGGTTTGCGTCACCCACTTTGTGAAAGAGCGGGGATGCATGGCCAGTCCGCATAACCCAATGACCGTGAAAGTCGTATGCCATGACGGCCACCCAGTCAAAGTGTGGAGAGAGCTCAGACACTTTGTATCCGGCATCAATAACTATTTTACTGGGCGAGACTGCTGCAGAAAGAATAAGGCCTTTTGCCTTTAAGGCTTGCGACAGTTCCTTGACAAGAGCAACAAATCCTTCCTTTTCCGTGGGATTACCTTTGTCACAGTCCACTTGCCAACACACTGGGAATTCCCAGGCGAAGTCAAGACCTTCAAAACCGTATTGTTCTAAAAAACTTATCACACTTGCTGTAAAGCGCTTCCTGGACTGTGAATCAAGTACAAGGCGCGCGTACTTGCTGCCCATAGAGTCATTCCACCCACCGATGGCTAACATGACTCTGAGACCTCTTTTTTTGTATTCTACAACCCGCTCATAGAAACGGTTGTCAATATCGGTCCAGGAGTCATCCGTCTTAATAGTTAATGAGTTGCTATCGAGCACCGCGAAGCTGTATATGATGTGAGTGCACAAGTTTGCGTCTATATCTTCAGGCACATACTTGCCCTTGGACGGGCGGTACCATGCCCAGTTCGTAAAGTAACACACTACTTTGTATGCTTTATTGGTAATTAGGGGCTCTGTGATTGCGCTTGTAGGATTGGGGCGATGGATCGCTGGCTTCTGAGTTATCTGGTCCGATCGCAACGAGCATTGGACATTGTTAGGCCAGTCGCAGTAGTTTTTATTCCATTGAAGTCCCGCAGGACAGCTGAAAAAATAAATCGATAAAAACCAGATAAGTTATAGTTACATTGATTGATTACATTGATTCAAAATTTAATTCTAGTTATGATTTTTAAATAAAGTGTTTTCCTTACTCTATAAAGGAAACGTTTAATGAAATTAAAAATACAGTATTTTTTTATAAAGACATGTGCATAAACCGATTGTAAGCATATGCAAACAGCAAAGTCATTGTTTCTGGAATACGTTAATTGCTCATCACTTATTTATATAGTGTTAAGGCTTAAACAAGTTTTAGCGATTGACAGAATTTTAAGTTAAGTTAACAGACTTACAATAAGTGTATAAAATCTTAAATTCCAACTAACACTAACACAATCTAACACTAAAAACTTATAGGCTTTAATCGTTGCGTTGTATGCGGTTTTGGTTAGGATTCCTGGTTAGAGACATGACCAAATAGTTCTAATAAAGAGTTATTTTGTTTGAATATTTAATCATTCACGGCTTCGACCGAATTGGGGTTGACGTTAATGTGAATGAATAAGTTGCAGGATTTCGCTGGAATTCATTTTGGGGCTCTGTTTTTATGGCTTTTGCCCCACCTGCCTGATAGTTTCTGATACGGATTACTGCAGGCGCGCTTAGATTAGTCCTTGGATAGGCTTTCCATAGGGAATACCTTGTGCTTGAAGGCGATATTTCTAAATGTACTGGCCATTTTATATGCATTACCAGAATTATTTTTGATTCTAAATTTAAAACATTTAGCGAGATTTCGGCTTTCATATGGATGGGTTTTTGCTAAATTGACTCTGCCGGATGAAGAAGCCAACTCACATTCAAATTTAACCAGGAAAAATGGTTCACATAGACTTTTACATTATATTAAAATAAAGTGTCTTGGCACTTATCAAAAGTTATTCCGCAGCTAAAATTCTAGAGTCCAAGGCATCCAAAGACATTAAAAATCAGCAAAGGGACATGGCAATACCGTAAGGTATGCTGAAATTAATAATAATTCATAACTAAGGCGCTTTACATTCAGCTGCAATGAGGTATTAGTTTAGAGAAATATCTATACACGTCAAATTCGACATTAACTGAAATCATGCAGAGTCTTAAAAAGATGTTTAGTAATATATTTATTTAATATACTCAGTAAGAAAAGAAAGTCCTGTAAACATATTTTTCAGAAGTAATTTTGAGCTTACCAGAAGACATAGAAATAACGGGAACAACCGATATAGAGTACTTCACGCAGATCAAAAAGCAATCGATACAATGTACACCAACCGAAAGAGTAGTTTTAAAAAGTAGATTAAAAAAAACAGATAGAAACTTACACCGAGTTTCAAGCCAAAAGAAAACACTGCACAAACGTCAAAAATCATACATAATAAGATAGCCATAGTCCTCGAGTTTTGCAGCTCACTATCATTATTATTTGAGTATAGTTTGAGTATTAAGTATTTATTTATTTATAAATATTCTCCTTGAAACCTTACTTGCTGCAGAGCAAAACGAGACGCTTAAAATCATCCATATTTTCAATATACAAAGTTACGAAGAAATACTTTAGAGAGTAAAAGAATCACTTAATTCACTTATCCTTTATATTATATCATTGATTCGAACTAAGACAGATCCACACCGATTTACACACAGCCTCCAAATCCAAGAAAGACAATAAAGACTAGAGAAGAATTAGGTACTGCGTCGAAAGGTTTCATCATGACCCCGAAAACTTGGTAAATAATATAAAAGAACAACAATAGACAAATAGTTATTAGCAGATAGCTAGATCACCAGCTTACTAGCTTTGCTAATGCAATATTAATACTAGATAAGGGCTCTGAAGAGGATATCTCGAAATATACCATTCCGGAAAAATGCTTTTCGTGAGCAACTGATTAAATTAGTAAGCATAAGTTAACGATCGCTATTATCTGCAAAAATCATTTCTTCTATGACTTCATAAAAAGTCCATGAGTATTTTGCATTTCTCGGTAAACATTACTCTATTCTTATGAGCTTACTGCCTCCAATACTTGAACCAGTGGACTTGTTCCCGATGTGATGGATAGTGGCTCCTCTTTTCCTTCATGCCCTTCTCCATGTTGTCTCGTCAGCTGGAATGATGATTACTATGGGGACTTCTGCGTCCTTGCCGATACCAGGATCTCCGTTTGTTATCATAATTTTTTGTGATTGTTAGCAAATAATAAAATAAAACTTGAACATTTTTTAAAAGGTGGGGCGTGGCAGTTTTGGGCGGTTTGCACAAACTTGCACAGCTTTGCATCACTGGAATTTGCATGTTTAATGTCAACTTTCAAGCTGTTATTTTTCCCGCTCATACGAAGAGACAGTCAGACAGATGAACCGCCAGACAAAGCTAGATCATCTAGTCTTACACGGTCGGAAACGCGTTTTTCTAATGTTACAACAAATGTTCTTTTCAGTCATAATACATACCTTCGCTCCACGTGCGTTCCATGCTCGCATATATAGTACTTAGTGCAATCGTGTTCGTGAGGCAAATAGTTATTGCTGCGGCATTTGACGTGCTTAAAATTTAAGGATACATGTTGCGTACCAGAATAAAGATTTGGTCCAGGTGGTGCACTTATGGTGGACCTGAAGGAGTCGGCGTTTGCCTCTGCGGAAATTGTATGGAATTAGTCTTGTTTTTTGAAAAATATTTAAAGTTTCTTACTCATTGTGTTTTTGCGTTCTTCAGGCCAACACTTTGAGTGTGGACCCCCGAAACCTCTGAGAACGCGATTTATAGCTTTAAGCAAGGGATATGTTTCGCATCCGCAGACATTTTTGAAGTCGTCCAAATCTAGGGCCCATATCATAGCTCCACCTAGACCCATTGCCTTGATGTACTCGCTCTTATGCCGGATCATGGGTGCATCGTCGAAGGAAACCCACTGATCCCCATGATATGCGAAGGGTCCCATACGACCCTTGGTATCCCTGACAACGTTCCACCTATGATGTCGAATTTTTAAACATATTTCATAGTATGCCAAAAATCCTCTGGCTCTTGTAGCCTCTCCAGCTTCACCACCGCCATAGGTGGGAGCATTTAGTTGGTGATTACTACTCTCAGCCAAAGAGAATGACTGTCCGTATAAAGGCATTCCCATTACTAACTTTCGCCGGTCAGCTCCCTTCGATATCCAGTAGTTCATCGAAAAATTGGCGTTAAAATTCACTGTTCCTCCAGGGTGGGCGTACATTGGAGCTACGTGACCAGTCTTCTTATCCCACTGACCATGGTAATCATACGCCATCACAGATATCCAGGAAAAGTAATAAGAAAGCTCTGCAACTTCGTATCCAGCATCAATGACCTTCTTGTTAGGGGACACGGCAGCCGACAGAATTAACCCCTTAGGCTGGAAGGCATAAAAAAGCTCCCGCACCAAAGCTGTGAATCCATCCCTGTCGTCTGCACTCCCTTTTTTGCAATCCACCTGCCAGCAAACGGGATACTCCCAATCCAGGTCCAGCCCGTCGAAATTATAATCTTCTATAAATTTCAGGATATTTCGGATGAACCGAGATCTTGCCTCTGGATTTTTTACTAGTCGGGAGTACTTATCGCCAGCAGAATCATTCCAACCGCCGATTGCCACAGTTACCTTAACGCCTTTTTTACGGTAGGCCACAATGCGCTCATAAAACTTGTTATCTAAGTCCGCCCAAGAGTCATGAGGTTGAATCGTCAGCTTTTCCCGACTCAACACCGCGAAGCCATAAATTATGTGAGTGCACAGATTTGCATCAATATCTTCCGGCAAGAACTTACCACCACCTAGGCGGTACCACGCCCAATTGGTAAAGTAGCAAACGACCTTAAAATCCGTGGTCATATCAGTAGCTTCTATGTGTTCCTCCTCACTAACGTTGTTCGGGTCGACTATGTCTTCATGTAGAGGCTCTAAGAGTCCATGTTCTTCAACTTTCTCATTACTGGTCTGCATCATCGATTCAATAGACTGCACCTCCGGACCCTCTCCTCCAGACTCAGGTTTCATTCCATCCATGGCTGGGTACTCTATAGGAGTCGATTCAATAGGAACTAGACCAGTAGACAAGAATTTAGTGACAATGACACTGAGAAAGGGTAAATTTAATTGTTTACGATTTAAGTTACCCGGTATTTCCAATAAACTAGGCGTTTCCTTAAGCACTTTATGAATTTCACTTAGCAATGGATGCACGCCATTTCCACACCGATTACGAAAGTCATCCAGATCGAGGGCCCATACCATTCCTCCGCCAAGGTTTAATGACCTCACCAGTTGTGCCTTTTTGCGGACCATATATGGGCTATCGTAGGACACCCACTGAGTTCCCTTGTAAGCATAAGGTCCCATACGGTCAAATTCATCATGCACCACCTGCCAGCCTTGGCGATTAACTCGTTCGCAAATCTGATATAAAGAAGTGAAATGAATATCTTGCAAATCAAGCTATACACAATTAAACAATTCACAACAAATTCACAAGCAAATGCTTTTAGTATTCTACCCATTGCAAGCGAAGCTATTGTATCTATCTTAGGCTAAGCTATATGAAAAAAAGCTTGAAAGTATCAATAGATATTGTCAAGATAAATAGTAAAAGAATAATAAATAAAATTAATAATAAAAAAATAAATAAAATTAAAAAATAAAATAAATATATATATTAATAAAACAAGAGAGAATGCAATAGATGAGTTTCCCGACTATCAGATACCCGTTACTCAGTAAGTGGAAGGGCAAACGAGAATATTAAACATTTTCTATAATGTCGGTAGAAATTGGGGAAAACTATAAAAAAATTAAAAAAACTTAAACGTGTTTTAAAAGTGTGGACAGTTTTGGGCTCTTGTAAGTGTTGGAGTAACGGGTATAATAAAATTTTTTTAAAAGTGTTGGCGAGACAGTTTTAAGCGGCTTGTTGGCGATAGAGTGGGAGTGGTAAAACGATTTTTGAGAAATTGATAAAAATTTACAAGACTAATAAAAAACTGAAAAAGTATCGTAACATTTTTCAAAAGTGTGGGTGTGTCAATTTTGGGCAGCTTGCGGTCGTTAGAGTGGGCGTGTCAACATCATTTAACAAAGTTGCGCTGCGTCCATCTGCGCGCCTAATCTCAACTTACTAGCTTTTATAGTTCCTGAGATCTCGACGTTCTTACGGGCGGACAGACAGATGTGCACAGACGTACATGGCCAGATCGACCCGGCTATTGGTCCTGATCAAGTATATATATATATATATATATATAAGTATATAAGTATATATATATATATATATATATATATATATATATATATATATAAGTATATAAGTATATATATATATATATATATATATATATATATAAGTATATAAGTATATATATATATATATATATACATATATATACAATATATATACAATATATACAATATCAATTGCAGAGAGGCCAGGGGAGGTCGCAAGGTGTTACCTCTCTAAGCTAACTGGCAGATTAAGCAGCAGATTTCCGCAGCGATGACTATTGGTGGGGAAGCCACAATCGACACGGGGGCAACATCAAGCTCTGTTAGCGAAGAACTGGCGAACAAGCTGTCTGCCCGAGGTACTATTATAAGGATAAGATCTTGACCAGCTACAGGTAAATAATTCTAGGAGAAGCAAGGAACCCTCACATCATTCACGGTGCCAGGAATGGTGCTATTCTAGTGGCCAGTAATTCCGTTGGGGTTACGCTCAGCATCGTTTCAAAGGGTGCTTGAAGAGTTGAAGGCAAGACTGCTTAACGACCCACTGTTGTCGTGTTCGGCAAAATTGGTGACACAATGGTGATCACATAGTATCAAGGCTTGGAGTTCCGAAAGTAAGGGACTAAGAGGAACGGCGTGGAGTTTGCCAGTCGGGAATTTAAGAAGTTTCTCGAGGACATTGAAATCAAGCAGCAGTTTACCATACACTCATTAAGAGTATCCGACATCCGACATGCGCAAGGTAAGAAGAATCGTTCAGGACGCAGGTATATCCGCAGTATTTTAAGGAACGACTGGGGTGGAGCGTTCGCTTTTCCCTGGGCATATTCCTACATGCTTGCGGCGTAAACCTGGAGAGTGCACTGAAACTGTGGAAACTGAAAATGTGTCTGCAGGGAACGACCGGGACAAAGTAGCGGTCACCTTGCAGCACACCACCCAGCACCTTTTCTTCCTAGTCTGAGAACGGTGACATTTCCGGCAGCCCTAAGTTATTTCTCTCTAGATAACTAATCATTAATTAATTAACGAAATGCTCTTGCCTATGTTCCATACACCATTATTTAGGAATTTTAGGATCAGTCTTAATGAGATGTTTTGTAGACATGTTAACGCCCGCGTCCTAAAAAAGACATGGACCGATGCTCAGCACCAGTTTGCTACTTTAACTCGTCGCATTTATGTCGGGATCTTGATAAACATCTCCACCATAACGGAAATAAATGAATGAAAAATAATTTTTTTTGTGCCATTCGTAGGTCATTAGTCCACACTGCCCCATGAGCTCAGAAGTCGCTTGATTCCTTCCCCTTCGCAGTACGATCTTCATTCCCCAAGATTGTCTGTCAATAGTTTGTTATGTAATCGTATTTGACCTACTCCAATTTTATTAAATAAATGAATTGTCAGGTCACATTATAAATAGGGCAAATTAATTATAATATGTATGAAAGTTACTTTATCTGATATTAAATTCTTGTAGAGGTACCAATTGACGAGTACAAAACATTGCTCTGGGGCTTTAGTGTTTGTTCGAAAAATAAGACTGATACCCGCCGCTGAAAAATTAACTTAAATAAAAATTAAATATCATGAGATTTATATATAAAGAATATAATATAATTATAATATATTTATATAAGGTTCTCAAATAGCTCCTCCGCGGTTCGAAGTGATAGAGTACCATCCCCCAAAACACCATTAATCTCACGGAACGTTTCTCTAGCGGATTTGCCTTTAACGAAGGAAAACTTTAAAATAGCGTGAATTTTGGCGTTAGTGAACTCCATGTTTACACGTCTATAACTGTTGAACGCAATATCCAAACTAATCATGCACAGCGTCGTTTTGTAGGTTATTTCAAGACCTTTCAAATTATGTATAGTATTGTCAGATATGATACATAGCCGCGAAGTTCAAAAGACAAAAGGGCGGAAGAAGGATATTTGACAACCTATTATTTATATTTATATATTTATTTATTATAATATTTAATATATTTATAATAATAAAATAAAATAATATATAAACTATAAAAACATTACACCTTCTTGGTGTACTTAAATTATTATTATAAAATATGAATATTTATATTTTCTATCTGAAATTGAATAAACCCAAGAAGAACACTAAATACTAATAGTTTAGAAGCTTTAGGTGCGCCGAAAACCATTCAATTTTTGAAGCAGATAATTTATCTATGGGATTGCAATAAGAGCTATTACTGACGAATCATTGACCAGTAGCGATGGCACAGCGAAAAAACTAGAATTATATTCTTACATTACAATTAGAATTATAAGACTTACAATTCTTAAGGAGAGGTACCTTAGATTTTGCTTGTAGATGTTGCAGTACGAGACTCTCGGTCTAGCCTGGAACACATTCATGCAGGGGTTCCACAGGGAAGTGTGCCTGAACCCTTTCTGTATACCCTGTTAACTGCTAACATGTCAACTCCCGTCAACAACACCGATGAAACCTCCCCTTCTCAGCTGCTCCTGGCGACTTACGCTGATGACACCACCATGCTTGCGTCGCACTCATCCTTGCTAATCGCTTCCAATGCAGTTCAGGAATGGCTGCCTGCATGCAATCGAGCGATAGACTGCCAAATGGAACATAGCCCATAACTGCACTAAGTCGGCCATATCACGGCAGTTAGAGCCAAATCCTCATGGAAACTGAAAAAGCTGGACTGGCTTTTCCACTCAAGCAAGCTCCATATGGCAACTTAGGCTCTCTGAGCCACACTGACCTACGCTATCCAAGTGTGGAAAACTGCCTCTAAGACTCAGCTCAATAGGCTTAGAGTAATACAATCGCGAGGGGCACGACATGCATCTGCGCTACACTGGTATCTGAGCAACCGAGTCATTGAAAGGGACTTAAAACTTGTCCCACTGGGAGACCAAATAAATAACATAAAAGGTGTTCCCTGCAAGTATGCAACACTTTACACAACATAGACCCTCTGACGACGCATGGCTCCACTAGAGATATTTACTCCGATTTAAGTAACATTATAAAGTTTAATTTTAAACATAAAATAAACATAAAAACTTACAAAAATTGGTTCTGAACAGGTTCATAAAGCTTATCCTAACTGATCACACTAGGTTTTGAAACTAAACATACAAACTTAAGCTGTTTAAAAAGCGATTTTGGGTTTGTGGCCCTTCCATGTATGGTGCTTTTATGTAAAAGGTAAGATTTTTCAAAGAATAATTATTATTTTTTTCTAATTGGAGGGTATTTCAGTTTGGTTACTGGGTGAGGGAGGTTTGGTATTTATTTTTTTTCGTTTTCTTTTATTTGTAATTTAAAAACAAAAATATTGAAGGTGTAATAGTAGAAGAACGTAAAATGCGCATCAATTGGATACTTATTTGTAAAATTCCGATGCTCTGTTCAAAAGATATTCCCACAACAAGATTGCTGCGAACTTTTCGAAGTGAATACATATCTATGAGTGCAACCATAGCAGTGCTGTGGAGGTATTGAAACCTCCAATTTGGTGAAGAGTACATTAGGAACTAGAAAACGAAGAAGAATACTTATTCTATATTTAAAAAAGAATTTCATTATACATCTATAGAAATATCGAGATTCATATCGGAAAGAAGTAATATGGCGTTTTACATATAAAGCTGTCGCTGACGGTATAAGCCTGGACAAAAATAAGGATTTTTGGAGTAATTAGCGGTGGATGGCACCGGATTAAGGGCTCAGAGTGAACTTGGTGCAACAGTTTGAACAGTAGTAGTAGCAGTGATAACAGCAACTGTTCATCATTGGAGTCATTTTACGGGGCTAGAGGACTAAATCAAAAACACTAGAATACCAAGATGCACAAAGAAATGTCGTGCAAAGACAATGGATAAGAACCAGACAACCACTATATAAAGCTAGACTAAATTTCCTGAATTTCAAGATTCGTCAAGAAGTTTTCGTATTTAATAATAATTAATTCCTTATATAATCTCAGTTGCCAGACAGTTTCCTCGAATGTACCTGTCCTGTCATATCAACTTGCGAAGTCCAAGCTATAATTAAGGCACTTAAAACTAAGAAATCTCCTGACACTGATAAAATTCTTAACCTGTGCATTAAGAATCTACCCAAAAATTTCATATTTTCCTAATGTATGGAAAACTGCAAAAATCATCCCTGGCAAACTCTCCAGAAAGTTATCAAAGTTAAACTTATTAATCATCTGGATGATAATAAGATTTTACCCTTAGACCAATACGGGTTCAGGGAGTCTTTGAGCTGTATGCATCTACTTAATGAGGTGGTAAAATGTGCTCAACAAAGTTTTACCAAAAAAAAATCTGTTGGCATGCTAACACTGGACGTTGAGACCGCTTTTGACACCGTATGGCACAACGGTCTTATCCACAAATTAAAAATATGCAACACCCCCATGTATATTCTAAATCTTATTCAAAATTTCTTGTCAGATTTATGTTATTATGTTTATTATGCTTAAATGGCTTAAACTCCAAAATGAAATCGGTTCGAGCTGGAGTCCCCCAATGTTCAGTGCGCGCTCCCACTCTTTTTAATGTTTACATGTATGACATACCGACATTCGTCAATTGTCGTACTTTCACGTTTGCAGATGATACGGCCTTACTCTGGCTCTTCTTCTGATATTCAAAATATATTTCAACACTCTCTTAATGAAAAATTTGACTTTTTAACTAAATGGAAAATTAAATGAAATGCCAACAAAACAAAAGCAATTTTTTTTACAAAAAGGCGTGCTATTACCAAATCTTACCAAATTGCTATCTTGTAATTGACAATAATTCCTTGGGAAAACTCTGTTAAGTACCTTGGTATACATCTTGATAAAAAGATTTTGTTCAAGGAACATATTAATAAAACAGTTGACAAAATAAAAAAAAACCATTCTCATATTATATCCATTTATAAATCGGAACTCTAAGTTCTTTTAAAATAAATTACCAATTTACAAACAAGTTTTCCTACCCACTATTCTTTACGGTTCTGAGATTTGGGGAAATTGTCACATACTCATATTAAAAAATTGCAAACAACTCAAAATAAGATTTTAGAAATGATACTCAATCTTCCCTTTTATTTTTCAACATGTAAATTGCACGATATCATCAAACGAAACAAAAATAAATTTAATTTCAAATTAACGTCTATTATACACAATCAAGTGCGAGCAGATCCTTCACTTACTAGCCCAAGTTAGTTTTGCTGAAGTTTTGGCTCTTTAGTTGATAAGTTAGTTATAATATAATTCTAAGCTCATCTGATCAATATTTTTTGTACCACTTTTTCCTTGCTTTAAAATGCTGAATCAATAAATTGTAGCATTAAATATAAATTAAATTTCTCAGTTGTAAAGATGCATTAAAATCTAATCTCTGTAAATTACAGTTAAGCTGGCTTTAAGCAAAATATTATAAAAAGTGTTGTGACAATAAAGCACTCTCATTAATTTATTAATTAATTAGAATAACAAGATGCGTAACGGCCATACATTGGTTTTGCACTATGCAGCAATTTTTTTGGTGGCGGCAATAATTGCTCTCTACCCGCTCGCGTAAAATTAAGAGCATAAAAATGTAAAAATATAATTAATAGTATGTGTATGTGTGCGTAAATTTTGATCTAAGAAATTAATTTCGTTAATCTATTTCGTTGTAATATTTTTTCTTTTTTCTCTTTTTATTTACAATCTGTCTTAAGCAAGTATGACATTAAGTAAATTTTATAATTAATTAGCAGAGGCAGTAGTTGTCCATTAAGCTCTACTACATACTCTGCGCATTTACTAGCAAAGTTATTAGCGAAAGTGCAGGCTATATGGAGCAACGAGAATACAACGCATGCATGAAGTGATTCGCAAATTACTATTGCTTGGATACAGAACAAGCGCAGCAAAGATAAGTTCGTCAGAACTAAAGTGGAAGATATCAATAAACTAATTCCCAATGTCAAATGGAATTACGTTAAATCGGAAGAAAATCCAGCAGACGTGGCTTCAAGAGGGATATCACCGCAAGCTCTTAAAATCTGTGAAATTTGGTGGAGAGGGCCGAATTGGCTATCTATAGATGCACAACACTGGCCCACTCAAAAGGAATCGGAAATTGTTGTGGTATCCACATTGATAAAATCCGAATATCTGCAACACCATCTTTTATCGAAGTATTCATCGATCGACAAACTTCTTAGAGTAATGGCGTATGTTTGCTTTATATGCTTTATAACAAAGCTGAGAGGAAAATCGCAACAGCCGTCACATCTTACGGTGGAGGAATTAAAGCTAGCGAAGATTACTGTGGTAAAGATACAACAACAGCTAGATTTTGGACACGAAGTCAGACTACTCAATAACAAAAGACCATTAGACCCAAAGAGTAAGTTACAGGCGCTAAATCCTTTTTTGGATAGTGATGGCGTACTTCGAGTTGGTGGACGACTACAAAACGCAATGATACCGTATAATGTAAAACATCCAATTATACTGGATAAGTCACATTTGACTTGGTTAATTATAAAGGATTTTCATAAAGAAACTCTGCATGGCGGAATTAACATTATGAGAACTTATATTCAGAGGGAGTTCTGGATATTTGGCATACAAAATTCCTTAAAGAAATATTTAAGGGAATGTATAATATGCATACCATACAAGCAAGAGATGTCTAGTCAACTGATGGGAAATTTACCAGTTTATCGAGTAACAGCTGATTACTCGTTTCAAAATACTGGAATCGACTACGCCGGACCGTTCCAGATTCGCTGCTCAAAGGGAAGAGGTCAAAAAACGTATAAAGGATACATTTGTGTATTTGTTTGTATGGCAACAAAAGCGATACATCTGGAAGCTGTTAGCGACTTTTCGTCAGACAAATTCCTGGAGGCTCTTCGACGGTTCTTTGCAAGACGAGGCAAGAGTGAGAACATATACTCAGATAATGGAACAAACTTCGTAGGAGCTTGAAGAGTATTGGACAAAGAATTTGTAGCTGCCATTAAAAACAATAATGAGTTAGCACCTACACTAGAAAAAGAAGGCATCAAGTGGTACTTTATTCCCCCGGGAAGCCCCCACATGGGAGGTTTATGTGAAGCCGGTGTAAAATCAGTGACGCATCACCTTAAACTAGTTATTGGTGAAAACAGCTTTACATATGAAGAATTTGCATCGCTGCTATGTCAAATCGAAGCAGTGCTAAACTCGCGCCCATTAGTCACTGTAAGGAGCGAAAACGATGGTGAGAAAATATTAACGCAGGGTCATTTTCTGGTGGGAAGACCTCTAATTGGAGCTCCTGAACATTTTGATGAAAGTAAGACAATTGGATAGATGGAAGCTTATTCAACGCATCAGAGGTGATTTTTGGAAGAAATGGAAAGAGGAGTATCTGGTGTCATTGCAAGAGCGAACCAAATGGCGCCAAGTAAAGCCAAATCTGAAGGAGGGACAGCTGGTTCTTATAAAACATGAGAACACTCACCCTCCAAGATGGCCAAAGGGAAGAATCATTAGTACGACTAAAGGACAAGATGATAAAGTCCGGGTAGTCACGGTTAAAACAAGCGATGGGGAAGTAAAAAGATCGCTAAACAAGCTCTGTCAACTTCCTGTTAGCGAAGCAAAACCAGCTGGAGCTGCAACGCCATCTATAACGGAGTCAATGCAGCTACGCAAGGACAAAAAGCTTAGGCAGCGAGTTCCAAAAGGCAAAAGGAATGGCACTGGAAGCATAGCTACTGTGCTATGCTGTTTATTGATGTTGCAAGCTACAATGCGACAGAAAATTCGAAAGAATTTTCCAAAGAACTTGGGAAAATTTACGACATCGACGCATAAGCTTATGGTGAACAAAATTGGTAAAATTGAAGTCGCTACATCCAGTTGGCAATTATTGTTTTATTATGACGTGCAACCCTTTTTTGATGTCATAAAACAATCAGAGGACTTCCTGGAAAAATCTCGCTTGGTTTGCAAAAAAATGGGAGACTTCAAGGACTACTGCGATTTCTTCGGCACGACAATACGGACAAAAATTGACAACATAAAAGAAAAAGACAAAATACTACGGCACCGTACCAACCGAAAGAAAAGATTTATACTGTTCTTTGATATCGGAAATGCAAATCGAATACAGGATGCAAACGATCATAAAAAACGAAAAACATCTAATGCAATATGTTGACAATCAGACCTCGGTCATCAATGCCACGGAAGAATTAGTAAGAGCAACAACGATAGAATTTGGAATTTGGAAAAACTGACCCAACAAGTCAATATTATTGCAGAAACCATGAAGGAACACTTTATGGTATATAAGGAGTCAATTAAATTCCTTATGTTATCAAATCAAGTGCGAAACTGGATTGAAGAGGCAGAAAGCCTACAAGCAACAGCGATCTCAATGATAACGGACATTAGTGAAGGAATAATTTATCCTACAATAATTGCGCCTAACAAAATGCTGGAGGAGCTCGAAAAAGTTAAGCAAAAATTAGGACGAAAACAAATGCTACCGGGTGGAAATTTAGTTATACAATTACCACTGATCTATAAACTGATGAAGGCACAAGCTATGTTGAAGGATAATGTCCTATTCATTGAATCAAATTGCCGATATACAACAATCAGGAAACGGATCTCTTTAAAGTAATCCCAATACCACGATTATCATAATTATAATAGTCATTTATATCCGGAGGCAACACATAAATGAGAGACAACTAATGGCCGAATTGAACTCATTAAGTGTACGCATTAGTTTATAGTGTGAACAGTGACAATTGATTAAAAATAATATAGTCTATAAACTTTTAAAGTGAAGGGCATATTTTATCAAATTTACAGTACATGAGCATACGTGTGCACACAACAGTGGTCGACTGTCGCAGTATATGCGTACAAGAGAGCTGCTGCAGCATGATGGTTCTAGAGCGCTTTCTCCTTGGCTCTTGCACTAAAATTCGATAGAGCCTGGAGCCAGCTCTAGAGCACTCACAAAAAAATCGTATGGCGTTACCCATCGTATTCTTTTAATGTCTTTGGTAAAAGGGTATACTATATTCGTTGAAATGTATGTAATAGGCTGAAGGAAATGTTTCCGACCATATAAAATACATATGTATATTCCTGATGAGGATCAACAGCTGTCCGTCCGTCCGTCTGTCCGTATAAACTCCTCGATATCAGATACTACAAAAGCTAAAATGTTGAGATTAAGCATGCAGCTTCTAGAGACATAGACGCAAGTCTGTTTCCAAATGTTGCCACGACCACAAACAGCCCAAAACTGTCACGCCCGCACTTTTGAAAAATATTGTGACATTTTTCAATTTTTAAATATAATATATCTTGTAAATTTCTATAGATTTGCCAAAAAAATTTTTGCCACTTCCACTATAACGCCCACAAATTATTTTTTTTCCCAATTTTTTTTACCGATATTCCAGAAAATTTTGAAATTTCTCATTCCACTAGCTGAGAAACGGGTATCTGATAGTCGGGGAACTCGACTCTTGTTTACCAATAATGACGTGGAAAAGTATGCAACACTTTACACAACATAGACCCTCTGACGACGCATGGCTCCTCTAGAGATATTTACTCCGATTTAAGTAACATTATAAAGTTTAATTTTAAACATAAAATAAACATAAAAATTAATTAATTTAATTAATTAATTAAATTAATAAATCGATTTTGGGTTTGTGGCCCTTCATGTAAAATTGATTTTAACCTATGTAGTTTATATGTAAAAGGTAAGATTTTTCGAATAATAATTATTATTTTTTTCGTTTTCTTTTATTTGTAAGTTTATAACAGTACGCAACTAATCAACGCGAAAAAGAAAAAATTACTTTTCGTAGTGAAAATTCGAAAATTGTGGCACATATTGGAAATAGTGACCCCCCCAAGTCGCTATCAGTGATATTATAGTGGAACTCATAGTGGAACTCAAACACTTTCATTTAAAGAGTGTGAACTTACTTATACAAAAGGGGGGCTCCGCCGCCCAGCGGCCACGTAGTCGTTCGTGTGAATACAATAAAGAACAAAGAGATTCTTGGCGAGGCGCTTAGAAAAGCCGTCAATCTACCCGGGACGATGAACGGTGCAGCCGAGGCTGCCACAACTCTGACCTCGACTATTGGTTTTCTCTCAAGAGCCAATGGATCCCCAGCTGGGATACACACCCGCTTCCAAACCATCAAGCGGAAGTTAACACCAGGCGCTTCTCCAAATCCAGAGAGGAAAAAACCTAACCCTGGCAAGAAGGATGACATCTCCGAATCTAGATATAATGGCCGATCAAATCATTTTGGACTCCTCGCGGACACGCCAGCTAATTTAAAAGCTGTCCTTGTAAGTGACGAGCAGCCCAGCACTAGCCGCCATGCTGCTTTTGCTGCGCAGCAGACGGCTGTTATTAGCAAAGCGCAACCAAAACCACCACCAATTGTGCTTGATGGCGTTAACGACGTCAATTTGCTGATGTTGGGCACTAGAGAGGTAGATATTAGCAAGGTCGAAGCTAGAGCATCTCTGGGTGGCGTCATACGGTTTTACGCTGCGGATGCAAGCACGTTTCGAAGCATCGTCAGCTGGCTTGAGGACGAGCAATGCGAGTTTCACTGCTATCAGCTTAAGGAGGACAGACCGTATAGAGTCTGCATAAAAGGTCTGCACCATAGCACACTGTCCAGCCAAATCTATGAAGAGATTGAAAAAGTTGGTCACAAGGTGCTTGATGTACATACGCCCCTAAAGCGCAGCGAGCCTGGCACTCCCACAAATAAGCCAGTGAATATATTTTTCATCAATATTGCCGCTGCGGCCAACAACAAGGCGATCCTAGCAGTAAAGACCCTATGCCATATGAGAGTGGTAATAGAACCACTTCGCAAGCGAACTGCTATCGCAACTACTGCCGCAAAGCTCATATTTGTGTGAAGTGCGGTGGAGAGCATCCTGCCAAGGATTGCACTCGACCACGCAGTGAGGAATGCACCTGCTACAACTGTGGTAAACAGCACCCAGCCTATTCGGGCTGCACCAAGTATCAGGGGGGCAGAGACACACAAGTTATTTGGCTATGTAGCCTACACTGCCAATGATCCGAGTGCCGGCAACGCCAAAGGCGGGGCAGCCATCATGATCAAATCTAGCCTTGCCCATTTCCCGCTAACACCTATAGCAACTAACAAGGTACAACTTGCGCCGGCTACTATTGAAACAGCACTTGGCCCTATAAGCTTTGGAGCGGTATACTGCCCCCCCGACATTTGCATGGACTACGGACGAGTTCAAGGACATTCTGGAAGAGTTTCGCACTAGATTCATCGTTGCGGGCGATTGGAATGCGTCCCACTGGCTCTGGGAGTAACCAGAGAGGCCTTGCACTAGCAAATCTCGTCCTAAACTCGGAGGTGAACTCGCTAGCAACAGGAGGACCAACAAGATACCCATACGGCAGTAGAGGCTCTCCAGGCTACATTGATTTTGCACTGACAAGGGGTGTGCTGGGCATCCACGCCAGCATAAGTGCGGTTGTTGAGCTAAGCTCCGACCGCCTGCCTCTGGTAATTACGCTGGATGCGGGGGCAATATGCTACCCTAAAATGGAGCGGATAATCACTAGACGCACTAACCTGGAAGTATTCCAATCGCAGCTGGAGTCCACTCTGCCCCTCAACACTGCCTTAAGCTCCGCACAGGACGTTGATGTTGCAATTGATCTGTTCACCAACAACATAAAAACAGCAGCTAGACTGGCAACTCGCAGCATATCTCGGCAGCCCGCGGCAGATCGAATCCCAATAACCAGGGAAATCCTGCTACTCATAACTGAGAAGAGGCGCTTACGCACTAAGTGGATGAGGTATCGCCACCCGCTGGACAAGACGGAATGGAATAGAGCGCTGAGTAGGCTCCGTTGCTCGTTGGCGTTGCACAAATCAGAATGGTTTGACGAAAGGCTTTCCAACACTGGAGTCGAAAGTGAAGCGACGCATTCACTCTGGAAGGCCACGCGTGCTATCAAAAGGCGTTGCACGAGGAAGGCGCCATTAGCCTACAGTAACGGACATGGTGTCGGACCGACTTGGAACAAGCGGAGCGATTTCAACCATTCAATCTTGCCAGCCTGCAACAGGTTTAAGAAACTCAGGAGCAGTTGAACCAAGCGCTTCAAATAGACCCACCAATCACGACGTTTGAACGTTGCGAGAAAGCCGATGTTATTGCGAACCAGAGTAACAACAGAGCACCAGGACAGGACGTTATCTGCAACGCCACACTGAAGCCACTGCCCAGTCATGCGATCCTCTACATAGCGTTGGTTTTTAATGCTATAGTGAGGTTGCAATACTTCCCTCATCAGTGGAAGCTCGGGATGATCTCCATGATCCACAAGCCAGAAAGGGAGCCCGCCTCCTACCGGCCGATCAGTCTTCTCCCTTCAATTTCAAAGGTGCTTGTGGCACATCGGACTCCAACTAAAAATAAAACAGACGCTATCTGCTCCATATTTCGGGTTGCTGAAATCATACCTGGAAGGAAGGCGATTCGCTGTGTGTTTCCATTCAGCACTTTCCACCGAACATAATGTGGCAGTTGGAGTACCACAAGGTAGTGTCCCCCAGCTTTACTGTCTGTATAGCCACGATATGCCGCAGCATAAACCTATACAGGAAATCTATGTTGGCCACATTTGCCGATGACGTGTGCGTCACCTATAGGTCCCGATACGAGCACGACGCAGCCGATGGTATCCAGGACTTTGCAGATCGGTTCTCGCTATGGGCAAATCGTTGGAACATCGGCATCAATAGCAGTAAGTCCACCAACGTCTGCTATACTCTAAAGCGGAGAACGCCACCGACCATCCATATCGATTAAGCCCCCGTACCACAGCCGAACGTCATATGACAGATGTAATTGGGTTTAAAATAAAATAATAAAAACAACGGCGTTAACGGTGGCGCTGCTGGGATCTGGATGACTCTTGGTCCTGAAGGGCGTTTTTTCCTATTCCTTCCTAGCCTTTTTAGCCGGGAAAATAATTTTACGGCCTTAAAAAAAAATCTTTGGGCCACAGCACAAGCACAAAACATACATTTTAGGGGTTGGCGCTGAATGTAGAAAAATATAATTTACTGCTGCCGTGCAGTGGATGCTGAATCTCAGCCCGAGTTTAGATGGAAATGTTTTATTTCAAATCCTGAACCTTCTACGGAATGTACTTCCACGCACTTTGCACTCTATTGCTCTCTGATCAAATGCGATTTAAAGCCCAGCAGCTTCGGGACGGGCTTAACATTATTCCCGTCGTCTAGAACGGCCAATTAACGTGCCTACCCTTAGGCCGACGGTATAAGCCTGGACAAAAATTAGGATTTTTGGAGTAATTAGCGGTGGATGGCATCGGATTAAGGGCTCAGAAAGAACTTGGTGCAACAGTTTGAACAGTAGTAGTAGCAGTGATAACAGCAACTGTTCATCATTGGAGTCATTTGATGGGGCTAGAGGACTCAATGGACCACAGTAATTATTACGAGACTATGCTTGTAAGGGCGTTGAAGGCATGGACAAACTTGTAAGACGTTTCATCAATTTAGGAGATTCGGAAGGAACTTTTACACCCTTAATGTTGGTTTCCATCCTTTTTCTTGCTCTCCAAATATGAAATCCCTTTGCCAAAGTCAGTTAGAACGCCAAATATGACCAAACTTGGCGGGAGACGTATACGAAAAATGGTCATATATGAAGGAATAGAGCACTATGCTTGGCCACTACAAGATTATGCATTATAACAAAAAACACGCAAAATTTAGATTTTAGATAAAATAACAAATGCAATAATGCAATGCAAGACTCTCGTAAGAGGGACCACTTAAAGTATAAATATTTTTAAACAGGATCTCTAACAAGACTTTCGTGCAATCCTTTTTTAAGACGCTGCCACGCCCACTTTTATGCCCAAAACTGTTACGCCCACAATCTGAAAAAGCTGTAACGTCAACCGGTTTGAAAAAGATGTAGAGCTTTTCATATTGTATTACTTTTTTATATGGCAAATTTGGAATATGTTGGCTAAGCCCCCACAAACCGACCAAAACTGTTTGACATCAGCAGCCATCGAAAGTGTAAGTGTTGCCTAGAATTTAATGTCAATGTGATTCAATGTCAGATAAACAGTAAAAATTGAAAGCCTATTTCAATGGTGCTTTGCTATGACTAATATTTTGTTTTGAAGTAAAATTCCCACTGTGCATTGGTATACCCGTTACTCGTAGAGTAAAAGCAAAGACACTAGAGTAACAAGATGCGTAACGGCTATACATTGGTTTTGCACTATGCAGCCATTTTTTTGGTAAAATTGAGAGCATAAAAATGTAAAAATATAATTAATTTGCCACGTCAACAGGGCTGTAGTGACAAACACCAAGTGCTTGTGACCACTGTTGCTTACAACAGAACAATCCGACAGGTGGCGACACAGGCGACACAGCGACAAAGTCATTAACCTCGCCTCCTCAGTACGGTTGGCTGAGGTGCGCTATAGCGCAAATTTTAATTTCACGTTACACCGAAGCCGCTGAAGCTCTTCGGGCAGCGAATTGTCGCCAGATCAGCGCGCAAGCGGAGAAGGTAGCGCGGGAGGCAGAGACAACGCAGCGCGCAACAGCAGACCAAAAAATGTAAGTGGCCACCTCTTTTTATACTATTCTTGGTTCTGTAAATTAGAAATAAATATAAAAATACAGTTTTTGCAAGTGTCTTTACTAAAATAGAACTTAACAAAAAAAAGTTTTAACACGCACAACGACGCGTGAAAGTAGTGTTCGATTAGGTTAACGAAATAAGCTATTGGCAGCAAGAAAAATTTTAAAAGTAAAAAGAAAAAAAAAAAAAAATTTATTTCTTGAATAATTATTAAAAGCAGCGCATCAAATGCACGGGCGCACACAATTTTTTCCGGACTCCGATTGTGATAATCACATTCGCGTTCCAGCGCCAAGACATTCAGTTGCGGCGCCCCCAACTCCAAGAAACATGGATGCAGAGCAGTTGAAATTCGTAATACAGGCAGCTGTCACCGCTGCCTGAGCTGAGCAAGCCACTGCAAATAAGACAGCGCATATTACGCCGCCAGAGGTGCAAGCATATGCACCCATAAAAATAAGTAATGATATCCGCTGCGACGAGCCATTGGATGCCGTCAAATGTTTGCCCGATTTTGCAGGCGCACATGAATCATATGTTTCATGGAGACAGGCGGCTCTCGCAGCCTACCGTATTTTTAGGCCGTACGACGGCAGCTCACGCCATATAAATATAATTATAGGAAACAAAATCAGGGGGACTACGGATGTTGTTTTGGCCTCTTTTGGCACAGTACTTAACTTTGACGCGATTATAAGTCGCCTCGACTTCACATACAGTGACAAACGTCCAGTTCACGTAATTGAGCAAGAGTTGGGCACGCTAAGACAAGGCAGCATGTCTCTACTGAAATATTACGATGAAGTCAGCAAAAAAGTAACATTGTTGACTAATAAAGTAACATGTCATACGAGCCGATCCTAGCAAGGCGACTCTGTGAAAAGTTCCGCGAAGATGCACTACGTGTGTTTGTTTCGGGATGCAAGCGTAGTCTTCCAGATGTGCTATTCTCAGCAAAGCAAAGGGACTTGCCGTCTGCTGTGGCGCTCGCGCAAGAGGTAGAATCGAACCATGAATGATATGCGTTCGCTGCCAGCTTCGCGAGGAGCGTGGAATACAAGGCAAGTGCCCTGCAGCGGGTCAAGCCGCCCCAACAAGCAGAAGCGCAGGCAAGCGGGTCAAAGAACCCATACTTTAGTAGGCAGCACAAGCAGCAGGGCCAATCCGGCCAGAGAAATGCCGAGCAGCGAACTCGCGCCGGTGCTTCAGAACCAATGGAGGTGGACCCTTCGCTGACAAAGTTTGGACAGCCAATCCAGGCCTCCGTTGGCCACGTCTGATCGCTCTAACGGTAAGAGCAGGCAACAAAGGGCTTATCATATAACCCAAGATGCTGGACAGGGGCAGAACTCGTACGTCAAAGCCGATCGAAGACGACGCTGAAAGCGATTCTAACGCCCTCAATTTTTTAGGGGAAAATCCCTGCTACCCGTCATCAGGCGAAGAGTAGCAGGGCGGTATATGAGCTTCCTTATCGATACCGGCACATCCAAAAATTACATCAGACCACACAAGGGGTTGCGTGGCGTCCGTCCGGTTAATTCGCAATTCAACTTGCGTTCGATCCATGGCTCTACCACCGTCACACAAAAATGCTTTGTTCAACATTCTTCATTCTACCAGACTTGTCAACCTTTGATGGGATAATCGGCCTCGATTTGTTACCTCAGACTGGGGCGTCACTCTGTTTGGCCTCCAGTCAGCTCAAATGGGATACGGAAGTAGAAAAAATCTCCTTCCACAAATGCGCTGATGTCAACTTCACCGATGTGGATTGCTCAGCAGTGACCGCTTCAGTGCGGGAGGCTTTTCGAAAATTACTTAAGACCAGTAAAAAGTCCTTTTGCAGACCCAAACGAATCCCTGCCATACAATACTTCGGTGGTTGCCACCATCAGAACAGTGAGCGAAGAGCCCATCTATGCCAAGCTCTACCCATATCCCATGGGCGTAGCCGACTTTGTCAATAAGGAGACCCAAGATCTTCTAAGATCCCCCTACAACAACCCCATATGGGTAGTAGATAAAAAGGGCACCGATGATGCGGGCAACCGAAACAAGCGCTTGGTGATAGACTTTCGCAAACTCAACGAGCGAACCATTCCCGACAAATACCCCATGCCGAATATATCAATGATATTAAGAAATTTGGGAAAAGCTCGCTATTTTTCGACCATGGACCTAGCTAGCGGAACGTTATCGCGAAAAACTTTTTTCTCGGTAAACGGGGGAAAATACGAGTTCACGAGACTGCCGTTCGGCCACAGGAACGCCGCCAGCATCTTTCAACGAACGATCGATGATATCTTGCGGGAACAAATAGGCAAATTTTGCTATGTTTATGTTGATGATGTGATCATCTTCTCGCAAGACGAGCCCAAAGAGCCTACAAGAAGCGAACATGAGAGTATCGGTCGAGAAATCGCGCTTTTGTAAGAAAAGCGTGAGTTTTCTTGGGTTCATAGTCACCAGTAATGGTGCAACAACGGACCCAGTAAAAGTCAAGGCCATAAAAGAATTCCCAGAGCCTAAGACGGTATTCGAAGTCAGGTCGTTTCTGGGACTCGCAATCTACTATAGATGTTTTATCAAGGACTTCGCTGCTATAGCAAGGCCCATTTCGAACATATTGAAGGGTGAAAATGGAACAGTTAGAAGGCATAGATCGAGGAACATTCAGGTGCGGTTCTCTGAGTACCAGCGAGAGGCGTTCCAAAAGCTTCGCAATATATTGGCGTCAGAAGACGTCATGCTCAGCTACCCGGACTATAAGAAGCCATTTGATCTAACGACAGATGCCTACGGTTGTCCTAAGAGGACCGCCCCATAACAATGATTTCAAGGACACTTAAGGACAGTGACGCCAACTACGCGATTAACGAGCGGGAGTTATTGGCCATCATTTGTGCCCTGGCTAAACTGCGACACTACTTGTATGGAGTGAAAGATATAAATATCTTCACTGACCATCAGCCGTTAACATTTTCTGTGTCGGAATCAAACCCGAGCGCCAAAATAAAGAGGTGGAAGGTCCGCATAGACGAGTGCAATGCTCGACTATTTAACAAGCCCGGTAAAGAGAACCTGGTAGCGGACGCCTGGTAAGTTAACGCCGCTACGGCAAGCGTGTGAAGTACCGAAGTGTGAAGTAGCCGGCAGACACAGCTTATTTGCATAACCGCTACGAATATGAAACCGCAACATTGTGTTTCGCTTTCATTCTAGCTCTTAAGTTGAATTCTTATTTTTGTGTATTCCGTTCTTTTCTACACTCGTAAATAGCAGCACTTGCGCTGTTCAATAAAGATACATTAAAAAGTTACTCCGTCGAATGTTTATTGTGAAGCCACCGGCTTACAAAAATTGACGTAATCTACTACAGACATAACTATTAAACATAACATACCAGGAAACTGGTTAATTTACATACATGTGTAATAATTGGGACGGCCATTACAATTGTAACGGGGTATATTTATATAACCGAGTCGACTTGAAGTAATAAAATGTTAATCAATAAAGTATTTTTATGTTCGAGTGTGGCACATCAGACTCCAGCTAAAAATCAAACAACGCTACCTGATCCATATTTCGGGTTGCTGAAATCGTACCTGGAAGGAAGGCGATTCGCTGTGCGTTTCCATTCAGCACTTTCCACAGAACATAATGTGGCCGCTGGAGTTCCACAAGGTAGTGTCCTCGGCCCCCTGCTTTACTGCCTGTATAGCCACGATATGCCGCAGCCATACGTAAGCCTATACAGGAAATCTATGTTGGCCACATTTGCCGATGACGTGTGCGTCACCTACAGGTACCGATGCGAGCACGACGCAGCCGATGGTATCCAGGACTTTGCAGATCGGTTCTCGGTATGGTCAAAGCGTTGGAACATCGGCATAAACAGCGGAAAATCTACCAACGTTTGCTTTACTCTAAAGCGAAGAACGCCACCGACCGTCCATATCTCGCCCACCAGGGAGGCTCAACAGAAGGCAACCAAGGGATCTCATTTCCCGATCTCCTTTAACAAGGGCCAGCAGAAGCTGACCCTTCTCATAAATTATTTGTTATCTGTGATTGTTTTGTTTTTGTTAAAATTTTGTTAAATTGATAAAGCTAACTAGACTATAGTTAGCCGACGCGCCCAAATGGGCTGAATCAATAGAAAAAAAGGGCATAAAGGGGTACCCAGATTTCCCCGTACGCCTCAATAAAGCTTAAATAAAAAAAAAAAAAAACCTTTTCAGGTGGTATTCCTTGACGACTTCCTCTTGCTGGTTTTTCTCTATTATATCCGGTAATAAGATTGTTCATCTTATCGCCCTATAAAACCTACTCTACCCAAAATATTTGGGTACCTCCTGGATGGTTAAGACCAACTCCTCCGGTATCAGCAATGCCACCGTTCTCTTAGGTTTTAGAATTTCCTTAAGTTTACGGGCAATTGTTTCATCGACAAAGTGATTCTCCGTCCAAGTTATCCGCATTTTGTTTCTAAATGGAATTTGCTTTCTAACTTTCCCCCTTTTCTATCACCACCTGGATGTTATATTCATTTAGTGGTTTTTCTGAAATTGGAAAACTGCAGATTTTCCCCCGTAGAGTGTATATTCCCTGCGGGCTTAGTACATGCCCTAAATATTCTACCTCTGTCCTTAGGAATTCTTTCTTGTCCAACTGTAATTTAAAATTTAAATCGGTAATGTGTTCCTAAAAGGATGCTGAAAACATCATGATGTCATCTATGTATATGAGGCAACATTTGCCCAACAACTCTCCAAAGATGTTATCAATTAAGCTCTAAAAGATCGCGGGAGCGATGTTTAAGCCAAACGGCATTCGAACTCGAAGTGTCCTCCCTCTGCGGAAAAAGCCGTCTTGAGCCACGATTTGTTGATACCCGCTTGCTAAATCCAACGACGAGAAGTTCTTTCTAAATTATCAGCTTCTCGTTCAACTTCCTATTGTTGTTCCTATAGTCCTACCATTCGCCATTTCCTTTCTCCTAAGGCATACTTCTTCTTAGGCACTAGCCATACCGGTGCACTCCAAGGTGAATGGCTATGTCTAATTATCTTCAGCATAGACATGTTCTTATCTGATGCTTGACTGCGTTTGTAAACGACAAGTTGTCTCCTTCCTTATGGAATACCCTTGGTATTTCCTACAAATTCGACTCAGTTCTCCGAGCTCCTCTTTGTTCAAGTTCTCTGTTCTGATTTTGTCCATTGGAACTCTACCAACTGAGTTATCGATGGGGTTTGCTCCCTCTAAATTGCTGAAAATGCTGTGTAGTTTTGAATTCCACAACACTTATGGGTTCTCCAAAAACAACTACTGATTCGTCTCCACATAATTTTTCACCTCTACCAAGCTTTGTTCTGACGCTGCCCTGTAAGGACCTTCTGAAATCTCAAAAAAAAAACTAAATAACAGCTATATACAAAAAAAAAACAAAATGTTCCCTAACTAAGCTAGTTTTCTAACTTTCGCTTTTCGATATATTCTGCTGTTTTATTTAATTATATTATTTTTTGTTAATATAATACTTTTCCTAGGTGTTGAGGGTTAATTGGTGAAAGTGATGCAGAAAGAAAAGCGGTGCTAAATTTTTCCCATATTACATGACCAAACGGAACTCGGAAAACTTGATGAGGTATTGCGCAACGTGCGGGTGCTTATTTGGATAGATGAAAACCGTAACTGACTTATGTATGCCTAGCTTAGCTGACAATCTTCGGAACGGAGCGAACACTTGGAACACACTTTTATAAGCTTGTTTAAAATGTAAATTTTATGCACATAACACCAAATTATTATGTTAATGTAATACATAGATACATTTTTTTAAAGAAGAACCAATATTTTATAAAAATAATTGATATATGTAAATATTCTAAATATAATATAAGTTAAAGATAAGGTTACACTGTAACTATCGATAAGAATGGCACTCAATAGAGTATTATCAACTGTGCACGATCGAGGAACTGCGATACCTCTGGAGAAGTTGGGATGTCGTGATATTAAAAAAATATCGTACCGATGATATTTTTTTTATCAAAAATATGATGATTATTTTTAAAATATCATAAAAAAATATCGATATATTTGATATTTTCGATATATTTTTTTTCAAATAATATTTGTTTTTTCCCCACAATAAAAATATTAAAGTTTCTTACTAACTTCATGTTTCTTATTTAATTGGATATCCAATATCTAATACAGATAATAATACTGATTGTGTTTATATAAATTAATGCTACTTATTTCCAATACTTCGAGTTAAGTGATATATAAATATAAAATTTTCAGAAAATATATATTATCAACAACCCTATCGAGAAGGCGCCAAACAAACAGAAGTGAATAAATAATGAAAAGAAAAAAAACATAAGTTTTACATACCAGGTGTGGTGTTAAGGCCGATATAAAATAGAACGCCTTTGTAGTGAGATATAGCGAAATATTGAAAAAAACGAGACCTGAGCTGAAAGCTATCCTAGAGCGAGAGAACGTGTTTTTCCAAGAAGTCGCCACCATTTATCAACTGCGTGCTGCGGCGAAAAGCATAATGGACAATCAGAAATCAATCTAACTGGATAAGCTAAACCTAGATGAGTTGAACCTAGATGAAGCCTCGCCCAAAGTAGCCGAAATTTCGAGATCGGGCTGCGACGATGGTGTCAGTTGCAAAATTGAACATGATAAAGAAAGAGACGGCGATAGTGTGTTGGCGAGCAGTGACGAAGTGGCGGCGTCTGGAGATGTTCCTGGTAGTGCAGCTGCGAACGTGCACCGTCGTGATCGAGTGGAGGCGTATGATAAAATTCTGGAAGGTTCTGATGTAGCGGCTGCGAACGTGCAGCTTCGTGATCGAATGATGGCGAGCGTCGAGGCATAAATACAACATTTGCAGCGAGTTGAGAGGTTGTACGCTGCGCGAGTTACCAATACTACTATTGGTCCCGCCAAACCCCCACGTCACCGACACACAGATAGCTGGGTCGACGACACCGTATGAAAAATTGCAAACACCACGAAACAAGATTCTAAGTAAAAAAACTGAAGACAAAACAAGAATGTATAAAGTATACAAATATGTAAACTAAACAAAAGTTAGGTTCCACAATCGGATGCTTGTGTCCAATAAAAATGATCAGTAAGCATATTTCGAAATATCAACACCAAACTATTGTATAAATATAAGACGAAGAATCAGAATAAATTCAGATGTCAAACTGGAGAGACGTTGTATTTTATTAATTTTGGGATATTCTAAACTTTAACACTTGGCCAAACTGGAGAAAGCAACTGATGTCATTTATCTTTGATCACCTGAGGATATTAAGAAGTAACTACCAACATCTCTGAAGGAAGCCGTTTCACACACCTTCACCCCACCCCTTGACGACAGAAGTTGATAACTGGCGCAGTCGGAACTTCGCGGGACAGGAAGAAGAGCCAGCGAAGATGAACTTACTAACCTTTATTTTAATCAAGTAAGTCGATGTGGTGCTATGTGAAATCCAAAAAAAAAAAAAAAAAAAATGAAAACAAAAGGCAGGCGACACAGTCAAGGCGAACAGAAATAAGTGAACAAAATAAATGAAACAAAAATAAGTGAATAAAATATACAATTGGTCATCGAGCCGGAGTACTAAGGTTACTCAAAAGAATACCAAGGTTATACTCGGAGTATGAATGGTACTCCAAAAATAAATAAAAATAAATAAAAAAAAAAAAAAAAAAAAAAAAAACAGTGGGCCATCGAGCCAGAGTACTAAGGTTACTCAAAGGAATACCAAGGTTATTCCTGGGGTATGAATGATACCCCACAGCAAATAAAATTTTTTTTTTCTGCTTGCGGTTGTCGGCACTAGTGTGACGAGCCAACAAAACAAAGCGAGTGTGTTTAGTGCAAAGTGCCGTCGGCAACTACATCTGACACCTCACATATGGGCGTAGTCTCAGTTTAATTGGTTTCAGGCAAAAATTATCATAATTACTGCTATTGATCCAAGTAAAAGTGCAAGTACACCGTTATAGATAGGTATATATAAATAAAAAAAAAAAAAAATTTTTAATAAAATAAATAAAATAAATAAAATAAATAAAATAATACATACATGTTGACAACATTTCTATGCCAAAATTGACTAGTGCATTAAGATACAACTTAAATTAGTATTCAATTTTATTCACATGACATTCACATCGATTATGGTACCCTTATAAAGAGAACAATTAAATATTTGTCTATTAACAGATAGCAACAACAAAAATATATATACTGAGTAAGAAATACATACAACACTATATACACATTCACTGAATTTACATCTATATAAATTTCTGTTACATTCAAAATTAAATGTCGAGGGTGAAAAAATTAATTCCATTATGAAAAGCATTAACAAGGTCTTCAAAAAGCACTAGTTTGTCAAATATACCAGAAGTAGCAGAAGAGAATTTAGATATAGCAGGAAAAATGGAGCGAAGGTCATCAGGAAGTATAGGTTCTCAAAGAACGCATAGAGAAGCGTTCGAAGAGTTACAGATACCAGACGCAGTTAAATTACTACCAGTTTTCTCAGGAGATAAAGAAAGGTTGGAAAGTTTTATAGAGAGTGTTGAAAGAGTATTGAGAATAATTAAAGATTTTGACAAAACTCAATTCGGTGAAATGATATTGGGCGTAATCAGAAATAAGGTAGTGGGTCAACCAGACAAAATACTAATCAGGGAAAGAACACCCATGATATGGGACGAGATTAAAGCAACACTGATGGAACATTATGGGGATAAAAGAACAGAAAAGGATCTTATGATGGAATTACATCAGATTCCTTATAAGAACTTACCACTAAATCAGTTATATGAGGAAATATTAAATATAAGAATGGGTTTCTTTGATTATATTCAGAAAATAGAAGCAGATTCGGATATAAAGAAATGCAAAGAGGAAGCATATGAGGTTACCTGCCTACAGGCATTTCAAGACGGGTTAAGGGGAAGGCTGGCAGAAATGGTAGATCTGTACAGGCCGAAAACCTTAAAAGAAGCGTATGAATATGCTAACAAACAAAAAGAAAGGTATACTAGACAGAGAACTTGGACACAGGTAACTAGACAAAATGCAACTTTAGGTATGGAGCAATATCTAAAACAAATTGATAATAGAAACAACCCATATAAACGCCCAAATCAAGGCAATCAAAATCAATACGGAAATCAACAGGGGTACAGAAATCAATCGAATAATTATAATAAAAGTTTTCAATATAGAAACCAACAAAACAACGACAATAGAAATGTTCAATATCAAAGTCAACAGAACAGGCAACCAAACGGAAATCAACGGAACAACTATAATAGGAGCATTCAAAATGGAGAACAACAGAATGGACAGTCAAGGGAAAATAGATCAGTATATAATATTCAGGATCAACACCCAGTACAAGAAAACCACCAACAACAGCATATTCCGCAACCACAGGAACTACACAACATAGATGACAGGCCAAATTTTCACATAAATGCATTGGAAAGGCAACAGGTTATACAAAGGGAGAGAGATTCGGGTCAATGTTGCCCTTCATTTCAATAGAATCCCGGTTTGGACGACCACTTAAGCTTATGATAGATACAGGGGCATCAATATCTCTAATAAATCCTATCTGGGTATCCAAAGAACACCAGACTAGCCTAAAAGAACCAGTTATAATCACTACGGTTCTAAGTAGCTATGGCATTTCGAAAAAAGTAAAATTTAAAGCATTTAAAGAATTCAATGAAGAAAGTGAATTAGAATTTCTCATTTTTGAATTTCATCCACTATTCGATGGATTAATAGGAATAGATATTCTAAAAAAATTAGATGCGAGAATAGATTTAAAAAAGAAAATAATAGAGACAAGAAAAGCAGTAATTAAGTTAGAAATAGAAGATAACAGGGACTCGGAACTTATGACAATCGAAGGGAGAACAAAGAAATTAATTAACCTACCTGTTTCCGAACAGGAAGGCGAAATTTATTGTGGATCAATAGAAATAAAACCTGTATTAATCATTAGCGAAGGGCTATACCAAACGAAAAACGGAAGGGCGGAAATAGAAGTTTTAAATGTATTAGAGGAAGATCAAGAATTATACTTAGAGCAACCCCTAGAAGTAGAGCATTATGATAAAAGTAAATTTATAGAAACCAGCTACAACCAGACATGGGAGTCCCAAACCCCAGAAACAGGAAAGGAAGAAGCAGGAGAGATGGGGATAAGAATGGAACATCTTAATGAAGAAGAAAAGTTAGAATTGGTAAAAATATATAAAGAATTTAAAGACCTATTTTTCGAGCCAGACCAGAAGTTATCATTTACAAATAGGGAAAACCACTTAATTAAGCTAACAGACGAAAAACCAATTTATGTAAGACCATTTAGGTACGCCTTAAGCGAAACCACAGAAATTAAAAAACAACTTGAAGAATTGTTAGAGCAGGGTATTATAAGAAATAGCTATTCACCTTGGAGTGCTCCAGTGTGGATAGTACCAAAAAAAGTTGACGCAGAAGGAAAAAGAAGATGGAGATTAGTTGTAGATTTCAGGGAACTTAATAAAAAAACAATAAAAGATAAATATCCGTTACCGATCATAAATGACGTATTAGATAAGATTGGCCGAGCTAAATACTTCTCCACCTTGGATTTAGCTAGCGGGTATCATCAAATAGAAATGGACCCAAAAGATATAGAAAAGACAGCATTTACAGCCGTAGGCGGACATTACGAATTTGTAGGGATGCCTTTTGGACTAACAAATGCACCAGCTACTTTCCAAGGAATAATAAATAACGTACTAGGGAATAAAATAGGAAATAGCTGCTTAGTATATATGGACGACGTAATAATATATTCGGCGTCTTTACAACAACATATCAGAGATTTAAAAGAAGTATTCAAAAAATTAAGAGAAGCCAACCTAAAATTACAAAAAAATAAATCGGAATTTTTGAGAAAGGAAATAGATTATTTAGGACATGTAATCACCTCCGAGGGAGTTAAACCTAATCCAATGAAAATCGAAGCAGTAAAGAAATTTCCACTGCCAACTACAAGAAAAACGATTAAATCATTTTTGGGACTCCTAGGGTACTACAGGAAATTTATAAAAGACTTTTCAAAAATCACCAAACCTCTAACAGAACAACTAAAAGGGAAAAAGCCAGTCGTAATAAATCAAAAGTACAAAGATACTTTTGAATTATGTAAAACATTGCTATGTAACGACCCAATACTAATCTATCCAGATTTTAAAAAACCATTTATATTGACAACTGATGCGAGTAACGTTGCTCTAGGAGCAGTATTATCGCAAGGTAATATAGGAACTGACAAACCTATATATTACGCTAGCAGGACACTTAATGACACAGAAATAAGTTACTCAACAATTGAAAAAGAGATCTTAGCTATTATGTGGGCAGTAAAATATTTTAGGCCTTATCTTTATGGGACGACATTCAAGATATTAACAGATCACAAACCCTTAGTATGGCTGATGAATATTAAAGAACCCAGCTCAAAATTAGTAAGGTGGAGATTAAAGCTATCAGAGTACAATTATGAAATAATATATAAAAAGGGAGCAGCAAATACCAACGCAGATGCTTTAAGCTGAATGGAAAAGGAAGTAAATATTATAGAGGAGTCGGGTGTCGAGAAGAAAGGCATATTAACCACGACAAAGCATTAAATGAATTCAATTTTCAAATAATTCTTAAAGAAAGCAGTGAGGAACTAAGAACAGTTTTGATACCATTTAAAAATAAGATAAGGAAAACAATAGGATTAGAAAACCTGAGCGAGGAAACAATAATTAATATGTTCAAGAATAATATTAAGCCATATAGGAAACATGCCGTTTTCACAGAAGACCAAATATTTGAAAAACTAAATAACACTTTTATGAAATATTTTGAAGAAGGGAATAAATATAAGATTGTAAGAACAACAGAAATTTTAGAAGACATAACGGATGGGGAAAAACAGAAAACAATAGTAAAACAATTTCACGAAAATAACAACCATAGAGAAAGTGAAGAAAATTTCTTACAATTAAAAAGAAGGTATTTCTTTCCGAATCTCATGAAGATAATAAAAGAAATAGTTGAGGAATGTAATTTATGTCAAATTATGAAATATGATAGGAATCCACAAAAATTAATATATCAAATCCCAGAAACACCTTTGAAACCTTTAGATATTTTACACATTGATTTATACTATATAAATAATAAATCAATAATGACTATAATAGACAAATTCTCAAAATTTGCAGCGGCATATACAATTTTATCGAAAAATGCTGTCAGTATAGTAAAAACGTTAAAACAATTTATATCTATGTATGGCGTTCCGAAAAAAATAATCTGTGACCAAGGTCCAGAATTTTCCCCTGACATTGTGAAGGATTTTTGCAAACAATACGAAATAGACCTACATTACACGTCATTCCAGCAATCTTCCAGCAATGCACCTGTGGAACGACTACATTCCACTTTAACAGAAATTTACAGAATTATTTACAATTTAAGAAAAGAAAAGAAGCTTGAAATTGATCATGATCAACATTGCTAACATACAATAACACGATCCATTCAGCAACAAAGCTAAAACCTTTTGAGCTATTTTCGGGAAGGATATACAATTTTGATAGTATATTAAAATTTTCTAATGAACATGAATACTTGGAAAAACTGAACGAATTTAAAGAAAAACTATATGAGCAGGTCAAAAATAGAATCGAAAAGGAAACGACAAAGAGGATAAATAAAGCAAACGAAGAAAGGGAAGAACCAATCGAATTAAAAGAAGGAGACGAAGTTTACAGAAAAGAAAACAGGAGAAATAAATTAACTCAAAGATTTTCGAATCATAAAGTAGAAGAGGATAATGGTATAACATTTAAAACTATCAGAAAACAAAAAATTCACAAGTCTAAAATTAAAAGACTCACAAAAAAAAAAAAATACAAAAAAAAAAAAAAAAATACAAAAAATAAATAAATAATAATAAAAAAATAATATAGATAGATTAGTACATACATATATATATATCATTTCAGAATAATCTGGGTTACGGCTCAATCTATAGTGGTCCAGGAATTACGGGAAAATCAACCACTAATTAAAATAGATTTCGGAGAAGCGAGAATAATTACAACATACGAAGAAGTAGTACAGGTAGTCGAGCTAAAGGAAATGGAAATAAAAGTAAATAAATTCGAACAAAACCTGGGTATGTTGAGTAAAATTGCAAATTCCAATTCTAAACAGACGTTAAGAACCTTAGAAAATAAGATTAGACAAGTAAAAGGTAGGATTAATTTTATTAAGCCAATAAAAAGAAATAAAAGAGGGTTAATAAATGGATTAGGTACAGTCGTAAAATCTATTACAGGAAACATGGATTCAGAAGATCAGGCAGAAGTAAATCAAAAATTCAGGAAATTAGAAAACAATGAACAAATTTTAGACAATAAATTAAATGACCAGCAAATAACTAATAGTAATATTTTCCAATCCCTTAATAATATAACTAACTTCATTAATTCGGAACAAAAAGATTTGGAAGAATATTTAGAAGGCACTCAAAACACTATTATGGAGGAGATAAGAAGAGAAGATCTTGAAATAGAAATTATCCAAAAAATTATAAGAATTAATTATAACATCGACATATTATCAAGTTACGTTAACAATATTGCAGAGAGCATCTTATTATCAAAACTAGGTGTAATCCCAAAGTTCATATTAGGTGATAAAGAAATAGAAGCTACTAAAGCCATATTTGACCAACAAAGTGCAACTTTGATAGTTAGAAGATATTTATCAATTACTAAAAATGAGTACAGAAATTGAAAACTCAAAAATTTCTTTTATATTACACACTCCTATATTGGAAAAAGAAAATTTCACCTTCGCACATATAATACCTACACCCATAAACAAGACACAATATATTTTAACCCCTAGTTATGTAAGTTATAATGAAAAGAAAATATATGAATTTGTAAAATCATGTCTAAAAATAGGAAACACGTACTACTGCCATAAACCAACCACACCAAGTAATAAATGTATCACAGATATATTAAGAAATGTTGAACCCACTTGTAACGTAGAATCAACTGAAGAAAGAGAAAGAGTAATAGAACCAGAACAAGGATACATTTTAATTATTAATAAAAATAAAACAAAACTTAATGCAACTTGTGGTGTACAACCTACAATTATAGGTACGGCACTAGTTCATTATAAAAATTGGAAAATAACTATAGATAATATCACTTTTGACAACACAAATAGGAGTTATCATGAAAAATTCGATGCATTTATTTTTGAAAATACGACAGTAAAAACACCAACACTGAAAACATTGCACTTAAATAACCTAGAAAACGAGGTAAAAATCCTAAAATTAAGTAACATAACAAACAAACAAAATATAAGTACATATATAGGAATATCACTGTTGGCAATAGGAATTATCACAGTAGGAGTAATCTCAATTAAGAAACAAACTATTCTTTACATTACCCAACTTACACTATCAAGTTTCGTTCCTCAGGGATCAAGATCCCTGTGGCCCTCACTTCATACTCAGGGGGGAGGAGTTACCAATACTACTATTGGTCCCGCCAAACCCCCACGTCACCGACACACAGATAGCTGGGTCGACGACACCGTATGAAAAATTGCAAACACCACGAAACATTATTCTAAGTAAAAAACTGAAGACAAAACAAGAATGTATAAAGTATACAAATATGTAAACTAAACAAAAGTTAGGTTCCACAAGCGGATGCTTGTGTCCAATAAAAATGATCAGTAAGCATATTTCGAAATATCAACACCAAACTATTGTATAAATATAAGACGAAGAATCAGAATAAATTCAGATGTCAAACTGGAGAGACGTTGTATTTTATTAATTTTGGGATATTCTAAACTTTAACACTTGGCCAAACTGGAGAAAGCAACTGATGTCATTTATCTTTGATCACCTGAGGATATTAGGAAGTAACTACCAACATCTCTGAAGGAAGCCGTTTCACACACCTTCACCCCACCCCTTGACGACAGAAGTTGATAACTCGCGCAAACGAGTGGCTGATTTAGAAAATGAGTGGGGCCAAAATAAATCAGCTTAAGAAGACAACATCTTTATGAGTGATTTGGATGCCCTAATTCAATCGTTTTCTGGAGACAATGGATACTCTGTGCTGCGTTGGATCGACGACTTTTCGAATATAATGGATATATATTGCGTGCCGGAGGAAAAACGTTTTATCTTCGCCAAACGTTTACTGGCTGCATCAGCAAGAGTGTTCATGAATGAATCGGCAGCTTTGGATTGGCCGAGTTTGCGAGCAGAGCTGATAGCCGTTCTTGACCTCAAGATTACTGCATTCGATGTGTTCAAGCAACTGGAAGCCAGGAAGAAGTTACCTGACAAGGGCGCTCTCCAGTATTTTTTTATTCATGTGCGGCATTGCGCGACTAGTGGAGTTGGCACCAGAAGATATTATTTGATTCTTCGTAAAAGGCTTGGAAGATGAATCCGGAGATGCGTCTGCAATGGCTTATTGTAGTTCTTTGGAGAAGTTGCGAAACAAAATTATGATCTACGACAAATTTAAGAAGATGACGGCCCAAATTTCAAAGTCGGCGGAGAAAACTAAAGTGGTTAAGCCCCAAGTTCGTGTGTCCAGACCCGAAACCATTCGTTGCTACAATTGTAGGCAAATGGGACACATGGCTAGAGAAAAATATTGTTTTGAGTTTAAAGAAATCGAAGTACTCTATTCATTTTGTGCATTTTGAAAGCCTCTGTTAAATTTTATGCGAAAACATATTCTATCCTTTAAAAACATAGTTGCTGACACAATATTACCACTCCCTGTATTAATTAGTCGAGACGCATTGAAGACAATGAACGTTCAATTAATTCATAGAAAAAACATTAATGATACTTATAAATAAAGATTCTTCCCTTTTCACCACTAAAATGAACAATACAAGTAATTTAAGTACAGCTATTCATAAACCGATAAATTTAAGTCATAATCACAACTCTGGTTTGGATAATGAAAATACTGTAGAAATTTTGGATGCTGACAGTGATGCGCAGAGATTTTTGGCTGACATTGAGCCATCACTAGGGAATTCATTTGAGATAGGCGCTGAGCTTGGGTTGGAAATTACAAATAGGTGTGAACAAATTATTGAATCTCATTATTTTAGTATCCAATACGATTATAACACTGTACCTAGATATCGGATGTCTATTAGATTAACCGATACCACTCCGTTCCGTACCACACTGTTCTCCGAGACGTTTGTCTTATTTTGAGAGGGAGAAAGTAGCGGAAATCATTGATGATTTGCTTAAGAAAAAAGTAATACGTCCTAGCGCCTCACCTTATGCGTCACCTTTGGTCCTTGTGAAGAAAAAATTCTGGTGAAATTCGAATGTGCGATGACTATCGTGGTTAAAACAAGCGTATCGATAAAGATAATTTTTCTTGCCCCTTATTGAAGATTGCCTGGAGGCAGGGAAGGGAAATGTTGTTTTTCTGTGAACCTAGTAATTTATATGGACGATATAGTTATTGCGACTAAGACAGTAGATGACCACCTAGAGGTTTTGGGAAAACTTTTGGATTATATAAGCGGATATAATTTGGAGATAAACAAGAAGAAATGCGTATTTTTGAAGAAGGAATGCGAATTCCTGGGGTACAGTGTCAGTAAATACGGGAGAAATAACGACCACAAACAGCACAAAACTTTTTATGATGATTTTTTTTTTTTTAATATATTTTCTATAGATTTGCCAAAAAACTTGTAAATTTTATAGATCTGCCTTTTGAAAAATGTTTTGATTTTGTTTCGTTTTATTATTTGTTATTCCTTTTATAATCGGTATACCAAAAACACTTTGGCCACGCTCACAAACCGCCCAAAACTGTCATGCTCACACTTTGAAATATTTCCTAATTTATTTTCATATCATTAGTGTTGTTCCCAATTTCAATCGATATGCCAAAAAATTGTGTAAACTCGCATTTCTCACATGCCCACATTTCTGGAAGTCGGTGCACTCTTCCAAGATAAGCTTATCGAAATACAGTGGCTCACAGCTTATTTCAACCAGCGTCTATCTGAAACTTCAACGGTCTGTAAAAGCTAAACAACAAATTTTATCACAAAAATTTAAACGCAACATATTTCTTGTATGTTTCAAGATATAATTTACTAACTTATTCTATTTTTAATTAGTTTGGTAGAATTTTTTTTAAAAATTAATAAACGAAAAGTCACGAGGTCACACAAAATTAAAAAAAAACTTAATAGTTTTAAGCACAAGATCATATACCAATGTTACAAACTGGTTGAAATAAGCTGTTGCATTTTTTTACAACACACAGCGCCATCTATTGAAAATTTGCAACAATAAAAAGATACCATCCTCTTTCAAACGCACCTAACTTCATGTAAGTCGGATGACAGATGTAAAAGTGAAAGCCATTTAAATAAAACCAAAAGTGGTTCAAAAATAAAATGAAACAAAGAGCAAATATAAAAAAAATGATGAAAAAAAGTTTATTGTGATGATTGTATAAGTCGTACGCAAGTTTATACGTGGCTTACTCGATTTAAAAAATGGTCGTGAGGATTTAAATGACGACCCTAGAGCAGGACGTCCAGAAACTAGTAATCGTGCTGACATGGTGGAAAAAGTTCGTGAAATCATTGGTATCGGTGCAAATTTTACTATGAGAATGTTGGCTGAAGAATTGAATACGAGTAAAAACACTATTTCGAGAATTTTAACTGAAGATTTGGGGAAAAGAAAGGTCTGTGCGCGATTTGTTCCACATGAATAAAATCGTTCGCGTGGAGCATTGCAAAGACATTATTGGATCTGCTGAAAACGATCCAGACTTCCTTGATTCCATCATAACTGGTGATGAGACATGGTGCTTTAAATATGACCCTGAAACTAAGAGTCAATCTGCTGAATGGAAGTCCAAAGGCAAGCCAAAACCAAAAAAATTGCGTTTTCAGAAGTCTCGAATCAAGAAAATGTTGATTACTTTTTATGATTCGAAGGGTATTGTCCACATGGAATTTGTTCCAAAAGGTCAAACTGTTAATGGAGAATACTATTTAGGCGTTTTACATCGTTTGTGGAAAAGAATCGGTCGTGTTAGACCAGCAGAAAAATAGATGATTTTATTGCAAGATAATGCACCACCTCACAAGATCAAAAAAGTGAATTTTTAATGAAAAAAGGTATTCGTATTCCGTATTCGCCTGATCTATCACCATATGACTATATTTTATTTCCAAAACTGAAAACCAAGATGAAGGGAGCATTTTATGATGATATCCCAGCCATTCAAGCAGCCGTAACCGAGGTACTGACTAACTTTCAAAGATAATATAATGTGTATTTTATTTTATATCCAAAAAGTTCGGTTATTTTTGGGACACACCCCTCTTATTACAACTAAAACGAACTGTATCAACAATAAGAGTTAAGAATTTAAGTTCTTAAGTTCTAGTCATCCTTGCAAGCAAAACTGTGTTTTCCAATTTTCCAATGATTTATATAATTTACAAATTCATTTTATAATTAATCTCTTTTTAATTATTTAATAAGTATGAATAATAGTATCCAAATTAATAAATATATGTGATTTCGTTTAAGAACACTAATTTGTTTCAAAACGGGAGAAAACTAAAATTTAGGAAGATCTTAAACTTTTTTAATTCAGTAAATCATTAAAACTTTATTAATTATAATGAAATTTACTTTTGGTACCCTTAACAAATCACCACCTTACCAATGATTAATTTATGTGCAGAACTTGCAATCAGACACGCTTTTCATAGAAAATACTTAATTTTAATTTTATTAAATTGTAGGTTTTTTTCTATTTATTTTTTAAATCAACTTATTTTGTTAATAAATTATGATTTTAAAACTTTTTTGACTATGTTTGAAATGTTGACCTGAAAATAAATAGAATTAAAACAATCTGCTTTATGTCTCTGGAGTTCCTGATATCAAGGCGGACATTGCCAGGTCGGCTCTAATAAAGATCCTGATCAAGAATATATTTATATTAAACGGTCGGAAACGCTAGAAGATCGATAGTATACCCATTTACTAAACGAGTAACGGGTGTACAAATTTAATTTTAGAAGTATTTTCGAGCCTAAACTTAAAAAATTCAGAAGATAATAAAAAAGGGTTTCCGCAAACGATAATTTAAAAGGTATAAGTTGGCGTTTCCTATGCGGTATATATATTCTTGATCAGTATCAGTGTGATGGCCATGCCAGTCTGTCCGTCCGTCTGTCTGTACGCCCACAACAAAATGTTAAATGCCTACAAGCTATGTAACGTGTATCTGATAATTGATGAAATCGACTACAGCTTTCTCCCTTTTTTTCTATTATTATTTGAATTAAGAGGAAAATGTTTAAAAACTAGTAACTTAAAATAATTTGTTTACCTCATAGTAAGCAAGAAAGCCTGCTGCTCTGGTGAATTCTCCAGCTTCACCTGGTCCTGGGGCTTTGGCATTTAAGCCATTGCTGTTAATATTTTCCAAAGTGAACGACTGGCCATATAGCGGAATACCCATTACTAATTTTTGTGATGGTGCTCCTTTTTCTATCCAATAGTTTATGGAAGAGTTCTGCCAAATAAGGAGTTAAAAAAGTATTTTACTTCAAAGTTCCAATGCTTACCACGTTAAAATGTTCTAAGTCATCATCGGGATGATGATACAGAGGTGCTACATGCCCTGTTTTCTTATCCCAATGCCCATGAAAATCATATGTCATCACAGCGATCCAATCAAAACAGCGAGAGAGCTTGGGAATGTCGTATCCGGCATCAATGATTTTCCTGCTAGGAGAGACTGCAGTGGACAACATAAGTCCTCGAGGGCGAAACGCTTCAGACAGCTCCTGTACCCAAGCAGTAAAACCCTCCTTTTCCGCGGTAGACCCCTTATGGCACTCCGTTTGCCAGCACACTGGGTACTCCCAGTCTAAATCAAGGCCCTCGAAGCCGTATTTTTCAATGAACTCCAGGGCGTGGCGCACAAAACGAGCCCGGGCCACTGGACTTCGAACTAGGCGGCTGTACTTATCGCCTTGCGAATCGTTCCATCCACCAAGTGCTAAGCTCACCTTAATGCCCTTGCCTTTGAGGCTGCTTACCCTCGTATAAAAGCTGTTTTCAACGTCGGCCCAAGAATCATGTGTTCGTAGTATAAGTTCGGAATGGTCTAACACTGCAAACCCATAAATTATATGAGTGCACAGATCTGTGTTTATGTCGTCGGGAGTAAAGCGACCTATTCCCTTGCGGTACCAGGCCCAGTTCGTAAAGTAGCAAATAACTTTGTAGTGGCTATCAAGAGGTTTAGGCACGGGTTTTTCTGTGGGGTACGTTGGACGCGAAAGACTACTTGGCGTTTGTGATGCAGGAGGCTTCAACATAGCGTTCATCTCTGCCTCTCCGCTGCTCTCACCTCCTTTCGGATTGCATTTCGCAGCTGAAGGCCAGTCGCAGTTCCCAATTACTTCATTGTAGTGAAGCCCCGGTGGACAGTCACTAGCCTGTAGGCGATTCCATAGACAGAAGAGATATTTTGAACAGTTTCCCGGATAGGGTACTCGCTTTTCGCCTTTGCAAGGGTCCTCTTCGTTGGCGCTACTCGATTGGATTATTTTAAAATATTTTTGGATTGTTACACACTGCACGTTCTCAGGCCAGTCACAAAGGTTTTTGATGCCGTCCCACTGCAAGCCTCTGTCACATTCACTGGGTACCAGTGCTTTATTAACGCAGATGTAGTATTTCCTGCAGTTTCTATGGGGGTAGTACTCCCCTTCATTGCACTCCAATATAGTTGGACGCAAATATTGTAGTCCGCTTGAGGAGTTACTGACCTGATGATGAGAAATCGCTGACGGTTTTGTCTCCGGCTTTTTAGACGTTTGAATTGGTTTTGGATAATAAGTGTTTAGGTGTTGATCGAGTTTATGTGAGCATTGAGCGGACGACGGCCAGTCACATCCCTTTGCCTCGTTGTTCCAGTGAAGACCGCCTGGACAAAACTGTTGCCGCAACTCTCCCGCAATAACACAGTGATAGTAAGCGTTGCAATTATTTGAATCAGCGTAGAAGTCACCGCTTTTGCAATTCGAGGGCTGTACCACTGGGTAGATCACTGCTGGAACGGGAATTGTGGTATGAGTTTGTCTTCCCGTAGTCCTAGTCGGCTCGCGGGGACGTTTCGTAGTTGAACTCCACCAGGGGACGGTGCTAGTAGCAGTGGTGCTTACAGGATTCGGATTTCTTGTAGTGCTGAACATGAGGCTACTGCTGTCCTCCCAGCTCAGCGAAGAAGTTGTATGATCGTGATTCTGTCCCCCAGAACCATAGCTACTAATTGTTGTCATTTGGGGCGGCATCGGAGTGACCAATAATGTAGGACGCTTACAGTTTGGATGAGCTGGTGGTTTCGACTCCAAGCGACCCAATTCTCTGTTAATGGCCCTAAGTAAAGGATAAGATTCACTGCAACAAAGGTTTCGGAAGTCATCAAGGTCAACGGTCCAGGCTGCCACTCCGGCAAAGTTATTGTTAGCCGCATATCGAGCCTTCGCTTGGGCACTGGTCGGATCTTCATATCCCACCCACTGGTCGTTTAGCATAGCATAAGGACCAAGTGTCAGGTTTAAATCCCGATCACTCATCCACTTGAACTTTTTTAGGCGCTGACAAATCTCGTAGTAAGCTAGCATTCCTGGCTGCTTTGTCCATTCACCGGCCTCTCCAGGTCCAGTAGCTGCCACGCCTGGGCCTACAAGAATTTGCTGCTCGTCTGCCAATGTGAAACTCTGCCCGTAAAACGGAATGCTCAATACAAGTTTTTCCCTTCGTGCCCCCATTTTTAGGAGTAACTGCATGGTGTAGTTTGTATTGTACTGCGGATACGTGTCCGATGATAAGCCGTAAAGTGGACTCACATGACCTGTGTTCTGTTCCCACGCTCCGTGGTAATCATAGGTCATTACTGTCATATAGTCTACAATGTCTGACAAAGCGGGAAAATCATAAGCTTCCGTTATAATCTCCTTGTATCCAGAGATGGACACTCCCAACTGAAATTTCGGATTAACACTCTGAAACTCGTTGCGCAGCTCACGCAGAAGCTTGGTCAGATTTGGCCTGTCGGTCGCAGGTCCCCTTGAGCAATCGCTCTGCCAGCACTTCGGGTAGTTCCAGTCTAGGTGCAGCCCGCTGAATCCATGACGTAATAAGAAGCTGCCCACACTGGATGCAAAAACACGTCGCTTAAGATTGTCACTAACTAAGCGTGAGTACTTGGAGCCGCTGGAGTCCGTCCATCCACCCAAGGCTATTAGTACTGGCACTCCCAGCGATGTCACCCGACGGTAATATTGGTTATCCAAGTCCACCCATGAATCGAATTCTCTAATGGTAAGGTGATCGGGATCTAGGGAGGCGAACGAATAGATAATAGCAGAACAGAGTGTAGGGTCAATCTGCTCAGGGACAAAATGAGCTACACCAGTTCGGTAAAATGCCCAGTTCGACATGTAACAAAGAACTTTTGTAGTCACTTTGAAGTCATTCCTGTTCACCAATTCCAAAGCTCCATAGGACTGCTGTAGGTTATTTTGTCCTAATACACCGTAAGACTGCAGCTCTGCGTACCGATCAAGTTTATCGATGGTCTTAACCGGTTCGATGTTCATCATTTTAAGCAACTCCTGATGCGGTGAGCCAGCTCGGTATGACTTCGTATAAAAGTCTTCTAAGCGTCCGGAGGCAATAAATGAAGCGTACTTATCGGAAATGCTCCAGGGATCTACATGTACATGTTGTGTTAACTTTTTACTTTTCAAGTCTACACCTACAATATCATCGCTAACACCATTAGAATATTTTGTGGAAAGCTCCATATGTTCCAGTCCATCTTCATCATTTGGCAATGACTCTATAGAATCACGTACAAAGGAACGTATATCAGGGTTCTGCCTCAGCTTAGACGTGTTGCTTTGATAAGGCGTTGGAATACTCTCCACAGCACTCCGCAGCGGTAAAAAAGCGTCCCCAAACTCAGGTTTTCCACTGTTACGGACTAGGAGTCTGGCGTCAGTATCCAAAGGCATGCTCTCTACCGCAGAACGAATGAATGTAGGCTTATAGTTGGATTTAACATTGACCTCCGGCTTATCCAGGGGAATATGGGCTTTTACGGCTATTGCCAAGACTACCTGTTACACAATATGAAACAGCAATGGGTTGGCATAAGTCATGTATGGGATGCAGGAGATGACTTACCACAAGCATACACGGGGTATTGAGCATTTTGAAACCTTTTATAGGACAATACAATTGTATTACACTTTACATGTAAGGAAAAGTAGATAATTAATGTATTAGTAAAAACTTCTTCGTCTTTTATTTTTGCATTTCATTCAATCGAAATCAGTTGCTTAACGATAAAGACACTCGTAAATTGTATTAAATGCAAGTCTATCCTTTGCTGCTTTAGGACGAATTTATTACATTGTATATATGTGTATAACAATATTTTAAAATGTTTTAAGAGCCATATTGGACAAAAATATGCCCTTAAATAAAATATATTTAAATATATCCTGAAGGCAAGCTCTAATATGTAAAAATGATTTGTTCTAAATTAACTTTTTGTTCTAAATAACTTTAACCCCTTACTCGAATAATAACGTTCATCTGTTTGTCCATGTAAACGTTAGAAAGTTGCGGATTCTAGGGAAGCAGATGCAACGTAAGTTAGTTTTTACTGCCTTGCAGATTCTGATTTCAGTCAGAAGCTTTCCTCACGGTGAAGGAAACTAGTCCCTCAGTTTTAAAGCCATCAGCATGAAACTTTCGCCAAACTCTTTTTTTTTAGTAGTGTATAAGTCGGAAGGGCCGGATTAGATTATTTCATATATCTGTCTTAAGGAAAATGGAAAAAATGGTAACTTTGTTATTCACACTTGAACACGGATATACATATAATATTATATGTATATATATTGTACGTAAAACAATTGGACCGCTGTAGCACATGTATTGTCAAACATGGGTCTGCCTATATTTAAAAATAAACAACTCTTGAGCTTTAGAGATATAATTCTGGAAAAATACCACGAACTCCTACGTGGGTTCATCGCTTCAACAACGATGAAAGCGGTCGTATCGCATTTTCTTGTAGATAAGGAATGCAGTGCAGTGGAAAATTCCCGCACTTACAATCCGTTCCCATCTTTGGGGAACAAATGGCCACTGCGTTGGTCTAGTTAGAGATAATATTAGAACATGTAAATTTCATATTAGTTACCTAAGCTAGGACTTAGAGAAAAAAATTCAGTTTGAAATATCAACTCAACAAATGTAGACGTTTGCTTATTTTGCAGCCTCTTTACATTTGTTGTTTCTAGTCATAAAGTATTCTTTCGACATTATAAAAATTCGGTTTTAATTTGATTAAAACCAGACTACAAATCTATGCAGCTGTGTTAAAAATAACAAAAACAAGAGAGAATACTATAGTCGAGTTGCTCGGCTATCAGATACCCGTCACTCAGCTAGTAGAAGTACAAACGAGAAATTTAAACATTTTTTGGAACGTCGGTAGAAATTGCGAAAAAAATTAATAAAATGAAAAATAATTTGTATGTTTTTAAAAAGTGTGGGCTTGCAGTTTTGAGCGGTTTGTGGGCAAATATTTTTATGGCAAATTGATAGAAATTTACAAGACTAATAAAGAAATGGAAAAATATTAAAACATTTTTCAAAAGTGGCAGTTTGGGCGGCTTGTGGGCGGTTGAGTGGACGTGGCAAAAATATTTTTGGCAAATCGATAGAAATTTACAATTAAAACGAAAATATATCAAAACGGTTTTAAAAAGTGTGGACGTGGCAGTTTTGGGCGGTTTGTGGGCGGTACAGTGGGAGTGGCAAAACGATTTTTAGGAAATATATAGAAATTTACAGGACTAACAAAAGATTTAAGAAATATCAAAACATTTTCCAAATGTGTGGGCGTGGCAGTTTTGAATTTCTATTCGAGCGTCGATCTCCCAATGGGATAGCATTTCCAAATTGTATACCATTCGGTCATATAACGGAAACTACGTTTGGAGGTAACGTGTCGAAGGCGGAATTGATGCCGATTACTTAAACGAGAAACGAAAGCTGGCAAAAAACGTCAATAGGGGAAGACGACGAGTTAATTGATAGACTCATTCTCGGAATTCCAACTGAGAATTGGCTCACTCAGGCCAAGCAGTGTTTCGAAAATTCTGGTAGGATGCTCAGTTGCTAACGTAATGCTTTCGGCAAGGGCTGCTGGACTGAGCAAGAGCCAAACTGCAAAGAGTGACCCGATAAATAAGGAGACGCAGTTCTGCAACTACAACGGGAGAGAAGACTGGCCAAAGGACTGCATCAAGCCGAAGAGGACTCCTTGGATCGTGGTCTGGATGTGGCGCGTTGGATCACTTCATCAGAGAGTGCCCCCTAAATAAGAAGAATGGTGTAATTAATTACGTAAGATTGTTCAAAATGTTTAAAAAAAAAAAACGTAATTAGCCAATTATTATAGCACGCCTAATAGATTCAGGAAGTCCAGTGTCTTTTATTAAAAATTGCATATGTACCCAATATATTAAAATATAACCTCAAGGTGAATATTTTAAATAAAAAATTTGAAATGAATTTAAAAAACAAGATTTAAAAGTATTAATATAAAAAACAATATTTTGAAAGTAAATGGTCAGTTAATACATCAATAGAAATATTAGGAAATCAAAAGAATGGATATGTAGTATGTATATGTATATGTAGTATGTATAAATTAATTTCGTTTTGGAACGCATTTACCAAATTTATCTATTTATACCATAAAGCTAGACACTATAAGTTGCATTAAGGCAGTAAGGTCTTTAATATCTTTCTTTGGTGTTCCTTCTCGATTGATCGCTGATCAAGGTCGTAGTTTTGCTAGTACAGCGTTTCGTGATTTCTACTCAGCACAGAAAATAGAGTTGCATTTCGTTGCCATAGGTGCTAGTTGTGCCAATGGCCAAGTAGAGCGAGTCATGAGTACTCTCAAGTCCATGCTAACTGCAGTTGAATCTGGCTAGGGATCTTGGCAGGATTCTTTATGTGAAATTCAACTGGCTCTTGAAAGCACACCCAATAGAGTGACTAAAGTTAGCCCATTAGAAATACTTATTGGCAAAGAAGCAAGGCCGTTTGGTCTTACACCTATTGTAGACAATGAAAATACTGTCAATATTGAAAAAGTTAGGGAAATAGCAAAATGTAACATAAAAAAAAATGCCAAAAATTTATAAAGAAGGATTTGACAAGAATAAAGCTACTGTTGTGAGACACAAGGTTGGTGACCATGGTCTACTTAAAAATGAAGAGCGGCATTAGACCAAACTAGGTCCTAAGTTTAAAGGAGATAGATGTAAGCTCAAAGCATTGAAAAATAATCGAATATATATATAAATATATATATATAAATATTCTCATGAGTTTTTGCGACGTATGCCTGAGAAGGGGATTACCACAGAACTAGAAGATGAAGGGGCAGAAAAAGACGCTATGAATCAAGCCAGTGAGGGCTGCGATATGAATCAAGCCAATGAGGGCTGTGATCTTGAAATTTATTAAGATTTTGTAAACCTTCGGGTCGGTTCGGGAAACGCCTTTCTCTTCAGATGGGTGCCCGAGTTATGTGGTTCGCCATTTTGTTGCAGATTAGTTCAAATTCCGGAGACGATTGCTGGTGTTTGTTAGTTGGCCGGCTTATAGATTGCGTCAACTGTGTGCCATGTATGTTGGTTTGTTGAGTTGTAAGCTGTTTGCTAGGCTAATAAGAATATGGACTGGCCGGTTTGATAAACTGTGCGCTAGTGGAAGAAATGAATGTATTGTATGTATACCCGTTTCTCGTAGAGTAAAAAGGGTAAGGGACTCAAAGAAAGGCCAGCCCCTTTAAGCGTTGCTAAGTTAATCTTGGATCTGAAGGTAGCAAAAATAATTAACTCTTGTTTCCCCCTACCAAAGGTAAGGAACAGAGTATAAAATTAAAAAAGCAAAAAGATACACAAGAATATTTTATGTTTTAAAAATAAAACAACCACCTTATAGTCTAAATAGCTAAAGGCTGCTTTGTAACCATAATAAATTATGGTCTGGCATGCTTGAGACAAAAAAAAACACAAAATCATCGTTAGCATCGACGTCAACTAGAGAAAAGGAAGAAGAAACCAGGAACCTGCCAACGACGCATCGCCAACGATGCCTCGCAAACGACAACGCCAACGACACAACTCACGAACGCATCGCCATCGCCAAAAGATAAGCTAAATTTTTTTTTTAATTTTACTGTAATATTATACAAAAAAAAAAAAAAAAGATTTTTATGATGTCAGAAAAAACAATAGAGTGTCTAAAAAAGCAGTCCGAAATTATTTTGGAAATAAGAAAGTTGGAAATAAAACCAATTTTAAGTGAGAAAGATTTTTTTAAATTAGAAGAACTGCAAAAATTATTCATCAATTTAATTCAATGCCATAAATTTAAAATAATGAATCCAGCAGAACGGCCTGACTGGGTAAGAAAAAATCGGATTTGCCTAAGATGTCTGAAGCATCCGTTTAATAAAAAATGCACAAGCGAGCAGCTCTGTTCGATTTGTCGAAAACCTCATCACACGTTACTTCACTTTACAGGTAATAATTCAGAAAAAGTGAATACGTTTAGAACAACTGGGCAAGCCTTGTTAGCCACGGCTTTGATTAAAGTGAAGTCAGGAAATGCAGGTTTTCAAAAATTAAGAGCTTTGATTGATAGCGGTTCTCAAAGAACAATCATTTCAGAAGAGTCTGCACAGATTCTAAAATTGAAAAAATTTCGTTCACATACGGAAATAAGTGGAGTATCTTCTACAGGAACGTGCATCTCCAAGCACAAAAAAAATAAAAAGTTGTCCAAAAAATTTGAAAATCATTCTTCCAACACTTAGGAAAGCGCTTCCAGTCAGCACAATTAATGTTGATCAGAAAAAATGGAAGAGTTTTAAATTAACCGACCCCGATTTTAATAAATCTGGTCGTATTGATTTCGGGTGGATAGTTTCTATATGTAAAAAATCCAAAGGAAAGAAACTATTGTACCTACAACGATAGAATTAAAAAATGTAGATCGCTATTGGGAAGTTGAGGAAAACGAAAAATTTGACATCGAATCGGAATTATGGGAAGATAATTTCATTAAAACCACAACAAAAGACGCAGATGGGCGATACGTTGTGTCTATCCCATTTAAACAAGATGTCACCTTATGAGATTCAAATAAGCAAGCAATGGCTCGTTTTATAAATTTGGAGAAGAATTATAAAATAATAAAAAACTTAAGGCTGATTATTCTAAATTTATGAAAGAATATATCGAGTTAGGACACATGGTCAAAGTAACTAATGATGGTAAGTATTTTTTACCCCAGCAGGCTGTTATCAGAGATTCATGTCTGACGACCAAGCTGAGAGTAGTTTTTGATGCTTCATCAAAAACTTCAAACAATACAAGTTTGAACGATATAATGTGAATTGGTCCACAAGTTCAAAAAGATATTTTTGACATTATTGTTAAGTGGAGGAAATGGGAATTTGTTGTTTTTGCGGACATTGAAAAAATTGTACCGTCAGATTCAAATAAATGAAAATGACCAAAAATAGCAATATATTTTATTGAGAAATTCTCCAGAAGAAAAAATTAAAAATTATAAACTAACAACAGTCACTTATGGTACGACATCTGCACCATACTTAGCTACTAGGGTTCCGTTGGACATACCAGATAAATGTCAAAATACAAATATAAGTGAAATAATAAGGAACGATTTTTACATGGACGACCTAATGACTGGAGCCGATTCTGTAGAAGACGCCAAAAATGTTGTCCAACTAATTTCAAACGAATTACAAAAAGTAGGACAACATTTAAGAAAATTGATATCTAATAATTCAGTAATAATATCAACAGTAGAGGATACTGGGGATAAGAAGGTCTTAGTATTATTGCAAATGAGAGTGTTAAAACTCTTGGACTTCAATGGGAACCACAAAAGGATTTATTTAAGTTTAAAGTAAGTTGCGGGTCATCCAAATTGACAAACAAAGGATAGTACTATCGATATTATCTAAAATATATGATCCTTTAAGATGGTTGGCTCCCGTGACTAGTTTAGGAAAGCTTTTCATTCAAAAACTTTGGATAAGCAGCAGAAGATTTGAAATACTGGTAAGTATATAAGGAAAATTTATTACATTTAGAAAATATTCGAATCAAAAGATGGATTAATTCTAGAAATGGCATAAGTATTCAGCTACATGGATTTGCTGATGCCTCAGAAAAAGCATATGCTGCAGTCGTGTATGCTGAAGTAGGAGATGCTGTAACTATAATAGGTGTCAAAAGTAGAGACAATCCTATAAAAAATAGAAAAACTATCCCTAAACTGGAACTGTGTGCCGCTCATTTGTTAACCCTACTGATCCAAAGAATAAGGGAGGCATTAACCAGTAAGGTAGAAATTTATGCTTGGAGTGATTTCACTATCACGTTGGCATGGATCAAGAGTAGCAAAAGTAAGGTTAAATTTATCAGACGAAGAACAGATAACATTCGAAAACTAGCCAACACTGAATGGAATCATGTAAGGTCTGAAGAAAGTCAACCGATATAGCATCTAGGGGAAATGATTCAAAACAATTGACAATTGAACTCCTCAGAGTAGGAGTATGACTACAAAACTGCGATGCAGAATTCGATCTTAAACATCCAATAATTTTAGATAAATTTCATATATCTTACTTGATAATTAAATATGCTCATAAGGAGCATCTCCTTACATGGAGGAATAAACCTTATGCGTAATTGTATTCAAAGAATGTATTGGATGTTTAGGTTAAGAAATTCGTTGTTCCTAAAAGAAAAAAGTTACCTTAAGATATTAAAGGCGAAAAGTAAAAATAATAATAATAAATTTAGTCTAACCTTTCAACTGTAAATTTTAAGATATGCACCTAGCCTTGCTGGCCCTTTGGCAAAATGTTCACACATGAACACGGATATACATATGGTATTATATGTATATATATTGTACGTAAAACGATTAGACCGCTGCATCACATGTATTGTCAAACATGGGTCTGCCTATATTTAAAAATACACAAATAAAAATACCACGAACTCCTGCGTGGGTTCATCGCTTAAACAACGGTGCAAGCGGTTGTATCAGTGGAAAATTCCCGCACTTACAATACGTTCCCATGTTTGGGGAACAAATGGACACTGCGTTGGTCTAGTTAGAGATAAGATTAAAACATGTAAATTTCATATTAGCTACCTAAGCAGGATTTAGAGAAATAAAATTCAGTTTGAAATATCAACTCAACAATTGTAGACGTTTGCTTATATTGCAGCATCTATACACGTTGCTTAAAAAAAAATGTTCTTACTCTGTATACATCGGATTCTTGGCAATGCATAATTTCAATTTGATCCAAATCTAATAACCAAAATAAGCAAAATCATAACTGTCAAAAATTTATAAAAATCTGACAGATTTAGAATAATAATAAATAATAGACAACAAGAGATACCCATAGCTCAGCTAGTAAGAGGAGTAAGAAGAGAACTTATAAAAAAATTTGCAAACAAAATAATAATGTAGAAAACACTTTTAATATTTTCAATAATTTGTGGCGTGACAATTTATTGAGCGGTAAAAAAAAAATAAAACATTTGTGAACAACTTTTTGTAGATGTCATAGTTTCAGCGGCTTGCGAGCTTGTGCATACTTAATACTAATATTTTTACTATATGACAATTTTAATTGTCATGCCCTCACTTTTAAAGCTTTTTGTTTTGATTTTTTGATAGTTTCGTTGTAATTAATCATATATTGTTCTAATAGGTATACCCTAGTTTTAATACCCCTCACTCGTAGAGTAAGAGGATACACTAAATTCGTTAAAAAGTATGTAACTGGCAGAAGGAAGCGTTTATAAGGTCCGCCCATATGAACGTCGATATCTCAAGAACTATAAACGCTAGGATGTTGAGATTAAGCATTAAGCTTTAAGAGACATAGACGCAACGCCCACAACACGCCCGAAGCTGTCACGCCTACATATTTGAAAAATGTGTTAAAATTTGTAATGTTTGCTATTTGTCTTTTAAATTTCTATCGGTAAGCCAAACTTTTTTTGCCACGCCCATTCTAACGCCCACAAACCGCCCAATACTGCAACGCCCACAGTTTTTTTGAAAAATGTATTGAAATTTTTAAATTTTTAATTTTTTTTTTTTATATTTTTATCGATATGCTAAAACAAGTTTCTCATAAGCCGCACATAACCACCACGGCCACACTTTATTTATTTTTTTAAAATTGTATTATTTTTGTGCCGATTTCTATCGATACGCCAAGAACATTCTCGTTGAACAGTTTAACATTCTCGTTCGCAATTTCCATTAGCTAAGTAACGGGTATCTAAAGTCGAGAAACTCGAGACAATAGCGCTTTTTTTTTGTTTTTTTCATTAAATAGACAACTAGTGCAAAAAGTTATTGTCTTTTCCAGACCCAAACGGTTTCCAGCCGCGTCCCAAGCATTGACTCTGATTTACTCGAAAATAAATTGTTTTTTTAGAATGAGTTTAACTCTTCTTAATTCATAACAATCAAAAATAATAGTTATTACACAAACAAAATAGTTAGTGGTTTAAAGAATAAAAATAATAAGGTCTTACTCACGTAATATAAATTCTAAATCATGGCTGCTTATCCGTGTTGCTTTAGTTCTTAACTATAAATAAATAAATTATTTAAATATTTTTATATTAGTTATATTAAACTTGTGCGCCTGATAATTATGATTAATACTTAATTATAATAAGACATAAAAGACTATTGAAATAAGAATACTAGATTTTGCCTCCTTTTGGTTATTACCATACAAATATTTTTTCGTAACTTATTTTCTTTTCCGAATACATATGTATTAGGCTAATATGAACCGGTTTGTTTATTTGGTGTTAAATTCATTTTGTATAATTTTTTGTGATTCCAGACAATTTACGTCAACGAATCGATTTATAACAAGAAGAAATAAGAAGCGTATGGAAGAATTCAAAAAAAAATAAATAAATAAAAAGAGGTTTAACAAGTTTTGAGTTAATGAGGCAGGGAACCAAGTCGGGTTTTGGTTGTTTGTGTTGAGTTCATTGAACGCCAAGAACATTGAATGGTGTTCATATCCTCGTTTTGCTTTCTCGATGAAATGACTGAGAATACGCACTTTATATTTTCTTTTTGTTGTTGATCAAGTGATTAAATATTGTATTAACTTGGCTTCCATTACAAACTTTTATTTTGCAAGTATCCACTATTTCTTATGTTTCTACGTATGATTGTAGACATTTTCATTGGCAGTAACTTTTCTATAAAAGTACATTTGCCCTCAGGTCACGCTTACAAACTATAGGCACACTTTTAGAACAAATATACCAATTCCTTACTTTTCTATGCTGACACTTACTCAGTTGCTCCGATAACAAGCAACCAACCTTTCACACGTGCGATCAATATAAAACTGTAGGTGTTTGAGCTGAGGACGCTTCTATTTATAAAAAAAAAGAAGCCAGGAGAGCGAAACATTACTGATTCGAAGAGTTCTATGTATCTTCCAACGAAAGCTGGTATCACAGCTACTAGTGTCCTTACTTAACTGGGTGGTTCCATCCACCAACTATGAGAAATAGGCAAGTATGTTGCAGGACGCTCTGTCAAGGCCTTTTATCATAAAGTTACTCATATTGACGATACAAGAACCAACAGCCAAACCAACAGAAAATAACAGCCTTATATGATAGTCACTTTAAATAACAGCAAAACATTGTGGCCACGCCCACTCTGAAGCCCAAAACTGTCACGCCCATACAGTTGTTTTTATACCCGTTACTCGTAGAGTAAAAGGGTATACTATATTCGTTGAAAAGAATGTAAAAGGCAGAAGGAAACTGTCACGCCCACACTTTTGAAAAATTTTTAAGTTTTTTTTTAATAATATTATTTTCCCAATTTCTACCGATATTCCAGAAAATTTTGAAATTTCTCGTTTTTACTTCCACTAGCTGAGTAACGGGTATCTGATAGTCGGGGAACTCGAGTATATCATTCTATCTTGTTTTTTTAAATTTAATAGTTGTATTTGCCAATTTCTAAAGATATGTCAAAATATGTTGTACACGTTCACTCACCCCTGGCGCTCAAACCGATAATGCACTATTAAAATTTTTTTGTAATAAACACTTTTGTTGACAAATTCTTAGATAAAGAGCTAAATTTTTTTGCCTTTTTGTATGGCAGTCTTCCAAGATAAGACCAAGATAGAATGCGTACTTCTGCCTGAAACCTCTATATGGCGCCTATTTATATTTGTTACTAACCTAGAATTTGTAGCGTTATCCCTTTTATCGTATCATAAGCCTTAAGCAATTAAATTTAAAAATCTACCAAGAAGAATTTTTTCAGAGAGTCGTCAAATTTTAAAAATTAAATATCGTTTAACACTTAAACACTTATCTTGTTACCCATCTTATCTTATTATTTTATTATTAATTTGATTAAAAATTGTAATTTGTAACCCTATATATTTAACTGGGGCTAGTCCGGAAAGAATTTTATAGACAATATGTACTACAAGTATATGATTGAAAATGATATAAAGTGCATTTCAGATTCATTTACATTGAAAGGCTAAAAAGACGCAACAACGAACAACCGAGGAAAGACGCAAAGAGAATCTTAACAAGAAAGTAAACTTGATTCGAAAAGCAAAAGCTTAAATACCCTTGTAATAATTATATATTTGAAGAAAACTAGTGCATAGGAGCATTTTATGATAAAAAAAACAACGAAACTATGATTTTTTCAAATATTTGTAATTCATCTTGCGACTTCCAATGCCTGCTATATGATATAGTGGTCTGATATTAATGAAAATAAAACCAGAATGGTATATTGTATTGTAACATATTTGTACCATATATTGGTACATATTTTTTTAATTTCTGAATATATCTACCCTGCAATAGAAAGAATAAATATGTAGCTCTAGGTCTAAGAGCTGGATATTACCGGAAGAACTCACGCAAATACTTCACATTAATTTTATAAAATTGCTAGTTTTTGGTCTATTTATTATACAAATAATTTAATTAAACTTATTCTGTTAATAAACGAATGTTTCAATTGTGGCGCGAAAATAAATAAAAGTAAGCAATGAGCCATCGCTTATTTTTTGTTCGAAAATGAGATTCGAACAATATGACACCTTCAGCCGTTTGCTGGTTTTTGAAGCTACGAAAATCGGTATGAAACAAGTCTGTTATTTATGTGGATCATTGATAAAGGGGTTTGACTGGTTATAGAGGCTGAAGCGATTTACGGAGCACCCCTGTATATTAAGCTCTTTATTTCTCTCTTTTTATACGCCTTTTTTCTCTGTTACGTTCTATTCCATTAATAAAAAAAGACAGATATCCCTTACTCAGCTGGTGGGAGTGCGAACGAGAACTTTTAAACATTGTTTAGATATTTAGAAATTAGCAGGAATAATAATAATATGAAAATATATTGTTTACATTTTAAAAAAAAATTCGTGGAAACTTAGATCGGGTTGTGGGCAACATTTGGAAACAAACTTGTACTGCTTCTGTGTCTCTGGAGTTCCTTATACCAAGGCGTTTATACGAACATGGCCTAATCGACTCTGTTGGTGATCGTGATCAAGAATATATTTACATCAGTGGGGGTGGCCATGTCAGTCTGTCTGTACAACTGTGCAACCGATTTTCGATCTGAATTTTCTGGATGATGGCCAATTGAATTTATTTTGCTCGCATTGTAGCCTTTCATACAGATCTTCGTGAAGTAAGTTGAACTTACTTAAAGTGTCAATGAGAGCAATGCAATTTTCGTTAGCGAGAGTAACTTCCTTGCTAGTGAAATTACTATTTTAGCACACTCGATGGGTGTTCTCTTTGTTGTTCTCTGTGTTTCTTTTTAATCAAAATTGTTCGAAATATGTCCGAACTGATTAAACTTAGGGCATTTTGTGCCTCGTTACATGTTATTGCAAATTCAATCGAATGCTTGATAGATTTTATTTTTTACCACAGTTATAACATCTTAACGTTCTTCTTAAAGGCTGAAACCAGCTTGTCATCACTTCGCTTAGTTTTCTCGAGGTCGTACCCTTTCTCTCTTTTGTTCTTAGTGACGTGACATTTTAGCTTATCTTTGAACTCGCTCATATTTCTTGCTCCGAAAATAAGATTTTTGTTGATTATATACTGAATTAAAATTGAGTAAAGAATATCACTATGAACGGCCAAATCTTTCATTCGGTACAAGTAAGCAAAACAAATTCATCATTGGCTTTTGCTGAATTTCTCGTGAATTTGCTTGCTGTTAACTACAGTTTTGAGTGCATTCAATTCGTCTTTCACTCAAAAAAGTTTGTCTGTTGCCCTTAGCGACTTTTTTGTGAATATTAACTTCTGCTCATCGTTTCAGGACATTATTGCCAACTGATCTTCGAGCTCAGATAATCTTGATTACATCGCGTCAAAATGTGTCCTCCATGTTACTGTAGTGTTTGCATTTTCTTTGCTTTTTGGCCTCGTTTCGAGAGCTCCTTCCGCTTTCAAATTATTCATCCTCTTTTTCGTCGTCAAATCATTCTATCGAAAAGCCTATTTGTTATTAGGTTGGAAAATATAATATATGAAAACCTACGACATCCACGTTATACGTTATCTTTAAGATCCAAGTCAAACCTGGCCAGTACACAGTGGGCCAGGCTGCCCAGTTAGCGGAACTTTAGAAATAACTGGAGCAAACAAAAACAGACTTGACTGTAAATTTATAATTTGGACTTTTGATAAATTTATTATATATTTCTCATCAGATATTAATCGACATCGGATGAATCTGACGAATCTGATTTATTTCAATTGTTTTCGAAATTAATCAAAAGACCAGTTTTATCAAAATTGAATTCTTTGCAACTAGTGTTAGAAGTTTTCAACATAGCCGTTATTCATCCTCCATTGTATTACTCCTTTTGTCCTTACCGGAATGGCTTAGTCAAGTGTTTCTGAAATCTTTGTTCCTGGCTTCAAGTGCTTCTTCAGACATTCTACCAATAGGAACTGTTGATAATGTCTGCTCCGTGTATTAAAACTTTGTGCACAGAGGACAGCATATAAAACCAAGGATATTTTTCTACAAAGATTTCAGCTGTTTCGTTTGAATAAATTTGTATTGACTTGGTGTCCGCCAGCCATCACCCTTAAGATCACACTTAATCGGTGTATGAGTTCTTCACAAACTCCAGTAATGCCAGCAACCCATCTGATCACTTATCTGGATTTAATTGGAATGAATTGTATTTCTGATTTTTTTGCTTCTACCTTGTCCTTGTCTTCGTTACGAACTTTCCATTTTGGTTGGTCTGTAAGCAATATATAAGATACACTCAAAAAACCGTATTCATGCATGCAGAGTTAATAGTCTTATATGCTCAGACGGATATTGTCAAAAAAAATACTGTATTTAAATATTTAAAAATGTGACTTTTGTCCCACTAGAAAAATCATCTGGCCCACTGTGCAGTATCACCAGTGCCAGTGTGCATTGGCAAAATAAATAAATTTTAGGACGTCAAAATATGGTTTAAATTCGCAGTCTCTTTTTTGCAAAGGTTTTTTGTCTTTTGCAATTTCATTTCACACTTGTATTTGGTTATCTTTTGTCGTTTTCCACATCATTTACATAAAATTTATTTATGAGTTTGTTATGTGGCTAAAAACTGCAAAAATAATGGATGCATGCGTGAAGAAAATTAAAAAAAAAATTGTAAATTGAAAAGATCTTATTTTTGTTGATCTTTTCGCTCACAAGATTTCGCGTGTTCGCCCCACCAAATTTATTTTAAACGTGATCACCCGTTACCAGTAACAACACTTAGCAACTCTTGATTCCTTGATCTTTATTTGTCTCTTTTTACGCTTTGATTTGATTTTTCGGTCTCGGTTTCTTCCTTAGCGCTCGGCCTGCTTCTATAGGCCTCCTTTAACCGTTATTCACCAGTATCACCAGTCCCCGGGTCCAAAAGTCCACGGTTGTACCGTATGCCTGATCCAAAGTTCAGCTTGCTTCCTTTAAATCGGCACGCAGACACTTTGTTCTACACGTCCTCATCCACGGATTTAGTTTCTCCAAACTCTCTTTCTCCAAATATTCCGTTTCGCACTGCCGTTACTACGCTATGATTTGTTCCGCAGTTGACATCTGCATTTGTGCGGAGTAATATACTCCTCACAAGGTTCACTGATATAATCACTGTCAAAGTACTTGAAAAACCAGGTTCTATTATTATTGATAGGGGATTTATAAAAGCCATTGAGATGACCAATTGTTGTTTTTTGATATTTTTATTTGAAATCAATACGAAAGTCAGTTTTAGCTGAATTTAAATTGATCTTCCATCTTTCGCGTCGTTAATCGACTTTCTTATGAAAGCCGCTCTCGTCTTCTTTCTCGTGGTTCTCCTTTCGTTTTCGTCAATACTCATTGAAAAGTATGTAACAGGCAGAAGGTAGCATTTTCGACCATATAAAGTATATATATTCTGGATCTGTCCGTATAAACGCCTCGATCTCAGGAACTACAAAAGCTAGAATGTTGAGATTAAGCATGCAGCTTCCAGAGACATAGACGCAGCGAAAGTTTCAAATGTTGCCACGCCCACCCTAACGCCCACAAACCGCACAAAACTGCTACGCATACGCTTTTAAAAATGTGATATTTTTTAATTTTTTTATATCGTTTGAAAATTTCTATAAGCTTGCCAAAAAAGTTTTTCTTACGCTCACAAGCTGCCCAAGACAGTCACGCCCACGCTTTTGAAGAATGTTGTGATATATTTTCATTTTTATATATTATTTTTACATACGTGTATCTTGGAATGTTTTGATAAGAACATTTGGAGCTGCACACATATCCGCTTACGCAACACTCGTCAACAAAGGTACTTGGTTTCGCACGAGCGTCCGGTTGCGAAACATACGTTGCACCTGCATAACATAAGAATGCAGACGTAGCGTCTGCCCAATTGCCGTGAGAATCATAGAGCCAGCGAGTGCAGCAAAAATCAAAGCAGAGCAGCACCAACGCCAGCAGCAAAGGTGGGCAGGCGATGTAAGGTAGGGACAAACTTGTCAAATTAAAATCAGTTCTGTTTTTGCGATTAATCAATAAAGACCTTATGGTCATAACACTAAATTAAATATCGGTCTTCAGACGTTGGTCGCAGACAACTGGTTCGGTGGTGCTGGAAGAGCTACCCCAGTAGATCAGCGAAAAGGAAGACTAACTGCCACCCACTCCAGGATGTATTTTATAATGTATTAACAATTGAAATTCTAAAACAAAAGGATTAAACTTTAAAATAAAAAGAGGGAAAAAAAAAAAAATAAATAATTAAAATCAAGCATTTTTTAGAAATACTGAAATTCAAGTAAAAAGTTAAAATAAATTTAAGTAAAGTAAATAAATTCAAATATCGTTCTTAAATATTAATTTAAATACAGATATCTAAGAAAACTAAAATAAAAATTAAATAAAAATTAGAAAAAAATCAATTTAAAAAGAAATAATTGTTAAAATTAATCATTTTTAGAAAAAAACTTCTTAAACCTTAATACATCAAAAAATTTTTATTAATTAAAAACATTTAACAGAAATTACAAATTATACATTTTTTTTTTAAAGAACTTCATTGTCAAGAACAATCATTGTCATACTGCAAAGCAATCGAAACCTGCAATATCATTATTTTTTAATTTTTGCCAATTCCGCTCACTTATTTTTGCTACTGCCGAACTAAAACTTAAAAAGAAAAAAATGCTCATCCAAATAACCTTGTAAGACCCCCATTTTGAACGCACCTGCAAACCAGCAGCAGAATCAAGTCCATACCATCAATATGGCTGGTCTGCAGGATGAAATACGGGTAATGGTACAGAGAATGATAGAGAAAAGGTTAAATCCAGGGGTCCCTCAATTAGTGTACCAACCAGTAAACATCGAGGGGAACAACATGAATGAACTGGACAGAATTCTAGATGAATTCTTCCAGACAAGCAGGAGAATTCAGTTCTTGGAAAAAAAGTGTAGAACGAATCTTGCAAATTTATTCAACAACAGCCGGCTCACCTAGGTACTATGGGATTCTTAACGTCGTCAGGGACAAGATCGTGGGAAATACTGACTCGGTTTTTGAATCATATCAAACCCCCTTAAACTGGACGGCTATCTTGAAATGCTTGACGACTCATTACGCTGACAAACGAGATGTCACTACACTCGAGTACCAAAAGACGTCTCTAATACAGGGCAACCAGACGGTATCAGAATTTTATCAACGCGTCTATACTCACTTGTCGATAATTTTGAATAAAATTACCTGTATGGAAATGACCAGAGATTCAATGGATCTTTTTGCTACGTCGTATCGAGACAAGGCCTTGGACAACTTTGTTAGAGGTCTCAACGGCAATTTACCATGATTATTGGGATCCAGAGAACCAGATGACTTACCATCGGCTCTCCAGTTATGCGAGAAGTTAGAAAATCAAAAGTTCAGAATTAATTACGCCAATAATAATCAGGCAATTCCAGAAAATTCAACGGTCCTCCTGGACCAGCACCACCCTTGCCAAGAAGAAACATACAACCGAAATCTCAAACATCTAGGTAACAGTTCTTACCCCAATTGGCCTATATGCCACAAACTCCTTGATGGGCTTATAACCCACCACAGCAATATTACAGAAGTAGTAACCAACCACAGGGAAACTACGTGGAGGGGTCCACGCCCATCGGCTCCAAAGCCCCAAGCACGGCCGGAACTAATGGATATGGATCAAATGACATGGATTAATGACACCATATATAAAAGACCATTGGCACAGCAGACATTTGAACAGGCTGACAAAAGACAAATGAACTTCCATGTGACAACTGAGGACGAACAGCAACACCTGGAAAACGCAGAACAATATGTGTCTGAAGTTGAGGGAGCATCAGCTTCCGAATATAGTGGGGCACAAGAATATGATCAAGAACAAGAGATAAACAACAACGAACCATTGGAATCCTACTTCGTTGGTCTTAATTTTTCAGAGTAACATCCTCCTCCTTACCATACATAAACTGTGGGTTCGGTGAGCGAGGAATAATCAAAATGCTGATGCAGGCTCCAATAAAAATTACATACACCCAAAATATGCATTAAATCCAAAAAAAAATTAAAAACCTTTCCATGTAAGATCTGTTGGTGGCACCGTTTTAGTGGCTCACCACGTAATAGCCAACCCGTTCGGATTCAAAAACAGTAACCTCAAATCTTTTCTCTTGCCAGCACTCGAGTCCTTTGAGGCGCAGATAGGAAATGACACAATAAGAGATGTAGGAATAGACATATTTTCAAGCGAAGGATTCATAGTGATAGCAAACAAACTAAAAATTAAATTAATTCAACAATCCCACGAGAAGTAAACAATCTCCGACTAGAACACGCCAATAACACTCAAAAACAAATTATGAAAAAGATCTGCTCAGAAATATTAACGTTTACAACAAAAGTGGTAGCAACAATTAGAAGTACTAACATCGACCCTATCCTTTCAAGACACTATCCTTATTCAGAAGCACTCAGGAAAGAAGTAGGGAAACAAATACAGGAGCTACTCGAAAATGGAGTCATAAGACCATACAGCTCGCCCTACAATTTTTCGATATGGATATGGATATACCTAAGAAGGTAGATGCAGAATGGTGATTGATTATAGGAAGACATTAATCTTGTCCTTGCACAGTTAGGAAAAAACAGGTTATTTTCCGTTATAGATTTAAAAAGCGGTTTCCATCAGATTCCACTAAGGAAACCCGACCTAGAGAAAACTGCGTTTTCAGTGAATCAGGGTAAATATGAGTTTACGAGATTACCATTTGGGCTCAAAAACGCTCCCTCTATATTTCAAGGGGCACTAGACGATATACTTGGAGGCAACGTCGGTGTAAGGTGCTTCGTCTATATAGACGACATCATCATATTTAGCAACACAGAAGAACAGCATGCAAGCGACATTAGTAAAATTTTCTGAACTTTAGAAAAGGCAAATATGAAGGTTCAGTTGGACAAATGCGAATTTTTCAAAAAAGAGGTAGAATTCCTGGGATTTTTGATAGCAGACGGTGGAATTAAAACAAATCCAGAAAAAGTAGGAGCTATCGCAGAATTCCCTATTCCCAAGACACTTAAACCCTTCGATCCTTTTTGGGACTTTCAGGGTTTTATCGGCGTTTCATAAAAGACTACGCAAAACTGGCTAAACCCCTTCCAGCCCTTTTAAGAGGGGAGGAGGGCTGAGGCCGAATCTCCAAGACTGCCTCAAACAAAACTCGTTTAAGTCTCGATAGGAATGCAATGGACGCTTTTATGAAGCTAAAGAAAACTCTTGCATCTGAGGAAGTTATGTTAATTCACCCTGACTTTAAAAAATAATTCCAACTGACAACGGACGCCTCACACTATGCAATAGGAGCAGTATTGTTTCAAGAAGATAGACCTATAATGTTTATTTCAAGAACTCTAAGTAAAGCCGAAGAGCACTACGCTCCAAACAAAAAAGAGATCCTTGCCATCATATGGGCGGTACTCCGCAATTATCTTTACGGTTCCACTAAGGTAAAGATTTTCACAGACCACGAATCACTCACGTATGCCACAAGTCCCAAAAGTAGGAATGACCAAATGAACCGCTGGAAAGCAATCCTTGAAGAATATAATCATGAACTTTTACACAAGCCAGGAAAATCAAACGTAGTAGCAAACGCATTAAGTAGACCACCCATTCAACCAAACGACAAACAAACCCATTCACCTCAACGGTTCACAGTAGTAACAGCTCGCCAGAAAGACTAATTCCAATGGCTACGGAGCCACAAAACGTTTTTAAGAATCAAATAATACTGAAAATAGAAAAACCAGGCCTCTTATAAATTTGAATTAATTTTTCCAAGCTATCATAGACATACCATATAGGAACCCTCATTCGATGTGGAAAAACTCGTTGAAATCTTAAAAAAACGATTAAACCCTTCTGTTATAAATGGACTTCACTCGGACGAACCCACCTTAGACCTCCTACAGGAAATATAACGGCAGCATTTTAGTAAATTCAGGTCCAGATTTTCATCAAAAATAGAACTGACCTGACGGACGAAACGGATCAGGAAAATAGAATGATTAACGAACACAAAAGAGCTCATCGTAGCGCAAAATAAAATAAACAGCAAATATTATAAAACTTTTAATTCCCACAAATGAGAGCTAAAATAAAGAAAATCGTAAAGGAATGCAGCATCTGTAAAGAACACAAATACGAGAGACATGCGAATAAACCCGAAATATAGAGAACAGCTATACCCCAATATCCGGGTCATATTGTCCACATCGACCTGTACTTGACCTGTAAACAAGTTGTCCTAACCGCGATTGATAAATTTTCTAAGTACCCGCAAGCAAAAATCATAAAATCTGGAGCTACCCAACATGTAAAACAACCTCTAGAGGAAGTACTAAGGAATTTTGGTAATAGACAACGAAAAATCGCTTAGTTCAGGCCCAATAATGAGAATGATGCAGGAGAAATATAATATAGAAGTGTTCAAAACTCCACCCTACCATAGCGCGGCAATCGGACAAATCGAACGTTTCCATTCAACCCTAACTGAAATCATGAGATGTCAAAAGGCAAAAGATCTTATAAGCATATTTATAATTAAATACAATTACTCTATTCACTCTACTACTAACAGAATTCTATTAATAATACTATTTTTTGGTAGGAAGGTAGCAAATGATCCTAACCTACAACAAGCAGAAAGGCAAGAAACCATTGAAAAAATAATAAATAAACAGGAGAAAGATTTAGAATTCCACAACGAAACAAAAGAGTTTGTAAAAACCTATAAGGCCGGTGACGAAATTTACGTAAAGAACAGCAAAAGATTGGGAACAAAGCTGTCATCTAGATACAAGAAGGAAATAGTTAAAGAGGACAGGAATAGAACTGTTTTGACGAAAACAGGAAGAGGTATTTACAAAGGACTAATAAGAAACTGAAACTTCACTTACAGGTTCTTACTGGCTGCATGCACAGCTGAAGTACATATAATTGACTACACCAATTCCGAAATAGTAACGCTGACGACTGGACTAGCAAAAGTACAGACAGGAACTTTTCGATTAATTCATGTGATTGATCTCGAACAATACCAGAACACTCTCAAAAAAATCAACGCCACAGTAAAAACCAAACTAAAATCATATGACCCAATACTACCGTTTATCATGAGGAAATTAAGAAATCTCAATCATTAATCGACAATCTAAGAGTTAAGAATAAGAAGAAAAGGCACATCGAAATGTTAGGTAGCGCATGGAAATGGTTAGCCGGATCTCCAGATAGCAGGGATATCGATATAATACAGGATAAGATTAACGGAGTATTGACAAACAATAATAACCAAGTCATTTAAAACAGTGTCATAATAGAAAAGATAAATAACATTACTCAGGTTACCAATAGCAGTACCAACAGTCTAAAATATGAGGGAAATGCACAAAGAGACATGAGCACCACCATTCCTAAAGGAAGATATGCGGAATCTCAACCTTGCGGTGCAATGGGCAAAAGCCGAAATAACCAGTCCTCTGATATTAGGCGATGAGGAAATTAGACAGATAAAGAAGGTACTAGAAACAGATCAAATGCCATATGTCAATTTCGAAGAAGCACTGTATATAGCGGAGATAAGTATAGCGAGCAATGGTCCAATGTTAATATACGTCATAAAAATTCCTATAACAAATTCAAACCTTTGCAGCGAGATACTGAATAAGTCAGTTAGAATCGAACAATATGTCAATAAAAAGAAAGCGAAAATATAATTAAATGTAAGGAAAACCTTTTCTCAAAAATTGTAAACTGTAATAACCATCTGTAAACATAGAAATATAAGAGAAATAAGCAATTCGCCCTGCCTACAAAACTTACTAAAAGGGAAACCTGCCAACTGCACCAGAACAAATAACCAACACGTCCCACAGGTGGAAGAGTTACTACCAGGGACCATCCTACTGAACAGCTTCACGGGCACAAAAAATATTGACGGGACGACCACCAATCTCAAAGGTACGTTCCTCGTAACCTTCAACAATTCCACCATAGAAGCAAAGAGTCAAGAATTCGAAGCAAAAGATGCCGTCTTCGCCAAGCCAATGCCAGCAATCTTGCAAACTGAAGTGGCCATCACCCAAGTCGAAGAGAAATTATCATTGGAGCTGATGAAAGAATTAAATGCCAAAAACATCAAGACGATAAGTTTACTGAAGACGACAACACACCTGGTCGACATATCTTTTGGAGGCGTTATTACCATCACGTTATTACCTTGGACCTAATCCAAATGACGATCAAGACGAGGGGAAAGATAAACATTGCCGAAATTCCTGTCATAATGAACGTACCCGACCAGAACGAACAGGGACGTTCGTTTTTGAAGGTGGAAGAGTTAACACCACAAATGTTTTGATAAGAACTACAGAGCAAATATAAAAATACAAAATTATATAATAGATAGAAGTATGCAAACCTGATATATTTCAAAATATAATTTATTGATGCACGACGTTCGTTATATTGATATCGTTGCCGCAAGGTTTATATTCGAAATTCTATTTTCTAACAAGTCCTAAAAAGTGTGTTTCTGTTCTGAGTAGCACCTCTATCTCAACCTGAATATACATATCATGTTATTTTGAGATGACAATTGACACATGTACCGGAATAAAAGAAAAATTGAGGAAGTAACCTTTTGGAGCTTATTTCCTTTGCAAAACAGGGCTTCAAAAATAATTTGAACCAGATGTCATATACACTGACTTTATTAAAGCGATTGTCTCTGCTAATAATTAAGTAAGGAAACTCGATTTATTTCTTTTCCCGGATGATCTTTTAAATTCGGTTTCATGTTAATTAGTATGTAATTGCAGGACGAAACGGGTCTTGCACAAACTTTTCTATATCGCGGCTATTTTCTCGGGAATCAATAGACGGTACACAACTCAGCCCTTCGTTTAAGCGGGTGGAGTGGCTTTGGCACCTACGGTTTAAAAAAAAACCAATTAAGAATCGTTGTGTTCGCATTTTTTGGATAAGTCGTAAGTTAAATAGCCTAATTATAACTGTAGCGCTTGTAGTTGGCCGAATACCGTAGGTCTGGTGGCGCCATCTAGGAGGGAGGTTTTGGGTGAAAATGTGGTATAAAGAAGGGGCGTCAGTCCTAACATGGGTTACTGTCAACCTTATCTAAAGGTCAACCACGGGTTCGGCTTGGGGTTACTGCCAGCAGAGTGGCGTCCAGATCGGCCTTTTCAAATCCAGGCGTCATCGGGTGCGGTCCAGCCAATATCCCAGTTATAGAAGTGAATATAAAGAAAGTGTCTATATGTAGCCGGGGAGGCGAGAAAGGAAAATCAGCAAGGTGGTAAAACATAAGCCACCGCTATAAGCCGCGCTGAGCCCTAGAGGGTAAGTTTTTGGGGTGATGAATTTCATCGCCAGTTATTTAGGTAATATTTTTTTATTAGGCTCAGCGATTGATAAGAAAGTCAAAGTTAAAGCTCTACGGAATTGGAGTGGAGATTCTAGCTACAGCGGGACGGAGTTTCAAAAGCGACAAAAAAACTCAATATACCGTCGCCGTTTGAGTGTTTTTTTTTACGGAGCAATGCAGTCGCCGTGAAGCCGCCGTCTTGAGCCGATCTGCTGCGTCGTTGTCGTTCTTTTGCCTAAATTGGCAGTATTTAAGCGCAGAATTAACGAAATTAAATAATTGGAATAGTGCCGTCGAGACCCAAAAACGTTAAGAAAACCCAAGTTAGATTTTTAAAGCCCAACTCATATATCTCACTTGGGCCTCGAGGAAAAAAAGTGGTGCACAAAAACGAAAATTGGCGAAAAATGTTAGCCGTGCTCTAAAAGTTTAAAATGCTAAAGGGAGAAATGTTGGAGCCTGGAGAAGTTTAAAGAAAAGGAAGGCCGGGGAAATTAATTTAGTTAAGTGTATAGAGTTAGGCGATTGTGAATTTTTTCTTAGTTACGTAAGAATCACGCGATGTAGAGTTGAGTGAAAATGATGAGCCGAGGCAAAATGAGTGAGTGAGAGTGATTGTTAGGTTTTGTTAGGTTGAGTTTTTTTTGTGTCTATCGCGGCTGTCGAATCTCGGTGGAGAATTAATTTTTTTTCTTTGTTCGATTTTTCTTTTTTTGTTTGTTAAAAAAGAAAAAAGAAGTGTCTATTCAGTGCCCCAAAAATGTTGGTGATTCTTTTTTTAAACAGGAAAGCGCTTTCTTCGAGGATCGCAGCTGAACTAAGTATGGTGAGCGAAAAATTTGAAGAATGCGATAGAAGGAAAGAAAATATAACTTTAACCGGAAAATTTTAGTGCAGCCGAAGACAAGTTTAATGATTTAATTACTCGTCTCTACCTCTACTCAATGTCTCACCAAGTATTGGTGATTTTATTATTTACGGTGTGATATTTTTTCCAAGCAAAGGGCCTGATTCTTCTTCTTTAAAAAGCAATTGAGAATGTCTTATTTAAATTAATTTGATTTTCTTTTAAATTCACCTGCAAAGCTGTATAAAAGTAAATACTGTTGTTGCTCGCGGGTTTTGCATTGACTGCGTTTATTAAATCAAATTTGTGTTAAAGATAGGATTATTTTTAATTAACACTCATTTATATTTGCATCCATATTTATTTATTCCTATATTTACTATTATATTAAGCGAAAAACCATGGATTATTTATATATTATTGTAGCGTTGAAATAAATTTTATAATGTTATAATTTTCAAAAATTCTTGTGCCACCGTGACATGGATCCTTAAGACTCCTGGACCTAGAAGGGGCCCCCCAAAAAAATGATAAGTAAATTTATTTACAGGGCAGCAGAGAGGCCAAAGGTAACGAGAGCGAAGTGTTCTCGAAGTCATCTGAGAATTTTGGAGTCTGGGGTCCCCAAGTAAGGACAAAGTGTATCAAAACCCCTTTTTTTTGTGTTTCTGTTAACTTTTGCGCTTAAATATGTAGTAGTTTAGCTTATCATATTCTTTTTTTTTGATTTTATAATGATTACGCAGCGCGAAAGAAGTCGCAAAGAGCCACAACAGTCGACGAGCCCAGACGGAGAATATTCACGTGAGCGCTTCCTTCGAAATCAACATCTAGCTGCTAAATGTTAAATGTTCGTTACATTTATAATTATAATTAATTGTCATTATTACAGACAGCAGAAGGGCCAGGTGATAGATATAGGGGGCTCAACGCCATCTGGATCTCGGAGTTCAGTACATTCAGGGCCATCTCATACAGAGCTGATAGAAAATACGATCAAAGGTGCTGTACAAAACATGAAAAAGGATTTGCTGGCCATGTTGACGGACAAAATGTTCCAGTTAATAGATACAAATCTTGCAGCACGACATCCGTCACCTGAGGTGAATTTTGGTGTCCCAGAAGAGAGATCCGATTAAGGACAACAAGTTTCAGTAGACCCCATGGGATGTCCAGTTGGGTCTGGGAGAGGAACTCCTAGAAGTTATACATCCGATTTATGGCAGAGACCCGACAAAGTTGGCCATATCTTAAACAATTAGAAATTTCGTTTCAGCGGTAGTCCAGACGGAATTAGCGTTGATAACTTTATTTATCGGGTCCAGGCTCTGACAGAGCAGACACTGGAGGGTAATTATTCGATCGTTAGCAGCAATGTCAGTCTGTTATTTAAAGGAAAAGCTAGAGAATTTTATTGGAGCGGCTACAAGCGAACTAGAGATCTCCAGTGGGACCTTCTTTGCACTGCTCTAAGAAAACAGTTCCGGGACGCTCGGACTGATATAGACAAAATGTAAGCAATCCGCGATAGGAAGCAGCGAGAAAAAAAAAGGTTCTACAGTTTCTACGATGCGGTGATGGAGATGATGGACAGTTTGGACATTCCGCTGGCTGAGATGGAAGTGGTCAAAATTCTAAAGCGGAACTTAAGGCCAGAAATATGGCATGAGATCTTAAATCTGGAAGTTCGAACTGTGGAAAGGTCGGAAAGGTAGAAAGGCGAGAAATAAGAGGTAGGAAAAACACAGATTTACCAGAAAGGCATTCCACTTAGAAAACAAGTCGGTAAGTTGTCCGAGGAGTGGGAGGATGCAAATGAGTTTTCCGAGGATGATGGAAGCTGGAACTGTCACAAAGAGGGGCACAGATATCAAGATTGTGGATCTAAGAGAAAAATTTTTTGTTATGGGTGTGGGGCTGTAAATGCCTATAAGACAACATGTGTTCGCAGTCAAAAAAACCCGAAGCCGAACACAGGCAGCCACCGCCAGCCGCACTGGGTTCCACGCAACAAGGCCAATACCGAAACAGTTCACCATTAGAAGAATTGTAAGTCTAAGCAGGGTCAAAGACTTTTTTGTTTTTTGGCCTCATCTATTTAGTGTTATTGTCAGTTGTTATCAAAAAAAGGAATGTCAAGAATTACCAAAAGATTAATATCATTCTGAAATTCGATTAAGACCATTAATTCCATACGTTTCAAAGCTAATGATAATCTTTCCTATGCAGAGGTTAGATTATTAGATAGAGTAGTGATAGGGTTTTTGGATACAGGTGGATAGTTGGCTGAACAAATTATGCGGAGTAGAATTTGGCTCATACAGCCGATGAGAAAGACCAGGATGTCATGGCGAAGTTAAAAACGGAAATGACGTTCAAGGATATATCCAAAAACCTTGAATTCCACATCGTGCCGTCCTTGAGTCAGGACTTATACCTAGGGATACAGTTTTGGACAACTGTGGATTTATTGCCACCGTCTATGCATGTTTCCGAATTAGTAGGAGACAGTCACGTTCTGTCCGAAAGTTAACAAATAAATCTCAGGGAGGTGATTGCTAAATTTCCCTCATTTGCGGACTTCGAATTGGGAAGAACTTCGTTAATCTCTCATGAAATTGATATAGGCGAAGCGAAAGCCGAATTTTCCCATATCTCCCGCTGTCGAAAAGTTGTTATATGCGGAGGTAGACCGTATGCTGGAAATGGGGGTGGTAGAAGAGTCACAGAGTGCTCGGTCGTCTCCAGTAGTTTTCGTTCAGAAACCTGGGGAAGTCCGGCTGTGTCTAGATGAAAGGATGTATATATTCTGCTGCAGATCGATGGCATCTTGTCAAGAGACTCCCCAAGGCAATGTTTATATCAAGTTTGGATCTGAAAGATGCCCATTGGCAGATACCTTTGGACCAAAATTCGCGTAATAAGACGGCTTTTACTATTCCCGGAAAACCCCTTTACCAATATAAAGAGATGCCATTTGGGCTTACCAATGCTTCACAAACTATGACACGCCTTATGGATAAGGTTATTCCAGCCGACCTGAGGAATGAGGTCTTGTTCTATCTGTTAGGCCAAGCTGCTGAACAAGTTAATAAGGCAGGGTTGACCCTCAGATGACGCCAGAAGGTGAGGCAGCATTCAATCAGTGGAAAACTAGACTACGCTCTGCACCTGAGTTACGCAGCGAAGATTTTAGCAAACCTTTTTCTGTACAGTGCGATGCAAGCAAAACAGGAGTAGGTGGAATCTTGGTACAAAAGACTGATAAAAGGGACGAATATCCAATTGCCTTCGTGTCGAATAAATAAATAAATCAGCAGGAATGTTTAGCTGCTATAATCTGCATGGGGCATGAATGTCCCATAAAGACTTACATTCTCGTCTAGCTCGATGGGCATTTAAGCGTCAAAGCTTAAATTTTAAAATAGAGCATTGTAGTGAGCGTTTAAATGTAATCCCACATGCTTTGGCGAGGGTAAGCGAGGCAAAACTAGCAATTATTGATGCTAGTCAGGGATTGTTGTTAAATGTCCAGTCCCCGCATTTTAAAATAGAGGAATATTTAAGGCTGGTATATCGAGTAGAAGCAAATCAAGATAAGTTGACAGATCTAAGGGCGACCAAAGGTAATTTAGCTTGTCATAGCTTTCATTAGCTCGCATTAGCTTTTGAAGGCAACATCTAGCTGCTTTATGTTAAATGTTCGTTACATAACATAAATTAATGTAAGACATTTATAATGTAGTATATTATTATTATCATATTAAGGCAATATAAAATAAAAGTTTATTTATTTGAAACCTGTAAATAACATAGATTCAAAAAAACAAAAGATCTTTAAAAATGATGAGTATATTTCATCACAACAATGTTTTTTTTTTTGGTGTAACATATATATTTTTTTAAACGTCAATCAACCAACTTTAAGGCTATAATACGTTGAGTAAAAGAAAATGGGAATAACTGACGTGAATACATAACAGAGACAGAGAAGAATGTGTATAACAATTGATTAAAATCAATTACTTACCAGGAAACTTCCCTGAGGAACGCCAGCACAAAAATTTCTGATGTTTGACCCCTTCCCTACCAACTCGACGATAAAGCTTCGATTAAGGAGGTAAGATTTCAGAAGTAGTTATTTCATATTATAGAGTAATACCATCATACCATACGAGGTCAAAAGCTTCCTTAACATCAAGGAAAGCAGAGGAACAGTAGTGCTTGTTTTCAAAGGCATTCAAGATGTGCATTCGATGCTCTTGCTCTGCGGTCCCATGAAGATGCCTAAAGCCAAACTGGTGTGCGAGAACGGCATTCTGCACGTTAATAATAATATTCTCTCAAATATTTTAGAGAATGTGGGTAGCTTATCGGTAGATATGACTCGACAAGATTTTCCGGTAGTCCTTGTTTTCGTATCATCAGCAGCATACTTCCATTGAGAGGGGAAGTGGTGAATACTTAGCATTGAGGTAGATAGGAGAACAAGGAACAGTATTCCCTTTTTGGGCAAAGCTCCTACTGTCAATGCCATTGAAATCCGGCGCTTTCCTATGATGTGAATATGAAGGCAAACTTCTTCTGGCCTTACATTCTGGATCGGTAAGCATTTGGAGGAGCATTAAGGAAGACCAGTGTTTCTTACACGTTGGCCCGACTCACAAGGTTTCTATAGGTCGTCCGCGAAAACCAAAGAGATTTCTATGTCGGATCTCCACCACGTATTGTCCTGGGGAGGCTGTCGCTGCATATTCCGTGTAGATTTCCAGAGGTTGAAGCCGTACGGTTTGGTGGGGTCAGCAAAATATTCACGTTTGGTATCAGACAGAAACTTCTTCAGGTCATCTTCAGCACGACGATAAGCGCGTTTGTCGACAGGATCGTGGGATCTCACCGAGTCCATAACCTCAGGTTTTAAAAGAGCATGAGGTGGTTTGGAGGAGTTTGGGACGTGTCCGCACGTTGCGGACTGAATGTTCCGTGCAAACAGCTCGACATCGTCATTGATGTTATCGGGAGAGCTTAACACCATGTTAAGGTTGACATGCTGGTAATTCTCTACTTAAAAAAGTTTTTTGAAGTCGTCAGCAGAACATTGAAAATTTGGTCGGTTTTGACTTTGACTGCGACACATTGAACATTTTGACTGAGCTGCAGCTCGGAGTCACCAAGCTTGGTCGAATATTTGGTCTAACTGACTGGTGGGGAACGTTGCGGCTTTTCCGTCACAGTTAACACATTTCACTGAATAAACATCCTTTAAGCATGCCTCCAAACCGTGTTTCAGTCCACTTCTGACGAAGTTAGGAAGCTTTTGGATTTTAGTGTGTCCAAATGCTTGGGACCGGTGGTATTGTCTAATATCAGACAAGGAATTGTAAGGGAATTCTTGAACCCGTTGCCGACAAAAAGCTTTAATATCGTGGACTTTCTTTATGGACCCCTTGAATGACAACGCGATGAGATCTTTGTTCTTTTCGCTGCCAGGAATGAAATGATACTTTTTAAGGGAGAGGGATTTCGTTATTGCTCTGTATGCATTTAAATAAGAAGCCGGAATTGAGAAAGAGTTGTTCGGATGATATTTCAGGGAGTATCTTGACGGCTGAATAATTTTGTCTGTGGATCTAATGAGTCCGTTTAGGTTCAACCAATATTAGAGGTGCTTTGTGGAAGGGCAATTGTTCTTGGCTCCGAGGTTGTTTGTTTAAAAGGGTTGACAACGTTGTTATCGCTATGATTATTTGCAGTACGTCACCGCTGTTGGTTAAATTGCTGTTGCTATTCTTTATTAAGCTGCTTAAGCTACTGATTCTTTAGGGTCGTTTTTGTCGACTAAGGAACATCGCCATGTTCAATGTCTGTGTCCATGTACTTAAGTTCAGAAAAACGGTTATCGGGAACAATGGTTGTTGGGCTACTATAATTTCTCTGAACTTGAATAATTCAGTCAATCGGCATTGTAAAGTTAAGAAGTCGTTTTCTATTCGCCGAACCGGGGGTCCACCAGTCCTCATCTAATGCATTTATAGCTACTAGTTTGGGTTCCACATCATTGTTAGATTTTAGTTGGGCGTTGTTCATTGTAGCAAATAGCCTTCCAAACTCAGCTACTGAGAAATTAGGTGCTTCACTCATTTTCTGCTGTGAACTGCTCCGTCTATTAAGAAAACAATTTAATTTTTGACCGAAATTAAAAGAAAACAATTTTTAAATAATGTAGACTTAAAGAACTCATAAAGCTGTCGAATGTCGCTGTATGCGTACAAGAGAGCTAATTGCTCTAGAGCGCTCTCTCTCTGCCTCTGGCTTTTGAACAAAAGGAACAAAAAGAGCCTGGACCCAGCTCGTAAGGCGTTAAGATTTATATTAGCTAGAAAACAAATCTTCAAAACCATCTTCTAAGCTAGGCAAGCTGTCACCCATGACGTCCCGGCGGACGTCAAGCTCCAAATATTCCTGCCGAAACATCATCGTATTTTCCAGTTCAATTTGGAGCATCCTGGTAAAGCTGGTTGAATCGCTAGTCACTTACACGTATGTTTTCCTAAGCTTTGCAAACTGCTGATTACTAATGGCGGACTTGTCAGCGGTTTGGGTTCTCCTTAAGGTACCAAAGTGACGAAAGTAGAACGGATGCATCTGTCTCTTCGTCTGCCTAGTAACCTCACTAATATATTAGAAAATGGCAACGGAAACATTCCTCTCTGCACTTCCACGTTTTATCTCCCGTCGAGAAAAGTGTGCCCATATGTAAACCGAAAACGGTCGCTACTTTGTTGGGCGTACGGGACGTAATTTATCAACGCATCAGACCACAGCAATCAGCTACGGAAAGCCCTATCTCTCTCACTTCCACAACATCCACAATGGTGCAGCACCGCTCTGAATTGCTCTATATTTTACTAAATACAAAGATTTATTACACGATGGCACTCCGTAAATACCTGGGATTCAATATAGCATAATACCATTCAGATTAAGCAATTCCTGGGTGCTCTTACACATTTAGAGTTTTACGCAGTTTTACAAATCAATTTGATATTGGATTAACATTTACTGATTAATTTTAGGTTTTTGGGCTATTAATTCTTTAAATACTTTTATTAAATTTAGGTTCATTTCGTTTGAAGTTTTTATTGATAACGCTGATTATTTAAATAGATTTAGGGATTTTACAAAGAATTTGTATGTAATCAGTTTGGCTGGAATTAGTTTATGGATTAGTGTATCACTCGTTATGATCAGACAACTAAATCAGATTTATTTTTAATCGATTTTTCAGTAACTAAACATCAACCTATTTCATTGCAGTTTTATTACCTAAAATATATTATTTTTAATTCGCATTAATTTATACAAATTAAGCATAACATTTAAATTGAAGCATAAAAATATAAAATTGCTTAGTCTTTGGTGTCTTTTGGCTTTAGAGTGGGCGTGGCAGCGTCTATGGCTCTGGAGTTTGCATGATTAATCTCAAGTTTCAAGCTTCTATAATTTCTAAGATATCGACGTCCATACGGACGGACAGACAAACGGACGGAAATGCGGACATGGTTAGATCGACTCGGCTATTGATCCTGATCAAGAATATATATACTTTATATGTTCGGAAACGTTTCCTTCTACCTCTTACATACTTTTCAACGAATCTGGTACACCCTTTTACTCTACGAGTAACGGCTATAAATATAATGCAAAATGTATTAAAATACTTTTTATGAGATTAATTTGTTGTTGCTTATAAAATTAATCAATTGTCGTGGATTCATTATTGAGTAAAATATGGAAATACTTAAGATTGTTTTTAAATACTGCCAAAGATTGGTTGCTACTGCACACAGAAATCTAATCGCAATTGAGACTGCAAAATAGAGTGCGTTCGTTTTAGAGAATAAGCCCACTGATTTCGATTTCTTATTGTTACATTCTTTTGACTCGGTCCTTTTTGCCTGATATTTTGTAACATGTTCCGTTGCGCATTAAAATTTAGAGTTTCTTTTGATTCTTGATACATAGACTAGTAATACAAATATGATTAATTTAATTAAAATATCATCACTAATCACAAAATATTACAAATAATAATATTTACATGTTCATCGCATTACATTATTAGGAGAGTGATAGATCGAGCGCAAGAGAGCGGGTTGGTGCAAAGACATTAGAATAGCAAGATGAGTTACGGCAATACATTGCCTTTGCACATTGCAGCTACTTTTTTGGTGGCAACTAAAATTTATCTCTCTGAAGCGTCCCCTTCATGGCAGCCAAATCCCCTTCCTTTATTAGTGCCCTCCTTCTTTCACTTTTTTTTTTTAAACTGCGTTTGTAGACATACTGGGCTTCATGTATCTGAATTCTAGCTTCGCGGTGCAATTCTTGTCTCTCTTTCTTTTCTCTGTCATTATTTTCACCATCTTGGTACAAAACATCAGCTCGAATGCTTTCTGTGTAGTCTAATGAACATGAGAGTTGATTGTTTTTTCTGCTTCATTCTGCTTCACGAACTCCTGAAAAGCATCTGAGTTGAAATCAGTTCCTCTATCTGCCACTATCCCAGCAGGAAATCAAACATTTTTTGACCATTCTTCCAAGTTTTTGATAACTTCATCGGCCCCTTTAAATTTTGTAGGGAACAATCACACAAACTTCGATTATCCATCGACCCATGCAAAAAATGTATTTGTAATGTTTTGCCGTAGAATCCATTGAAACTAGGTGATCCAGATGCGGCGTCTGTAACGGTAAACCTTTTTTGTCGATACAATTTAGGTAACCCTCCTAATGACCAATCTTGGTCATTATGCAGGCTGTGCATCGTCTTCGTTATTGCAAAGTGTCCATCTGCATAGGCTTCAGTTATAATTACATGCTCGATATCCTGGGGTACAACGAGAAGATCACGACCGTCAACATGTTTGTAGAAAACATCTTATTTTGGTATGGTCCCTTTTCCAAGATTGATAAGATTGCATTAATAAAGTCGTCCGTTCGTTCTGCTTCTTTAATGCGGGTTTCCACTTCTGTTCCCACCAGAAGAATATTTGGAAATTGGCTTAAGCAGTCAAAATGTTTCACTCGGTCAGCGCTTCGACGCTCCACTGCAAACGAATAATCCTGCAGAAACAAAATCCATTGCGTAATCTCGCGAGGAACATTCTTCTTCTTTATGCCAGTTTATGTCTTTAAGTTACTAATACTTAGAACCCAGCAAGTAGTATCTTAACTTCCTAATCGCCATGAATGCTTTTTTTATTTCCTTGTCTTTTTGAATCGATTTCCTAGGTATTTTTACTCTAGAAAAATAATGTATTAAGATTTTCTCCAAACCGCTAAAACAAAGTTGCGCCAAATCCATCCTTTGAAGCGTCTGTGTGCAGTTCTTCAACTGATTTTATAACTAACTATCACTCGTTATGATCGGACAACTACATCAGATTTTCATTTCTTCTAAAATATGAATAGTCTCACTGATACCCTTATGGTCAGGATAGGGAATTATTTTAATGGTGTTAATGGTTTTTTGGTTAATAGGGATATGTGAAATGAGTAATAATTCAATCCAAGTTGATGTTTTGATGAAAAGTTTATTTTGGTTTCTAACTTTCTAACTTGTCGTAATTGAGTAATTTTGGATTAAAAGTCCAAGACGTGAAAGTTGCATGCTCATTTCTATGTCTTTTATGTATTCAATATAAGCTTCTGCAGTCCTTCATTCACAAAATGTATGACTTCATTTAGTTTATAAGGTTAATTTATTTATTTATTATTTGTGCTTCATTTTCTTTTAAATTTGGTTTTGACACTAAAGCTTATGAAGTAATATTTATAATTTTTATACAGGGTTTAGCATTAATGCGCTTTTCAAGTGAATATTTTGAAGATTGTACTCATAATAATTTTTCACATATTATATTTACAAGGAAAAATGGGAAGAAAAACCTTGATTTGAAATTCTCTTAAGACTAACTTAATAAACTTACTTAAAAAAATAAACTAAACTTAAATATTGTTGTCTGTGTGCAGTTCTTCAACTGATATTATAACTAATTATCACACGTTATGATCGGACAACTACATCATATTTTCATTTCTTCATGTATATATGTGGATATATGTTTATAGTTTATTTAGAATTATATGTGTATTTATGTTATAATAACAATGGGTAGTCCTCAGCTCAGCGAATGGATAAAGGAAGCATGAGACGATTTAAAGGCAAAGTGACAACGGCGCGATTGGTTAACTGGATTACGGCTTCTGCTATGGATTTTGATTACGGATGTAAGTTATTGCCCTACAAATCGTTGTCCCGCATCCCAATGTTTCGCTGCCGACGCCTGCTGCGACGCTGCCGACGCTCACACTTGATTGCTATGGACTTAGGGAAATAGTTTGTCTCTTAGTTTTAGATTCAAATAATCAATTCAAGTAAAGAAAAATTGTAAAGCAACTTTACAGAGAACAGAACAAAATAGAAAGAAAAAATAAAGAAAACGAAAATAATTACGGTTGTTAACTGGCGACCGAACAGGGGCCAGCGAATAAACGCGAACGACAGACGCGGAGCAAAATAAAAATTTGCTAGAAAAAAATTCGTTAAAATGGTGTATAAGAAACTCGCGAGAGTTAATGAAAAAAATTCGCGGTCGGCAATAAAATAAAATAAACTGCTTGAAAAGAACAAGATTTTCCGGAAGAGGAAAATACCCAACGGCAAAACATTGTCCATCGGTGGATCACATTCCTGTCAGGCCAGATCGCAGGAAACCTTCTTTGGAGTGCTGACGTGGATCCCTAGTAGCACAAGACAGGCAAAAAGGATGACCTCCACCCGGCCAGGAGGAGTGACCACAACAATTTTATTATGAGCTAAGGAAAAAAAATAAAAGAGAAATATATTTTGCAGAAAATTCTTAATTTTGAAATTTAAAATTTAATACACTTGTACTTTAACATTTCATCGACCCCAAAACTGGTTCGACATTACATTTTCAATGGTTACAACACATTTCCTTTTGATTCATTTTGGTTGTGATCAAGGTAATTCGAACTCGAATAGTTTGAGTGGTTTTAATCACCAAGACCACAACGCTCGTGCCCTTTTTTGGGAGTCGTATAAAATTACAAATTGTATTCTTACGCTTAATTATATTTTTAATGCATTCGTTGTTAACTTCTTTTTTGTCTTGAATATAAATTTTATTCTCATCTTTAAAATTGATGGTTGATCTAAATAGTCTCACTGATACCCATTATGGTCAGGATAGGGAATTATGGTAATGGTGTTAATGGTTTTTTGGTTAATAGGGATATGTGAAATGAGTAATAATTCGTTATTTGTGTGGTCAATCCAAGTTGATGTATAAAGTATATTTTGGTTGTTAATGCTTTCTAACTTGTCATAATTGAGTCATTTTGGATTAAAAAGTCCAAGACGTGGAAGTTGCATGCCCATTTCTATGTCTTTTATGTATTCAATATATTGCACACGTTTATAATCGAGTGTGCGGTTATTCTCATAGTTAGTAAGCTTCTGCAGTCCTTCATTCACAAAATTTATGACATCATTTAGTTAATGAAGTTAATTTATTACTTATTTATTTATTAATTGTGCTTTATTTTCTCTTAAATTTGGTTTTGACACTAAAGCACTATAATTTGTATACAGGGCTTAGCATTAATGCGCTTTTCAACTGAATATTTTAAAGATTGTACTCATAATAATTTTTTACATATTATATTTACAAGGAAAAATGGGAAGAAAAACCTTGATTTGAAATTTTCTTAAGACTAACTCAATAAACTAACTGAAAAAATAAACTAAACATAAATATTGTTGAACTTCAGCCATACTGTGTACATATATTGTGCTGGTATAATATGGTAAATTCAATAATAATTTTAATAATTTGTTTTGGCATATTTGAACTGTTTTTATATGTGTTGGTGCACATTTCCCCTAGATGGAACTTCCATACATGAGAGCCGGCCTAAATATGGCCTTAAGTTTATTTGCAGTTGATAAGTTTGATTTTCGATTAATAATTGGGTACATTATACGAATCCAGCAAGAATGTGTCGTTGTGTAGACTGATCACCATTAATATCAATGTAAAAAGCACGTTGCTTCCAAAAGTGTTGGATTATTTGAATAAGATATAAAGGTGTTTCAATAGTTATTAATTTGTATACTAGTCCCTCACGCCAGACTGAGTCAAATGCAGCTTTAATGTCAACTGTGACCAACCCCACTGAATGTTTATTTAGCAAGTTATCTTTAATTAAATTCTTGAGTTTTAAACATGGAATCGTGAAATTTAGATTAGGTCTAAGACCATATTGTATAGAAGGTAATACACTGTGCGTGTCCAAAAAATCAACTAATCGAACTTTAATTAGTTTTTCAAATATTTTTAACAGTCTACATAGTAAGCTAATCGGCCTATAACTATCGGGTCTACTGCTAGGTTTACCTGGCTTGGCAATAGGTACGACTTTGGCATCAGGAAAATAACCTATGCGCAAACAGAGGTTGAACAGTTGAGACAAGAAACTAATAGCGAAAACAGGGTGAGTTTTTAGACAGATGTTGCGTATGTACCTGGAGTACCTGAGATTTTCGTACCACTGGACCTTTAATAATATTGGCAATTTCAGTGTTTTCAACTATTAGATTTTGTTGGTTGGGGGTGTTATTGTTTTCAATGGTCTGCAAGGTCGATTTGACTAAATTGATCGTTTCAGTATCGTAGCTTTTTCTTTTCCTGTAGTATAACTTGTATCTGCAAGGTGAAGGTAGGGTATAAAATGCTTTCTTTTTTATAATGCTTTCGTTGTACTCCAGAACGGCTTGCTAAGTTTGTCTAGTTTTTGGAGTTTATTGTTCCATTGTTCGTTGTTATGAATAAATAACTTTTGCCTGATAATGTAGTTAGGGTGGTTACATCTATCTTTAAGTACGGGCAATCTTGTTCTAATCCATTTTCTTTGGATTATATTTCTTATTTTGAACAATTCACAAATGTGTTGCGGAATCTTGTAGCTTTCGGATCTTACTTATTTTTGTGGAACTGATTCTTGGAAGACGTAATTAACTGCTTCTGTAAATGATTTGGTGGAATGATTGTCTATAGGATTTATGTCCAATAATGTATTATGACAGTTTCCCTAAACAATTCCCAGTTTGCTTTGCTGATAGTTGGCTGAAACTTATCACTATATATGAAATTAATTAAATATTTTAACATTAGTGGCAAGTGATTAGAAGAGAGATTGTTTAAAACTATTGGATTGGTAGTTTGCTCTGGAGATTTAGTGAGGCAAAGGTCTATTGTGAAGGCCTAAGCTTTATGGTTAAATGTAATATATAATATGTGGGAAAGTTTGGGTATAATATGTAAATTTCCCAGATCAGAAATATCGTTGAGAATATTACCCCTGCAGTTGGCTTGGGTACAGTTCCATGCCCTATGCCGAGAGTTGAAGTCGCCGCAGGTTATAAAATTACCTTGTAAGCTGGATATTTTCAGTAAGTCAGCCTTATATTGAATTTTCATATGATTTCGATCTCTTGAATTGTTACATGAATTTAATAGACATTTTTTTACAGAGTATATTTTTAAGCTATTATTGTTATGGTTAGTTCTAATTTTTAAGCCTATATTTTCAATAAGATGAAAATTTATTATTGCTAACAATAATACGATCATCTTGAGTAAGCCTTGTTTCACTTAATGTAGCTACATGAATTTTATTATCCTCTAGAAACTTAATTAGTTCTACTTGTTTATGTTTAACGGCACGGGCATTCCATGCCATAATATTTAGAATATCGACTGAATTTTTATTTTGCATAAACATATTTTATCGCTAAGTTAGATATGACCTGAAATTGTTCGCCTTTGTTGGAGCATTTACTTAGATTATTTATCAAATTTATTAATAATGAATTAATGTTTTTGGTGTAAAAAGATCAGGATTACTTGTTGATTCGCTCGGTGATGGAAAAGGTGTTTTTATGAGTGCATCTCTATAGCTGCCATGTACTAGTGGAGGAACTCCCTTAATTTGGTTAGTCTTCGCTGTTTTGTATACTTCCATATTGCTTCTTCTCATTCACATTGCCGTACGCTTTGAGATCAAATTAAGATAAGACAAACGGCCTTATCTGTGGATGGGTGCTCGGCTTTACAATTGGCACATTTCTTGTTGCTCGTGTTTGCCCATGAAACTGTTGTGTGGGGTCCGGCACAGTTTGTTTGATCCATGTCCAAATAATTGACAGTTGTAACATTGTGTTATTTTGTTTGCCGATTTTACCTTGTGTTCCCATCGTATTTTTATTTATAAAGTATACAATGTACAGTATCAGGTTATAGTCCGATTTTGTTTTAGTTTCCACTATTTTAACATCGGTGATTGCAATCCCAGATAAATGCAATGTTTTCATAGTGTCTGCGGGTAATTTTTCCAGCCCAGATAGGACGGCCTTGTATGGTTTTGTAAATATAGTATCAAAAGAATAGAACTCCACTGAAGTTCTTGAGTTTTGCTGTAAACTTGTCAAAGTTTTTCATGATTTTCAAAAATATTTTAATGCCAATGGAGATTGATTGTAAATAGTATTTTTCAATTCCAAGTACAGACATGATTTCATTTACCGTTTTTGTGTTTTGTTTGATAAGTGTGATAGGAGGTGGTTTGATTTTAACTTCATCTTGTGTTTAGGTTTCACACATATCATTATTTTTATTTTCATTATCAAGAGTTTGTAGGGGGGATAATAGTTTTTATATTGGTAGGAGGCAGAATTTGCCCCTATCTTATTTTTCTTTTTATATCAATAGCGGCAGATGCCAGGGCATCGCCGTTCAAAAGTTTAAGTCGCTTAAATTTGCGTAAACAGATGGGATAAGTGCAAGAATAAAGAACTGATAAGAACTGCGCAGCGAAGCGAGTAAACAATCACCAATTTCGTTATTGAGACAACCGTACATGACAAGATTTGATGATGAATGAATGAAGTTGAATTGAATTTTCTGCAACCAGATCTATTTTTTTTGTGAATTTGTACCCTATCATTTTCATCAAGTGTGCCAAAAAGAAATTTAAAAGATGAACTTATTATGTCAAATGGTCCACATTTCTGCTTGTTTTGCTAATGAATAGTTAAGCCATTTAATTCTTGCAGTAGTTTATTATATTAGTATTTCATTCGGGGCGCGTCTGTGATTTTGTTACCCAAAGAATGACTTTTTTTTGTTGTAGCGTGCGTTTATTTATTTAAGATCTGTCCGAGTGGACAATAATTAAATGTTTTGGCGGGTGCCATTGACATAAGGGATACTACATGTATTTGGGGCGGGATTTAAATTTATTCGTTGTTGTGGTAGGTCAAGGGGATGTTTCCTCATTAGACGTCTGCTGGTTTGGGTGTTGTCCAACAGGTTTATGGCGAGGTGGTTGGGGTGGTTCTCGAGCCTTTTCAGGTATCTCTCGCTAAGCCTGGAGATATCGTCGGTGACTGATGGGATTCCAAGTTCTCGGTGTATTGCAATGTTTTCATGGTAGGGATGCACATTGCAGGCAATTCTCAAGCACCTGTTCTGGAACCGCTGTATTTTCAGGCGATTCGAGTGGCTTGCCGTGCCCCACAGCTGTATCCCGTAGGTCCAGATTGGCTTGCGAATTGCCTTGTACACCAGGATCTTGATGTTCTGCCTCAGCTTGGATCTTCTCCCAATGAGCCATTGCATATGCCTTAGTCGTGCATCGGCCTGTATCCGTTTGTTGACTATAAGGGGACGCCATGTGAACCTGCGGTCCAGGTCAGCCCTAAATACTTGGGTGTGGGCACGTTGGGGATGTTGGCTCTGTTCAGCGTGACCGATCGTAGTAAGAAGGTTGTTTGGGTGGATTTTTCCGCAGGGATGTAGCGCGTGCCTTTGTATGATGTCGGAGGCTTCTCGTGGGTCGGAAGATGGGGCGAGGAAAGCAGTGTCGTCTGCATAAGTTGCTATCGTTATGTTCCTGGAGGTGATAATGGGATGCTCTGCGGTGTAAAGGGTGTAGAGGATTAGTCCGCCTTGATCTGCCTTGCGGAACTCCAGCTCTGGGTAAGCTTATTGCTCTTTCGCATTTAACTTGGAATGCTCTTTCCTCAATGTAGGACTTAAGGAGCCTAAAAGAGAGGCTTAGGAGGCAGGATTTTAGTTTTTTGAGGAGTCCAGGATGCGGTACTCGGTCGAGGCTTCACGTCGAGAATTACAGCGCAGAAGTACTTCTTCTGCTCGAATGCCTCGAGGATGCGTTCGACAAGCCGGTGGCACTGCTCCGGTGTTCCATGACAGCGTCTGAAGCCAAACTGGTGATTGGGGATCATCCAGTACAGGCAATACTCTGCGCAAAAATACTCTATCGAGTATTTTGGAGAGGATTGCCAGTAAGCTGATCGGACGATAGGAGGCTAGATTGGCTTCAGGCTTACCAGGCTTTTCCATTCCTTCGGGAAGTACCCTAGACGGAAGCAGATGTTGTAAATGCTGGTCAGCATTTGTGTGCAGCGGAGTGGTAAGGCTGCCGCATCTATGCGATCTGGGTTGACTGGTTGCAGCAGCGGGCCGGGAACGCTTGGACTGACGATAAATCTGGCGGTTTCGGCACGCTCTTCGGCAGTGCAGCAGTCGAAAGGTGAGAAAGCATTGAAGAGATGTTCGGCGAATGCTTCTGCTTTTTCAGCGTCCGAGCGGCACCAGGATCCATCCTCTGGAACCTGAGGAAGGAGTCCTGGCGTAGGCTGGAGATCTTTTCCTTTAGCTCATTTGTGGCGCGATTGAGCGCTGTTTAGTCTCTTGGATTGCGCGACAAGAAACTCTCCTGAGACGCCTCTTTTCAGCCACGAGTGCCGCAATTTCCGGGGACCAGAGGTGGAGGTCTCTGTTAGGTGTTCTCGCTGTCGTTGGGGGCGGTGGGCTTACGAATTCCGTAGCGTTTTGTATTTCCCTAGTGATATGCTCGATATCTTCGTCAATATCCATGGGTGCATTGAGGAGAGGATTCGGATTGAGGGCGTAGAGCATCAGTATGTTTCCCCGTGAGCCTCCTTAGCGGGGTTTTCCTGAGGACGGGAGTGTTGATTATGACGTTTATTGCAGTGGTCGGACAGGAGATCAGCATTTGTGGTGCAGCTAATCTTGGCATATCCTACGCCTTTCGACACGGCAAAATTTAGCAGATCTGGGTTCTTGAGGGAATGGATTGGCCAGTGGGTAGGCTCGCCAGTGGAGTGGCAGTCCAGGCTGTTACGTTGTAGGTACTCAAACAGTGTTTTCCCTTTGGGGTTGTTGGCGCGTGATCCCCACCAAGAGTGTTTGGCGTTAAAGTCTCCAGCTGCTATGAAGCGGGGCCCAAGATGCTCGAAGAACTCACTGAGGTGACTTGCTGCTATGCGGTATATGGGGAGAAAGTAGACCGCTCCGATATTGATGTCTCCTTGCGGGCTGACGATCCTGACAGGACATTGTGCCCAGTCTTGCCTAAACGCGGGCAACTCTAGGTATTGGATACCGCTCCTGATGAGGATGGCTGCTCCTCCGCGTGCTCTGCCTGTATGCGGTCATATCCGCTGATCTTGAAGTGGGATCTGGGGGAAAAGTGGGTTTCGGCTACGAGTAGTATGTCAATCTGGTGGGTTTTTAGATGGTGTTCGACTATGGCCTTGCTGTTCTGTAGGCCGTTTGCAGTAATCTTCAATACTACTGGTATTTGAATTTGATTACTTGAGAAGAGTAAGTAGCCAAGGTTGGAATCCTCTTTGAATTGGACCTTTTCTGTATTTAGTGTCAATTTTAAATTCCTATCGATCTTCATATATTTTATCTATTTTATTTTCTTTAATTTTTGAGTGTCTAATATTAGATGCCCAGCGTATAAGAAATTTGAGCAGCTGTTTGTCCAGTCGTGTCATGTTTAATTTTATGGTTGTATATGTAAAGGATTGTTTCTATCTTGCATAATTTTACTTCTTCGTCATTAGATGAATTGATTATGCGGATTTTTTCATTTATTGTTTTATGTATTCTTTCGACGTCTGCTACACCGTTTTTTGCCGTGTTGAGTTGCAATTCGATTCCTCTGTTTCAAGCCATCGCTTTGGGTTTACCTAGCTGATTAAATATGCGCATTAATGCGTTCCTGCATTCTATCCAGTCCTTTGTTTTAATTTGCTCAAGTGTAGCGAACTTAGAATAAATGTCAATGCAACTGATGTAATGTTTTCCCTCAAATTAATAGATTATCTACCACAAATTTGTCTCGGCAATGTTCAGGAATAGGTATGATTTTAAAAGGCATTTTGGTGTTTCTACGTTCTGTTTTAGCCAAAAATGGTGCATTCGTTGATTTTATTCTGAATTGGTAATTAGCTATTGGGAAAGAAGTGATTTTCTTTAAATCATTTTGTCATTTTCTGTATACCTGGATGTAAAATTATTTTATGTGATAGAAATATAATTTCTTTCAACTCGGCGTATGAACTAAGATACTTTAATAGAAAGAGACTGCGAATTACTTTAGTGTAGGTGGTATTAAAAATTTCTCCGTGTGCTCTTTTAATAATTTCAAAATCTACATCGATCTCAATATAAATGGCAATGTTTCTATGAATAAAATGATCAAGTAAAATTTGTTTGGTATTTTCTAGTGTTATTACATCATATTGAAATGTGGTAATGGAGTTGCCAAATATTGTTGAATGCTCTACTTTATTTTTATCTGACTTAACGAAAAATTTTTGTTTTTTGAAATAGTTTATTGGTTTTTCGGATAAATGAATAAGGTTTCTATTGTCTTCTTCTGCACTATGTTGAGTAACTTCTTTATGATGGTTTTCTTCAATTTTAATTCTCGATAATACATCGGCAACTGAATTCTCCTTCCCTTTAATATAATCGATTTTAAGTTGGTAGTCGTTTAATTTGGCTCTCCATCTTTGTAACTTAGCATTCGGTTCCTTTAAGGTATGTAGCCATTTAAGAGGTTGAAGGTCACTAATGATAAACTGTCGTCCTAGTAAATAATGTCGAAAGGTTTTTGTTGCCCAAACTATAGCGAGTAATTCCTTTTCGATAGCGCTGTTATTTATTCGTGTTCATTAAGTGTTGTGCTAATAAAGGATATAGGATGACCATTTTGAGAAAGTACTGCCCCAAGAGCCCTACTGGCATCTGTGGTAAAAGTAAATTTTTTTTTGAAATCTGGTAATTGGAGAATTATTATTATAATTCTCTTATTATTAAAGATTTAAGTTTTTTGAATGATTTTATGTAGTCTAGGTTTTGTGCATCTATTTTGCTCCTTTTTTTTAAACATTTGGTCATTGGTTTTGCTATGTCTGCGTAATTTGGGATACATTTACGATAATAACCGATTAATCCAAGGAAAGCTCTGATCTCTTTTACCTTTCTTGGAATATGGTATGGCTTTAATTTTTAGAGGGTTTGGTTTTATACCATTAGGAGTTACTATGTGACCAAAAAAACTAGCTTCCTTTTTTAGGAATTCACATTTATCCAGCTGCAATTTTAAATTTGCTTCTGCGAGTTTGAGAAAACTATCTGTAATGATTTTAAATGTTCATTAAGGGATGTGGAAAAGATTAAAATATCATCCAAATACACTAAACAGTGTTTATTAAGCAAGGGTCGAAGGATATTATTCATGTACCTTTGGAAGGTAGCGGGTGCATTCCTAACCCCAAATGGCATTCAAGTGTATTCATAATGTCCGCTTTTGAAATCCCTTTGCCAAATCAATAGCTGTGAAATGTTGACATTTTCCAAGGATTATACCAAGGATTTCGTCCATGTTTGGTATTGGATAGCTGTCAGGGATAGTTATTTCATTATTTCTATGTGTTCGTGATGTCCGGGGCTGTTAACTGAAAATTTTCCTTTGGCTTTAAAATATTTTGATTTTGCTCGTCGTTAATTTGGACGGGTGGTACCTGTTGTTGCCCTTCATTAGTGAACCCACGTTGAAATTCTTCGTATTCGTGCGCGTCTTGAAATCTTAATTCGTCAATAAACATTTTGGTTTGTCCACTGTCGGATGGTCTTGGACGTTTAGTAATCTAGATGTTAGTATTAGTAGATGTGGAGGGTTGTTGTAGTTAGGGGTATGCATTTCCTCTAAAATGTTGTGTTTGAGGATTTCGGATTTTATTCTAATGTTGTGGGAAAGGACTTTTGGAAATACTTGGTTGTATGTTCATGTATGGGTTGGATCTGAAATAATTTTGTGTGTAGGTTGGTTGTTGGGCATCTGCAGTGTATAGGTGGGTCTAAAAGGTTGCATGTATTGCATGTATAACTTGGTCGATATTGAGTTTGGGTATTTGTATTGTATTGTATTTGGATTTAGATTAGGATTTGAGTTTTTATTACGGATTTCCGGAATTTTATTCAATTCAAAATTAATATGTTCTTCACAAATTCCTTCATTTTGTGCAATATTAATTAAAGATATTAAGTCTGCAATATCATAATGAGCCAAAATAGTGAATAATTGTATTGGTAGTTTTCTGATCAGTATCTTAATAGAATCTTTAAAAGCCTGCATATAAATAAGAAAATCCGGTTGGTTACCTCCCAGGTGTAATTTCGATATCAACAATTGACGTCGTCTTTCCGCTTCTTCGCAGAATGCTCTTAGATTTCCTTTGTAAGGTGTCACCCTGAAGTTCTCCAGTAGTTTGTAGTTCGGTGTTTGGGGCTTAATTTCTGCGATTAGTCTCGATTTGAGGGTAGGCCAATCTTCGACTTTCGGAAGTCCCAAAGATCGTGTTACGTGTCCGTCAAAGTTCCTTTCGATGGCTCCAAGTAGAATCCTTTGTTGTCGCACATCGTTAGTTTAGTATACTGAAATCACGTAGTCCACTCTGCTTATAAAGGTGTAGAGGGTTTCTGGATCACCCTTAAATGGCAATTTGTCTTTTAGCTGCCGACGAGCAGCAGAGTTATCGTTCAGCACCATTGTTATTTTAGATTTTTAATTTTATTGTTTTAGTAAATATTTTTTCAAAATGCTGTTTTAGTTTTATTTTTATTTTAATCACACTTATTACCGTATATAAGTTTGTTTAAAGCTGTTTAAAAAGTTTGTTTGTTAAAAAAAAAAAAAATTGTAAATTTTCTTTATATTTTTTTTTTTGATTTCACGTATTAAAATATAAAAGTTTGTTTAACTTAACTTTCGTGGAATTTTAAGTGTTGGTTTTTAGTTGCTAGTTGCCTTTGGACTTAATGTTTTATTTTTATTTTAGTTTTCTAGTTTCACTTCCACTTTTTGAGTTATAATTTATATTTTTTGGAATTATAATCCATGTCAAAGGATTATTTAGTTATTAATTTATACCACTTCCACTTTTTGTGTTGAGCAACCGAATTATAATTATAACCCAAGTTGAAGGGTGTATTGTAACAAACATAGTTGATTGAGGGGTGAGATCCGTGCTAAATTGTTGGCCGACCCTGGTTGCAGCTAGCTTACAATCGGCATTGGGGGTTTTGGTTGGCCAAATAATAAAGCCCTCACTCGATCAGAAAGCCACATATAATTTAATTTATAGTCCCGTGCCTATTACGTAGATGAACAAGAGGTATAATTAATGCACAAAAAAAATGTATTAGAAAGAGCTTATGGGTGTATGGGGCCGCTATGCCAATGAGGTTACACTGATGGTATAGTAACCCGCCTCTGTTGATAAGAGCAAAAAAATAAGAATTTAATTTTAGTCAACCTAATTTCATTTAATTCTTTTTATCGTTATGTAATTACGTTAACTACAGTTTATTTGTTCCATTTTTGTTTCTTTAATTTTTAAACCATTCAATATTTTAATTCCATTTCCGGTTTCGGTTGCTAACTTTAATTCAATTTTTTTAATACCGATTTGTTTTCTTTCCTTATTCATGTTTTAATTTTTCTTATTTCGTCCTTAAATTTCTGTAATTTTGTTTAATTCTATATTTTATTTCTGTTTCCCTAATTTAATTTCACTAAACTTCTGTTGAACTTTTTGTTGTAACTTTCATTTGCTTGCCTTTCACTTTTAATTTGCTCCTCTCAATTCATTAATTTCCTTTATGTAGGGATTGTGCAATGTATAGGGTATTATTTATGAAAATTAAGACTGGTATTATGAATTCATTTAAAAAAATTTATTTTTTATTTAATATTTAAGTTTACAGATTGATTTTTAGTGTAAGTATTTTAAGACCGGATCACCGATCAGATTTTATCTCAGGAATCGACTGCCGGCTTATCTTTTAAATCTTCGCCTCGAAGCCTCGGCCAGGAGCTTTTTTGAAACTTTATGGACTTTGAAAATAAAGCTTGATGCTGAAATTGTTTCCCTGCATTGTGAAATTCAATTATGCTGACCATTGCAGTTTGATTGATACGCAATAGGTTGGTCCCCAATGCGCAATATGTTTGTTCTCCAAGAGGAAGCTGTGTTTACGTTAAATTCGGTCAAGAGGGAGCTGTGTTTACGTTAAGTTTGGTTTATTTACAAGCCGGCGAAGTGCGACTTTGGGATCCAAGGCAAATCAATCGTTGAGATTGGATTTTGAAAAATTGTTTATAAATGGGGTAAGGGCTTCTGAATCATGGGGTGGATAATTAATCGTTGAGATTGGATTTTGAAAAATTGTTTATAGATCGGGTAAGGGCCCCTGAATCATGGGTTGGATAACTTGAACGTATTTGTTGATATATGTTCACATAAGTGAGTGTAAATAAAAATAAAATAATAAATCACTTACACAAATCCCTCCTCTGGGCCCAGGGGAATTGTTGTTGGGATTTAATTTAAGTACATACATATGTAGAGGTTATATTTTTTTTCTTCTCCCTGTTTTGGCAGGGCGAGTCGGCGAGGTTATGCGTTCGCTGCTCGCCAAGATTTTTCCCGTTTTCTAAAAGAAAGGCGTGCAGATCTGGCGAGTGTGCAGTTCATTTTCTTCAGAGAACCCCGATCTAAGTCACTGTGGAGCCCTATCCGCAGAGACGTGCACTCTAACAGCCGGGGTGCTCCGCTGCCCATGGCAATCTGGACGCTACGAAAAAACTTTTTTCGCAGGCTCCACTTCTGATCGTTGCGACGGCTAAAAGAAAAAATAACTCTATGAGGAAGTAAGTACCTCTCGAGCAGTGCAAAGCTACCATGCAACTCAAAGCTCCAATTGGAGCTTTGTCGTGATTAGAGTTGCATTAGAGTCATCTGATAATGACTCCGAATTATCGAGATAGTAACCGTTTTTAGATTGTGTTATTTTTTCTCGAAAATTCAAATTCAAATTCAGCGTTTTTAGGAGTTAAGCGTATTTTTCAACAAAATCGTTGTTATTTTAATACAATTGGAAGGGCTGTACATTACAAGGGTGTTCGCGTCTTTGCGTTGGAAAATTTTAACGAGAACTGGATTATTTATTTATTTTCCACTCGAGGTTCTTTTTTTTTTTATCCTACCGACTGCGCCAGTGAAATGCTTAAAGTTAAACCGAGTCGAACAAATGACCGTTGATCAATGAAATAGGTTCACGTCTTTATTGATTAAATCTCTCTTAAATCTTACTCCTGCGACAAAAATAGTTCTTGTGATGCCCTATTGTTTACATTCGTTTTGGGACCGAGCTATCCCGCGTGGGGTATTGGTTGTATAAATTATTGTTAGAAGTTTTTGTATAATTTTATTTGTATACAATTATAATAGAATTTGTGCGGTCTCCACTTAATGAGACAAATTTGTATGTTTGTGCGTGGCGATGACCGACGCTTTTGATCTCCAAATATCGACTGCCTATTACAGAATAGATCTCTTATCTTTACCCTACGTTCCTCAGCAAAGCTTAGCTCTTCTCTCAAAAGCTCCGATGCGCTTGCATACACCTAAGGGCATAAGCAATATGTAAATGACTCCAGTTAACTGCTCCCCTACTAGGATGAAGGCTGTCCTCAGTCTTTTCAAATTATACGGTTGATGATGAACGGGAATCCTGGCGATCCGTGCTTTGTTTGACGTTGGCCTTGGTGGTCTTGAAGTGTCGTTATAATGCGCACGTTGGATAGACTAGTTGGTGGCTCTCCGCCGATGTATTTTGGTGATTGAGTTGTCGATTTGTTCTCTCAGGTTGCCGCAATCGGATATGTCGTTTATGCCAGTAGGATTTAAGAGCTTTCTTTAACGCTTTGTTTAAATTATTATAGAATACAAAAGATATGCACTTCAATAGTGATTATATAAAATAATGTACAACGCTCGTTGATTAAATTTGTTTTTTATTATGATATAGGAATGGGGTGAAGAAGGCGATTAATAACACTAATGGGTTTTTGTTTTTTATTCTGAGTTATTCTTCTGTAAGCTGTGCTTTTTATTTGTAATGTCTATTGCTGTTTTGCTGCTTAATTTTTGAGTCGGAAGGTTCCTGTTACGTGAATTTAAATTTTTTGAAATCATAAGAGACGGTCGTTCAAGATTTACTTTTAGGCTGTACCTAAGGAGTTGACAACTTTTTATATTGTACTGAAAGTTTGTGGTAGTTGTCTAACTTTAACAAATGTTTAGGTGAGTAAACTCTTGGCGAATTGACACTACTAAAGTATAAATGACGGACTTAGACAAAGAAAATAATAATCCTAACGTACATTATCTTTATGTACTTCCCTCCCCTTTATTAAGACACTTGTCCCAATGTCTGCTTCAATTTTTTCTTCTTTGTAGCGTGGGGTAAGTTTATTTCCGATCCGTTTGTTTTGCATTACAAAGACAGTGTCCCCGACCTGAAAAGTTCTGTCACATCTTGATTTATTAATTCTTCTTAATTGTATTTCCTGTGCTCTGTCAATTTTCTCTGAGATTTCCTCTGCAAATCCTGAGGGCGTTGCATGAATAATGTCGTTCGGCTTTTTATTAGTGACTGAATGTACTGTTCTGTTGTATTCCACGGTTGCTTGAAGTATGAGATTTACCGTATCAACTATGACTTTTTCTGCCTCGTATGTTTCATAAACCTTAAAAGCGACATGAGCCGGTTTTCTCCACGACACATATGTATCACTTTCACCCTCAAAGTCTGGCAGCGACTTTATTATGTCTAGAGATTCATTACACACTACACCTGGTATGATTTCAGCATCTGTGTAAGTTTCAACTTCTGGGGTGTTCACTGTAGATTTTGCTATGCGCTCATTAATCGCTTGTAACTCTTTGTCAAATAATTCTTTTTGACTTGCAAGCGCGCCAGGAACGGCACTTTCTACTATTGCTTTCAGTTGATTCGCTGATAACTCCATTTCAATTGTTTTCCTTTCTGTTTTCGCGTTTCTTTTGCTTGCGGTATCTAATTGGCTAGTCTCTTTTAATATTCTATTCCAACTTGATATTAAGTCGTCTATCTCTTTATCACTGACACTCATCAATGTGTTATTTAAAACCTTCAATAACCTTCACGTGTGTATGCAAATTTTTATTTTATTTTTTAATAATTAATTAATAATTAATAAATAATTAATTAATAATTAATTAATAATTAATAAATAATTAATTAATAATTAATTAATTAATCAAATAATTAATCAATAATTAACCAATTAATTAATTATTAAAAAAATTTCTTAAATTATTTACTGAAATTAATCTTAAAACGTCTTTATGTTCTACCATTTTTACATTTTGACATTAATCGGTAAATACAATGGAGGTTCTAGTGGTAGATCTATCCCTCCGGCTGATTCATCTATTGCGTTGCCAATCTAATCTGTCCGGTGTCCGGTAATCTTCCGGCTGGATTTCGAAGTTCTCGGGACTCTCTTGATTACGTGCTTCATATAGTCGCGAAGTGTCCTCCTGCGCTTGCACTTTGCGGTGCACGTCTCTCTTCTTGCGTGCGTGTTCGGGTCATCCTGCCGGTGGTTGGATTAACACTTTCTTTTTCGCCCCCTTCATTTATGTATTTGGGTTTCTTACTTGAGAATCGTTTTAGATATTCTGCCTAGTATGCAGCTAAATATATGACACGATTTATAATGAACGTTGCTGACTACAACTTGTTATAATAAGATAGATAAGCTGGGGTGCTGTTATGCGATTAACGGGTCTATCCTAAGTCCCGGAGTTGTCGGTCATTGCCTTGGTTACATCCAGCCAACATCCCTCTGTCTTTTACTGCTTAGGGAACTTTTACTAGGTTCATATGGGAACTGGCCTACCTGGAACAGTGGTTCCTTTTGTTGGTGAGCTCTTACTAATTCATACGGGAACTGGCCCACCTGGAAAAGTGGTTTCTTTTTGTTGGTGAGCTTTTACTAAGTTCATCCGCCAACTGGCTTACTTGGTTCAGTGTTCCCTTTTGTTGGTGCGCTCTTACTAGGTTCATACGTGAATAGGTCCACCTAAGACAATGTATGTCCGAAAACCCACTCACGCCAGTCGTCGGAAAAGTCTAGTTGATACGGTCGGGGTCTACAACCCGCGGTAGTTTGACGTTCGCTTTTCCAGTTCCAGTTCCTATGATCCAATCTATTATCGTATATTGCCTCCAGCGAATCTCGGGAGTGCCTTATGCCGCTGCTGATGGCCGCAATCGCACAGAGAAATACCGTCACCAAAGACGCGCTTTGCAATATTTCCCCGAACTGAGCATTTAAGCGTTACGAAAACATCATCAAATTTCCTATTCAGATTATTTTCAATTTCCTCAAAGTCCAGTTCTATGAGCTCATTGAGAATTTTCTTAAATGTTTGTTTTAGCTCATCGATCAGCTTCAACCTCACAAGCAAATAAATTATTTGCGAAGTGCAAATAAAAAAACAGTTCCCCGACTATCAGATACCAGTTATTCAGCTAGTGGAAGTACAAACGAGAAATTTCAACATTTACTGGAATATCATTGGAAATAAATACATAGCTACCAACGGCTCAGATACATTTATCTTCGATTGAGTGGCTTTCATCAATGGCACAAAATATTCAAACCAACGTGAAGCCATAAGAGAAACACCGGACATGGCTGTATCGTTTGTTAGCAAAGCTTCTAGTTGCTGTTAAGGCAGTCGTTAGGTACTGTCGTCAGGATTTGCAGCAATTGCGCTGTTGTTTTGGTTCTCGTTGTCAGTGAAACTAAGTCTTCTCGCAATCATTAATCGGACATAATGTCGGAAATATTTTTCTGCTAGCGTTATGCGTACAATTATCGAATATCAAAAGCCGTGGTCCGTAAATACCAAGATCTATGAGTAGCTTAAGATCTCTTATTTTATTTAAAAAGAAGACGTACAATGCCTTTCGATGTGGCGAAGTGAGAGTGTTCGAGAGAACTTCCTAATTGTGCTGCCTTATTAGCGTGTTTTGAATGGTTTTAGTTTTTGCCCGCGGCATCATATGCAATCTTATGGATTGCCACAGCCTTCATTATCTCCATCTCGCTTTCACGCAGTTTAGCTGATTAATGCCTATCTGATAATCGTGAAACTGGATTATATATTCAAAAAAATTGACTATCTAATATCCATAAGTAAAGAATATATTTCTTATCAGTAATAAGTTTGTATTTTAGTTTGTATAAAATATTGGATAGTGTTATGTAATATATGTATGTATATCGCGTTCGCATATATATCTATTGCTTTTACAGTAAGAATCCGCTGGCAATACCGAAAAAGGCGGTTTCTTGATATTATGTTATAGCTCGATGTTTTGAGGCGTAGTATAGAACGCATTGGATTAGCGGATTCTATTTCTAAAAGGATGGAAGTGGATGTTTGAGGATTGCGATTACAGCATTTAAGAAAATGGTATTTCCGAATTTAATTCCTTGCTTCTATGTAATTGATAAATATTACTATTATATAATTTTTATATTATATTATATAATATTATAATATTACATTATTATAATGTAATATATAATATTATATTATAATATTATTATATTATAATTATAATATTATTATATTATTATATATATATAATATATATATATATATATAATATTATTATATTATAATATTTATAAACAACAAAAGCCAAATTAAGTTGGCTTGACTTTAATTTCGTTTTCGTTAATATTTTCCTTGCCAGTTTTTATCGAGAGTTGAGGCTCTCGACTATAGCGATATAGGGCACTACCAGAAACATAAAGCTGATTTAAAGAGCTCAGTCAAAAGTGCTAGACACTAATACCGCGGGTTAAAGTTGGACTGTTTTGCATAATTTAATTAAATAATGAAGTTAAAATTAATAAATTTGTATTAATAAATAAGAGATGAAATTAGATACATATATTTAATGAAAATTTAATGAAAAATTAAGAATAAAAAGATTATGAAAATCGATGGAAATTTAAATATTTGTGGATTTTGGTAATATTATTTGATGAAAAATTTATGAATAGTTATATTATTTGCAAATTTAATGTGCATAAACGGCGGTGATTTATATCGATGATTTGCGTTGTTTTTGCAATGGTTTGTCAGCACTTCCAATGTTGAAATCCTCTTTACTTTTTATACAATTTGAGAGGTGACCAACAGCTCGAGATTAATGCTTTTTGGTGATTAATCAATGAAAAATTTAGAGATGTGTTTGGGTGTGGAATGCGAGGCGGAAAGAGAAAGTTAAAAAGAAGAAGAGTATCATTTAAAAAGAGTAGAGTCTAATTATTAACAACATGCTGGAACCAAATTAAATAATAGGACATATTTATTCGAGGTTTATTAAGAGCTGTATTGGAGCAAAAATAGCTTTTACATATTTAAAAAAAAAAAAATAATCGTTTCGCATTGTTATGTATTAAACCGTCCATTATTCGTAATCATTAGTAGAGTCCTTACTGCTGTGACTTTATTGCTGTGGAAATAGATGTTTTGTGTGTGTGAACCGGCCTTTAACATAAGTTCTGTTTTTCTGCCGTTCTTAGCGATATAAAGGCTGTTTTACAAGCGAACATCGTATGAGACTTGCTTGCAATCGTGAACTGTAATCTATTTGTATGTTGCGCTAGTAACAGGGTGTTGTATAGAGCTTTTAATGTTTATTTATTAGAACAAAAAGTAAGGAGCATCCAACAAATTAACATACCACTCGTAAGTCTATGCGGCGTAAATCAACAACTTTTGCCAACATCTGAATTTACGTGAGTTTCAAATATAACAGGCCTATACAAAATTTTAAACTATTATCCATTAACATTTCCCAAGGTTAAGCCTCTCAATTCATGGATCAAATCTCAACTGCGGCTGGCATCATCGCCAACCCCGCTACAGTTACTGCCAAAAGGGGTACGCAACAAGGTCGAAAGAAGTCTGGGCCCAAGTTCGAACTGTCTGAGGCCCAAAAATCCGACATTAAGGAGGCCTTTGATCTATTTGACAACGAAGGCACGGGCTACATTGAGGTTAAGGAACTTAAGGTGGCGATTAGGGCCCTGGGATTCGAACCAAAAAAAGAGGAGATTAAGAGGATGATTTCCGACATTGACAAGGACTGCAGCGGGCGTATTGCGTTCAACGTCTTTTTACAACTGATGACTATAAAAATGGCCGAAAAGGATACCAAGGAAGAGATACTTAAAGCTTTTCGGCTTTTTGATGACGACGAGACTGGAAAAATCTCCTTTAGAAATCTAAAGAGGGTGGCTCGCGAACTTGGTGAAACACTGACCGACGAGGAACTACGAGAGATGATAGATGAAGCCGATTTGGACAATGACGGAGAGGTAAATCAAGAAGAATTTCTGCGAATCATGAAGAAGACTAGTTTGTATTAAAAAGCCTGTAGCTATATTTTAAAACATTTCGTTTCTTTTTGCCCATGAAATATTCAACAAATGTACACTTTTGAGGTACTCTTTAAATATTTAAAGAATCATTCCCAAAATAATTTGTAGTTCTAAGTCTTTCATTAATTATAAATGAGTAAGTTCTATAGATATTTTTAAATTTTTTTATTAATATTAAACAAAAATACTTCCTCCCGAGGTGTGATAAAGGAACGTAGCAACATTAAGTGCAAACATTTCTGATATCAAATTTCATGATGATAAATAATAACGTTATAAAAATGTATTACAAAAATTTATTAATATCTATTAGTTCTTTGTTAGTTTTTCTTTGTACAACGCTAAGTTTTGACAGCTTATTGCTGAAATCGAAACTATGTAAGTACTTTATAGATTGACTTGACTTTTTTCTCACATCGGAAAAAATATATTGTTGATATTGGTATAGCTAAATACCATCACTAAAAAGATTTTGGGAAGATTACCGATATACTTATTTTACTTATATGTTTTTAATTCGAAAATAAATTCGTGTGCTAGATTTTGAAAATTGTATTTTTTTATGAAATGTATAATAAATTGTTTTATTTAAAAAAGTACAATTTTAAAAATAAATGAAAACTTTTATTACCGCTATCCTATAGAATAAAGACTTTCATGGATTTCTATAATAATAATTTCTATTAGTTTTCCGACTATTCCTATGGAAGCTACATGAATAAGTTATTCGATCTTAATCAATTTAAAACCAAAATAAAATATTGTCGAACAAACAAAAACGCTTATAGACGAGTTAAAAAGTGACCTTAATATTTTAAAAAAGGCTATAACAGATGCTCAGTAAATATCCTCGGTTTTCAATACAGCCAATAACCATTGAGCCAAAGCAATTACATCTAAGAATTTAGTGTTTGAGACAGTTTCACGATCGTTTCGATATTGGTTGATTGGTTACCGGATGAACTGTCGAAAGAAAATGTTTTATTTTTAATTTTAAAAAAATTGATGTTTTTTGAATATTTATTCTTTTAGCTATTTTATTAAATCTATTTTGTTTATAAATTGTGCTCTAAAGACTTTTATGAATAAAGAATGTTTGAAATGTTAGAGCGAATATAAATAAAAGTAAAGAATGCGGCAACGCTTACTCCGGGCTCGAAAATTAGGATAGGACCGCCTGTTGGTTTTTGAAGCTAAATGAAACAGCCTGAAACAAATCAGCTTTTTGTGCGCAGCACCGCTAGAGGGTTTCGCACGGTTTTTGAGGCTGAAGCGATTTACGGAGCACCCCGGTATAAAGCTTATTCAGCCAGATTGTTTAAAAGTCATACATTTTGCCAAAGTCTCTAGCTTTAGAGATCCACAAAGAGGTTTCGTAAGAAATTAAAATTTTTATAGTTGTGTTCCTGCAGTTGTGTAACCGGTATACGTACTGATGGTGAAGTACTCGCGAATACCTATTGAGTATGAGCTAATTGTGGCGGCTGGTAGGGTTAAGTGAAAACGCTGTGTACGCCCACGCAGGCTGCTATACAACTTCCTGCTCTTTTTCCTTACGAACCACTGATATTCTTTGGACATGTCGTTGAGCAGGCTTGGAAATTCCGACCAATGACTTGTGCCATCGAAGAAAAGAGGCAATTCTGCATCCAGAACTCCCAGAATCCACAAATGTGAGGTACGGTCGCTTGTTGGACGCTGTCCGGTCGGCATGGCTGTTGGACCGCATTGCCGTGACGAATGGTTATGAGAAGTTGTGCCCGCCTCTTGACACAGACGCGTCAAACCATGTTGCAGGCGCATTACTCAGTCAACATCACCTTGGCCAGGAGTGTGTTCTAGAGTATTACAGCCATTCAGTGTTGCGGAACGAAACTAATGCGTAGCTCGGCGGGAACTGCTAGCCGTTGTCTTATCCACTAAACATTTTCATCACTGCCTATATGGTCAAAAATTCACGCTTCGCACCTCGTGCCTCCGATGGCTGTTTAACTTTTCAGAACCGCAAGGATAAAAAGCTCGATGGATTGAACGACTCCAGCATTACGACGCGCTTTCTTGTAGCAAAGCGGAAAAAATTCACATTCGGAAGGTCATGTGTTTAGTCCAGACAGTTGATATTGCCACCGTCCAGGAGAAGTATCCAACTTTAGCGCTGATCCTGCACTGGATAAAAGCAGAAAATAGACCGACAAAATCCCAGACATGGAGTGAAAGTCCCTAAACTAGGGCGTAATGGCATTTTTTTGAGCGGCTTGGACAAGGGTTTTTTCATGACTCATGAATGCCGCTTAAGTGGTGCTCTCTTAAAGAAGAAGCTTTACGCGGAGCCCATAAATTAACCACTGGTGGACAGTTCGGAATAAAGAAGACAGTGGCCAAGCTTAAGAGACGTGATCGATTGGGCACGCTGCACCGAATGCGATTGACATACTGGATCCTTTACCTACTACCGCGCTCGGGAACCGCTATATTGCGGTGGTCATGTGTTACTTCCCCAAGTGGCCGGAGTTCATATCTCTGTGTAACCAAACAGCGGAAACGGTATCCCGAGCACACATCTAAGAAGTTTTCTTTCGCTTCGGAGCTTTCTTCCTCCTTCACTAGGATCAAGGTCGTAACTTCGAGTTAGATGTATTTCAAGCCTGCTCAACGTGGAAAAGGCACGTACGACGCCGCTACAGCCTTAGTCGGACGGAATGGTTGAGAGGTTTAACCGGACCCTCCTGGACTACTTGCAAAGTTGGTTGCAATCAATCAACGAGACTGGGACCAACTGTTGCCACTAGCTCTGTGGGCCAATCGATCTGCACCGCATGAGGTAACCGGGTTTTCACTTTGCCTCCCAAGCGAGTTGTGTAGACCATACCAGTTCTGGAAAGCTACCAAGCTCTCGTGCAGAAATTGCAGGACCACCTCCGACTGACGCAGTAGATCGGACGCCAAAATTTAAAAACAGCCGCCAAAGCTAAAAAGTAACGTAGTTTGGATTGTATCTTTCATCGTCATCGTTCCGCCCTCTTTCAGGAGCGACGTTCTACCCGCAATTAAGTTGAGAATTAACGCGTGCACCCAATTCATGTTTTGGCGAGGTGTAGGGAACTGACGGGATCGTAGCCAATACACATATCCAAAAAGTTCCGCTCGGCTTTCCGTAGTGAAGTCTGTATTCTGTATCCGGTCAATATCCAGTGAAATGAACGAGAAATTCAAACTACCGTTGCGTTCAAACAATTCCGTCAAATCGAACTTCGCTTGTTCTTTCATTTCATCGGTGGCCTCCAAGGATTGTACGCAAGGCCGCAGAACACCCTTTAATAAGGTATGCATCGCAGAATATGCAGTAGTCACTACCAGTAAAACTAACAAAAAGTCAACAAACACGACACATAAGCTCATATAAAGAACTGTAAATCGATAAACGAATTAACAAGATCACAATGGTGATATAACTAACAACCTATAACAACCTAAATTCCAAGAGCCCTGTTAGATCAAGAGAAAATGTAAATCGATCCTTATCGTAGAAACTATTTTTAACTTATAGTATTTTAAAACCAACAAAAACCTTGCTCCTTTGACGTCACAAAAAGTATATATATATGGAATATATACAATTTGCAAAAAAAGGTGGGCAAAGCATTAGAGTCAATATTCGATTTGCTAAACTTTCCATTATCAGGTCAAATTGGACATAATTTCTATTAGTTTTCCGACTATTCCTATGGAAGCTACATGAATAAGTTATTCGATCTTAATCAATTTAAAACCAAAATAAAATATTGTCGAACAAACAAAAACGCTTATAGACGAGTTAAAAAGTGACCTTAATATTTTAAAAAAGGCTATAACAGATGCTCAGTAAATATCCTCGGTTTTCAATACAGCCAATAACCATTGAGCCAAAGCAATTACATCTAAGAATTTAGTGTTTGAGACAGTTTCACGATCGTTTCGATATTGGTTGATTGGTTACCGGATGAACTGTCGAAAGAAAATGTTTTATTTTTAATTTTAAAAAAATTGATGTTTTTTGAATATTTATTCTTTTAGCTATTTTATTAAATCTATTTTGTTTATAAATTGTGCTCTAAAGACTTTTATGAATAAAGAATGTTTGAAATGTTAGAGCGAATATAAATAAAAGTAAAGAATGCGGCAACGCTTACTCCGGGCTCGAAAATTAGGATAGGACCGCCTGTTGGTTTTTGAAGCTAAATGAAACAGCCTGAAACAAATCAGCTTTTTGTGCGCAGCACCGCTAGAGGGTTTCGCACGGTTTTTGAGGCTGAAGCGATTTACGGAGCACCCCGGTATAAAGCTTATTCAGCCAGATTGTTTAAAAGTCATACATTTTGCCAAAGTCTCTAGCTTTAGAGATCCACAAAGAGGTTTCGTAAGAAATTAAAATTTTTATAGTTGTGTTCCTGCAGTTGTGTAACCGGTATACGTACTGATGGTGAAGTACTCGCGAATACCTATTGAGTATGAGCTAATTGTGGCGGCTGGTAGGGTTAAGTGAAAACGCTGTGTACGCCCACGCAGGCTGCTATACAACTTCCTGCTCTTTTTCCTTACGAACCACTGATATTCTTTGGACATGTCGTTGAGCAGGCTTGGAAATTCCGACCAATGACTTGTGCCATCGAAGAAAAGAGGCAATTCTGCATCCAGAACTCCCAGAATCCACAAATGTGAGGTACGGTCGCTTGTTGGACGCTGTCCGGTCGGCATGGCTGTTGGACCGCATTGCCGTGACGAATGGTTATGAGAAGTTGTGCCCGCCTCTTGACACAGACGCGTCAAACCATGTTGCAGGCGCATTACTCAGTCAACATCACCTTGGCCAGGAGTGTGTTCTAGAGTATTACAGCCATTCAGTGTTGCGGAACGAAACTAATGCGTAGCTCGGCGGGAACTGCTAGCCGTTGTCTTATCCACTAAACATTTTCATCACTGCCTATATGGTCAAAAATTCACGCTTCGCACCTCGTGCCTCCGATGGCTGTTTAACTTTTCAGAACCGCAAGGATAAAAAGCTCGATGGATTGAACGACTCCAGCATTACGACGCGCTTTCTTGTAGCAAAGCGGAAAAAATTCACATTCGGAAGGTCATGTGTTTAGTCCAGACAGTTGATATTGCCACCGTCCAGGAGAAGTATCCAACTTTAGCGCTGATCCTGCACTGGATAAAAGCAGAAAATAGACCGACAAAATCCCAGACATGGAGTGAAAGTCCCTAAACTAGGGCGTAATGGCATTTTTTTGAGCGGCTTGGACAAGGGTTTTTTCATGACTCATGAATGCCGCTTAAGTGGTGCTCTCTTAAAGAAGAAGCTTTACGCGGAGCCCATAAATTAACCACTGGTGGACAGTTCGGAATAAAGAAGACAGTGGCCAAGCTTAAGAGACGTGATCGATTGGGCACGCTGCACCGAATGCGATTGACATACTGGATCCTTTACCTACTACCGCGCTCGGGAACCGCTATATTGCGGTGGTCATGTGTTACTTCCCCAAGTGGCCGGAGTTCATATCTCTGTGTAACCAAACAGCGGAAACGGTATCCCGAGCACACATCTAAGAAGTTTTCTTTCGCTTCGGAGCTTTCTTCCTCCTTCACTAGGATCAAGGTCGTAACTTCGAGTTAGATGTATTTCAAGCCTGCTCAACGTGGAAAAGGCACGTACGACGCCGCTACAGCCTTAGTCGGACGGAATGGTTGAGAGGTTTAACCGGACCCTCCTGGACTACTTGCAAAGTTGGTTGCAATCAATCAACGAGACTGGGACCAACTGTTGCCACTAGCTCTGTGGGCCAATCGATCTGCACCGCATGAGGTAACCGGGTTTTCACTTTGCCTCCCAAGCGAGTTGTGTAGACCATACCAGTTCTGGAAAGCTACCAAGCTCTCGTGCAGAAATTGCAGGACCACCTCCGACTGACGCAGTAGATCGGACGCCAAAATTTAAAAACAGCCGCCAAAGCTAAAAAGTAACGTAGTTTGGATTGTATCTTTCATCGTCATCGTTCCGCCCTCTTTCAGGAGCGACGTTCTACCCGCAATTAAGTTGAGAATTAACGCGTGCACCCAATTCATGTTTTGGCGAGGTGTAGGGAACTGACGGGATCGTAGCCAATACACATATCCAAAAAGTTCCGCTCGGCTTTCCGTAGTGAAGTCTGTATTCTGTATCCGGTCAATATCCAGTGAAATGAACGAGAAATTCAAACTACCGTTGCGTTCAAACAATTCCGTCAAATCGAACTTCGCTTGTTCTTTCATTTCATCGGTGGCCTCCAAGGATTGTACGCAAGGCCGCAGAACACCCTTTAATAAGGTATGCATCGCAGAATATGCAGTAGTCACTACCAGTAAAACTAACAAAAAGTCAACAAACACGACACATAAGCTCATATAAAGAACTGTAAATCGATAAACGAATTAACAAGATCACAATGGTGATATAACTAACAACCTATAACAACCTAAATTCCAAGAGCCCTGTTAGATCAAGAGAAAATGTAAATCGATCCTTATCGTAGAAACTATTTTTAACTTATAGTATTTTAAAACCAACAAAAACCTTGCTCCTTTGACGTCACAAAAAGTATATATATATGGAATATATACAATTTGCAAAAAAAGGTGGGCAAAGCATTAGAGTCAATATTCGATTTGCTAAACTTTCCATTATCAGGTCAAATTGGACATAATGAATATACTATCAGTGGAAGAATTCAACCAAACAGTTAACAAAAACCTGTCCGTTATCCCAAATAAAATCGGTTGTTTGGGACTAGAAAGAGAAGCGGAAAAGTTAATGCCAAAGATGTATAGGGATTTGGACACCATTGTACATGGGTTGCAAAACGACTTTATTGCCCTCGGCACTACATCCTTGCCTAAGGCTTAGTATTCAGTCCACAAACCGGGCGTCCAAAATAATAAACGTCATATAAAAAAGAGGCACAACATATTTGGTGGGAAAATTTTGGTCGAAGTCTTTGGACTTCGGGCGTCCAAAAAGAAAATAGGTTTGCTTACATTGAATCGAAGAAATGAAAACGAGTTTTGATTATTCATGACTAATGCTGCAGCAACAGCAACTATTATGGCTTTGGTTTCAATGATTTTTTTATTTACTTTGTATTTGTATTTTGCTTTCGTCTGTGAGACCATATCTTGGCCACCAGAAAATATATGGCTGAACATAGGGCCAGTTTCTGTTCGCATGAGTACGGGGTGTACAATGATATGAAATAAAACAAACATTTGACAAACCAAGGACACTAGAATATTTTTTCGTGCTGGCACCAGGCTCTCTCGAATTTTTGTTCAAGAGCCAGAAGCAATCGCTCTAGAGCCGCATGCAGCGGCAGTCGATCGCTGTATTTGTGCACACGTATGCTCATATATTGTAAATTTGAGAAAATATGCCCTTCACTTTCTGGCACTTATGGACTTCCAATCTATATTTTTTGAACTCGATTGCCACCAAGTAAAAAACTTTAATTTTGCATTGCCTTAACATGATAATTATTTAAATATATCATATAAATAGTAGTCGGTGAATAAATGTATATAATAATACCTAATTAATTTCATAAATTACTTTATACAAAAATATATGTCGTATTCAGCTTGCGACGTGGAAAATATATTTGTTCTTAAAGATTTTTAGGTGCGCTGGTCCTGCTTCAAGAATTCAATATTATTTTGTTGCATTTTTTTTTTATATAAGAATTTGATATTTTTAAAAACCGCGCAATTTTGGGTGCGTGAAAAGGCGTGCCAAATTTACTGTTTCTTCTCTTAGTTCCTCTTAATCCGTTTGCTTAAAGCTGACAAATACATAGAGCTCATCGTTTGCTACTATTTTTCCAAATTTTAATAATATCCGTATTTAATTTCAATAAAAGTTTATATGTAAAGTTCATTTGTAAACGGTAGCTAAATTAATATAACTTCTTAAAAAAAAATAGTCACGGCATAAATTTTTAAGTAATATGTTTGTAAAGAGGCTGCAACAGTTGATGAGTTGATGTTTCAAACTGAATTTTAATTTCTCTAAATCCTGCTTAGGTAGCTAATAGGAAATTTAAATGTTCTAATCTTATCTCTAACTAGACCAACGCAGTGTCCATTTGTTCCCCAAACATGGGAACGGATTGTAAGTGTGGAAATTTTCCACTGCACGCATTCCTTATCTACACGAAAATGCAATACGACCGCTTGCATCGTTGTTTAAGCGATGAACAATATGCATATCTCTAACGCTCAAGAAATGTTTATTTTTACGCGAGCGGGGAGAGAGCAATTATTGCCGCTACCAAAAAAATGGCTGCATAGTGCAAAACCAATGTATGGCTGTTACGCATCTTATTATTCTAGTGTCTTTGGACAAACCATCCCCCTGACCATTACCTGCGCCGCGCAGTATACCATTCATAAATAGACCGCCACCAATTCCACAAGGCTCCATTACTACCAATTTGGACAGCAACCAATTGCATTACCCAAACAGAAAATTATTAATTTCGGTTATCAACCTAAAGCTGCGTCTCGAAAATCTCCTAAAATAGGCAATTCCAGACACATTTCGCGCCACCTCGGCCGCAAGCCCCAAAACGACTGCCTCATCCAATTCCCGAAAGGAGAGAATACGTCGCTATGGCGTAGCTATGGCGAAAAACGAAGCCTATACGACTTAGGCGAATACGACACCTATGACACCTATGCCTGCTTGAATTTTTAGAATACAAAATTCATTTTTTACATTTATCATATGCAAGATGAGGAATGTAAGATTCATTAGTATACTAATACTTCTACTTCCAATAGAAATTAAATTCAACCAAAATTGGACAACGAAATCCAAAACGAGTCACCTTTCCATGCTGTCTCAGTAGCCGGCAGTACTCTAGTAACGCACCAAATCCTTTTAATACTCCAGATGTTAAAAAAGGGTTTTCCTGCTGCTCACATTAAATTCCTTTGTGCAATAAACGATTTAAATAACTGGAAGCTGAAATTAAAACTAGCAAAATATTCATTATTCTTAACAACGGTATCAGAATCAATATTAAAAATCTTCAATCATTTCACTTGTCTGTCGACCGGAACGTTAAGCTGACCAAATTTCGTTAATACCCGTTACTCGTAGAGGGTATAAAAGGGTATACTAAATTCTTTGAAAAGTATGTAACAGGCAGAAGAAAACGTTTCCGTCCATATAAAGTATATATATTCTTGATCAGGATCAATAGCCGAGTCAAACGGGCCCTGTCCGTCCGTCTGTTCGTCCGTCCGTCCATCTGTCTGTCCGGCCGTATGATGTAGACGCATCGCAAGTTTGTTATATGATGTTTTCACGCCCACTTTAAAGCACATAAACGTTATGCAGAGGGATCACGAAGGACTCCTTCCATATATGGGAGAACTGCTAAGATTTCAGAGATAAGGTAAACAGTTGCATTAGAGGCTTGCCCAAGGCTAACCTAACACAACCTAAGCACACCGCCAGGAATTCCCTGAGGAACTGGCGAATAGACAGGTTTTACAAGCTTAAGATCGTAAAGCAGTGAGCTTTCGTTTGGAGTGGGACAAAACATTAAGTTCGACTTTGATAATGCGTAAGAGTAAGGGTGTTCGGAATGAGTTAACGTAGAATATGTTGTTTGAAAAAACTAGCAAATATATCGGCTATTGCTAGATCCGAACTTACAGTAGTATTTTCAAAAAATAACGAGGAAGGATAAGAAACTGTTTTGCGCTTAGTGGTAATGAAATAATAAAACTAATGCGGATCCTGTGCGAACTAGAACTTACAACGGTTGAAATAGTTCCTGTAACACTGAGCATTAGGAACGGTAAAACTTAAAGCCGCCCAAAACTGTCATGAGAGAAGGATGTACATGTGTCCAAAAGAATATTATCAAAAAAATGTAGTTCATCAGACAAAGAAGCTGTAGATTCATTTAAAAAACTGAAAAGTAAATTTGTAATTTTGTCAATCTTTATTCATCGTTAGATAGTCAATTCAGTGGTTTATAATGTTAATATTAATTTTGTGCTTTATTCGTCAGCTCGCACACCCACGACGTTTGCCAATTTCTGAAAATTGCTGCTTCTCAGCGCTTGATATTGAAACGGTGGACATGTGAGAGAAAGCGGGATCGAAATACTACGGTTCTACTCTACTACTACTAAGTCTGGGCGCAGGGCTGAATTAATATCTTCGGACTTACGGCACGACGGAAAAATTTCAGTTGTCGACGTAACATTCCCCCTCCCGTAATTCAACTGCTCCAGCTGTGTATTACCAACTAATATATCCATCTTTACCAGCTTCACCGACGGGCGTGTCACTAATCCATCGACTGTTCGCACAACTGCGCTGCGAACCTAGCCATCTGCTTCGTGGTGCACGTCGACGACCCGGTCCTTGGGCCACGTATTCCTTTCGACGTGCTCATCCACAATGATGACCACATCCCCAACAGCAAGCGGCTTTGTCGGAGGCTGAAACCATTAAGACCTCCAGTCCTCTGGAGTGTGTTCCGTTATCCGATAGTATCAATCGGGGAACACCTCGCCGAGCTACTAAGGCCTTCAACACGCATAAAAATTAGTCCGTTGAGGGTGGGACAGCAACTTCTAGATGGATAGCGCGGGTTGTGATATATGCAAATAACACGCCCCATCCTTTTTCACTCCGACGTCCAACAAAAATGTCGGGTCTGAAATAGTCCAAGCCTGTAAAGGTAAACGGTGATGTGTATGCAGAAAGACTCTCTTGAGGCCGGGCGTTCCGTATGCGGCACGCCGGACATTCTTTGGCCACCTATCTTACGAGGGCCTTTATTCCTTTAATCCAGTAGCGTTGTCTCATTTCGTTGAGGACGATCTCGTTGTGCATATGGTGAGATTTCCGGTGATAGTATTCAGTTATCAGATAAGTCTCTCTTATTCGTCTGGGAAGGGAACGCTTTTGAATAACTGGCTATTGCGATCTTTCATTCCGTTGCCAGGCTTTATTTGATTTCCCTGGGAAATTCCTCCTCTTGGCGTCTGACTCGGACTAGAATGACATAAGAGAGCTCAGCCCATGTCAGCCGTAGAAGGCGTTGTTTTTGCTCGCCCTTAGGCGAAACTCTTCTTTGTGCGGACCGCAGTTTTTCTAGCTTGCTAAAACGTTGTGGATCGGGCAGTATTCAGGTCAGTGGCGAGGGTTCATGTTCCTCATTCTCATGATGCATAACAAGGGCTCTTTCTTGTTGTTTGAGAGAGTCCGTAATGGGTCATCGGTCTTCATCATTATTCAGAAATTCCGGGCCGATGAACAACCTTGGAAATCACGTGAAGCTTGGATCACGAGCCCACTTGGTACCGTTATCAGCAGCGTTGTCTGCGGTGGGTACCCAACGCCAGGCCGCGACCTCAGATATTTCTAGTATTTTTCCAACTTGCAGAGCAACAAATTGGTTGAACTTGCGGCACAGAATTCAATCTGTCTCCGTACTTCCACCAGTAAAGTAAAAAAAAAAGGTCACAAATCAAAAGAGCATTTAATATAGACGCAAGTGCACTAAAATGTAAAAAGACGGCAGCAATTAATTTACGGAAATGAAGATAGCATAGGCAGCAACAAGTAGACACACACAAAAAACCCTCTGCAAGAATCTGACCAGCTCGACTAAGCGAGAAGAGGTGGATTTTCTGCAGCACAATTAAAGGACTATTCAAGTCAGTATCAAATAACCAATACAATGACAATGTCATCATATCATATCATATGAGATAGCGACTGCCCAGGACAAACATTTTTTCGCAATCCTTCACGCCCTACATTGAACAGTTCTCCTTTCTACTTAAACATATGCCCAATGTCTCAAGGATCTGACAAATAATGTTATTAAACTAAACGAACTAATGTGGAGCTGGACTGTTCCAACTACAAGACGCCGAATAAAATGGTTAACGATCCCTCGGACGCCTACATCAAAATCAAAAGGGTACTGGCAGCCAGTAACTTTCCCTTATTCACAAACCAAGTCAAGGCTGAGAGGGCTTTCCGTGTCGTTATTAGACACCTCCACTATCCCACCCCATGCTTATGGATAGTTGAGGAGGTACGGAAGCTCAGATTCCAAGTGCGCTTCGTCAGAAACATGACAAATCCGGCTTGAGGAGGCCCCATTAAAATGTTTAAAGTGGAGATTGTCTCGGCCAAGGTCGGTAGCCACAAGCAAATTCTCTCACTCAAACAGCTCGGTGGACAAAGGGTGGATGTCAAAAGAAAAAACAGGACACGGAAGCCTGTTCAGTGCTTTAGGTGCCAGGGCTTCAGGAATGGTAGGCATCACCTTTTCAATCTATGTACCAAGCCAAGAACGAGCCCCGCATCTTGTGTTAATTGCGCTGGGGGTCATATTAGCGCCTACTATAAGGCTTAAAATTATCGATACAAAGAAAATAAGGACAGTTAAGGGCGCAAATTAATCACAGACGACAAGGAAACCACGCCATCGCCCAACAAATCCAGCCCATACCTCCAAAACAGCGTCTGTGATTAACCCCACTACCAACCTAACCATTTTCTTTACAGTTGTGGCGAACGATACCATTACATCCTCGGAATCGACTGATTCCAGCCACTCGTGTCGACAAAGGTGTTTGCTGCCACGGCATCTGCTGATTGTGTCGAAAGTCGTCCCGCATTTCTATTTCTTATATAGTTGGCCAAGGCTGGAGAGCATGGAGCTCCGACTTTGCGTTCACGGAATCGTAGTAGCACACCAAAGAGGGACACTAGAATGTCCGGTCCTTTAAGCAGAAGGTACCAGGAGCGTTAGCTGTGTACGATCTCCTTTACTTCCAACTGACGAATATATCCTTTCTTCAGATAATTCAGCGTGCTGTCATTCATGAAGTTACGGAGAGCTGTGTCCTTGGTCATCTTTGTTTCCAGACAGCGGAGTCGCCTTACCGCAACGCACTGCTATAATATTATGACATTCCAGTTCGCGGGGGAACGGGGGACGCTGGTTTTAATGTTGTCCAGACCAATAATAATGCTGGCCTTCACATTCTGATAAGTTGGTATCGGAATGGATTTGAGGTGACAGCGTGAGTTTATGAGCTGTTCCTCTGAGCTTTGAGTGGGTAGATCCAGATGAGCGACAGTCCTTACTCCTTTTAGAACAAGACGGTCCATTGCCGAAATTTTAACGTTCACAAGTTTGGACGACGGTTCTGTTTGAGAGAAGTCCCCGCTCCAACGCTGGCAAAGTTCTTTCTTCGGCCCATCCAGCTTCAGTTTATCAGCTAGCTCACTTTTTTATCACAGTGCATGCAGCTCCTTCGTACAAGCCAGTGCAACCGCAAGTTATGATAAGTAGGTTCTTATTAGGTTGCAGGGAATTGCAGAGTGTCTTAAGTTGGGTATTTAATTTGGGGATTTTAAGTAGAAACAATACGTCCGTTCGGTTTGCCTTCGATTTTCAGAATGAATCTATATTTTTATTCATTGGTTATTCTCAGCTTTGCTTGTTACATTGTTTACTTAAAGTGCTGATCTGGCCGAAAAGTGGAATTGGAGCGGATGCAGTTCTGTGGTGGGGGGTATCGGGTGAACCCCGATATTTTGTAGCGGCTCAGCATTTCAAGTGCCTTCCGATACCAAATACTTGTGGACGTCATCTGAATCTTTGATTGTCGAAGGGGGGTCTCGGCGGGGACCGCCGAGGGTAATTGCTGAGGCGACACTTAAGCCTCTGGCTGTCGAGGGGGTTTCGGCGGGGGACCGCCGAGGGCGTATGCTGAGGCGGTAACTCCTCCCTTCTCAGACTGAACTACCGACCATAGCGGGGACATAGTTGCTGCAAACGTAGCAACTGGAGCGGTGGTTGGTGTGAAGGTGGCAAGTGGTGTGTCCGCCGATGAGAAGATGGTTGTCCTCTTTGAGAAGCATGCCACCGCAGATACCATTATCAGTAAGATGCCAATCATCGTGTATGTAGTTGTCGCGTGGACCGTGGTTCCCCATTGTATTTTGCTGATCTGTATTTTGGTTTCGAGATCTTCCATTCTTAACTCGTGTATCCCCAACTCCTGGGTTGTCCTGTTTTTCTTGATCGTCTCTATCCGTGGTATATCCAGCTTTAATTCAGCATTGTCTTGCAATGGCTAAATTTTATTAAGGCCGATCCATTCAATGTCCTCTCCGGTCCGCAATCTGTTTGTAGTTTCACGTTTTCTCCATTAAATATCGCGATGTACCCTCTGGTTCAAATATCGCGGTGATGAATCCTGCATCCTTCGTCTCACATTCCGCCTCTCTTCCACCTATCAGCCTTCTTATACATTTTTCATTAGCTTGGTTTACAATCTTGTCATTCTTACATATATATATATTCCTTATAAACTGACATTTTTCCTTATAATAATACATTTCGTCTTCATGAATCGCTAAATAATTTGGTGTTATTACAAATTCTGTGTTATTCATTGGGAGTGCGATTATTCTTCGCAGCGAAAATATTTCTTTCTTAAAAATGGGTAATCTAATTGAAAATATGATATCCGTTCTGTTCATTATGGCTCTTAGGTCTAAGAATTCATACATGTGTTCCTCTGAAATTAAATGTACATCCTGCTCTTCTAGCTCTTGCATACATTTGCTTGCTTCTTGCCTGTCGAATATGAATCTTGAAATTACACCTATCTTAGCCAATAATAAGCTCTCGGCAACATCATTTAAGTTTAGCCCTAGCATATCAATCGTTAATGAAATTCTACCAATGTATTCTAATCTATAAATCCTCTTGTCTTCTTCAATAAATGTCTTGCTTATTCCGTTTCTATTATTATTTATGAATGTATTTACCCTAATTTGCTCCTCATTTATATATCTTGTCAAGTTCCTGAACATAATGCTAACCTTGCTACTTGTCTTTTCCTGCGAACTCATGCTTTCTCTTAATCTCTCTTCCTCTTCTTTCATTTTCCTTATTTCTTCCTCTAACCTTATTGCGTCTTCCGCATCTAAGTTTCCTGTTACTGATTTTATAACTGACCCTAATCCATTGATTAATCCTCTTGCTTTCCTACGTTTGGGACATATGCTTTCTAATCTTGCTTTTATCATCTGCAGTTTGTTCTGCAGTGATTTAACTAAGTCTCTGGTTTCGGCTTCTTCTACGATCTCCCTAAGTGTATTTTCCATCCTCTCTATCGTTTCTTGATATTCCTGTAACCTTACAATATGGATGAATGTCTTATGAGTTTGAATTACTCTTGCTGCTCCCAGTTGTATTTGAGCCAACGGTTCGTTCCCTTTCAACGGTATAACTTCAAACTTGTTCTCTTCGGCCCTGGCAACTGACCACCTGTAATTAATGTTATTCGTTTGGTTTAGTAATCCGTCTGATTTTTCCTTTGTGGATTTTCTGAGGTTTGGTTGTTGTTATAGTTAAATTGTTATCCTCCAGCACCTTGTGTTTTGAGAACCTTGGATTGAGTTTATCTCGTTTGTTTTCCTATTCGCCACGATAAACCAACCGTTCTGCATATCAATCACCGCTTTCAATTGTTGGAGTACATCAATTCCGATCAAACCCTCGAAGAATTGGTGAAACCTAAAGAGAAACATTCTTATTTTACCAACTCCCCCCAGTTCCGAGAACATTGGTAAAAATGCCTCCCTCTCAAGTTCATGGGACTGTGTAATGGTTTTAATAGCTATTGGGTCTTTTAATTTCCTTATATACTGAGGTCGTGCTAACTCGGGTCGAATAAATGAAAAGGTGGATCCTGTATCTATTAATAATTTTATTGTTTTTCCCGGTTCAATTTCTATCACTAAATAAGGCAGCGTCGAATGACTCTTCCTGGTTCCTAAATATCCTGTGGGTTGTTCGAGGCTAGTTGGGGAAAATTTGCCTCATCCTCTTGGATATTATGTAGTTGTCCCCTAATCGATGCTTGATTACCCTTTCTATCGGGGGTATTATTTGGGTTAAAAGATCGTCCTGAGTTGTTTGAATTGTTCGAGTTGTATGAACTGTATGACCGTCTGGACTGTCCTGAATTATTCGAGTTGCTAAAGTTCTTGGACATTCTTGACTGTCCGCTGCCCTCTGTGTTTTTTGGTGCTTCGATTGCTAGCTGACCTCTCTCTCTGCCATTGTTGTTATTATAGCCATAGTTGTTCCATGGTCTGTCCCTGTTTGCCTGGCCCTGATTCCATCTCGGATTCCTATTCTGATAACTACGATATGGCCTTTGATAATTTGAAGTCTCCCCTTGGTTAAAGTTACCTGCTCTAAATGGATTACCCATCATCGGGTATGAGAACCCAAATCCAGGCCATCCATTCATATTTGGCATGGTAAATGGCATCGGAAACGGATGTTGGTTGTTTCCTCCCCACTGGTACTGAGACCAAACGCCTGTTTCCTTGTGGGTTTCAATTGACTGGGGCTCTTCTTTCTCTATTTGTTTCTGAACTTCTTCAATAGTCTTATCCTTTGATTCTGGAGACTCCTGTGCTTTCTGATCTGCGTTGATTTCTGTCAAGGCTCCCAAGTTCTTTTCCCTGCACGCTATTTCATAAGCTTTTGCTATGTTTAGCCCTTCCATATTCCTAATGGTCACCTCTATCGGGCCTTTTAATGCTGACACGAAGGCATTTAACACCATTTCCTCATACCATTTAATCTTCTCTCCTTTCATCAACATGTTATGCTCGCTAGACTTAACAAGGCTCACCAGCGCCTTTTTCAATGTCATTACCTTGGTATACAAGGCCTCCACTTCTAATTTCTTTTCCTTAATATGGGTCAACTCCATTATCAGGTCTTGCTCCGACCTCTTGTCCTTAAAATGGGAAACTAATATCTTTTTAATCTAGTCCCAATTTAATTCTGTTTCATCTAGATCTACAACCCTATCTGCTGCTCCTACTATCTTGCTCCTAACTGCTCTGAGCGCTATAAGTCCTACATTCGACCTTTCCTCTCCTTTGATCAAACCTAATACCTGTTCTACCGCAGCTATAAATCCTTCTAGCTTACCTCCTTCTCCATCATATTTGGGGATAATCTCTACCAAGTCGATCACCTTGATCGCTTCTAATACCCCTGTAGTTGCCATTTTCTGCTAAGTTAGCTACCTTTTCTGCTTGCCTATATATTTTCGAGTGTGTTTGTTTGTGTTATGTGTTACTTAATCTAATATTGTCTTATTAATAATTAGTAATAGTAATAATAGTTAATAAAATGTATTTGCCAAAACCGGATCTCCGTGTATGTATATGTATGCCAGTTATGTGATTATTTAATTAGTGAGTCCTCAAGTGTCCGTGTGTGAAATGGAGCTTCTGTAATTAATTATCATGAATAACTCTTCAACATTGAATATTATTTCAACAAAATGGGGCTTCAAAATAAATGTCGCTTGCTTTATTTGTCCTTTTATTGGGTGGTGTTTAATATGTACTATTTTGTTATTATTATATTTTATTATTATTATTATTATTTTTATTATTATTATTATTATTATTATTATTATTTTTTTTTTTTTTTTTTTTTTTTTTTTATAAATATTATTTCTTTATTATTATTTATTTTTTCCTTTAAAATACCCTGCATGCTGAAGCTAGCTGTTCAGCTGTGCCATACAGCTTCACAGCCAATTGCGGACAGTCATTGCTAAGGCATCCCCGTCTTGTCTATTCCACCGTGCATGCTGAAGCTAGCTCGTCGGCTGTGCGATACAGCCTCGGAACCAAATGCGGACAGTCATTGCACTTCGGTGTTTCCCCTTTTCTCTCACGTACTGTGTAATTTTTCCAACCCCCAGCCATACCTACGCTAGGCAGCCGCCCTGTGCGTTACAGTGCGCCGCCCAATACATGTGCATGGCCGGGTTGCTTAATTTCTTTTATTATTTTGTATGTGCAGTACTTTGTACTATTTTTCCGATATTTCCAAATTTATTTATTCCGTTGTATTTTACTTTATTTCGCACCTTTAATTTTTCCTCAATATACGAATATCCATTCCTACGCTAAGCGGCCGCCCTGCGCGTTACAGTGCGCCGCCTAATACATGTGAATGGCTATCCTATTTTTTAATTATCTTGTTTTGGTCTCGTCCTCACGCTAAGCAGCCACCCTGTTTGCACAGCGTCCTGCCTAATACATGCGAACGAGCCCCTAATTTATTTAATTTTTCTACTTCAGGGCCCGCGGTGTTTTTCGATCCGCCCCTGTACTTGTATGCAACGTTCGATTCCATCGAACCGTTACATACGACCGTTCTCCTACCGCATCATACCATCGAACTTCTGTTGCACCGACCTTCCAACTCCGACCGCCCGAACCGTCTGGCCTGACGTCGACCGACGACCGTTCGCTCGGCGAACTTCTCGTTGCATCGAACCGCCGACAACCATTGTCGCTTGCCGACGGTCGTTCGTCTGCTTGAGCCGTTCGACGCGAACCGCCTGCCAACATCCGACACTGACCATTCGTCCGATCGAACCGAACTTTTCCCGTGCATTTTATCGTCGACCGTAACTTTAAATTGATTTATTTCTTCCACAATTTTCTTTGTATTTTTATTTTTTTCATAATGAATTTCGTTTCCTCAATTTCTTCTTGATTTTATATTTCCGAATTACTTCTCTTCTACTCCCTTTCACCTTGTTATTTTAACTTATTATTTCCATTTAATTCTTTTTTTTTTTTTCTTTTTGCTTTTATTCTTTTCCATGTTTGTATTATTTTCCTTTAATTGTGATTTTACAATTTTTATTTCTTCTTGCATTTGTTTGTTTTATTCATTTCGTTTGCCATATTTGTTTTACTTGCGATTTATTATATTTTTCTAAAAAACCTCCATTTCACTCACAACACTCTACTCACTGTTTTTATTTCTTCCTTACAATGCTATTGTTAAAATAATTTTCCACATCCTTGGTCGCCACGAATCCCTCGTTCCTGTTGAATCCGTCCTTAGGCCAAGGGCTACCGACTGCGCCAGTTATGATAAGTAGGTTCTTATTAGGTTGCAGGGAATTGCAGAGTGTCTTAAGTTGGGTATTTAATTTGGGGATTTTAAGTAGAAACAATACGTCCGTTCGGTTTGCCTTCGATTTTCAGAATGAATCTATATTTTTATTCATTGGTTATTCTCAGCTTTGCTTGTTACATTGTTTACTTAAAGTGCTGATCTGGCCGAAAAGTGGAATTGGAGCGGATGCAGTTCTGTGGTGGGGGGTATCGGGTGAACCCCGATATTTTGTAGCGGCTCAGCATTTCAAGTGCCTTCCGATACCAAATACTTGTGGACGTCATCTGAATCTTTGATTGTCGAAGGGGGGTCTCGGCGGGGACCGCCGAGGGTAATTGCTGAGGCGACACTTAAGCCTCTGGCTGTCGAGGGGGTTTCGGCGGGGGACCGCCGAGGGCGTATGCTGAGGCGGTAACTCCTCCCTTCTCAGACTGAACTACCGACCATAGCGGGGACATAGTTGCTGCAAACGTAGCAACTGGAGCGGTGGTTGGTGTGAAGGTGGCAAGTGGTGTGTCCGCCGATGAGAAGATGGTTGTCCTCTTTGAGAAGCATGCCACCGCAGATACCATTATCAGTAAGATGCCAATCATCGTGTATGTAGTTGTCGCGTGGACCGTGGTTCCCCATTGTATTTTGCGGATCTGTATTTTGGTTTCGAGATCTTCCATTCTTAACTCGTGTATCCCCAACTCCTGGGTTGTCCTGTTTTTCTTGATCGTCTCTATCCGTGGTATATCCAGCTTTAATTCAGCTGCGCCAAGCTTCTCCACTGCCTCGTATTGGACGTTGTTCACCATTGTCTTGCAATGGCTAAATTTTATTAAGGCCGCTCCATTCAATGTCCTCTCCGGTCCGCAATCTGTTTGTAGTTTCACGTTTTCTCCATTAAATATCGCGATGTACCCAGCCTCTGGTTCAAATATCGCGGTGATGAATCCTGCATCCTTCGTCTCACATTCCGCCTCTCTTCCACCTATCAGCCTTCTTATACATTTTTCATTAGCTTGGTTTACAATCTTGTCATTCTTACATATATATATATTCCTTATAAACTGACATTTTTCCTTATAATAATACATTTCGTCTTCATGAATCGCTAAATAATTTGGTGTTATTACAAATTCTGTGTTATTCATTGGGAGTGCGATTATTCTTCGCAGCGAAAATATTTCTTTCTTAAAAATGGGTAATCTAATTGAAAATATGATATCCGTTCTGTTCATTATGGCTCTTAGGTCTAAGAATTCATACATGTGTTCCTCTGAAATTAAATGTACATCCTGCTCTTCTAGCTCTTGCATACATTTGCTTGCTTCTTGCCTGTCGAATATGAATCTTGAAATTACACCTATCTTAGCCAATAATAAGCTCTCGGCAACATCATTTAAGTTTAGCCCTAGCATATCAATCGTTAATGAAATTCTACCAATGTATTCTAATCTATAAATCCTCTTGTCTTCTTCAATAAATGTCTTGCTTATTCCGTTTCTATTATTATTTATGAATGTATTTACCCTAATTTGCTCCTCATTTATATATCTTGTCAAGTTCCTGAACATAATGCTAACCTTGCTACTTGTCTTTTCCTGCGAACTCATGCTTTCTCTTAATCTCTCTTCCTCTTCTTTCATTTTCCTTATTTCTTCCTCTAACCTTATTGCGTCTTCCGCATCTAAGTTTCCTGTTACTGATTTTATAACTGACCCTAATCCATTGATTAATCCTCTTGCTTTCCTACGTTTGGGACATATGCTTTCTAATCTTGCTTTTATCATCTGCAGTTTGTTCTGCAGTGATTTAACTAAGTCTCTGGTTTCGGCTTCTTCTACGATCTCCCTAAGTGTATTTTCCATCCTCTCTATCGTTTCTTGATATTCCTGTAACCTTACAATATGGATGAATGTCTTATGAGTTTGAATTACTCTTGCTGCTCCCAGTTGTATTTGAGCCAACGGTTCGTTCCCTTTCAACGGTATAACTTCAAACTTGTTCTCTTCGGCCCTGGCAACTGACCACCTGTAATTAATGTTATTCGTTTGGTTTAGTAATCCGTCTGATTTTTCCTTTGTGGATTTTCTGAGGTTTGGTTGTTGTTATAGTTAAATTGTTATCCTCCAGCACCTTGTGTTTTGAGAACCTTGGATTGAGTTTATCTCGTTTGTTTTCCTATTCGCCACGATAAACCAACCGTTCTGCATATCAATCACCGCTTTCAATTGTTGGAGTACATCAATTCCGATCAAACCCTCGAAGAATTGGTGAAACCTAAAGAGAAACATTCTTATTTTACCAACTCCCCCCAGTTCCGAGAACATTGGTAAAAATGCCTCCCTCTCAAGTTCATGGGACTGTGTAATGGTTTTAATAGCTATTGGGTGTTTTAATTTCCTTATATACTGAGGTCTAACTCGGGTCGAATAAATGAAAAGGTGGATCCTGTATCTATTAATAATTTTATTGTTTTTCCCGGTTCAATTTCTATCACTAAATAAGGCAGCGTCGAATGACTCTTCCTGGTTCCTAAATATCCTGTGGGTTGTTCGAGGCTAGTTGGGGAAAATTTGCCTCATCCTCTTGGATATTATGTAGTTGTCCCCTAATCGATGCTTGATTACCCTTTCTATCGGGGGTATTATTTGGGTTAAAAGATCGTCCTGAGTTGTTTGAATTGTTCGAGTTGTATGAACTGTATGACCGTCTGGACTGTCCTGAATTATTCGAGTTGCTAAAGTTCTTGGACATTCTTGACTGTCCGCTGCCCTCTGTGTTTTTTGGTGCTTCGATTGCTAGCTGACCTCTCTCTCTGCCATTGTTGTTATTATAGCCATAGTTGTTCCATGGTCTGTCCCTGTTTGCCTGGCCCTGATTCCATCTCGGATTCCTATTCTGATAACTACGATATGGCCTTTGATAATTTGAAGTCTCCCCTTGGTTAAAGTTACCTGCTCTAAATGGATTACCCATCATCGGGTATGAGAACCCAAATCCAGGCCATCCATTCATATTTGGCATGGTAAATGGCATCGGAAACGGATGTTGGTTGTTTCCTCCCCACTGGTACTGAGACCAAACGCCTGTTTCCTTGTGGGTTTCAATTGACTGGGGCTCTTCTTTCTCTACTTGTTTCTGAACTTCTTCAATAGTCTTATCCTTTGATTCTGGAGACTCCTGTGCTTTCTGATCTGCGTTGATTTCTGTCAAGGCTCCCAAGTTCTTTTCCCTGCACGCTATTTCATAAGCTTTTGCTATGTTTAGCCCTTCCATATTCCTAATGGTCACCCCTATCGGGCCTTTTAATGCTGACACGAAGGCATTTAACACCATTTCCTCATACCATTTAATCTTCTCTCCTTTCATCAACATGTTATGCTCGCTAGACTTAACAAGGCTCACCAGCGCCTTTTTCAATGTCATTACCTTGGTATACAAGGCCTTTACTTCTAATTTCTTTTCCTTAATATGGGTCAACTCCATTATCAGGTCTTGCTCCGACCTCTTGTCCTTAAAATGGGAAACTAATATCTTTTTAATCTGGTCATCTAGATCTACAACCCTATCTGCTGCTCCTACTATCTTGCTCCTAACTGCTCTGAGCGCTATAAGTCCTACATTCGACCTTTCCTCTCCTTTGATCAAACCTAATACCTGTTCTACCGCAGCTATAAATCCTTCTAGCTTACCTCCTTCTCCATCATATTTGGGGATAATCTCTACCAAGTCGATCACCTTGATCGCTTCTAATACCCCTGTAGTTGCCATTTTCTGCTAAGTTAGCTACCTTTTCTGCTTGCCTATATATTTTCGAGTGTGTTTGTTTGTGTTATGTGTTACTTAATCTAATATTGTCTTATTAATAATTAGTAATAGTAATAATAGTTAATAAAATGTATTTGCCAAAACCGGATCTCCGTGTATGTATATGTATGCCAGTTATGTGATTATTTAATTAGTGAGTCCTCAAGTGTCCGTGTGTGAAATGGAGCTTCTGTAATTAATTATCATGAATAACTCTTCAACATTGAATATTATTTCAACAAAATGGGGCTTCAAAATAAATGTCGCTTGCTTTATTTGTCCTTTTATTGGGTGGTGTTTAATATGTACTATTTTGTTATTATTATATTTTATTATTATTATTATTATTATTATTTTTATTATTATTATTATTATTATTATTATTATTATTATTATTTTTTTTTTTTTTTTTTTTTTTTTTATAAATATTATTTCTTTATTATTATTTATTTTTTCCTTTAAAATACCCTGCATGCTGAAGCTAGCTGTTCAGCTGTGCCATACAGCTTCACAGCCAATTGCGGACTGTCATTGCTAAGGCATCCCCGTCTTGTCTATTCCACCGTGCATGCTGAAGCTAGCTCGTCGGCTGTGCGATACAGCCTCGGAACCAAATGCGGACAGTCATTGCTACGGCATCCCCGTCTTGTCCACCGTGCATGCTGAAGCTAGCTCGTCGGCTGTGCGATACAGCCTCGGAACCAAATGCGGACAGTCATTGCACTTCGGTGTTTCCCCTTTTCTCTCACGTACTGTGTAATTTTTCTAACCCCCAGCCATACCTACGCTAGGCAGCCGCCCTGTGCGTTACAGTGCGCCGCCCAATACATGTGCATGGCCGGGTTGCTTAATTTCTTTTATTATTTTGTATGTGCAGTACTTTGTATTACTATTTTTCCGATATTTCCAAATTTATTTATTCCGTTGTATTTTACTTTATTTCGCACCTTTAATTTTTCCTCAATATACGAATATCCATTCCTACGCTAAGCGGCCGCCCTGTGCGTTACAGTGCGCCGCCTAATACATGTGAATGGCTATCCTATTCTTTAATTATCTTGTTTTGGTCTCGTCCTCACGCTAAGCAGCCACCCTGTTTGCACAGCGTCCTGCCTAATACATGCGAACGAGCCCCTAATTTATTTAATTTTTCTACTTCAGGGCCCGCGGTGTTTTTCGATCCGCCCCTGTACTTGTATGCAACGTTCGATTCCATCGAACCGTTACATACGACCGTTCTCCTACCGCATCATACCATCGAACTTCTGTTGCACCGACCTTCCAACTCCGACCGCCCGAACCGTCTGGCCTGACGTCGACCGACGACCGTTCGCTCGGCGAACTTCTCGTTGCATCGAACCGCCGACAACCATTGTCGCTTGCCGACGGTCGTTCGTCTGTTTGAGCCGTTCGACGCGAACCGCCTGCCAACATCCGACACTGACCATTCGTCCGATCGAACCGAACTTTTCCCGTGCATTTTATCGTCGACCGTAACTTTAAATTGATTTATTTCTTCCACAATTTTCTTTGTATTTTTATTTTTTTCATAATGAATTTCGTTTCCTCAATTTCTTCTTGATTTTATATTTTCGAATTACTTCTCTTCTACTCCCTTTCACCTTGTTATTTTAACTTATTATTTCCATTTAATTCTTTTTTTTTTTTCTTTTTGCTTTTATTCTTTTCCATGTTTGTATTATTTTCCTTTAATTGTGATTTTACAATTTTTATTTCTTCTTGCATTTGTTTGTTTTATTCATTTCGTTTGCCATATTTGTTTTACTTGCGATTTATTATATTTTTCTAAAAAACCTCCATTTCACTCACAACACTCTACTCACTGTTTTTATTTCTTCCTTACAATGCTATTGTTAAAATAATTTTCCACATCCTTGGTCGTCACGAATCCCTCGTTCCTGTTGAATCCGTCCTTAGGCCAAGGGCTACCGACTGCGCCAGTTATGATAAGTAGGTTCTTATTAGGTTGCAGGGAATTGCAGAGTGTCTTAAGTTGGGTATTTAATTTGGGGATTTTAAGTAGAAACAATACGTCCGTTCGGTTTGCCTTCGATTTTCAGAATGAATCTATATTTTTATTCATTGGTTATTCTCAGCTTTGCTTGTTACATTGTTTACTTAAAGTGCTGATCTGGCCGAAAAGTGGAATTGGAGCGGATGCAGTTCTGTGGTGGGGGGTATCGGGTGAACCCCGATATTTTGTAGCGGCTCAGCATTTCAAGTGCCTTCCGATACCAAATACTTGTGGACGTCATCTGAATCTTTGATTGTCGAAGGGGGGTCTCGGCGGGGACCGCCGAGGGTAATTGCTGAGGCGACACTTAAGCCTCTGGCTGTCGAGGGGGTTTCGGCGGGGGACCGCCGAGGGCGTATGCTGAGGCGGTAACTCGCACTTACGCAGCGTGTTTGTCCATATAGTTGTACCGGGATGTACCAAAACAGTGCCTCTGCAGTCCCAAACTGCCTGTGGCCCTAGGCAGCTATAGCATAGATTGCTATAGTTCTCACAAAATCCCAACGTTGGTTTCGGGAACTTTGCTAGAGGAACTTGCCAACAGCATTATCCCCAATGGTGTGAATGCCTTCCACTGTGATCTTCACACGTTAGCACAAATCCAGAACGAGGTGGTTCGACAATTTCCGGTCACAAAATTCTGGTATTGCAAAAAAAGGGTCACCAACATTTTCGCGGTCGAGGATAGGAAGGAAATCCTCACCGCCGAGCATAACAGAGTTCACAGGTCGGCCTAAGAAAACGTGAAGCAAGTACTCTCCGAGTATTACTACCCCAAAATGGCCAAATTGGCAAGCGAGATAGCAGCCAACTGCAAAACTTGCGGCAAGGCGAAGTATGACAGACATCCGAGGAAACAGGAGCTCGTTGAGACACCAATCCCGACCCATGTAGGGGTAATATTGCACATCGATATTTTCGCAACGGACAAAAAATACTTCCTCACCTGCATTGACAAGTTTTCTAAATTCGCTATGGTACAGCCGATTCCGTCTAGAACCATAGAGGATTTAAAAGCAACCCTGCTACAACTCATGAATGTTTTCCCCAGGGCTAAAGCCATATACTGCGACAATGAACCATCATTGAAATCGCACACAATAGTGGCCATGCTGGAGAACCATTTCGGCGTCAGCATCTCAAAGGCACCGCCCTTCCGTAGCGTCTCCCACGGGCAGGTGGAACGCTTCCACAGCACGTTGATCGATAAAGGCATAAGTGACACAGTGGAGTTGATTTTGCTGGCCACTGCCAGGTATAACAAGTCTATCCATTCTGTCATTGACAAAACACCGACCGAGGTCTTGCGGGCAAGTCCAGACAATCCACAAAATGATGTCTAGGAAAAAATTAAAAACGCCCAAAATACGACCAGAAACCGAGAAAACGCTTCTCGGCGGAACAGAGTGTTCCAGGTCGGCGATAAAGTCCTAGTAAAGTCAAACAGACGACTAGGCAACAAACTCACACTCTTATGTGAGGAGAAGACCATCGAGGCGGACTTGGGGACCACAGTCCTAATTAATGGGAGGGTGGTCCACAAAGACAGCCTCATGTAACCCGAGCAGGACTCCAGTTGCGGTTTCTCGGAGCCTTTTTACTTTTTCATTCATAGCCACTTGGCATAGGTTTTCATTATTCTTCATTATTCATAGCCACTCGGCATAAATTTTTAACATTTCTTAGTATAATTTAGTTTACATCCTCTGTTTACCGTAATTGGTGGTGGGCAACTCCATTCCGAATATTTATTAATCAGTCACACATATTACAGGTCATTTTCACCGCTTCTTCGATTATTATATATATGTATGTGGTTTCTTCTTAGCTTAGCTTAAGTGTATTCTTTGTTTATATAATATGGTTGCTGCTTTGGTGCCCAAAGTGTTCTTTGGTCCATTTGATACTTTCTTCTTTGTTTATTTTACATTAAAGTGGATCGCAGTCTACACTGATGGGACAATTGTGAATTATGTGTTATTGGGGATGTGTTGCTTATAAATGCAGGGGAAGGGGTAAGAAGGAGCAATTGTATAACTCCTCCTCCGCTAGAGTTTGAATTCTCCTGAATTCTGTTAACATTAATATGAATATTTTTATTTTTTAGTTTGCAATATAGGTATATTCTTCCTACTAGTATGATTACTATGAATGCTATTGCCATGCCATAATTGGCTATTTTATGGAATTGTAGGTCCTTTATTTCTTCTAAATTTTCCATCGTGAACTGTTCAAAGTTTAGAGTGTTTGTTTATGATTGGTTTAGCATATTTATTGGGTAGTAGAATCTTTCAGAAAATTCTATTTGTTTGTTTGAAAATTTTTCGGTTAGTATTTGTATTTTGCCATTTACAAATTGTATTAAGTAATTGCCATTTAGTGTGATATCTCTTTTATCACAATCTTGATGTAAAATGTTATTTTTGCTGTTTCTTATGTTCTTATTGTTTCATCATCCATTTGTTTTATTCTTGCTTTGTTGTTTATTATAAATTTGCAATTATTGTATATTGTGCAGCTTGTGCTTAGTTTAAGTTCTCTTAAAATTACATTTTCTTTATATTTCCGTTGCATACATGTGTATCGGCACGTATCCTGTTTCTTCCTGTATCGGGACCACTTGTAGTCTACCATGACCCATTGCCATCATTGTTAGGATAATCATTTCAACGCACTGCGAATGTGGAGTTACCATTACTAACATGTTGATTTTTTTTTTTTTTGTTTTGTTTTTTTTTTTAATCTTCCTTTTCTTCTTTCTCCTCATTTCTTCTTTTGCTTGTCATTTCCATTTTTAGTGGTCTCTTAATCCCTGCATGTCTGAAATAAGGTTCGTCCTTATGTCTGAGTCGCTTATAGTTTTTTATTGGACCTTCTTTTTTTTTTCTTCATAATTTTCTCTTTTTTCATTTCTTTTGTTTATTGTTTTTTCTTTATATTTATTTATTATTTTATGTAATTCTTCTGTATATTTTTTGTTTTTTGGCTGTTCTGGTGAACATTGAATTGTCGTATGGTATCTTCTGTTGTATATGCTTATAGCAATCTGAATTTTGGTTTCTATTGAAACATCCTCATCTACCCCGCTTACTATCTCATTTAGAGTTGAATGTAATCTGTCTATGTCGGCATTCCCTGTATGTGCATTTGGCTTTGTTGTATGCTGTTGCGAACTTGGTTAGCTTGTGTTTTATTGTAATTAATGATCTATGTTTGATATGAAAAATGTCTAAATGTATTGTTTGGTTTTTATGTTGTGGTGTTTCTGTAATTATGAATTTGGGTTTTATTGGGTTTCTATCGTATTTTGTTTCTCTACATCTTCTACAGTTTTGTTCCTTTAAAGTATAAAATGCTTCATTCATGCCGTTGTGTAGTGATTCTTTTGTGTGGTAAAGTGCAATCTGTTTGTGAAGTTCTTCTTCACTTTCTATTTCTACAACTCTTTTTGTGCACTTTATAAATTTGATTTGTTTTGCGTCCCTAAAAAGGTCACTCAAAATGCAGTGTATTTTTTAATATATCGAGTCTGGTACCTCGGAGTACACTCCGACTTTCCCTTTTCCAATGTTGTTTTGCAATTTTTGCTCAATATCCAATGCTGTGTCTGCTGTGTTTATTTCTATTATTTTTCTAGCATGGCTATGGGTGAGAATAATTTGCGTCTTGTATATGTTTACAATATCTTCTTTTATGAAAAAATCTATTGGCTCGTTCTCGTCTGCCGAATGAATAGTGTCTGTCATTTCTAAATTTGATTCTTCAGCATTGTCTTTGTTTATCAACGGTGCTGTCTCTTGTCTACTCAGGAAATGTTCGACTTTATTGTCTTTTCCCTTTAAATACTGAATCTCGTAATGGAATTCTTGGAGTTTTAAGATCCATCTGTTATGTTTATCTTTTATGTATTTTCCCTTATATTTTCTGCTTAAGTAGCTTATTGGTTGGTGGTCTGTTATTATTTGGAATTGTGAACCAAACAAATGCCTAAAGTAGTCCACCGCAAAAACGATGGCCAGAAACCCTTTATCTGTTGCACTGTAAGGTCTTTCGTGTTTATTTAAGGTTCCTGATACAAACGCTACTGGGTGGCCCTGTTGTGCCAAAACTGCCCCGACAGCAAAATTACTTGCATCCGTTGTCACACTACATTTTTGTCGAATTCAGGGAATTTCAACACTGGGTGCGAACCGACAAGAGCTTTTAGGTTTTCAAATGAATCAATATACTCTGGATCGTTCTGGTTAATGGGATTTCCTTTTTGTAAATATTTAATCATTGGGTATGCAATTTTTGAGTAGTCTTTAATAAACTTCCTATAGAAGCCGCTCATGCCCAAAAATCCCTTGAGCTGTTTTTCTGTTTCTGGCAATGGTTTTATGCCCTCTTTTGTAAGAACATGTCCCAAAAACTCTGTTTCCTGTTTCATGAATGAACACTTGCATGCTTGTATCTTTAAATTGTGTTCCTGGATTTCCCTAAATATGCTTTCTAAAGCATTCCTGTGCTCGCCCAAGGTTGTCGAAAAGATCAATATATCATCAAGGTACACCACACAAATCTTGTGTATGTAGTCCCTCAAAATATCATTCATTAATCTCTGAAATGTTTCCGGTGCGTTCCTCAATCCGAATGGCATTCTAGCGTATTCATAAAGTCCCATTGGTGAAACAAATGCTGTCCTTTCTATGTCCTCTTCAGCCATAAAAATCTGATGATACCCCTTTGCCAGATCTAATGTACTAAAATATTGCGCCCTGCCAAGCTTGTCCAATATTGAGTCCATCAATGGCAATGGATACTTGTCAGGAATGATTCAACATGATTCAAGCGACGATAGTCTGCACAGAGTCTGTACTTTTGCACGCCCGATTGGTCCATTTCTTTTGGTACCAAACATATGGTTGAACTGTACTGGCTTCTGCTTTTTCTTATTATCCCGTTTTTTTCCATTTTTATTATTTGCCTTCTAATTTCTTCCTCATTTTTTGGAGAATACCTATAAATTCTAGAGTTGATTGGTTGCTCTGTTATTGCTCTTACACTATGCACTACTGTGCTTGTGTTTGTCAACTAATCTCCCTCATTATAGAATACTTTTTTAAATTTTTTCTTTAGTGAATTTACTATTTCACTTTCCTCTGTGTTTAATTCTGCTGTGTTGAAGTCTTCAATTTCGCTTACCTTCAGTACACAAGCCGCCTCTGGGGCCTTAGACAAGAATGGAATTTCGACATCATTTATTAGCTTTATTGTTTTTTCTCTTATGTTTATCCTTTTTACATTTCTTTGGATAAAATCCATGCCCAATAGGAAATCGTATGATTTGTCTAGGGGTAAGGCTACCCACCTTGAACGTACTTTTTGTGAATATTGGAATTCACTTGGTGCTTCTGTCATTACCAAGAAGATGTTGGCTTTAAATTCCGACTTAATGGTATGAATGGTTTTTGTATACTTTTTTAATTTTTATAAAGGGTTCTTCTGCTTTTTTTGTGTTCACTATGCTAATTGTGGATCCTGTGTCTATTAGAAATAAAAATCTGCGTCCCTCTATGGTTCCTTCTATGTGCATTTTACGTTCGTCCGAGGCTACTGTGTAAAAAATGCTTGAGTATCTTCCTCCTCCGTGCCCTCATTATTTTCTTCTGTCAAGTTGTCCACACTCATGGCTTGTGGGGGATTGTCAGATCTTATATTTTGGCTTTGGTTCCTATTTATTTGGTTATTACTTGGGTTTCGAGGCTGTTGATAATTATTAAAATATCCCTGGTTCCGTTGTTGGATGTTGTAATTTTGGTTTCGATTTTGGTTCTGTTGTCCGTTAGTTTGTCTTGCATTCTGGCTTCGTTGTCTGTTATTGTCTCTGTAGTTATTTCTTGTGACTGTCTGCTGATGGTTTCCGTTATTTTGTTCAGTGTTATTGCTTGGTATATTGTTGTCTATGCTTTTTCTGATTAATAGTTTGTGGTTTAAGTTTCCGAAATTTAGGCCCATGTATTTGGCTATCGCATTCCTAACTGTCTGTACTGTTGTAAGTGGCATTAGCGAAACGGCCATTGACCCTGCTGCCAATTCCTTAATTCTTGGTATTAGTAGCTTAAAATGTTAACAAGGCTTTCGTTATTTTCGAAAACCGCAAAATCTGTTTTTTCTTCTAGAATGAATCTTACTTTTATGTCTAGATCTCTGATGCTAGTGACCGTTAGGTTGTTGATCTGGGGCTTCTCTTTGCACTGGTCCCATGTTGTTGGTGTGTTTATGTTGAGAATAGTTCTGGCTTGGCCTTGTATTTTTGTGTTGAACACCACGCTGAAGACTTGGTCTGCGTCGTCTCCATATTCTCTCATCAACTAGTCTACCGAAACTATGAATCCATGAAGTGTTCCCTCATGTCCAGTAAAGGTCGGAAGATATCGAGTCTCTTTTTCAATAATATTTCTTCTCCTCGTCATAGGGTTGTTGGTGTCTCTCTCCACTTGCTGATTTGTCACAATTTGGGTCAGTGCTTGAATGCACAACTGAATGTGGTTTTCTATTGCCATCTTTGTAACTTTTTTTTTTTTGGAAATTTTGGTTTTTAACTTTAGAGTTTGTTGTTTTTGGAAATTTTTTTTTTTTTTTTTTTAAATTTTGGTTTTTTTGTTTTTGTAAATTTTAGACTATTATCACGACTTTTATTAGGGTTTTTGAATGCCCTGTTTAATTGTCGCACTTCACTATACACACTGTATTGTCTCGAATGGTTTGTGACAATATTACGATTTTCTCTATTTAATGCCACAATCAAAGTTTGTTTCAGGCAGAAAATTTATTGTGCGGAAAAAAATTTTCTTTTGCACTTATTAATACACTTATTAATACGACTGCGCCAATTACGTGTTTATGTACACGTATGTTCAAAACAGTACCGAACCACGAACAAATTCGAGTCCGAGTAGATCGTCTTTATTTGAGCTTTATTTCAAAACTGAAAACTTATTTCTTTAATTCTCTATGGTTAGTTCTTATATCTGGAGTGTTTCTCTGTTTACATTATTGCTTAGCTTAGCTTAGCTTAAGTGTATTCTTTGTTTATATAATATGGTTGCTGCTTTGGTGTTCTTTGGTCCATTTGATGATTGATACTTTCTTCTTTGTTTATTTTACATTAAAGTGGATCGCAGTGATGAGACAAATGTGAATTATGTGCTATTGGGGATGTGTTGCTTTTAAATGCAGGGGAAGGGGTAAGAGGGCGCAATTGTATAGCTCACGTATCTCGTAGCGAAAAGATCAGTTCTTTACAATCTTTCAAAACTAAAATTTTTTTTTTAATGTTCTTCACGCATCCGTTATTTTTAAAGTTTTTAGAAACATAACAAAATCATAACAAAACTTAATGTAATAAACTCAAAATACGACATTTGAGGGCTCAGCGTGGATGATGTGAAAGACGACAAAAGAAAAACTAGAGACAAGTGTAAAATTAAATTGCAAAAGACAAAAAACCTTTGCAAAAAAGAGACTGCGAATTTTTACCATATTTTGACGTTGTTCACACATGAACACGGATATACATATGATATTATGTGTATATATAAGTTAACGACTTGCTTACGCCTCTCCCCACTACACTCCCCTCCAGTACATTGCAATGCCCGCCGCCACAACTACAATAGTGCTTGCGCTGCATATATTTGTTATTGTGAGCGGATATTGCGAAACGGGAGTCAACCCCAACTATACGCGCACCGCACCCCCCTCGCGTATCGCAGAGCTGGTCATCGCTCTACAATTGGGGCATTTCCTGCCCCATTCACCACTGCCGCCTCCCGCACCAACGTCGATACTACTCCAACGATCCGCAGTGTCAGCATATTGCCGCCAACAGTGTACAGAGTGCTGGGCCGGCGCTGCGGCAGCAACAAGAGTCACGTTGTGCCGGATCAGCAGTCTTCGGCCAAGACGAGGCTTTACGCTATCCGCTGGGCGAGCAAGCGGGCATTTCTAATTCTGGAGCGGAACTATACAGTCGAATCTTATAAAACCTAAAATTAACTTACAAATAAAAGCCACCTTTATAACGTTCAACACCACTGTTTTAATTATGTGCTTTAGGTATTGGTAACCCCTAGGATGGTTTACCTTAACTGGCGCCCGAACAGGGACCAGTTAACGACTTGCTTACGCCTTTCCCCACTACACTCCCCTCCAGTACATTGCAATGCCCGCCGCCACAACTACAACTACAATAATAATAATATAAAACAACTACCCGCGACCGTGAGACGCTGCGGGTACCACGGGGCGTAAAAATGTTGCATACAAGTAAACAAGTAAAACGAAACAAATGTGCGAAAGAATGTGCAAACGAATTAAACAAAAATAATGTCCAAAAAATGCTAAGAGTAATTACCCGCTATCGTGTGACGCTACGTCATCTACGAAGCGCAAAAATATTGCAGGCAAAGAGAAAACGAAAGTGACAAAATACGGTGTAGCTGTGTGAATAATAAAACAACAACCCGCTGCGGGGGCGCTACGCCCATTTCGAGCGCAAAAGTTGTATGATTCTTTATAAAAAACAATGAACACAATTAACCCACTGCGGCGATGTTTCATATCTAGTGTATGCGCCATATCTAGTATGTGTTGACACGCGAGTACAAAAATTTTTGTGTAAATTTAAATAAGTAAAATAAAAACCACTGCAGCAATTCATTTGCGGGTGAACCAAGTAATATGAGCGCCTAGAGCGATAAAGTGGTGTGAGGCAGCTTATTGGATACGTTAAGTGGTGTGGAATGCACCCGAGGAAACTGCCCAATGAGTTGTGTGGCGGCCGCACCTTAGTAGGAAAACAGCCAAAAAGTATTCTGCGGAACCACCGCGCCCAGTGCCGAAGTAATGGAAAGAATCAATAAGAAGAAATAATAAAAGCAGCACACACACAAAGAAACGAAATTGAAACAAAGAATGAGTTTACGCACATAATAAAATAGTTCCAATAAAGAATATGAATTGATGCAATGATTACAATAAAAAAAAAAAAAAAAAAAACCTTTTTTTGTTTTTAATTTGGCAACAACTACATAAAACACAACGCACGCACAAAGTTTTTCACTCATCATTACAATACCTAATACAAAATTGTTACAAAAAATTTTGTTTTTAATTTAGCAAAAACAACACAAAACACAACGCACGCACAAAGTTTTTCACCCATCATTATAATACCTAATATAATTTTTTTTTTTTTTTCTTTTTCACTCTGCATTACTAAAATTTATTTATTTTTCCTTGTTCCAACAGAACCTTCATGCTGTAAGGGTATTCGATATAACAACATCAACACTAAACAAATAACACAGGGGTGAGTGAAATATTCCATTTCCTTATTTACCACATTCGTTGATATCGCATAACAAATAAATTAATATAATATGCAAAGAACAAAAAAAAAAAAAAAAAAAAAAAATTTAATAAATAAATGAAAATAAAAACAAAAAAATATATTCCTTTACATTATTATCAGAATAAGCACAACCGCTGTGACGGGAAGAAGGGGTGTTTCACCCACAGAACCACACAAATCAAACAATAAATAATAAAAAACTACACACAAGATACACTTAGACTAAGAATTAATGAATTAAAATAATCATTACAAATTGGCTTTCCTGTAAGTTTAATTTCTGCATATGCAGTAAGCCCCGCACATGTTTATAAATACGAAGGGCCGGTGATTCCCTTGCAATACGGCGAAGTATAACTAGCCCACCTCGTTGACCTCGCAAAGATGAACAGATTGGCCGAGGAAATTGCACGAGAAACGGTTGCTTTGGCGGATAGAAAAGCTGAAGCTCTGGTTGACTACTACCTCAATACAGCGAATGATGGAATCAACAGGCTGGGGTCGGCTTGGAAGTGGATAGCCGGATCCCCTGACGCTGCTGACTGGAACGCCGTTTTGGCCGCTCAGGAGATGGCATCGAAGAACAACGACCAGCAATTAAGGATAAATACACGTCTGTTCGACGCGACACGTGAGTCCATCGAACAACTGAACAACGTCATCGCAAGAGTGAATGCGGTGGACAGCGATTTGTACACCACTACGACAGTGCTACACAAATCCATTATCTTAGCTAATCAAGTTTCCGAAGTTGTCAGAGCTTGCTAAGGTTGGCTAAAACCGGCATCGTCAATTCAAATCTGCTGGACCATGGCGAGATTGAGGCCATACTGATGGAAGTGGACAATTTGCCGTATAGAAATGCGATCGAGGCCATCGAATTCTCTCGGCCAACCATCATGACCAATGTAACCTTACTGCTCTATATACTGGCGTTTCCCAAGGTTGCGGCAGAAAACTACCGCCTTACGCACTTGTATGCGACGATAAGCGAAGGAAAACAGATTATATTGGAGCACCACAAGCTAGCTACAAGTTCGAGCGAAACTTATGCGGTTCTTGGAGATTGCCTTTCCATCGGCAATATCACTGTTTGCCGGGAAGAAGAATTACAGAAACTGGAGGAGACTACTTGTATCCCAAGGTTGCTGAAAGGCGGTCAGGCCAGGTGTTCGTACCAAAGGAACAACCAACGACTGATCAAGCAAATCGACGCTGGGGTGCTCTACCTGACGAATTACAACGGAACCCTGGAAACGGCTACAAAGAACTACCATTTGACCGGTTCTTTTATCATCCAATTCAACAACGAGACGATAATGGTTGATGGCCAAAATTACTCTAGCTACTCGATCAGTCATCTCATGGCCATGTAACGGCCATGTAACGGCCAGCGACTACCAACTTTCTCTGGAGTATGTTCACGATGTGAGCATGAGGAATTTGGAAAAGATGTCCAGCGTGACCGGAGAATTGGTAGCTTCATTTCTTACCGAGGCGATACTGGCTCTCTCTATATTTTCAGTTGTTTATCTCCTATGGAGGAAGATGACGACCCGGGGTTTACCCAGTGTCGATGACATTGCCGCGAATCTAGAGTCAGCAAGCCAACCAAAGCCAGACAAGGCTCATTGATCTGCGGGACGCAGATCTTGTGGTGGGGAGGAGTTAACGACTTGCTTACGCCTCTCCCCACTACACTCCCCTCCAGTACATTGCAATGCCCGCCGCCACAACTACAATAGTGCTTGCGCTGCACATATTTGTTATTGTGAGCGGATATTGCGAAACGGGAGTCAACGCCAACTATACGAGCACCGCACCCCCCTCGCGTATCGCAGAGCTGGTCATCGCTCTACAATTGGGGCATTTCCTGCCCCATTCACCACTGCCGCCCCCCGCACCAACGTCGATACTACTCCAACGATCCGCTGTGTCAGCATATTGCCGCCAACAGTGTACAGAGTGCTGGGCCGGCGCTGCGGCAGCAACAAGAGTCACGTTGTGCCGGATCAGCAGTCTTCGGCCAAGACGAGGCTTCACGCTGTCCGCTGGGCGAGCAAGCGGGCAATTCTAATTCAGGAGCGGAACTATACAGTCGAATCTTATAAAACCTAAAATTAACTTACAAATAAAAGCCACCTTTATAACGTTCAACACCACTGTTTTAATTATGTCCTTTAGGTATTGGTAACCCCTAAGATGGTTTACCTTAACTGGCGCCCGAACAGCTGGCAACGCCCGGCTAGGTGGCCATGGCCACATACGTAAATTTAAACCCCAAAGGTGTATAGTGATGGTGAAGTGAAGGAATTTGTGCTGCGTGTAATAGAATTAAAAAAATAATAATAATATAAAACAACTACCCGCGACCGTGAGACGCTGCGGGTACCACGGGGCGTAAAAATGTTGCATACAAGTAAACAAGTAAAACGAAACAAATGTGCGAAAGAATGTGCAAACAAATTAAACAAAAATAATGTCCAAAAAATGCTAAGAGTAATTACCCGCTATCGTGTGACGCTACGTCATCTACGAAGCGCAAAAATATTGCAGGCAAAGAGAAAACGAAAGTGACAAAATACGGTGTAGCTGTGTGAATAATAAAACAACAACCCGCTGCGGGGGCGCTACGCCCATTTCGAGCGCAAAAGTTGTATGATTCTTTATAAAAAACAATGAACACAATTAACCCACTGCGGCGATGTTTCATATCTAGTGTATGCGCCATATCTAGTATGTGTTGACACGCGAGTACAAAAATTTTTGTGTAAATTTAAATAAGTAAAATAAAAACCATTGCAGCAATTCATTTGCGGGTGAACCAAGTAATATGAGCGCCTAGAGCGATAAAGTGGTGTGAGGCAGCTTATTGGATACGTTAAGTGGTGTGGAATGCACCCGAGGAAACTGCCCAATGAGTTGTGTGGCGGCCGCACCTTAGTAGGAAAACAGCCAAAAAGTATTCTGCGGAACCACCGCGCCCAGTGCCGAAGTAGTGGAAAGAATCAATAAAAAGAAATAATAAAAGCAGCACACACACAAAGAAACGAAATTGAAACAAAGAATGAGTTTACGCACATAATAAGCAACAACAACACAAAACACAACGCACGCACAAAGTTTTTCACCCATCATTATAATACCTAATACAATTTTTTTTTTTTTTTTTTTTTCACTCTGCATTACTAAAATTTATTTTTTTTTCCTTGTTTCACAGAACCTTCATGCTGTAAGGGTATTCGATATAACAACATCAACACTAAACAAATAACACAGGGGTGAGTGAAATATTCCATTTCCTTATTTACCATATTCGTTGTGCTGATATCGCATAACAAATAAATTAATATAATATGCAAAGAACAAAAAAAAAAAAAAAAAAAAAAAAATTAAATAAATAAATGAAAATAAAAACAAAAAAATATATTCCTTTACATTATTATCAGAATAAGCACAACCGCTGTGACGGGAAGATGGGGTGTTTCACTCACAGAACCACACAAATCAAACAATAAATAATAAAAAACTACACACAAGATACACTTAGACTAAGAATTAATGAATTAAAATAATCATTACAAATTGGCTTTCCTGTAAGTTTAATTTCTGCATATGCAGTAAGCCCCGCACATGTTTATAAATACGAAGGGCCGGTGATTCCCTTGCAATACGGCGAAGTAGGCGAAGTTGGCGGATAGAAAAGCTGAAGCTCTGGTTGACTACTACCTCAATACAGCCAATGATGGAATCAACAGGCTGGGGTCGGCTTGGAAGTGGATAGCCGGATCCCCTGACGCTGCTGACTGGAACGCCGTTTTGGCCGCTCAGGAGATGGCATCGAAGAACAACGACCAGCAATTAAGGATAAATACACGTCTGTTCGACGCGACACGTGAGTCCATCGAACAACTGAACAACGTCATCGCAAGAGTGAATGCGGTGGACAGCGATTTGTACACCACTACGACAGTGCTACACAAATCCATTATCTTAGCTAATCAAGTTTCCGAAGTTGTCAGAGCTTGCTAAGGTTGGCTAAAACCGGCATCGTCAATTCAAATCTGCTGGACCATGGCGAGATTGAGGCCATACTGATGGAAGTGGACAATTTGCCGTATAGAAATGCGATCGAGGCCATCGAATTCTCTCGGCCAACCATCATGACCAATGTAACCTTACTGCTCTATATACTGGCGTTTCCCAAGGTTGCGGCAGAAAACTACCGCCTTACGCACTTGTATGCGACGATAAGCGAAGGAAAACAGATTATATTGGAGCACCACAAGCTAGCTACAAGTTCGAGCGAAACTTATGCGGTTCTTGGAGATTGCCTTTCCATCGGCAATATCACTGTTTGCCGGGAAGAAGAATTACAGAAACTGGAGGAGACTACTTGTATCCCAAGGTTGCTGAAAGGCGGTCAGGCCAGGTGTTCGTACCAAAGGAACAACCAACGACTGATCAAGCAAATCGACGCTGGGGTGCTCTACCTGACGAATTACAACGGAACCCTGGAAACGGCTACAAAGAACTACCATTTGACCGGTTCTTTTATCATCCAATTCAACAACGAGACGATAATGGTTGATGGCCAAAATTACTCTAGCTACTCGATCAGTCATCTCATGGCCATGTAACGGCCATGTAACGGCCAGCGACTACCAACTTTCTCTGGAGTATGTTCACGATGTGAGCATGAGGAATTTGGAAAAGATGTCCAGCGTGACCGGAGAATTGGTAGCTTCATTTCTTACCGAGGCGATACTGGCTCTCTCTATATTTTCAGTTGTTTATCTCCTATGGAGGAAGATGACGACCCGGGGTTTACCCAGTGTCGATGACATTGCCGCGAATCTAGAGTCAGCAAGCCAACCAAAGCCAGACAAGGCTCATTGATCTGCGGGACGCAGATCTTGTGGTGGGGAGGAGTTAACGACTTGCTTACGCCTCTCCCCACTACACTCCCCTCCAGTACATTGCAATGCCCGCCGCCACAACTACAATAGTGCTTGCGCTGCACATATTTGTTATTGTGAGCGGATATTGCGAAACGGGAGTCAACGCCAACTATACGAGCACCGCACCCCCCTCGCGTATCGCAGAGCTGGTCATCGCTCTACAATTGGGGCATTTCCTGCCCCATTCACCACTGCCGCCCCCCGCACCAACGTCGATACTACTCCAACGATCCGCTGTGTCAGCATATTGCCGCCAACAGTGTACAGAGTGCTGGGCCGGCGCTGCGGCAGCAACAAGAGTCACGTTGTGCCGGATCAGCAGTCTTCGGCCAAGACGAGGCTTCACGCTGTCCGCTGGGCGAGCAAGCGAGCAATTCTAATTCAGGAGCGGAACTATACAGTCGAATCTTATAAAACCTAAAATTAACTTACAAATAAAAGCCACCTTTATAACGTTCAACACCACTGTTTTAATTATGTCCTTTAGGTATTGGTAACCCCTAAGATGGTTTACCTTAACTGGCGCCCGAACAGCTGGCAACGCCCGGCTAGGTGGCCATGGCCACATACGTAAATTTAAACCCCAAAGGTGTATAGTGATGGTGAAGTGAAGGAATTTGTGCTGCGTGTAATAGAATTAAAAAAATAATAATAATATAAAACAACTACCCGCGACCGTGAGACGCTGCGGGTACCACGGGGCGTAAAAATGTTGCATACAAGTAAACAAGTAAAACGAAACAAATGTGCGAAAGAATGTGCAAACAAATTAAACAAAAATAATGTCCAAAAAATGCTAAGAGTAATTACCCGCTATCGTGTGACGCTACGTCATCTACGAAGCGCAAAAATATTGCAGGCAAAGAGAAAACGAAAGTGACAAAATACGGTGTAGCTGTGTGAATAATAAAACAACAACCCGCTGCGGGGGCGCTACGCCCATTTCGAGCGCAAAAGTTGTATGATTCTTTATAAAAAACAATGAACACAATTAACCCACTGCGGCGATGTTTCATATCTAGTGTATGCGCCATATCTAGTATGTGTTGACACGCGAGTACAAAAATTTTTGTGTAAATTTAAATAAGTAAAATAAAAACCATTGCAGCAATTCATTTGCGGGTGAACCAAGTAATATGAGCGCCTAGAGCGATAAAGTGGTGTGAGGCAGCTTATTGGATACGTTAAGTGGTGTGGAATGCACCCGAGGAAACTGCCCAATGAGTTGTGTGGCGGCCGCACCTTAGTAGGAAAACAGCCAAAAAGTATTCTGCGGAACCACCGCGCCCAGTGCCGAAGTAGTGGAAAGAATCAATAAAAAGAAATAATAAAAGCAGCACACACACAAAGAAACGAAATTGAAACAAAGAATGAGTTTACGCACATAATAAGCAACAACAACACAAAACACAACGCACGCACAAAGTTTTTCACCCATCATTATAATACCTAATACAATTTTTTTTTTTTTTTTTTTTTCACTCTGCATTACTAAAATTTATTTTTTTTTCCTTGTTTCAACAGAACCTTCATGCTGTAAGGGTATTCGATATAACAACATCAACACTAAACAAATAACACAGGGGTGAGTGAAATATTCCATTTCCTTATTTACCATATTCGTTGTGCTGATATCGCATAACAAATAAATTAATATAATATGCAAAGAACAAAAAAAAAAAAAAAAAAAAAAAAAATTAAATAAATAAATGAAAATAAAAACAAAAAAATATATTCCTTTACATTATTATCAGAAAGCACAACCGCTGTGACGGGAAGATGGGGTGTTTCACTCACAGAACCACACAAATCAAACAATAAATAATAAAAAACTACACACAAGATACACTTAGACTAAGAATTAATGAATTAAAATAATCATTACAAATTGGCTTTCCTGTAAGTTTAATTTCTGCATATGCAGTAAGCCCCGCACATGTTTATAAATACGAAGGGCCGGTGATTCCCTTGCAATACGGCGAAGTAGGCGAAGTTGGCGGATAGAAAAGCTGAAGCTCTGGTTGACTACTACCTCAATACAGCCAATGATGGAATCAACAGGCTGGGGTCGGCTTGGAAGTGGATAGCCGGATCCCCTGACGCTGCTGACTGGAACGCCGTTTTGGCCGCTCAGGAGATGGCATCGAAGAACAACGACCAGCAATTAAGGATAAACACACGTCTGTTCGACGCGACACATGAGTCCATCGAACAACTGAACAACGTCATCGCAAGAGTGAATGCGATGGACAGCGATTTGTACACCACTACGACAGTGCTACACAAATCCATTATCTTAGCTAATCAAGTTTCCGAAGTTGTCAGAGCTTGCTAAAGTTGGCTAAAACCGGCATCGTCAATTCAAATCTGCTGGACCATGGCGAGATTGAGGCCATACTGATGGAAGTGGAAAGTATAGAAATGCGATCGAGGCCATCGAATTCTCTCGGCCAACCATCATGACCAATGTAACCTTACTGCTCTATATACTGGCGTTTCCCAAGGTTGCGGCAGAAAACTACCGCCTTACGCACTTGTATGCGACGATAAGCGAAGGAAAACAGATTATATTGGAGCACCACAAGCTAGCTACAAGTTCGAGCGAAACTTATGCGGTTCTTGGAGATTGCCTTTCCATCGGCAATATCACTGTTTGCCGGGAAGAAGAATTACAGAAACTGGAGGAGACTACTTGTATCCCAAGGTTGCTGAAAGGCGGTCAGGCCAGGTGTTCGTACCAAAGGAACAACCAACGACTGATCAAGCAAATCGACGCTGGGGTGCTCTACCTGACGAATTACAACGGAACCCTGGAAACGGCTACAAAGAACTACCATTTGACCGGTTCTTTTATCATCCAATTCAACAACGAGACGATAATGGTTGATGGCCAAAATTACTCTAGCTACTCGATCAGTCATCTCATGGCCATGTAACGGCCATGTAACGGCCAGCGACTACCAACTTTCTCTGGAGTATGTTCACGATGTGAGCATGAGGAATTTGGAAAAGATGTCCAGCGTGACCGGAGAAGTGGTAGCTTCATTTCTTACCGAGGCGATACTGGCTCTCTCTATATTTTCAGTTGTTTATCTCCTATGGAGGAAGATGACGACCCGGGGTTTACCCAGTGTCGATGACATTGCCGCGAATCTAGAGTCAGCAAGCCAACCAAAGCCAGACAAGGCTCATTGATCTGCGGGACGCAGATCTTGTGGTGGGGAGGAGTTAACGACTTGCTTACGCCTCTCCCCACTACACTCCCCTCCAGTACATTGCAATGCCCGCCGCCACAACTACAATAGTGCTTGCGCTGCACATATTTGTTATTGTGAGCGGATATTGCGAAACGGGAGTCAACGCCAACTATACGAGCACCGCACCCCCCTCGCGTATCGCAGAGCTGGTCATCGCTCTACAATTGGGGCATTTCCTGCCCCATTCACCACTGCCGCCCCCCGCACCAACGTCGATACTACTCCAACGATCCGCTGTGTCAGCATATTGGCGCCAACAGTGTACAGAGTGCTGGGCCGGCGCTGCGGCAGCAACAAGAGTCACGTTGTGCCGGATCAGCAGTCTTCGGCCAAGACGAGGCTTCACGCTGTCCGCTGGGCGAGCAAGCGAGCAATTCTAATTCAGGAGCGGAACTATACAGTCGAATCTTATAAAACCTAAAATTAACTTACAAATAAAAGCCACCTTTATAACGTTCAACACCACTGTTTTAATTATGTCCTTTAGGTATTGGTAACCCCTAAGATGGTTTACCTTAACTTATATATTGTACGTGAAACGATTGGACCGCTGCAGCACATGTATTGTCAAACATGGGTCTGCCTATATTTAAAAATAAACATTTCTTGAGCGTTAGAGATATGCGTATACATGAGAGCCGGCCTAAATATGGTCTTAAGTTTATTTGCAGTTGATAATTTTGATTTTCGATTAATAATTGGGTACATTATACGAATCCAGCAAGAATGTGTCGTTGTGTAGACTGATCACCATTAATATCAATGTAAAAAGCACGTTGCTTCAAGAAGTTTTTGATTATTTGAATAAGATATAAAGGTGTTTCAATTGTTATTAATTTGTATACTAGTCCCTCATGCCAGACTGAGTCAAATATAGCTTTAATGTCAACTGTGACCAACCCCACTGATTGTTTATTTAGCAAGTTATCTTTAATGAAATTCTTGAGTTTTAAACATGGAATCGTGAAATTTAGATTAGGTCTAAGACCATATTGTATAGAAGGTAATACCAAAGACACTAGAATAATAAGATGCGTAACGCCATACGATTTTTTTGCACACGATTTTTTTGGGCTGGCTCTAGAGCTGGCTCCAGGCTCTCTAGAATTTTTGTTCAAGGTCAAAGAGAGAGCGCTCTAGAGCCAGCAGCTCTCTTGTACGCATACAGCGACAGCCGAGCACTGTATGTGTGCACACGTATGCTCATATATTGTAAATTTGACAAAATATGCCCTTCACTTCAGAAGTTTATGTACTTTCAATCTATATTATTTGTACTCTGGCAATCGAGTACAAAGTACTCGTAAGTAAAAAGTAAAAACTCTAATTTTGCATTGCCTTAACATGATAATTATTTAATTACATCATAGAAATGGTAATAGGTGAATAAATGTACATAATAATACCTAATTAATTTCATAAATTACTTTATACAAAAATATATGTCGTTATAGTATTCAGCTTCCGACGTGGAAAATTTTTTTGATCTTAGTGATTCTTAGGTGCGCTGGTCCTGCCTCAAGAATTCAATTTTGCAATACACAGGTTGCATATGATGTTTTTTTTAACTATTTAGTATATTTATTAGTACAAATTACTAGTATACAAGTAAAAAAAATATGCATACTTCTGTAAATGATCTATTTTCAGTATTTGTTTTTGTTATATTCTAATTTGATATTTGTAAAAACCTCGAAATTTTGGGTGGGTTAAAAATGCGCGCCAATTGTATTCTTTCTTCTTTTAGTTCCTCTTAATTCGTTTGCTTAAAGCTGACAATACATAGTGCTCCATTCACCACTGCCGCCCCCCGCACAGACGTCGATACTACTCCAACGATCCGCAGTGTCAGCACATTGCCGCCAACAGTGTACAGAGTGCTGGGCCGGCGCTGAGGCAGCAACAAGAGTCACGTTGTGCCGGATCAGCAGTCTTCGGCCAAGACGAGGCTTTACGCTGTCTGCTGGGCGAGCAAGCGGGCATTTCTAATTCTGGAGCGGAACTATACAGTCGAATCTTATAAAACCTAAAATTAACTTACAAATAAAAGCCACCTTTATAACGTTCAACACCACTGTTTTAATTATGTCCTTTAGGTATTGGTAACCCCTAAGATGGTTTACCTTAACTGGCGCCCGAACAGGGACCAGTTAACGACTTGCTTACGCCTTTCCCCACTACACTCCCTTCCAGTACATTGCAATGCCCGCCGCCACAACTACAACTACAATAATAATAATATAAAACAACTACCCGCGACCGTGAGACGCTGCGGGTACCACGGGGCGTAAAAATGTTGCATACAAGTAAACAAGTAAAACGAAACAAATGTGCGAAAGAATGTGCAAACGAATTAAACAAAAATAATGTCCAAAAAATGCTAAGAGTAATTACCCGCTATCGTGTGACGCTACGTCATCTACGAAGCGCAAAAATATTGCAGGCAAAGAGAAAACGAAAGTGACAAAATACGGTGTAGCTGTGTGAATAATAAAACAACAACCCGCTGCGGGGGCGCTACGCCCATTTCGAGCGCAAAAGTTGTATGATTCTTTATAAAAAACAATGAACACAATTAACCCACTGCGGCGATGTTTCATATCTAGTGTATGCGCCATATCTAGTATGTGTTGACACGCGAGTACAAAAATTTTTGTGTAAATTTAAATAAGTAAAATAAAAACCACTGCAGCAATTCATTTGCGGGTGAACCAAGTAATATGAGCGCCTAGAGCGATAAAGTGGTGTGAGGCAGCTTATTGGATACGTTAAGTGGTGTGGAATGCACCCGAGGAAACTGCCCAATGAGTTGTGTGGCGGCCGCACCTTAGTAGGAAAACAGTCAAAAAGTATTCTGCGGAACCACCGCGCCCAGTGCCGAAGTAATGGAAAGAATCAATAAAAAGAAATAATAAAAGCAGCACACACACAAAGAAACGAAATTGAAACAAAGAATGAGTTTACGCACATAATAAAATAGTTCCAATAAAGAATATGAATTGATGCAATGATTACAATAAAAAAAAAAAAAAAAAAAAACCTTTTTTTGTTTTTAATTTGGCAACAACTACACAAAACACAACGCACGCACAAAGTTTTTCACCCATCATTATAATACCTAATATAATTTTTTTTTTTTTTTCTTTTTCACTCTGCATTACTAAAATTTATTTATTTTTCCTTGTTCCAACAGAACCTTCATGCTGTAAGGGTATTCGATATAACAACATCAACACTAAACAAATAACACAGGGGTGAGTGAAATATTCCATTTCCTTATTTACCACATTCGTTGATATCGCATAACAAATAAATTAATATAATATGCAAAGACAAAAAAAAAAAAAAAAATTTAATAAATAAATGAAAATAAAAACAAAAAAATATATTCCTTTACATTATTATCAGAATAAGCACAACCGCTGTGACGGGAAGAAGGGGTGTTTCACCCACAGAACCACACAAATCAAACAATAAATAATAAAAAACTACACACAAGATACACTTAGACTAAGAATTAATGAATTAAAATAATCATTACAAATTGGCTTTCCTGTAAGTTTAATTTCTGCATATGCAGTAAGCCCCGCACATGTTTATAAATACGAAGGGCCGGTGATTCCCTTGCAATACGGCGAAGTATAACTAGCCCACCTCGTTGACCTCGCAAAGATGAACAGATTGGCCGAGGAAATTGCACGAGAAACGGTTGCTTTGGCGGATAGAAAAGCTGAAGCTCTGGTTGACTACTACCTCAATACAGCGAATGATGGAATCAACAGGCTGGGGTCGGCTTGGAAGTGGATAGCCGGATCCCCTGACGCTGCTGACTGGAACGCCGTTTTGGCCGCTCAGGAGATGGCATCGAAGAACAACGACCAGCAATTAAAGATAAACACACGTCTGTTCGACGCGACACATGAGTCCATCGAACAACTGAACAACGTCATCGCAAGAGTGAATGCGGTGGACAGCGATTTGTACACCACTACGACAGTGCTACACAAATCCATTATCTTAGCTAATCAAGTTTCCGAAGTTGTCAGAGCTTGCTAAAGTTGGCTAAAACCGGCATCGTCAATTCAAATCTGCTGGACCATGGCGAGATTGAGGCCATACTGATGGAAGTGGACAATTTGCCGTATAGAAATGCGATCGAGGCCATCGAATTCTCTCGGCCAACCATCATGACCAATGTAACCTTACTGCTCTATATACTGGCGTTTCCCAAGGTTGCGGCAGGAAACTACCGCCTTACGCACTTGTATGCGACGATAAGCGAAGGAAAACAGATTATATTGGAGCACCACAAGCTAGCTACAAGTTCGAGCGAAACTTATGCGGTTCTTGGAGATTGCCTTTCCATCGGCAATATCACTGTTTGCCGGGAAGAAGAATTACAGAAACTGGAGGAGACTACTTGTATCCCAAGGTTGCTGAAAGGCGGTCAGGCCAGGTGTTCGTACCAAAGGAACAACCAACGACTGATCAAGCAAATCGACGCTGGGGTGCTCTACCTGACGAATTACAACGGAACCCTGGAAACGGCTACAAAGAACTACCATTTGACCGGTTCTTTTATCATCCAATTCAACAACGAGACGATAATGGTTGATGCCCAAAATTACTCTAGCTACTCGATCAGTCATCTCATGGCCATGTAACGGCCATGTAACGGCCAGCGACTACCAACTTTCTCTGGAGTATGTTCACGATGTGAGCATGAGGAATTTGGAAAAGATGTCCAGCGTGACCGGAGAAGTGGTAGCTTCATTTCTTACCGAGGCGATACTGGCTCTCTCTATATTTTCAGTTGTTTATCTCCTATGGAGGAAGATGACGACCCGGGGTTTACCCAGTGTCGATGACATTGCCGCGAATCTAGAGTCAGCAAGCCAACCAAAGCCAGACAAGGCTCATTGATCTGCGGGACGCAGATCTTGTGGTGGGGAGGAGTTAACGACTTGCTTACGCCTCTCCCCACTACACTCCCCTCCAGTATATTGCAATGCCCGCCGCCACAACTACAATAGTGCTTGCGCTGCACATATTTGTTATTGTGAGCGGATATTGCGAAACGGGAGTCAACGCCAACTATACGAGCAATGCACCCCCCTCGCGTATCGCAGAGCTGATCATCGCTCTATAATTGGGGCATTTCCTGCCCCATTCACCACTGCCGCCCCCCGCAGCAACGTCGATACTACTCCAACGATCCGCAGTGTCAGCATATTGCCGCCAACAGTGTACAGAGTGCTGGGCCGGCGCTGCGGCAGCAACAAGAGTCACGTTGTGCCGGATCAGCAGTCTTCGGCCAAGACGAGGCTTCACGCTGTCCGCTGGGCGAGCAAGCGGGCAATTCTAATTCTGGAGCGGAACTATACAGTCGAATCTTATACAACCTAAAATTAACTTACAAATAAAAGCCACCTTTATAACGTTCAACACCACTGTTTTAATTATGTCCTTTAGGTATTGGTAACCCCTAAGATGGTTTACCTTAACTTATATATTGTACGTGAAACGATTGGACCGCTGCAGCACATGTATTGTCAAACATGGGTCTGCCTATATTTAAAAATAAACATTTCTTGAGCGTTAGAGATATGCGTATACATGAGAGCCGGCCTAAATATGGTCTTAAGTTTATTTGCAGTTGATAATTTTGATTTTCGATTAATAATTGGGTACATTATACGAATCCAGCAAGAATGTGTCGTTGTGTAGACTGATCACCATTAATATCAATGTAAAAAGCACGTTGCTTCAAGAAGTTTTGGATTATTTGAATAAGATATAAAGGTGTTTCAATTGTTATTAATTTGTATACTAGTCCCTCATGCCAGACTGAGTCAAATATAGCTTTAATGTCAACTGTGACCAACCCCACTGATTGTTTATTTAGCAAGTTATCTTTAATGAAATTCTTGAGTTTTAAACATGGAATCGTGAAATTTAGAGTAGGTCTAAGACCATATTGTATAGAAGGTAATACCAAAGACACTAGAATAATAAGATGCGTAACGCCATACGATTTTTTTGCACACGATTTTTTTGGGCTGGCTCTAGAGCTGGCTCCAGGCTCTCTAGAATTTTTGTTCAAGGTCAAAGAGAGAGCGCTCTAGAGCCAGCAGCTCTCTTGTACGCATACAGCGACAGCCGAGCACTGTATGTGTGCACACGTATGCTCATATATTGTAAATTTGACAAAATATGCCCTTCACTTCAGAAGTTTATGTACTTTCAATCTATATTATTTGTACTCTGGCAATCGAGTACAAAGTACTCGTAAGTAAAAAGTAAAAACTCTAATTTTGCATTGCCTTAACATGATAATTATTTAATTACATCATAGAAATGGTAATAGGTGAATAAATGTACATAATAATACCTAATTAATTTCATAAATTACTTTATACAACAATATATGTCGTTATAGTATTCAGCTTCCGACGTGGAAAATTTTTTTGATCTTAGTGATTCTTAGGTGCGCTGGTCCTGCCTCAAGAATTCAATTTTGCAATAAACAGGTTGCATATGATGTTTTTTAACTATTTAGTATATTTATTAGTACAAATTACTAGTATACAAGTAAAAAAATATGCATACTTCTGTAAATGATCTATTTTCGGTATTTGTTTTTGTTATATTCTAATTTGATATTTGTAAAAACCGCGAAATTTTGGGTGGGTAAAAAAGCGCGCTAATTGTATTCTTTCTTCTTTTAGTTCCTCTTAATTCGTTTGCTTAAAGCTGACAATACATAGTGCTCCGTTTCTCGAAATTTTAATAATATAAACGCATTTTTAAATTTAAAAAAAATTGATTTTCTGATTTATTAAAGCACAATTGCGATAAAGTGCGATAAGTTATTGTCCTAAATAGTACAAAATAAAAAAAATTTTAGAAGTGTACATATTTTCATAATTTGTCGCGCCTATATTACGTTGTGCTGGTACTGCTGCTTTTCGATAAAGGTTTGAACTTTGAATTTAACATTAATTGTTTTATGTAAAAAAATTGGCTATGGCCGACAAAAAAAGATAAAATAAATTGTTTAGGTTTCCTGAAAAGGATCCCACAATTTTAATGAAATGGGCGGAAAAGTGCCAGAAGATTTTGTGGCGAGCACTTCATCACTGTTTTTATTCCAAGATCATTTCTCGCCAGATGATATTAGCGTAAAATATCTAAGGATAGGAACAATGGCAGATCGCAACCTAATTAAATATGAGAGTTGCAAAAATGATGATATTGATTTCAATGCTGTAAGATCGCCTCCACAAAAGAGATGTCGTTCACAGTCTCCTGGTGAAGTTTGACGTCAGTGCCATAAAAACACATTAAAAATGTTTCAAAAAAAATATTCACTCAGCATTATATCTCATAAATGAAAAATTAGTGACGACTAAAAATAAATATATATATAATATATAAATATATAGTACAAAAAAATTAGCAAATTATATCGAAAAGCAATAGTTAGAAAACTAGATTAGTTGGGGAACATGGAAATATTTTAATGTCTAACATTTATTATTTCAAGTCGACTCGAAGGTCATATAAATATACGACCCCATTCCTTGGGTACCAAAAATTACATTTATTACAGATAATTAATAATAAAAATATTTATATGTAAACGGTAGCTAATTCGAGCGGCGATTTTAACTAAAGAATATTAACACAACTTTTTTAAAAAAAATAATAGTCACGGCATCAATTTTTAAATATTATTTTATTAGCTCATATTACAACGAACTTGACCAAAACATTAATCAAATTTGTTTCTTAGATCAAAATTGATTTCGGACCGAAAATCGTCTTCTAGCACAACTACGCACACATGCACACTTTTTTGCTTACTGTTTTCACTCACAAGAGCAAGTGAATTCTATTTTTAGATTTTTATGCTCTCAATTTTTCGCAAGCGGGAAGAGAGCAATTATTGCCGCCACCAAAAAAGTGGCTGCATAGTGCAAAACCAATATATGGCCGTTACGCATCTTATTATTCTAGTGTCTTTGGTTGAACTTACTTAAAGTGTCAATGAGAGCAATGCAATTTTCGTTAGCGAGAGTAACTTCCTTGCTAGTGAAATTACTATATTAGCACACTCCATGGGTGTTCTATTTGTTGTTCTCTGTTTTTCTTTTTAATCAAAATTGTTCGAAATATGTCCGAACTGAATTAAACTTAGGGCATTTTGTGCCTCGTTACATGTTATTGCAAATTCAATCGAATGCTTGATAGATTTTATTTTTTACCACAGTTATAACATCTTAACGTTCTTCTTAAAGGCTGAAACCAGCTTGTCATCACTTCGCTTAGTTTTCTCGAGGTCGTACCCTTTCTCTCTTTTGTTCTTAGTGACGTGACATTTTAGCTTATCTTTGAACTCGCTCATATTTCTTGCTCCGAAAATAAGATTTTTGTCGATTATATACTGAATTAAAATTGAGTAACGAATATCAGCATGAACGGCCAAATCTTAAAAGTAAGCAAATCAAATTCATCATTGGCTTTTGCTGAATTTCTCGTGAATTTGCTTGCTGTTAACTACAGTTTTGAGTGCATTCAATTCGTCTTTCACTCAAAAAAGTTTGTCTGTTGCCCTTAGCGACTTTTTTGTGAATATTAACTTCTGCTCATCGTTTCAGGACATTATTGCCGCCTGATCTTCGAGCTCAGATAATCTTGATTACATCGCGTCAAAATGTGTCCTCCATGTCACTGTAGTGTTTGCATTTTCTTTGCTTTTTGGCCTCGTTTCGAGAGCTCCTTCCGCTTTCAAATTATTCATCCTCTTTTTCGTAGTCAAATCATTCTATCGAAAAGCCTATTTGTTATTAGGTTGGAAAATATATGAAAACCTACGACATCCACGTTGGCCAGTACACAGTGGGCCAGGCTGCCCAGCTAGCGGAACTTTAGAAATAACTGGAGCAAACAAAAACAGACTTGACTGTAAATTTATAATTTGGACTTTTGATAAATTTATTATATATTTCTCATCAGATATTAATCGACATCGGATGAATCTGACGAATCTGCTTTATTTCAATTGTTTTCGAAATTAATCAAAAGACCAGTTTTATCAAAATTGAATTCTTTGCAACTAGTGTTAGAAGTTTTCGACATAGCCGTTATACATCCTCCATTGTATTACTCCTTTTGTCCTTACCGGAATGGCTTAGTCGAGTGTTTCTGAAATCTTTGTTCCTGGCTTCAAGTGCTTCTTCAGACATTATACCAATAGGAACTGTTGATGATGTCTGCTCCGTGTATTAAAACTTTGTGCACAGAGGACGGCATATAAAACCAAGGATATTTTTCTACAAAGATTTCAGCTGTTTCGTTTGAATAAATTTGTATTGACTTGGTGTCCGCCAGCCATCACCCTTAAGATCACACTGAATCGGTGTATGAGTTCTTCACAAACTCCAGTAATGCCAGCAATCCATCTGATCTCTTAGCTGGATTTAATTGGAATGAATTGTATTTCTGTTTTTTTTTTTGCTTCTACCTTGTCCTTGTCTTCGTTACGAACTTTCCATTTTGGTTGGTCTGTAAGCAATATATAAGATACACTCAAAAAACCGTATTCATGCATGCAGAGTTGATAGTCTTATATGCTCAGACGGATATTGTCAGTTAAAAAACCAAAAAAAATACTGTATTTAAATATTTAAAAATGTGACTTTTGTCCCACTAGAAAAATCATCTGGCCCACTGTGCAGTATCACCAGTGCCAGTGTGCATTGGCAAAATAAATAAATTTTAGGACGTCAAAATATGGTTTAAATTCGCAGTCTCTTTTTTGCAAAGGTTTTTTGTCTTTTGCAATTTCATTTCACACTTTTCTTTGGTTTTTCTTTTGTCGTTTTTCACATCATTTACATACAATTTATTTATGAGTTTGTTATGTGGCTAAAAACTGCAAAAATAATGGATGCGTGAAGAAAATTAAAAAAAAATTGTAAATTGAAAAGATCTTATTTTTGTTGATCTTTTCGCTCACAAGATTTCGCCCCACCAAATTTATATTAAACGTGATCACCCGTTACCAGTAACAACACTTAGCAACTCTTGATTCCTTGATCTTTATTTGTTTCGTTTTACGCTTTGATTTGATTTTTCGGTCTCGGTTTCTCCCTTAGCGCTCGGCCTGCTTCTATAGGCCTCCTTTAACCGTTATTCACCAGTATCACCAGTCCCCGGGTCCAAAAGTCCACGGTTGTACCGTTTGCCTGATCCAAAGTTCAGCTTGCTTTCTTTAAATCGGCACGCAGACACTTTGTTCTACACGTCCTCATCCACGGATTTAGTTTCTCCAAACTCTCTTTCTCCAAATATTCCGTTTCGCACTGCCGTTACTACGCTATGATTTGTTCCGCAGTTGACATCTGCATTTGTGCGGAGTAATAGACTTCTCACAAGGTTCACTGATATAATCACTGTCAAAGTACTTGAATAAACAGGTTCTATTATTATTGATAGGGGATTTATTAAAGCCATTGAGATGACCAATTGTTGTTTTTTGATATTTTTTTTTGAAATCAATACGAAAGTCAGTTTTAGCTGAATTTAAATTGATCTTCCATCTTTCGCGTCGTTAATCGACTTCCTTATGAAAGCCGCGCTCGTCTTCTTCCTCGTGGTTCTCCTTTCGTTTTCGTCAATACTCATTGAAAAGTATGTAACAGGCAGAAGGTAGCATTTTCGACCATATAAAGTGTATATATTCTGGATCTGTCCGTATAAGCGCCTCGATCTCAGGAACTACAAAAGCTAGAATGTTGAGATTAAGCATGCAGCTTCCAGAGACATAGACGCAGCGAAAGTTTTAAATGTTGCCACGCCCACTCTAACGCCCACAAACCGCACAAAACTGCTACGCCCACGCTTTTTAAAAATGTGATATTTTTTAATTTTTTTATATAGTTTGAAAATTTCTATAAGTTTGCCAAAAAAGTTTTTCTTACGCCCTCTCCTACGCCCACAAGCCGCCCAAAACAGTCACGCCCACACTTTTGAAGAATGTTGTGATATATTTTCATTTTTATATATTATTTTTACATACGTGTATCTTGGAAATTTTATTTATATTTTTATTTTATAAAACAAAATATGTTTTTTTATATTTGTGGCTTTTACGTTGAACAACGCAACAAAGCAGCGGAGGCCTGGGTGGGCTGTCTAAATCTTGACAGCGAAGGGTCCACCTCCATTGGTTCTGGAGCACTGGCACGAGTTTGCTGCTCGGCATTCCGCTGCCCGGATTGGCCTTGCTGCTTGTTCTGCCTACTAAAATGTGGGTTCTTTGACCCGCTTGCCTGCGCTTCTGCTTGTTGGGGTGTTTTGACCCGCTGCTGGGCACTTGCCTTGTGTTCTCTTTCTTCAATGCTCCTCGCGAAGTTGGCAGCGAACGCATATCTTTCATGGTTCGATTCCACCTCTTGCGCGAGCGCCAGAGCTGACAGCAAGTCCCTTGGCTTTGCTGAAAACAGCACATCTGTGAGACTACGCTTGAGTCCCGAAACAAACACACGTAGTGCATCTTCGCGGAACTTTTCACAGAGGCGGATCGTATGACATGTTGACTTTATTAGTCAACAATGTAAGTTTTTTGCCGACTTCATCGTAATATTGCAGTAGAGACATGCTGCCTTGTCTCAGCGTGCCAAACTCCTGCTCGATTACGTAAACTGGACGTTTGTCGCTGTACGTGAAGTCGAGGCGACCTATAATCGCGTCAAAGTTAAGTACTGTGCCGAAAGAGGCTAGAACAACGTCCGCGGCCCCCCTGATTTTGTTTCTTATAATTATAACCGCCTGATAATGGCGTGAACTGCCTTCGTACGGCAGTACGATAGGCTGCGAGAGCCGCCTGTCTCCATGAAACATACGATTCATGTGCGCCTGCAAACCCGGTCAAGCATTTGACGGCATCCAATGGCTCGTCGCAGCGGATATCATTTCTTATCTCTATGGGTGCATAAGCTTGCACCTCTGGTGGCGTAATGTGCGCTGCTGCCAGCTGCTGAGACATTGAGTTGACTTTGTCAAGCAAGGCCTTATTTGCAGCGGCTTGCTCAGCTAAGGCGGCGGTGACGGCTGCCTGTATTATGAGTCTCAACTGGTCTGGGTCCATGACGCTGTCTGTAGGACGAGGTGGGGGTGAGGGTGTGCGTCTTGGCACTGGAAAGCGAATGCGATGATTGTCGCAATCAGAGTCAGAATCACTACACTGTCGGCGAGTGGTTCTATAGAAAAGAAAGGGTGAAGTCATATGCCTCTAATATAAACAACGAAAACTCGAACACAACGCTTGAGGATGGAGGCAACAAAGTTGCAAAATTCCACGGATCGTATTACGTTGAACGACCAAACAAAATAAACAAAACAAAGGCTGACGGAAAAAAATATTTGTGCGCGCATGCGTCTGGTGCGCTGCTTTTAGTAATTACTCAACAAATGTTTATATATTTTTGCTGCCAATAGTTTACTATTTTCCGTCAACTTAATCCACTACTAGTTTCACGTATTTTAAAACTTTTTATTATTTAATTACATTTAAGACAAGACAATTGCAAAAACTGTGCTTATAAGCTTATTTTTATTTCGCAGGTTTAAGAGCAGTTTAAAGAAAGGTTCCCACTTACATTTTTTGGTGTTGTGTTGCGTTCCAAACTGAAGTCGGTGTCTGTTGTTGTACACTGCTTGTCTCTGCCTCCCCGCTGTCCAGATAGCTTGCGCGCTAATCTGGCGATAAGTCGCTGCCCGAAGAGCTCCAGCGGCTTCGGTGTTATGTGAAATTAAATTTGCGCTATAGCGCACCTCAGCCAACTGCACTCAAGAGGCGAGTTTAATGACACTGCCTGTGTTGACGTAGGTTAGCAGCAGCCACTTGTCAGATTGTTCTGTTGTAAGCAACAGTGGTCACAAGCACTTGTTTTTGTTGTTGGCACTTGATGTTTGCCACTACAGCCCTGTTGACGTGGCTGAGTTTTATTTACTTTTAGTTTGATTTTAGATTTTTAGAGATTTTTAAGTTCGTGGGTAATGACTAAGGCACTGTCAAATACCACTGGTTGGGCGCCAATTATGAAAGGTTTGCCGGCGGTTAACGCGCGCGGCTTTTACTAATCAGACGTCAGGCGGAGCCGTGACAATAAAAGATTAGGAGTTTACTTTTTAAGCTTTATTATACCGAGCCAAGCGGAGCTGTAGCGTCGGAGGCAAAATCAGAACTGAATATAAAATACAAGAATTCAAACTTAGGAGCTAGCATGAAAACGAAACATATTGTTGCGATCTCATATTCGTAGCGGCCACGCAATAAGCAGTGTCTGCCGGCTACGTAACGACATCCGGCATAATGCTTACGTTGCAGTATGCCGATGTCGTCGTATTTCATGCGCCCGTGGACGTCGCTCCCACGGCTTTAGTTAACTTATACACATATTATACTACATATCCATTCTTCTGATTTCCTAATATTTCCAAAATATTGTTTTTTATATTAATACTTCTAAATCTTGTTTTTTAAATTCATTTCAAATTTCCTATTTAAAATATTCACCCTGAGGTTATATTTTAATATATTGGGTACATATGTAATTTTTAATAAAAGACACTGGACTTCCTGAATCTATTAGGCGTGCTATAATAATTGGCTGGTTACGTTTTTTTTTTTAAACATTTTAAACAATCTTACGTAATTAATTACACCATTCTTCTTATTTAGGGGGCACTCTCTGATGAAGTGATCCAACGCGCCACATCCATAACACGATCCAAGGAGTCCTCTTCGGCTTGATGCAGTCCTTTGGCCAGTCTTCTCTCCCGTTGTAGTTGCAGAACCGCGTCTCCTTATTTATCGGGTCACTCTTTGCAGTTTGGCTCTTGCTCAGTCCAGCAGCCATTGCCGAAAGCATTACGTTAGCAACTGAGCATCCTACCAGAATTTTCGAAACACTGCTTGGCCTGAGTGAGCCAATTCTCAGTTGGAATTCCGAGAATGAGTCTATCAATTAACTCGTCGTCTTCCCCTATTGACGTTTTTTGCCAGCTTTCGTTTCTCGTTTAAGTAATCGGCATCAATTCCGCCTTCGACACGTTACCTCCAAACGTAGTTTCCGTTATATGACCGAATGGTATACAATTTGGAAATGCTATCCCATTGGGAGATCGACGCTCGAATAGAAATTCAAAACTGCCACGCCCACACATTTGGAAAATGTTTTGATATTTCTTAAATCTTTTGTTAGTCCTGTAAATTTCTATAGATTTCCTAAAAATCGTTTTGCCACTCCCACTGTACCGCCCACAAACCGCCCAAAACTGCCACGTCCACACTTTTTAAAACCGTTTTGATATATTTTCGTTTTAATTGTAAATTTCTATCGATTTGCCAAAAATATTTTTGCCACGTCCACTCAACCGCCCACAAGCCGCCCAAACTGCCACTTTTGAAAAATGTTTTAATATTTTTCCATTTCTTTATTAGTCTTGTAAATTTCTATCAATTTGCCATAAAAATATTTGCCCACAAACCGCTCAAAACTGCAAGCCCACACTTTTTAAAAACATACAAATTATTTTTCATTTTATTAATTTTTTTCGCAATTTCTACCGACGTTCCAAAAAATGTTTAAATTTCTCGTTTGTACTTCTACTAGCTGAGTGACGGGTATCTGATAGCCGAGCAACTCGACTATAGTATTCTCTCTTGTTTTTGTTATTTTTAACACAGCTGCATAGATTTGTAGTCTGGTTTTAATCAAATTAAAATAGAATTTTTATAATGTCGAAAGAATACTTTATGACTAGAAACAACAAATGTAAAGAGGCTGCAAAATAAGCAAACGTCTACATTTGTTGAGTTGATATTTCAAACTGTTCTTATCAAAACATTTGTGGTGTTAACTTATATAAATAAATAAAATAAAAAATATATTCTTTTTATAAAATAAAAATATAAATAAAATTTCCAAGATACACGTATGTAAAAATAATATATAAAAATGACAATATATCACAACATTTTTCAAAAGTGTGGGCGTGACTGTTTTGGGCGGCTTGTGGGCGGTTGAGTGGACGTGGCAAAAATATTTTTGGCAAATCGATAGAAATTTACAATTAAAACGAAAATATATCAAAACGGTTTTAAAAAGTGTGGACGTGGCAGTTTTGGGCGGTTTGTGGGCGGTACAGTGGGAGTGGCAAAACGATTTTTAGGAAATCTATAGAAATTTACAGGACTAACAAAAGATTTAAGAAATATCAAAACATTTTCCAAATGTGTGGGCGTAGCAGTTTTGAATTTTTATTCGAGCGTCGATCTCCCATTGGGATAGCATTTCCAAAATGTATAACATTCGGTCATATAACGGAAACTACGCTTGGAGGTAACGTGTCGAAGGCGGAATTGATGCCGATTACTTAAACGAGAAACGAAAGCTGGCAAAAAACGTCAATAGGGGAAGACGACGAGTTAATTGATAGACTCATTCTCGGAATTCCAACTGAGAATTGGCTCACTCAGGCCAAGCAGTGTTTCGAAAATTCTGGTAGGATGCTCAGTTGCTAACGTAATGCTTTCGGCAATGGCTGCTGGACTGAGCAAGAGCCAAACTGCAAAGAGTGACCCGATAAATAAGGAGACGCGGTTCTGCAACTACAACGGGAGAGAAGACTGGCCAAAGGACTGCATCAAGCCGAAGAGGACTCCTTGGATCGTGTTATGGATGTGGCGCGTTGGATCACTTCATCAGAGAGTGCCCCCTAAATAAGAAGAATGGTGTAATTAATTACGTAAGATTGTTTAAAATGTTTAAAAAAAAAAACGTAACCAGCCAATTATTATAGCACGCCTAATAGATTCAGGAAGTCCAGTGTCTTTTATTAAAAATTACATATGTACCCAATATATTAAAATATAACCTCAGGGTGAATATTTTAAATAGGAAATTTGAAATGAATTTAAAAAACAAGATTTAGAAGTATTAATATAAAAAACAATATTTTGGAAATATTAGGAAATCAGAAGAATGGATATGTAGTATAATATGTGTATAAGTTAACTAAAGCCGTGGGAGCGACGTCCACGGGCGCATGAAATACGACGACATCGGCATACTGCAACGTAAGCATTATGCCGGATGTCGTTACGTAGCCGGCAGACACTGCTTATTGCGTGGCCGCTACGAATATGAGATCGCAACAATATGTTTCGTTTTCATGCTAGCTCCTAAGTTTGAATTCTTGTATTTTATATTCAGTTCTGATTTTGCCTCCGACGCTACAGCTCCGCTTGGCTCGGTATAATAAAGCTTAAAAAGTAAACTCCTAATCTTTTATTGTCACGGCTCCGCCTGACGTCTGATTAGTAAAAGCCGCGCGCGTTAACCGCCGGCAAACCTTTCATAATTGGCGCCCAACCAGTGGTATTTGACAGTGCCTTAGTCATTACCCACGAACTTAAAAATCTCTAAAAATCTAAAATCAAACTAAAAGTAAATAAAACTCAGCCACGTCAACAGGGCTGTAGTGGCAAACATCAAGTGCCAACAACAAAAACAAGTGCTTGTGACCACTGTTGCTTACAACAGAACAATCTGACAAGTGGCTGCTGCTAACCTACGTCAACACAGGCAGTGTCATTAAACTCGCCTCTTGAGTGCAGTTGGCTGAGGTGCGCTATAGCGCAAATTTAATTTCACATAACACCGAAGCCGCTGGAGCTCTTCGGGCAGCGACTTATTGCCAGATTAGCGCGCAAGCTATCTGGACAGCGGGGAGGCAGAGACAAGCAGTGTACAACAACAGACACCGACTTCAGTTTGGAACGCAACACAACACCAAAAAATGTAAGTGGGAACCTTTCTTTAAACTGCTCTTAAACCTGCGAAATAAAAATAAGCTTATAAGCACAGTTTTTGCAATTGTCTTGTCTTAAATGTAATTAAATAATAAAAAGTTTTAAAATACGTGAAACTAGTAGTGGATTAAGTTGACGGAAAATAGTAAACTATTGGCAGCAAAAATATATAAACATTTGTTGAGTAATTACTAAAAGCAGCGCACCAGACGCATGCGCGCACAAATATTTTTTTCCGTCAGCCTTTGTTTTGTTTATTTTGTTTGGTCGTTCAACGTAATACGATCCGTGGAATTTTGCAACTTTGTTGCCTCCATCCTCAAGCGTTGTGTTCGAGCTTTCGTTGTTTATATTAGAGGCATATGACTTCACCCTTTCTTTTCTATAGAACCACTCGCCGACAGTGTAGTGATTCTGACTCTGATTGCGACAATCATCGCATTCGCTTTCCAGTGCCAAGACGCACACCCTCACCCCCACCTCGTCCTACAGACAGCGTCATGGACCCAGACCAGTTGAGACTCATAATACAGGCAGCCGTCACCGCCGCCTTAGCTGAGCAAGCCGCTGCAAATAAGGCCTTGCTTGACAAAGTCAACTCAATGTCTCAGCAGCTGGCAGCAGCGCTCATTACGCCACCAGAGGTGCAAGCTCCACAGGCTCCGCTGCGACGAGCCATTGGATGCCGTCAAATGCTTGCCCGAGTTTGCAGGCGCACATGAATCGTATGTTTCATGGAGACAGGCGGCTCTCGCAGCCTATCGTATTTTTAAGCCGTACAACGGCAGTTCACGCCATTATCAGGCGGTTATAATTATAAGAAACAAAATCAGGGGGGCCGCGGACGTTGTTCTAGCCTCTTTTGGCACAGTACTTAACTTTGACGCGATTATAGGTCGCCTCGACTTCACGTACAGCGACAAACGTCCAGTTCACGTAATCGAGCAGGAGTTGGGCACGCTGAGACAAGGCAGCATGTCTCTACTGCAATATTACGATGAAGTCGGCAAAAAACTTACATTGTTGACTAATAAAGTCAACATGTCATACGATCCGCCTCTGTGAAAAGTTCCGCGAAGATGCACTACGTGTGGTTGTTTCGGGACTCAAGCGTAGTCTCACAGATGTGCTGTTTTCAGCAAAGCCAAGGGACTTGCTGTCAGCTCTGGCGCTCGCGCAAGAGGTGGAATCGAACCATGAAAGATATGCGTTCGCTGCCAACTTCGCGAGGAGCATTGAAGAAAGAGAACACAAGGCAAGTGCCCAGCAGCGGGTCAAAACACCCCAACAAGCAGAAGCGCAGGCAAGCGGGTCAAAGAACCCACATTTTAGTAGGCAGAACAAGCAGCAAGGCCAATCCGGCCAGCGGAATGCCGATCAGCAAACTCGCGCCAGTGCTCCAGAACCAATGGAGGTGGACCCTTCGCTGTCAAGATTTAGACAGCCCACCCAGGCCTTCGCTGGCGTCAGCAAGCGGTCGGCCATGTCCGATCGCTCTAACGGAAGGGGCAAGCAACAAAGGGTGAATCATGTAACCCAAGATGCTGGACAGGGGCAGCACTCGTACGCCGAAGCCGCCAACGGCGCTGTGGCGCAGATCGAGGACGATGCCGAAAGCGATTCTGACGCCCTCAATTTTTTAGGGGAAAATCCCTGCTACCCGTCATTAGACGAAGAGTAGCAGGGCAGGATATGAGCTTCCTCATCGATACCGGAACGTCCAAGAATTACATCAGACCACACAAGGGGTTGCGTGGCGTCCGTCCGGTTAACTCGCAATTCACTTTGCATTCCATCCATGGCTCAACCACCGTCACACAAAAATGCTTTGTTGCGTTGTTGAACGTAAAAGCAACATTCTTCGTTCTACCAGACTTGTCAACCTTCGATGGGATAATCGGTCTCCACTTGTTAGCTCAGGCTGGGGCGTCACTCTGTTTGGACTCCGGTCAGCTCAAGTGGGGTACGGAAATGCACTGATGTCAACTTCACCGATGTGGATTGCTCAGATGCGCCTGCTTCAGTGCGGGAGACTTTTCGAAAATTATTAAAGGCCAGAAAAAAGGCCTTTGCAGACCCAAACGAGGCCCTGCCATACAATACTTCGGTGGTCGCCACCATCAGAACGGTAAGCGAAGAGCCCATCTATGCCAAGCTATGCCCATATCCCATGGGCGTAGCCGACTTCGTTAATAAGGAGATCCTAGATCTTCTAAGAAACGACATAATTCAGAAATCGGCATCTCCCTACAACAACCCCATATGGGTAGTAGATAAAAAGGGCACCGATGATGCGGGCATTCGCAAGAAGCGCTTGGTGATAGACTTTCGCAAGCTTAACGAGCACACCATTCCCGACAAATACCCCATGCCAAATATATCAATGATACTAGGCAATTTGGGTAAAGCCCGCTATTTTTCGACACTGGATCTCAAATCAGGATATCATCAGGTCGTACTAGCGGAGCGCGATCGCGAGAAAACTTCTTTCTCGGTAAACGGGGGAAAGTATGAGTTTAAGACATTGCCGTTCGGCCTCAGGAACGCCGCCGGCATCTTCCAGCGAACGATCGATGACATCCTACGGGAACAAATAAGCAAATTTTGCTATGTTTATGTTGATGATGTGATAATCTTCTCGCAAGACGAGGAGGCTCACATCAAACATGTAGAGTGGGTGTTAAAGAGCTTACAAGAAGCGAACATGAGAGTATCAATCGAGAAATCGCGTTTTTTTAAGAAAAGCGTGAGCTTTCTTGGGTTCATAGTCACCAGTAACGGTGCAACAACGGACCCAGAGAAGGTCAAGGCCATAAACGAATTTCCAGAGCCTAAGACGGTATTCGAGGTCAGATCGTTTCTGGGCCTCGCGAGCTACTATAGATGTTTCATCAGAGACTTCGCTGCTATAGCAAGGCCCATCTCAAACTTATTAAAGGGCGAGAATGGAACAGTTAGTAGGCATAGATCAAGAAACATTCAGGTTTATTTCTCTGAGTCCCAGCGAGAGGCGTTCCAAAAGCTGCGCAATATATTGGCATCAGAAGACGTCATGCTCAGCTACCCGGACTATAAGAAGCCATTTATCTAACGACAGGTGCTTCAGCCCATGGTATAGGTGCGGTGTTGTCTCAAAAGGGCCGCCCTATAACAATGATTTCAAGAACTCTTAAAGACAGTGAAGCCAACTACGCGACTAACGAGCGCGAGTTATTGGCCATCGTTTGGGCCCTAGCTAAACTGCGGCATTACTTGTATGGAGTGAAAGATATAAATATCTTCACTGACCATCAGCCGTTAACATTTTCTGTGTCGGATTCAAACCCGAACGCAAAAATTAAGAGGTGGAAGGCCCGTATAGACGAGTTCAATGCTCGTCTATTTTACAAGCCCGGTAAAGAGAACCTGGTAGCGGACGCCTTGTCCAGACAACAGCTTAATGTGCTGGAACAAGAAGAGCCCGAATCTTGCGCAGCACCGATTCACAGTGAGGTGTCTCTCACCCACACAATCGAGTCAACAGACAAGCCATTGAACTGCTTCCAGAACCAGCTAATACTGGAAGAAGCACGTTCCCCGTCTAAAACTACCTTTATTCTATTCGGGAACAAAAGACGCCACACGGTTAACTTCGTCGACAGGGGATCTTTATTAGACGAACTGGTAGACATAATCGTCCCAAGGGCCGTAAAGGCCTTCCATTGCGATTTGCACACGCTCGCAATGATACAAGATGAGATAGTCCGGAGGTTCCCAGCCACAAAGTTCTGGCATTGCAGTAACCGTGTCGTGGACGTACTCAGAATCGAAGAAAGAAGGGAAATCTTAACTGCTGAACATAATAGGGCGCACAGATCAGCGCAAGAAAATGTAAAGCAGGTGTTGTCGGAATACTATTTCCCGAAAATGGCCAAGCTGGCCAACGAGATCGCGCAGATTTGCAGGACTTGTGCGCGGGCAAAGTATGACAGGCACCCGAAATAACAAGAACTCGGTGAAACGCCAATACCGTCACACACAGGGGAAATGTTGCACATCGACATTTTCTCTACCGACAAAAAGTTTTTTCTCACTTGCGTCGACAAGTTTTCTAAATTTGCCGTCGTGCAACCCATCGCCTCGAGAACTATTAAGGACCTGAAGCCAGCGCTGCTTCAGCTCATGAACTTTTTCCCAAGGGCAAAGACCATTTATTGCGACAACGAACCTTCGTTGAAGTCGCACACGATCGTGTCCATGCTGTGTAACAACTTTGGTGTAAGCGTTACAACCGCACCACCACTGCACAGCACCTCCAACGGGCAGGTGGAGCGTTTCCATAGCACATTACTGGAGCTAGCCAGATGCATAAGGATAGACAAGGGCATGAGTGATACGGTCGAGATAGTAATGTTGGCCACTACCCAGTATAACAAGTCGATTCACTCGGTCATCAACAAGAGACCGGCTTACATCGTCCTAACACACCCTGATGAGCCACAGATCCACAGTAGGATCCAGAAAGCTCAAACCGCGCTAAGGGCCAGAGAAAACGCCTCGCGGCAAAATAGGATATTCGATGTTGCCGAAAAGGTGTTGGAAAAATCCAACCGAAGACTCGGCAACAAGCTCACGCCGTTGTGCGAAGAAAGAACTGTAGAAGCGGACATGGGGACCACGGTCCTTATTGAGGGGAGGGTGGTCCACAAGGACAATTTAAAATGACGCGCCCAGTAGCGAGGTCAGTGTACCGCTTAATTTTAAATTCTTTTAGCCACTTGGCGTAATTTTTAATAGATCTAAGAGTAGCGCCATCCGCGCACATCATATTCTTAAGCATTTTTATTATTATTGGTGTTGGGTTCCCCCTTGTCTACAGAACAGAAAAATCAATCATTTAACCTTTCACCCACAGGACCAACCTTATCCTTCTCGTATCTCTATCATTGGCATCGGCTCACATCACCGATTATTCGCGCGCCAAATACATTCCCATAGTCGATGGCCAGATCTTGGTGTGGGAGAATTCCGCCTACGTGAGGCACTCCGCGAATCTTTCGGAGTACGCACGTGTGGTAGAGGAGACGGTCAGTCTGCTTGATCACTTCCCGCAGTCACACATGAGAAATTTGCTGAATGTAGATTCAGCACACCTCCGGGACTTGCTGGATGCGCTGGGCGCGCACCATCGAGTGGCCAGAAGTTTGGACTTCCTGGGCTCCATACTAAAGGTTGTAGCCGGCACACCTGATGCCAGCGATTTGCAAAACAGTAGGGTCGTAGAGGCGCGATTGATCGACGCGAACAATAGGCAAATAGATATTAATACAAAAATCCAGAGTCAAATTAATAAACTAACTGCCACCGTCAACTTAATCCTCAAGGCAGCAAAAGCGTCACAAATTGACACCGGCCATTTGGATGAACGTTGCTCGCGAGAAATAGAATGGTCATGATGGAGCTTCAGAATTTATTGTTGTCCGTGACACTTGCAAAAATGAACATTGTTAGCCCAAAATATTCTTGATCACGCAGATTTGAGTTCAGTTTGGCCAGAGGAGCCCACCAACACCCCCATAGGGGATGTAAAATCCCAAATGAGAAGACTTTACTCGTTGAGTTTTTGTAAGAAACTAATTTTATTTGGAAATATCTTCGGTTTAAATAGGTGACATGAGAATCGCATCTTAGAGTAAATGGCCTACGCAGAGGCCTAAGCAGGTAGTCCCCGCCTTATCGAGGTCCCACGCTCCGGCACATCTGCCTATCTTGAGCAGCGAGGACCTTATCTGTGGTCTCCCACTAAGGGACTATTTTAGGAGGCGGGGAACGATCTCAAGTGACTGACTCAGGTAGTGTGCACTTAGATTACATGTTTTTGAGCACTGCACCCATGTCGCCTTAGATAACAAAATCGTAAATATAAATTATCGCTCTCGATTCATTTACATAAGATATGAACGGAGCCCAAAATTGTAAGTCTTTAAATATATTCGTGTTCATGTGTGAACATTCTGCCAAAGGGCCAGCAAAGCTGAGATGTACATTTGTATATTAGTTGCATTTATAACAGTAGTGGACTGTATTTATTTGATATACGTTCATTTATTTTGCAACTAAGATTTCAATGGCCCTAGTTTTCATGGCTTTTAATTTTATTGGATTACAATTATGGTTTTTATTATTTTTAATTCAACAATTTGTACTCAATTAACTTATTTTAAACATTTCGCTTTTTCTATGTAGAAGTACATTTTCTCTTAAACAACGTATAGTGGACTGTATATTTTTTTTTTGTTATATATGTATAGTTTTATTTTTTATTTACTATTGATATTTATAGTACTGGCAACGGACCTGCAAAGGTTATTGCTTGCATTCTTTGTTGCACAGCACATTTCCGTATGAAATATATTATTAATACTACCATTATTATTAAAGCAATAATTAATCCAGCATGTCCGGAAATATGATGGAAATCTAAATCTTTCAATTTTTGATGGTTCTCTTTCATAAATTTAATTTCATTATTCAATCGTTCAAATTCCTCAGTATGATTTAATATTGATAGTTTCAGCGGATCCCAAATAATCTTCGGTACTTCACTAACTTCTCCTATATAAGGTGTTGATAATAAATCTTCACTTTCGGACTGAATGTTATGGTGGGCAACTAGAATTTTATCGTCGGTTCTTGCCGTACAATATGGCGCAATGCTTAAAACTCCTTGCTGAGGCAAATCAAACAATTCAATTTGAGAGCCAGTACATTGCAGACGGACTTTTGAATTCACAGGAACCTTAAACAACCAACTACTTTTCTTTTCTAACTCTACCCAGTAACTTTTAGAGTCGACTACTATTTTATAGATGCAGTTCGCCACTTTATTTGGCTTTAGAGGCTGAATCTCACATGCATTATCATTGGCAGAATTCCAGGGCCAACTTCCTTTGCATATTCTCTTATTTAGTTGCCATTTCTGACATTGATTTACTGTGGCTCCGTCATTATGTGATAGGAATCTATCTCAAAATTATAAATTAAATATTCGGACGTTGTATGCACCATTATTATCCGATCTTCATTTCGAATTGGCACCGGAATAAGCCTGAACAATTTGGATGGATGCCTGCTAAACAGAGGCACTTTTGCACTAATGATCAATTTATCGTCGATGAATAAACCCCTGGCTGTTAACAGTGTATACACCTCCTTAAGTTCCGTACCTGACCGTTTTCCTGGAATTACTAGGTTCTCCGAAAGACTCTGCTGAATTTTGGCAATTTCTTTTCTAAGCTGATTTGGCCTGAGAATATTTGTATTTAGCCTACCGTGATTAATATTAATCAACAGGCTTATAATGCCTGCTTGAATTTTTTCGCATTCTTCAATCAATGAGTGTAGCTGTTTCGTAATCATAAAGAATTTTATTGATTCCTTATAAACATAATAATTTTCTTTAAGAACTTCTGTCATGTTCTCAATTCTTATTTGCATACTTCTAAAATTTGAGTTAACATCTTCTGTTGTTCTCTTTAATAGATTAGAAGTTGAATCAACCACAGATGTTTCTTTTTGAATTAGTTTATCAAGGTTGTTCTGGTTATCTAACAAATTCTTCATATTTTCTTCTAATTGCTCTCTATCATCTTCATCCATTATACCAAATAAAATATGATACAAGGAACCCATAAATTCGAAAGGAGCACGCTTGCTTCTAGATCTAGACTGCATCATAAACAATTTATTGTTTTCTTCAAGTTCTGATAACTGACTTTGCATATTATCTAAGACTAGACTACATTGCTCTTCAAAGCTATAAAGTCTTTCGCAAACTTTCCTCATACTTTGTATAAGCGCATTACCCTTTGTTATCATTTTAAAATATGGATCCATTTTATAATAGATAACCAAATTCCAAGAAGTACTCACAATCTCAACATCTCCTAGCGGGTCTAGATATATTGCTGAGGTTTTATTTATTTTGTCTATAGAATATCTTGGTGCTATATCTTTAGGTAATGCGCTAGAAACTTGACAACTTAACACAAACAACAACATTGCCATGATGATTCCGATCTTGGACATTCCCGGTGTTGCTCTAGTTCGTCTTTTCAGCTCAATGTCAGCCTCATTCTTTTCAACATATTTTATTTCTTGCAAGGGACAAATTTTAGTAATGGGTCTAGTGATATATCCTTCCTGCATCTTTACTTTAGCCACCCGGACCTTATCATCATTCCCCTTATGGACTTTTTCCACCTTTCCTAAAGGCCATCTTGCAGGATGACAATTCTCATCCTTTAATAAAACTATTTGCCCTTCTTCTATATTAGGAATTTCCTTTTTCCATTTATTCCTTTGCTGGAGCGTATGCAAATATTCACTTTTCCACTTAACCCAGAAATCTTTCCTCATTTTTTGGATAAGTCTCCACCTATCCAAATTTCCGATTTTTTCATCTTCCATTGGTTCGACTATTTCTAAAGGCGGTCTTCCAATAAAAAAATTACCTGGTGTTAAAACCTCTTGTTGGTCCATCTCACTAACTATAGTGTATAATGGCCTTGAATTTAAGCATGCTTCTATTTGACATAAAAGAGTTGACATTTCTTCGTAAGTCAAAATAGTGTCGCCGATTATACGCTTTAAATGGTATTTCATTGACTTAACCCCAGCTTCCCAAATACCTCCGAAGTAAGGTCCTGCCGGGGGAATAAAATGCCAATCAATCCTGTCCTTTTCAAGCTGCGCTGCAATCGTTATATTTTCTTGTATTGCATTAAATAACTCTTGATCTAATTTTCTTGCAGCTCCTACAAAATTTGTTCCGTTGTCTGAATAGATATTGGAACATTTTCCCCGTCTAGCAATAAATCTTCTGAGTGCTGCTAAAAATGCGTCAGAAGTTAGATCGCTTACCATTTCTAAGTGTATGGCTTTGGTGGCCATGCAAGCGAATACGGCAACGTATCCTTTAAATGTTTTTTGGCCACGATTTTTTGAACATTTAACAAAATAAGGACCTGCGTAATCTATTCCAGTATTAAGAAACGGGAATGTCATCGTCACTCTATATTTTGGCAAGTTACCCATTATTTGCTGAGCTGTATTTTGTTTATACCTTGCACACTTTACACATTCTCTTAAATACTTTTTCAACGAATTTTTCAACCCGAAAATCCAATACTTTCTTTGGATATAGTTTCGCATAAGGTTTATCCCTCCATGTAATGTTTCCGTATGAGCATTTTTTATTAATAAGCTTGTTAGGTGGCATTTTTCTAAAATGATTGGATGTTTAACATTAAATTCTGCATTGGAGTTTTGCAATCTTCCTCCAACTCTTAGAACCCCATCCTTGTCCAAAAATGGATTCAATGACAATATTTTATTATTTGTCTTGATTTCCTTTTTGATTTTAAGGCACTTTATCTCTTGCCTAAACTGGTATTCTTGTTGTTTCTTAATAACAACTGTTTCCGCTATTCATATCTCCTTTACTGAAATAATTGATGAATAGGCTTTATTTTTTGTTTTCATCTGCACGAATCTATTTATGGATGCCATTATACGTATAAGTTTTTCTATACTGGAATACCTTTCTATTAATTCGTAAATCGGATCATCTATTTTGTCATTTAATACCGTATTTATTAAGACAGGTTCTTCTACAGACTGCTGCCGAGGCCAAAGTTCTTTTGGGTCGGCTAGCCATTTCGGACCTTTCCACCAAAAATCACAGTTGATCAAGTTGTTAGAATCCACTCCCCTGGATGCTAAATCTGCTGGATTATACTCTGACTTAACATGATTCCATTCAGTATTTTTTAATTTCCGAATGTCATCCGTTCTTCTTCTTATAAATTTGATCTTACTTTGACCACTGTTAATCCATGCTAAGGTAATCGTGGAATCACTCCAAGCATAGATCTCCATTATATTGCCAATTGATCCTTTTAGTCTTTGGATTAATTCACTAAGCAGGTGAGCTGCACACAGCTCGAGTTTGGGAATTGTCTTCCTATTTTTTATAGGGTTGACTCTACTTTTGCTAGCTATTATATTAACATGAGGTCCTACTTTAGCATAGACTACTGCAGCATATGCTTTTTTGGAGGCGTCCGCAAATCCGTGAATCTGAATGACTGAAGAACTGTTTGAATTAATCCACCTTGGGATTCGAATATTCTCTAACAATAATAAATTTTCTTTATATTTTTCCCAATAATTTTTATCTTCTATGGATAATTCCTGATCACATTCACTTTTATTTATCCAAAGTTTTTGAATAAAAAGTTTTCCTGAAACAGTGACTGGTGCCAACCATCCTAACGGATCAAATATTTTTGCTAGCGTTGATAACACAACGCGCTTATTTATATTTTTTGATTCATTACAATTTACGCTGAATTTAAATAAGTCATTTTGAGGTTCCCATTTTAGTCCTAAAGTTTTAACACATTCATTTTCGATAATATTGAGAACCTTATTGTCCCCTGTGTCCTCCACAGTGGTTAATATTTTGGAATTGTTGGAAATCCATTTCCTTAAGTTGAATCCAACTTTCTGCAATTCATGGGAAATTAATGTTATTAATTTATTAGCTTCTTCTACCGAATCAGCTCCATTCATTAGGTCATCCATATAGAAATCATTCCTAATTATTGCACTAATAACTTGATTTTTACATTTATCTGCAATATCTACCAGAACCCTGGTAGCCAAATATGGTGCAGATGCAGTTCCGTAAGTGACTGTGGTTAATTTATATGTTTTAATTTTTTCTTTTGGAGAATTTCTCCATAAAATATATTGATATTTTTGATCATTATTATCTATTTTAATTTGTCGGTACATCTTTTCAATGTCTGCCGAAACCACAAATTCCCATTTTCTCCATTTAATAATAATGTCAAAAATATCTTTTTGAACTCGTGGCCCAACCCACATGATGTTGTTCAAACTTTTGTTATTCGTAGTTTTTGCTGAAGCATCAAAAACTACTCTCAATTTGGTCGTAAGGCTTGAATCTCTAATCACTGCCTGGTGCGGTAAAAAATATTTGCCTTCATCACTCACTTCAATCATGTGTCCTAAATCCATGTATTCATTCATGAATTTAGTGTAGTCAACCTTAAGTTTTTCATTTCTTTTTAGTTTTTTCTCCAGACTCGATATCATCTTTTTCTTCTTCTTCCACTTCCCAGTAGCGATCTAAATCTTTTATTTCTATTGTTGTGGCTACAATGGTTTCTTTTCCTTTGGATTTCTTACATCCAGAAACTATCCACCCGAAATCAGTTTTTTGCCCAAGGAGACCATCTATTTTTATAACTCCATTTTGCAGAATGTGAGTATATACGTCTGCTCCAATGATTAGATCAATACGACCCGGTTTATTAAAATCGGGGTCGGCTAATTTAAAGTTCTTCCATTTTTTCTGATCAACATTAATTGTGTTGACTGGAAGTGCCTTCATAAGCTTTGGGAGAATAAGTGCTTCAATTTCTAAATTTTTCGGAGAATTTCTTATCGAAATAACCGCTTTGCTTGGAGATGCACGTTCCTGTGGAAGATACTCCACTTATTTCAGTATGAGACCGAAATTTTTTCAATTTTAGAATCTGTGCAGACTCTTCTAAAATGATTGTGCTTTGAGAGCCACTATCAATCAATGCTCTTAATTGTTCAAAGCCTCCATACCTCGACTTTACTTGAATCAAGGCCGTGGCCAACAAGGCTGGACCTGTTGTTCTACACGTATTCACTTTTTCTGGATTATGACCTGCAAAGTGGAGTAAAGTGTGGTGGGGTTTACGACAAGTCGAACAAAGCTGCTCGCTTATACATTTTTTACCACACGGATGCCTCAGACATCTTAGGCAAATCCCATTTTTTCTTACCCAGTCAGACCGTTCTGCTGGATTCATTATTTTAAATTTATGGCATTGAATTAAATAATGCCCTGGTAGTTTGCAATATGCACAATTGTCACTATAATTTTTATTCTTGTTATTATTAATCATTTTCTTTACAGGTTTTACTTCCTGTGAAAATGATGATATAGAATTGAGCCTTTGCTCTAAAAAGTCCATGACATCAGAAAGTGCCTGTATTTCTTTTGTCTTTTTAACATGGCTTTCATATAAATTGAGTGATTCTTTATTGAATTTCCGAAGAATTATGTGAGCGAAAATTGCATCCACATCTTCTGGTAATTGTGCCTTTAATTTTATGATATAAATTGACTCGTTAATCGTGTCAATAAATGTCTATATTAGCTTATTGGATTCCAAATTTAAATTTGGCATATCCATAAGCCTATTCATATGATCTGAGAATATGTTTCTTTTATTCTCATACCGCTTGGTCAAAAACTCCCAAGTGGCTTCATAATTTTCTCCAGAGCCGAGCAGTAAATGAGTAACCACAAATCTGGCTTCTCCATTTAATGCTGACTTTAGATAATTAAATTTGAGAGAAGGACTGAGGTCCTCTCTCACATGTATGAGCTCTGTAAAGAGTTCATTAAAAAGATCCCATTGTTTGGAATCACCAAAGAAAGTGGGTATCTGTATTTTAGGCAGGGTTGGTAACTCCTCCGCCTTAACAACCGTCGACATTATAGCTTTATTTATTGTGCCACTGAGTCGACTATTAATGGCTGTTAGAATGTTTTGTTTGTCAAATTCAAGTTCGCTAATTTCTTCTTCAAGTAGCGAACTCTCAAAATGACTATTCACCTGTTCAATCAGGTTATATATTTTATGCCATAAAAATTCAATTTTATTTTTCCTTATTTTAAGGAAATCTGGACTACTGTCTATTAGTTTAGACGTATCTTCTAGATATACTCGAAATTGGCCAACATTAATTAGGAATGCCTGCTCTACTTTTAAAGCGTTGTTTTGTGCTATACCCTCTTTTTCAGGGTGACCACCCATTTCAAGGTTTAATGTAGTGGGGGGGGGGGGGGGGGGGGTGGTGGGTTTGATTTAGGGACAGTGTTTGATTTAGGGAAAGTGTTTTCTACCGACTCGCACTTAATTTTTTCATTTTTATTTTTAATTTTTTCTAACACCATCATTATTAAATCATACTGCTTCGTGTTAAAATATTCATGATCGACAACGCCGATCTTCAACAAATTGCTATGATTAGCAATGAAACATTTTTGAAGCTCATTTAAATTTAGAATTTCTACATCTGTTAATGTTGGTTTTACTTCCAACTTTCTAATTTCCAAAATAATTTCGGACTGCTTCTTAAGGAATTGAATAGTCTTTTCTGACATCATTTTGAAAAATTTTTTTTTTTATAGATGGGCTTGATTTTATTGTAAGTTCTTAATATATATAGTACGTGTATTGTATATGTATTTATATATATATATGTGTTTGTAGAAACATTTATTTCGGCATTTATGCTCTTTTGGCATATACACTGCACTCTATTTATGAGCTGATTTAATGCTATTAGAGCATTTATAAGGCACTGTTTTCAGGCACTTTTTTTTTAATTTATGCTCTTTTGGCATATACACTGCACTCTCTTTATGAGCTGTTTTAATGCTATTAGAGCATTTATAATACACTTTTGTTATGCACTTTTTAATTTCACAATTGCTGATGTATGGCCCAAGCACGCCTTACCACAATTTATAATGGTACACAAAGCAACCTTTAGCTATAGACTATAAGGTGCTTGTTTTATTTAAAACATAAAAGATTCTTTTGTATCTTTTTGCCTTTTATATTTATACTCTGTTCCTTACCTTTGGTAGGGGGAAACAAGAGTCAATTATTTTTGCTACCTTTAGCTGCAAGATTAACTTAGCAATGCTTAAAGGAGCTGGCCTTTCTCTGAGTCCCTTACCATATAGGGGGAAACTGCAGAGTCGATTTAAGGCTCGATTGACCAAATGTAAAATCCCAAATGAGAAGAACTTTACTCGTTGAGTTTTTGTAAGAAACTAATTTTATTTGGAAATATCTTCGGTTTAAATAGGTGACATGAGAATCGCATCTTAGAGTAAATGGCCTACGCAGAGGCCTAAGCAGGTAGTCCCCGCCTTATCGAGGTCCCACGCTCCGGCACATCTGCCTATCTTGAGCAGCGAGGACCTTATCTGGCGGGGAACGATCTCAAGTGACTGACTCAGGTAGTGTGCACTTAGATTACATGTTTTTGAGCACTGCACCCATGTCGCCTTAGATAACAAAATCATAAATATAAATTATCGCTCTCCATTCATTTACATAAGATATGAACGGAGTCCAAAATTGTAAGTCTTTAAATATATTCGTGTTCATGTGTGAACAGGGGACCTCATGTCCGTATCGTCCGTAAAAGTTCTGCAGTCCAATAACGCATTACACTTTATCATTAAATTTCCGGTAAATAAGTTCGCCTGTAAGAAAATTACTATTTTCCCCGTCAGTCACGAAGGAGCCATGCTACGTTTAGATGATGGCGTTATCGCAGAGTGCGACAACGAGATATATACCGTCAAAACTTGCACCGCATCAACCAGCGCCACCTTCTGTCAGCTATCATCAGGCAGCCCATGCGCGAAAGAACTTCATGCAGGCGGCGCGGCGCACTGCGAAATGCAACCCAGCAGCCTGTATCCCATCACCTATGTAGATGAGGGGATCGTCATCATCAACGACAGGACCGCCAAGGTACAAGTGGACAACAGCTCTGAAATCTGGGTGGATGGTACGCACCTTGTTACCTTCACCCGACGTGCCGTCATTAACGGAACCCTGTACATCAACCAGAACTGGATCCAGAACAGAGTACCGGGGTTAGCAAAATTCCCTCTGCTGAACATCACCTCCCGCCAAAGCGTGCTCGGTCTCCCGTACCTTCATCGCCTAAATGAAGGTAACTTAGAGACAATCCGGAGGTTCAGAGAAGAATTCAACGCCGAACGACCCCAGCAAGTGGCACTGACCGTAGCAGCATCATGTTGCCTTCTACTATGTGTTGCCATTGTGGGCTGGCGCGCCTGGAAGGCCAAGAGGTCCGCAAGACAACTGAGCGTGGTGATTGCTGAGTTAAGGTCGGCCGAGGGCGGCCTCCATCTTGAGGGGGGGGTAGTTAACTAAAGCTAACGTCGCTCCCACGGGCGCATGAAATACGACGACATCGGCATACTGCAACGTAAGCATTAAGCATATAAGCACAGTTTTTGCAAGTGTCTTGTCTTAAATGTAATTAAATAATAAAAAGTTTTAAAATACGTGAAACTAGTAGTGGATTAAGTTGACGGAAAATAGTAAACTATTGGCAGCAAAAATATATAAACATTTGTTGAGTAATTACTAAAAGCAGCGCACCAGACGCATGCGCGCACAAATATTTTTTTCCGTCAGCCTTTGTTTCGTTTGTTTTGTTTGGTCGTTCAACGTAATACGATCCGTGGAATTTTGCACTTTGTTGCCTCCATCCTCAAGCGTTGTGTTCGAGTTTTCGTTGTTTATATTAGAAGCATATGACTTCACCCTTCCTTTTCTATAGATCCACTCGCCGACAGTGTAGTGATTCTGACTCTGATTGCGACAATCATCGCATTCGCTTTCCAGTGCCAAGACGCACACCCTCACCCCCACATCGTCCTACAGACAGCGTCATGGACCCAGACCAGTTGAGACTCATAATACAGGCAGCCGTCACCGCCGCCTTAGCTGAGCAAGCCGCTGCAAATAAGGCCTTGCTTGACAAAGTCAACTCAATGTCTCAGCAGCTGGCAGCAGCGCACATTACGCCACCAGAGGTGCAAGCTTATGCACCCATAGAGATAAGAAATGATATCCGCTGCGACGAGCCATTGGATGCCGTCAAATGCTTGCCCGAGTTTGCAGGCGCACATGAATCTTATGTTTCATGGAGACAGGCGGCTCTCGCAGCCTATCGTATTTTTAAGCCGTACGACGGCAGTTCACGCCATTATCAGGCGGTTATAATTATAAGAAACAAAATCAGGGGGACCGCGGACGTTGTTCTAGCCTCTTTCGGCACAGTACTTAACTTTGACGCGATTATAGGTCGCCTCGACTTCACGTACAGCGACAAACGTCCAGTTCACGTAATCGAGCAGGAGTTGGGCACGCTGAGACAAGGCAGCATATCTCTACTGCAATATTACGATGAAGTCGGCAAAATACTTACATTGTTGACTAATAAAGTCAACATGTCATACGATCCGGTTCTAGCAAAGGGCCTCTGTGAAAAGTTCCGCGAAGATGCACTACGTGTGTTTGTTTCGGGACTCAAGCGTAGTCTCACAGATGTGCTGTTTTCAGCAAAGCCAAGGGACTTGCTGTCAGCTCTGGCGCTCGCGCAAGAGGTGAAATCAAACCATGAAAGATATGCGTTCGCTGCCAACTTCGCGAGGAGCATTCAAGAAAGGGAACACAAGGCAAGTGCCCAGCAGCGGGTCAAAACACCCCAACAAGCAGAAGCGCAGGCAAGCGGGTCAAAGAACCCACATTTTAGTAGGCAGAACAAGCAGCAAGGCCAATCCGGCCAGCGGAATGCCGAGCAGCAAACTCGCGCCAGTGCTCCAGAACCAATGGAGGTGGACCCTTCGCTGTCAAGATTTAGACAGCCCACCCAGGCCTCCGCTGGCGTCAGCAAGCGGTCGGCCATGTCCGATCGCTCTAACGGAAGGGGCAAGCAACAAAGGGTGAATCATGTAACCCAAGATGCTGGACAGGGGCAGCACTCGTACGCCGAAGCCGCCAACGGCGCTGTGGCGCAGATCGAGGACGATGCCGAAAGCGATTCTGACGCCCTCAATTTTTTAGGGGAAAATCCCTGCTACCCGTCATTAGACGAAGAGTAGCAGGGCAGGATATGAGCTTCCTCATCGATACCGGAACGTCCAAGAATTACATCAGACCACACAAGGGGTTGCGTGGCGTCCGTCCGGTTAACTCGCAATTCACTTTGCATTCCATCCATGGCTCAACCACCGTCACACAAAAATGCTTTGTTGCGTTGTTGAACGTAAAAGCAACATTCTTCGTTCTACCAGACTTGTCAACCTTCGATGGGATAATCGGTCTCCACTTGTTAGCTCAGGCTGGGGCGTCACTCTGTTTGGACTCCGGTCAGCTCAAGTGGGGTACGGAAATGCACTGATGTCAACTTCACCGATGTGGATTGCTCAGATGCGCCTGCTTCAGTGCGGGAGACTTTTCGAAAATTATTAAAGGCCAGAAAAAAGGCCTTTGCAGACCCAAACGAGGCCCTGCCATACAATACTTCGGTGGTCGCCACCATCAGAACGGTAAGCGAAGAGCCCATCTATGCCAAGCTATACCCATATCCCATGGGCGTAGCCGACTTCGTTAATAAGGAGATCCTAGATCTTCTAAGAAACGACATAATTCAGAAATCGGCATCTCCCTACAACAACCCCATATGGGTAGTAGATAAAAAGGGCACCGATGATGCGGGCATTCGCAAGAAGCGCTTGGTGATAGACTTTCGCAAGCTTAACGAGCACACCATTCCCGACAAATACCCCATGCCAAATATATCAATGATACTAGGCAATTTGGGTAAAGCCCGCTATTTTTCGACACTGGATCTCAAATCAGGATATCATCAGGTCGTACTAGCGGAGCGCGATCGCGAGAAAACTTCTTTCTCGGTAAACGGGGGAAAGTATGAGTTTAAGACATTGCCGTTCGGCCTCAGGAACGCCGCCGGCATCTTCCAGCGAACGATCGATGACATCCTACGGGAACAAATAAGCAAATTTTGCTATGTTTATGTTGATGATGTGATAATCTTCTCGCAAGACGAGGAGGCTCACATCAAACATGTAGAGTGGGTGTTAAAGAGCTTACAAGAAGCGAACATGAGAGTATCAATCGAGAAATCGCGTTTTTTTAAGAAAAGCGTGAGCTTTCTTGGGTTCATAGTCACCAGTAACGGTGCAACAACGGACCCAGAGAAGGTCAAGGCCATAAACGAATTTCCAGAGCCTAAGACGGTATTCGAGGTCAGATCGTTTCTGGGCCTCGCGAGCTACTATAGATGTTTCATCAGAGACTTCGCTGCTATAGCAAGGCCCATCTCAAACTTATTAAAGGGCGAGAATGGAACAGTTAGTAGGCATAGATCAAGAAACATTCAGGTTTATTTCTCTGAGTCCCAGCGAGAGGCGTTCCAAAAGCTGCGCAATATATTGGCATCAGAAGACGTCATGCTCAGCTACCCGGACTATAAGAAGCCATTTATCTAACGACAGGTGCTTCAGCCCATGGTAAGAATGATTTCAAGAACTCTTAAAGACAGTGAAGCCAACTACGCGACTAACGAGCGCGAGTTATTGGCCATCGTTTGGGCCCTAGCTAAACTGCGGCATTACTTGTATGGAGTGAAAGATATAAATATCTTCACTGACCATCAGCCGTTAACATTTTCTGTGTCGGATTCAAACCCGAACGCAAAAATTAAGAGGTGGAAGGCCCGTATAGACGAGTTCAATGCTCGTCTATTTTACAAGCCCGGTAAAGAGAACCTGGTAGCGGACGCCTTGTCCAGACAACAGCTTAATGTGCTGGAACAAGAAGAGCCCGAATCTTGCGCAGCACCGATTCACAGTGAGGTGTCTCTCACCCACACAATCGAGTCAACAGACAAGCCATTGAACTGCTTCCAGAACCAGCTAATACTGGAAGAAGCACGTTCCCCGTCTAAAACTACCTTTATTCTATTCGGGAACAAAAGACGCCACACGGTTAATCGTCCCAAGGGCCGTAAACGCCTTCCATTGCGATGTGCACACGCTCGCAATGATACAAGATGAGATAGTCCGGAGGTTCCCAGCCACAAAGTTCTGGCATTGCAGTAACCGTGTCGTGGACGTACTCAGAATCGAAGAAAGAAGGGAAATCTTAACTGCTGAACATAATAGGGCGCACAGACAGCAGGTATTGTCGGAATACTATTTCCCGAAAATGGCCAAGCTGGACTTGTGCGAGGGCAAAGTATGACAGGCTCCCGAAAAAACAAGAACTCGGTGAAACGCCAATACCGTCACACACAGGGGAAATGTTGCACATCGACATTTTCTCTACCGACAAAAAGTTTTTCCTCACTTGCGTCGACAAGTTTTCTAAATTTGCCGTCGTGCAACCCATCGCCTCGAGAACTATTAAGGACCTGAAGCCAGCGCTGCTTCAGCTCATGAACTTTTTCCCAAGGGCAAAGACCATTTATTGCGACAACGAACCTTCGTTGAAGTCGCACACGATCGTGTCCATGCTGTGTAACAACTTTGGTGTAAGCGTTACAACCGCACCACCACTGCACAGCACCTCCAACGGGCAGGTGGAGCGTTTCCATAGCACATTACTGGAGCTAGCCAGATGCATAAGGATAGACAAGGGCATGAGTGATACGGTCGAGATAGTAATGTTGGCCACTACCCAGTATAACAAGTCGATTCACTCGGTCATCAACAGGAGACCGGCTGACATCGTCCTAACACACCCTGATGAGCCACAGATCCACAGTAGGATCCAGAAAGCTCAAACCGCGCTAACGGCTAGAGAAAACGCCTCGCGGCATAATAGGATACTCGATGTTGGCGAAAAGGTGTTGGAAAAATCCAACCGAAGACTCGGCAACAAGCTCACGCCGTTGTGCGAAGAAAGAACTGTAGAAGCGGACATGGGGACCACGGTCCTTATTGAGGGGAGGGTGGTCCACAAGGACAATTTAAAATGACGCGCCCAGTAGCGAGGTCAGTGTACCGCTTAATTTTAAATTCTTTTAGCCACTTGGCGTAATTTTTAATAGATCTAAGAGTAGCGCCATCCGCGCACATCATATTCTTAAGCATTTTTATTATTATTGGTGTTGGGTTCCCCCTTGTCTACAGAACAGAAAAATCAATCATTTAAACTTTCACCCACAGGACCAACCTTATCCTTCTCGTATCTCTATCATTGGCATCGGCTCACATCACCGATTATTCGCGCGCCAAATACATTCCCATAGTCGATGGCCAGATCTTGGTGTGGGAGAATTCCGCCTACGTGAGGCACTCCGCGAATCTTTCGGAGTACGCACGTGTGGTAGAGGAGACGGTCAGTCTGCTTGATCACTTCCCGCAGTCACACATGAGAAATTTGCTGAATGTAGATTCAGCACACCTCCGGGACTTGCTGGATGCGCTGGGCGCGCACCATCGAGTGGCCAGAAGTTTGGACTTCCTGGGCTCCATACTAAAGGTTGTAGCCGGCACACCTGATGCCAGCGATTTGCAAAACAGTAGGGTCGTAGAGGCGCGATTGATCGACGCGAACAATAGGCAAATAGATATTAATACAAAAATCCAGAGTCAAATTAATAAACTAACTGCCACCGTCAACTTAATCCTCAAGGCAGCAAAAGCGTCACAAATTGACACCGGCCATTTGTATGAACGTTGCTCGCGAGAAATAGAATGGTCATGATGGAGCTTCAGAATTTAATGTTGTCCGTGACACTTGCAAAAATGAACATTGTTAGCCCAAAATATTCTTGATCACGCAGATTTGAGTTCAGTTTGGCCAGAGGAGCCCACCAACACCCCCATAGGGGACCTCATGTCCGTATCGTCCTTAAAAGTTCTGCAGTCCAATAACGCATTACACTTTATCATTAAATTTCCGGTAAATAAGTTCGCCTGTAAGAAAATTACTATTTTCCCAGTCAGTCACGAAGGAGCCATGATACGTTTAGATGATGGCGTTATCGCAGAGTGCGACAACGAGATCTACACCGTCAAAACTTGCACCGCATCAACCAGCGCCACCTTCTGTCAGCTATCATCAGGCAGCTCATGCGCGAAAGAACTTCATGATGGCGGCGCGGCGCACTGCGAAATGCAACCCAGCAGCCTGGATCCCATCACCTATATAGATGAGGGGATCGTCATCATCAACTAAAGGACCCCCAAGGTACAAGTGGACAACAGCTCTGAAATCTGGGTGGATGGTACGCAACTTGTTACCTTCACCCGACGTGCCGTCATTAACGGAACCCTGTACGTCAACCAGAACTGGATCCAGAAAATTCCCTCTGCTGAACATCACCTCCCGCCAAAGCGTGCTCGGTCTCCCGTACCTTCATCGCCTAAATGAAGGTAACTTAGAGACAATCCGGAGGTTCAGAGAAGAATTCAACGCCGAACGACTCCAGCAAGTGGCACTGACCGTAGCAGCATCATGTTGCCTTCTACTATGTGTTGCCATTGTGGCCAAGAGGTCCGCAAGACAACTGAACGTGGCGATTGCTGAGTTAAGGTCGGCCGAGGGCGGCCTCCATCTTGAGATGGGGGGGGGGGTAGTTAACTAAAGCTAACGTCGCTCCCACGGGCGCATGAAATACGACGACATCGGCGTACTGCAACGTAAGCATTATGCCGGATGTCGTCACGTAGCCGGCAGACACTGCTTATTGCGTGGCCGCTACGAATATGAGATCGCAACAATATGTTTCGTTTTCAAGCTAGCTCCTAAGTTTGAATTCTTGTATTTTATATTCAGTTCTGATTTTGCCTCCTACAGCTCCGCTTGACTCGGTATAATAAAGCTTAAAAAGTAAACTCCTAATCTTTTATTGTCACGGCTCCGCCTGACGTCTGATTAGTAAAAGCCGCGCGCGTTAACCGCCGGCAAACCTTTCATAATTTATACATGTATGAAATATGTACAGGTAGAGCGACCTCAAATTCCGAAAATAAAATGTGAAATTAATTTCGTTTTGGAACGCATTTACCAAATTTATCTATTTATCCCATACCATAAAGCTAGACACTATAAGTTGCATTAAGGCAGTAAGGTCTTTAATATCTTTCTTTGGTGTTCCTTCTCGATTGATCGCTGATCAAGGTCGTAGTTTGGCTAGTACAGCGTTTCGTGATTTCTACTCAGCACAGAAAATAGGGTTGCATTTCGTTGCCCCAGGTGCTAGTTGTGCCAATGGCCAAGTAGAGCGAGTCATGAGTACTCTCAAGTCCATGCTAACTGCAGTTGAAACTGGCTAGGGATCTTGGCAGGATTATTTATGTGAAATTCAACTGGATCTTGAAAGCACGCCCAATAGAGTGACTAAAGTTAGCCCATTAGAAATACTTATTGGCAAAGAAGCAAGGCCGTTTGGTCTTACACCTATTGTAGACAATGAAAATACTGTCAATATTGAAAAAGTTAGGGAAATAGCAAAATGTAACATAAAAAAAAATGCCAAAAATTGAAGATTTGACAAGAATAAAGCTACTGTTGTGAGACACAAGGTTGGTGACCATGTTCTACTTAAAAATGAAGAGCGGCACCAGACCAAACTAGGTCCTAAGTTTAAAGGTCCATTTTTGGTGCCCGCAGTATTACCAGGAGATAGATATAAGCTCAAAGCATTGAACAATGATCGAATATATATATAAATATATATAATTAGATGTTGGTAATTTCCATAAGTCAAAAAAATATAATTTTTATTAATTAATTACAACACTTTATTTTTGGAGAACACCGACCTTCTTATGTTAAGTCTCAAATTGAACTCTACTTATTGATCTATATTGATTGACGTTCAAGCCTCGGCCTCGAGCTCTTCAATATATGGACTTTGAAGAGAGGGAGCTTTAGAGTTATCTGCATTTCTCTTGGATTCAAGTGTAATCGCTCTTGGATACAAGTGCTCTTAGGTTCTTAGGATTTTGTTTATGAAATTTAAATCTTTTGTTTTAGAGTTTGCGAGTCAGAACTCTGAACGTGGGAAAGTGACAATTATTTGGGGTATGGACAAAGATTGTTTAGTATACTAGTGGGTAATTTGTTTGAATAACATCCTGTATTGGTTTTTATCTGTTATTGCTTGGGTACATAATGGGTAGTGTGGGGTGTATTGGTTATACTGTGTATATGCTCAGTAGGCATATGCTTAAGTCTAAGGGACTTGACTCCCTCCCAACCACTCCCACAACCATTGACTTTGGCCTGTCCTCAGGTCGTTAAAATTGGATACATCATTATGTAGTTTTCGGGTTGTTTGTGTTCTTTTACATTGAGTTTTGGTGTCGAATTTTCTTCGTTTTGTTTAGAATATTTTACAATAAGTTTCTTAGGGATACTCTTGAACTTATATGCTAGGTACAGGGTTAAGCTTATTATCATAACACCGAAAGTTGTAACGCATATAATTTGAAATGTATTGTAATGTTTTACATGAGCGTTTATTAATTCCTTTGTTAGTATATGGGATATTGGTTCTAATGTTGTAACATTATTAGTAATGCTAGATTGTTTGAAATTATGAATTCATCAATTTGGATTGTACAATTTTTAATCTTTACAATGTTATTTCCTGATATTACAATATTGTTGTTAGTACAATCTTGATTGATAGCTGTTTCTGGTAGATTCCATGTAATTAGTATATTTGGTTCTATGTAATTGATCTGAAAATTTTTATGAGTCTTAGTGTTTTTACACTGAGTTTCTTCTTGTTTGATTAGTCCAATTATACATTTGTCATATATTACTAACTCTGTATCCTTATGGTATACTTGATTATTGAAAATATAAAACTTATCAAATATTTGATCAGTTAGAATGTAACCTTGTTCGTCTGGAATTATCGAATTTACTATTATTAATTTTCTTCTGCTTTTTAAATTTTGACTTATAGTGTACGATTTTCCTACCGCGATTTGTCTCTTCGAAATGTTTTTCGTCTAATTGTTCAACTTGTCCTGTTTTCGTGAATGGGTTGGTTACCTTGCTTTTTACAAGTGGGGTTTGTCTATATCTTGTGTTAATTTCAAACTCATGTCTCTTCACATTAGGTTTATTGATTTTGTCGATTTTATTTAGATGGACATTAAAGTCAGGGCTTCCTGCATACAAAAAGATGTCTGCCGGAGTTTTTTTGGTAGTGTTATGTTTAGTTTTGTGATTGTAAACATATAGGATTGTTTTAAATTTTGTACATCTATCCTCTATATTTTCTTCGCTGCCAATAATTCTTAGTTTCTCGTTTACTGTTATATGGAATCTCTCTATATCGGATACTCCGTTTTTACTTGTAGTGACGCCTTCAGATCTTATCCAATTCTGCAGAGCTATGCACATGAATGCTGAGTCTTTGTCCGCTTTTATTTCTTGTGGTTTTCCCATGTCATTAAATATTTTCGTTATAGCTCTTTTTGCCTCTAACCAATCTCTACTTCTCACCTCAATGAGTGATGCAAATTTTCGAATAGATGTCTATGCATGATAGAAATATTTGGTTTCCAGTGAGATAGAAATCTATTACGTATTTTTCTCTTGCGTTGAATATCTCTGGAGTTGTTTCAAATGTCAATTTCGTATTTCTGTGTTCTGTTTTCGCTATATTACAGATTTCGCATTCGTTAATGATATTCTATATTAATTTTTGGCTATCTGGGAAATAATATTCTTCTTTAAACCAGTTAGTGGTTTTTCCTATTCCCGGGTGTAGAACTTTTTTATGCCTTTCCAATATTAGGTCTTTAAATTCAGCGTATGTTAGGATATCTATTAGTTTTTTGGTACATCTAGTAATTTGGTAAAACTGTTAGGGCTTATGATTTCAGTGTATGCCCTTTGGAAAATCAGAAAATCTTCATTATTATGGAAGTAAATAGCGCTGTTCTTAGTGCACAAATATTCCTTAATGATGTTTTTGGCGACTTCGAATGTCATTTCTTTATAGATTATCTTGATTTTTAATTTTTGAAAATAATGGCTTACGTTGGTCGTGTCGTTGTTTCGTTTCTCTAGTTCTAGCTGTCTAGAGAAATAATTAAGTGGTCTTTCGGTTATTGATATGTAATTTAAATTGTCTTCGCTCGCGCTGTGGACTGTTGCGTTTGCGCTATCTGCGACTTCACCTAACATGGCTTCTTCGATTTTTGTGAGGGAAAGGGCGTCGGCTACATGGTTTTATTTGCCCGGAAAATATTTAATTTTGTAATCGAATTCGTTAAATTTTATTTTCCATCTTTGTAACTTCATGTTTGGCTCTTTAATATTATTAAGCCATACTAAAGGCTTATGATCACTTAATATTTCAAATGGTCTACCGATTAAATATGACCTGAAATATTTCGTTGCCCAAACGATAGCTAACAATTCTTTCTCGATTGTAGCGAAATTGATCTCATGCTCATTTAATGTTCTACTGGCATAACAGATGGGTTTATGATTTTGAGATAGCACAGCACCAATAGCTAAATTACTTGCATCAGTTGTCAGAGAGAATGGCTTTGAGAAATCTGGATATATTAGTATGGGGTCTGAAGTTATTAGAACTTTTAGCCTTTCGAATGATTCAATGTAGTCTTTACTTTTGGTATCGATTACTGCACTTTTCTTTAGTTTAAGGGTCATAGGCTTAACTACATTGGCAAAGTTGGGAATGAACTTGCGGTAGAACCCACATAATCCCAAAAATTATTTTATTTGTTTTGGTGTTTTGGGTAATGGAAAATTTGTGATGGCATTAGTTTTATTTGGATTGGTTTTGATGCCATTCGTGGTTACAATGTGTCCCAGGAATTCAGTTTCCTTTTTCATGAACTCGCATTCGTCTAGCTGTAATTTTAAGTTAGCATCCCTGAGTTTCCCAAAGACTTTCCTTAGAGATAGAATGTGTTTCTCCAATGAAGTGGAGTAAATTATAATATCATCCAGGTATACTAGGCAGTCCTTGTAGATCAAATCTTCCAGAAGATTGTTCATGCATCTCTGAAATGTTGCAGGGACATTTTTCAATCCAAATGGCATACGTGTATATTCGTAATGTCCTTGTTTGGTTGAAAAGGCTGTTTTCGCGATGGAATTCTTATCCGTTTGAATTTGGTGAAATCCTTTGGCTAGATCAATTGTTGTAAAATATTGGCATCGTCCGAGTTTATCCAATATCTCATCCATTCTAACTTAAATTTCTGTTTCCCAGAGGCGTCTGCCTTCTTAGGGACCACCCAAATGGGAGAACAATAAGATGACTTCGACTTGCGAATTATACCTTGTTCTATCATTTTACTAATTTGTTTGTTGACTTCTTGGTCAACGCTTTGAGGGTATTTATAAGGTTTTCGGAAAACTAGATCTTAGTGTTGAGTTTGGATAACATGTTTAATAGTACTTGTGAAGGTCAAATTTTCTCCTTCTTTGTACTGAATGTCTCTATATTCATATAGGACCTTCTTTAAACATTCAACTTCTTCTACGTTTAAATGTTCGAGTCTGTATTCATTACATTCGCGTAATTCATTATTTATCGCGAAGTTGACTATATCTTTGCCAACTGATTTTGGATCAAAGTGCCTTATATCATTGTCCATTGTGTCAATGTTTACTTTTGGAGCGAGGCATTTTGCTGATGCGGTCTCCTTCTTTTGTTTAAGCTTGGGTTTAGGCTTGGGTTTAGGCTTGGGTTTAGGCTTGGGTTTAAGGCTTTTGTGGATGCGGTTTCAACTATTTCTTCTTCGTACGTAAATCTGTTGGTTCTTGAACCTAGATTTACGGTTTCATCTTCGTAGTCAATTTTTTCCTTCGTTTCATTGAGATATTTTCGACCTAACAGGAAGTCATAACTATCGTAAAAATTATGGACATAGAATTTTTGTACGGACGGACATATTGGAGTGGGTTTCATCATAATGCTTCTTTTTAATTTTATTGGCCCTTTTATGGTATATACTATCAAATCTTCTTCTTTTTCTTCTAGGTTTGCAAAGTTTTCTTTTATGATATTGATCGAGGAACCTGTGTCGATCATTCCTTTATAGTAGTTGTTATGATAACTTATTAGAACATAGGGACTGGTTTGTTTTCCCGTGTTTCCTGATTGTCCGAGGCGATTTGATGAAAATTTACGTCCATCCTACTTTGCCCACTCTGACTTTCTCGTTGTCTTATTACCGGCCTATTATTGCTCACATTATTTGAAGTTGAAGGTTGAAAATTGAGAGAATTGTTTTGTCTGCTTTGTGTTAAATCCCTTCTACAAGTGTAATAATTTCCCCTCTGATTGGGAGGTATAGGACGAGTCATGAATTGATTTTGATTGGTCATTAATTGATTTGGGGGTTGCATGTTTATATTTTGATTTGTTACAGGGTAGTAAGTGCCATATTTATTATGTCTGTTGTTAAAGTATCTTTGATTAATGTTTTGATTTATATTTCCCTTGTTCTTTTGCTTGTGCTTGTCTAATTTATTAAAGTATTGATCTTCGGGGTTACTGTCATATAGACCTAACTCCATCGTGGCTTGTTTTAATTTGGCAATGGTATCAATATTTTTAAGTGCTAATGACATGTATATTCTATCTGGCAATTTTCGATCTATTGTAATTTTAATTGTTCTTTTTAACATTTCGGTGTAGTTTAACTTATCGATAGGGTGAATGATGTTGCCAGTGTTGTTTTAATTTCCATCCATGTCGTTGCTCTTGCTTGTATTACCAGTGCTGAGTCCGTGATCAGGCGTTTTACTGCTCCATATATTACATGTGCCTGCCTGGCATCTTGGGTGGGGTATAGGTTGAGTAACTGTTCGACCTGGTTGACGAATCCAGACAATTTGCCAGGTGTGCCATCGTAGTAATGTAATTCTTTGATCTGGTTCTTTGGTTCATGTGGTTTTCGGAGAGTTGTGGGACTGCCATATTGTTTCGTTAGTTAATTTCTTGGTGCACAGAGTTTTTTTGTTGTTTGGTTTATTTAAGCCCATAGAAAATTTTTTTATAAAATTTTGTTTCCGACCGCTCGGGATTTTTCTTAATTAGTTTGCAGAATGTTTCTGACCACACGGGATTTTTTTTGTTAACCTCTACACCCACGTAGATTCTTTTGCGGATCCATTTAATTTAGAAATCACTGTTTTAATTCGCTGGTCAGGTTATCTAGTTGTATAGCATATCCTGTAAATGACCAGTACCGTACTAAAAAGACTTCTTATTTAATGATGATCCTACCGACTGCGCCAATTAGATGATGGTAATTTCCATAAGTCAAAAAAATATAATTTTTATTAACTGAATAATTACAACACTTTATTTTTGGAGAACACCGACCTTCTTATTTTAAGTCTCAAGCTGAACTCTACTTATTGATCTAGATTGATTGACGTTCAAGCCTCGGCCTCGAGCTTTTCAATATATGGACTTTGAAGAGAGGGAGCTTTAGAGTTATCTGCATTTCTCTTGGATTCAAGTGCAATCGCTCTTGGATACAAGTGCTCTTAGGTTCTTAGGCTTTTGTTTATGAAATTTTAAACTTTTGTTTTCGAGTTTGCGAGTCCGAACTCTGAACGTGGGAAAGTGACAATTATTTGGGGTATGGACAAAGATTGTTTAGTCTACCAGTGGGTGATTTGTTTGAATAACATCCTGTATTGGTTCTTATCTGTTATTGCTTGGATACATAATGGGTAGTGTGGGGTGTATTGCTTATACTGTGTATATGCTCAGTAGGCATATGCTTAAGTCTAAGGGACTTGAGGATATGTCACTATATATATAAATATTCTCATGAGTTTTTGCGACGTATGCCTGAGAAGGGGATTACCACAGAACTAGAAGATGAAGGGGCAGAAAATGACGCTACGAATCAAGTCAGTGAGGGCTGCAATGTGAATCAAGCCAGTGAGGGCTGCGATATGAATCAAGCCAATGAGGGCTGTGATCTTGAAATTTATTAAGATTTTGTAAACCTTCGGGTCGGTTCGGGAAACGCCTTTCACTTCAGATGGGTGCCCGATTTATGTGGTTCGCCATTTTGTTGCAGATTAGTTCAAATTCCGGAGACGATTGCTGGTGTTGGTTAGTTGGCCGGCTTATAGATTGCGTCAACTGTGTGCCATGTATGTTGGTTTGTTGAGTTGTAAGCTGTTTGCTAGGCTAATAAGAATATGGACTGGCCGGTTTGATAAACTGTGCGCTAGTGGAAGAAATGAATGTATTGTATGTATACCCGTTTCTCGTAGAGTAAGAAGAGTAAGGGACTCAAAGAACGGCCAGCCCATTTAAGCGTTGCTAAGTTAATCTTGGATCTGAAGGTAGCAAAAATAATTAACTCTTGTTTCCCCCTACCAAAGGTAAGGAACAGAGTATAAAATTAAAAAAGCAAAAAGATACACAAGAATCTTTTATGTTTTAAAAATAAAACAAGCACCTTATAGTCTATGGTCTGGCGTGCTTGAGACAAAAAAAAACACAAAATCATCGTTAGCATCGAAGTCAACTAGAGAAAAAGAAGAAAAAACCAGGAACCTGCCAACGACGCATCGCCAACGATGCCTCGCGAACGACAACGCCAACGACACAACTCAGGAACGCATCGCCATCGCCAAAAGATAAGCTACATTTTTTTTTAAATTTTACTGTAATATTATACAAAAAAAAAGAAAAGATTTTTATGCTGTCAGAAAAAACAATAGAGTGTCTAAAAAAGCAGTCCGAAATTATTTTGGAAATAAGAAAGTTGGAAATAAAACCAATTTTAAGTGAGAAAGAATTTTTTAAATTAGAGGAACTGCAAAAATTATTCGTTGCTAATCATAGCAATTTATTACAGATCGCCATTTGATAATGAATACTTTAACACCAATCAATCAATTTAATTCAATGCCATAAATTTAAAATAATGAATCCAGCAGAACGGTCTGACTGGGTAAGAAAAAATCGGATTTGCCTTAGATGTCTGAAGCATCCGTTTAATAAAAAATGCACAAGCGAGCAGCTCTGTTCGATTTGTCGAAAACCTCATCACACGTTAATTCACTTCACAGGTAATAATTCAGAAAAAGTGAATACGTTTAGAACAACTGGGCAAGCCTTGTTAGCCACGCAGTTCCAATTTGACTTTCGGACAGACAAGACGTGTGTACGGAAAGTTTCTTGCTTGCTTCTTATCTAAAACCAATCGCTTACTTCTTATCGCAAACCATTCTTCAAAACAAAACAAAGCAAAGCTTAAAGCATAACATAACAAAAATAAAACTAATCACCGTTACGATGGGAACCGTTGATCCCCCTGATAAGACAAAATCAATGTCTGAACCCAAGTTTTTGATTATGAAACGAACTGATGACAGTTCAATGGCAAACATCTCTCCGTTTTTAATAAAGAAAACGATTGATTTCACTTGCAACGGCGAAGTTTTGATGGCCAAAAAAACACGAGACGGAAATTTGTTGATCAAAACTAAAAATTTGCTACAAGCCTTAAAATTGAAGAAACTCCAACTTTTGGGATCATTCCCAGTGGAGGTTCGTGAACATTCTACCCTCAATGCTTCAAAAGGAGTCATATATTTCAATGATCTACGCTACCTACCCGAAAACGTAATTAAAGATGAACTGGCAACCCAAAACGTCATTGAAGTCAAAAAAATTTTAAAGAAGGTTAACAACGAATTGGAAGAAACTGGATTGATCATATTAACGTTTGGCTCACACATAACACCTGAAAATATCAAAATTGGATATGAAGTGTTCAAAGTACGCACTTTTATACCTGCCCCACTCCGCTGCAATAATTGCTTCCGATTTGGACACATCACCACGCTCTGTCGCAACAAAAAGTCATGTATAAATTGTGCCAAGGAATACCACATGGACCCTAACACCAAAGAACTTTGCAACTTCAATAAATGTTGTGTAAACTGCAAGGATCTGAACCTACCCGACACCAACCACTCATCAGTCTTTAGAAGATGCCCCATCTTCGTGAAACATCAGGAAATACAAGCCATTAAGACGCTCGAAAAGGTGGACAATAAAAAGGCTATCTCCATCTGTAACTCGAGACACCCACACGATGGATCATTGTACTCCAGCGTGGCCAAAACAAACTCCACTGACTATAACAACCATCCCCAAAATAACGCGGCGCCCAATCACTCAACAACCACACGTAAGATACTTTCCTACGAGGAATTAGCAGGAAACAACGAGGAATCCAAAACTTCAAATATAATCCTATCACATTCCACTAACAAACTTCCCACCAGCCCAAGTCCATCAGTTAAAATCCTTCCAAAAAATATTTCTAATCGACTTAAGTCACAACTTAAAACAAAAAATAAGAAACAACAAAAAACAAACAATGTAATAGATCTTAAAATTAGTCATAAGCAAAAAATTCCTGATTTGTCATCTTCAGATGAACAAATGGATCTCTCAAATTTAGAAGACGAAATTAATTAACCAATGCTGCAACCGATCCGAGATGTCCTCCCCTGCGGCCTACCAATCGCTTTACAACATGTGGAGGGATTGGTGGGGCGGGGGGGAGGACATTTCCGTTGCAGCAATTTTCACTGCAGTTTGTGTCTGATTGCGCACTGTTGCTGCCAGACACCAACAAATCATATTTTAGTTTTATCTCTGTACTTTTCACAATACTCCTAGCCTATGAAAATGTCTTTGAAAGTTATACAGTTGAATATCAATGGTTTCAACAACAACTACAGTGAACTCCAAACCTTAATAGCAAAGCACAAACCACATATATTAACTCTCCAAGAAACTCACATCTTAGCACATAATCTACACCCCATCCCAATCAACTATGCCATGATAACTCTGAACTCTTCTCCATCTTATGGTGGGGTAGCGATCCTCATTCACAAATCAATCGAATATCGAGAAATAACCCTTAGATCCGACTTTGATGCTATCTGCGTGGAAATCTGTTCTAAGACAAAACTCCAAATTATTTCAACTTACATACAACCAAAAGCTAATTTTACTCTCAACAACCTATACTCAGTGCTTAATATCGCTAACAATATCCCGACCTTAATAACTGGAGATTTTAATTGTTGGCATAAAAGATGGGGCTCCCCTGTAAATAACAGGAAAGGAATTACACTGGAAAAATGGATTGCCCAGTCTAACCTAATTATCCTCAACGACGGTAGCCCAACACATTTAAGCACTCATAACACATTGACTCATATAGACCTTAGCATATGTACTCCCGAACTTGCAATAGAAACAAACTGGACAATCGAAACGGACTTCTTTGGTAGCGACCACTTGCCCATTCTGAACAATATATTTAATAGAGCTCAAATCCAAAAACCAACACACAGGCCATTTTTTAAAACAAATTCAGCGAATTGGGACTTATATACGCTTCTTTGCATTAGTCACAACTCTTCCTTACCCATAAGCTCGAATATAAATCAGGAAGCAGCCAATCTTAGCAAAATTATTTTAAGAAGTGCACATAAAAGCATCCCAAAGTCCACGCCAAAAACTTCGCACACTGTACCTTGGTGGAATAAGGAACTAGAGAAACTCCGAAAAAGTAAAAACAAGGCTTGGCAATTACTTAAAAGAAATATTACTACCGAAAATATTATTGACTATAGGAGAAAAAATGCACTATTTAGACGTACGCACAAAGAGGCCAAAAAAGAATCTACATCCAAATTCACAGAAGAAATCAATCCTCTTACCCCAATACCAAAAATTTGGAACAATATACGCCGTCTCTGCGGCTTAAATACTTTGAAAGGCTTACACTGCATTAAAAGTATAAACTCTACTGACAACATCACTCAGCCTCAGGACATTGCGGAGCTATTCTGCCAAAACTGGTCTTTACAATCAAACAACTCAAACTTTACCAACTCGTTTACGACAAACAAAAGTAGAATTTTGGCAGATGATCTGTCATATGCTCCAGGAAAGGCTGCTTTGCCAATAGAGAACGAAATAAACTTTATCGAATTTTCTTCGGCCCTTAATTCCTTAAAAGGAAACACTCCAGGCCTAGATCGAATAAATTATTCCATGATTAAGGCACTTCCCAGAGAAATTAAAAACAGAGTTATAAACTTATATAACGCAATACTGGGTGATGTAATACCACAACAGTACAAGCTCAGCCTCATTATATCCATATTGAAACCAAATAATGAAAAAACAATGATCTCATCATATCGACCTATTTCGCTGAACTCATGCTTAGCAAAACTTCTTGACAAAATTGTAGCTAAAAGACTATGGTGGTTTATTACTTCTAACAAACTTCTACACAATAGTCAAGTTGGTTTTAGGAAAGGAAAATCTGTTATGGATTGTCTACTTTTTATAGACCATATTATAACCAAATCCTTAGCCACAAAAAACCACATATCAATTGTATCACTTGACTTCTCCAAGGCGTTTGAAAAAATTGGCATTCACGCCGTAATAGATCAACTTATTAAATGGGGGGTTGGCCCACACATTCTTATTTACGTCAAGAATTTTATGACAAGCAGAAAAATAATTGTTAAAGTGGGTAAATCATACTCAAAATCACTTCCATTGGATAATGGCATCCCTCAAGGGTCACCACTCTCTGTGGTTCTGTTTGTTATTGCTTACCAAAAACTTACAGAAATCATTGCTTTATACAAAGAAATATACATAAGTGCATACGCCGACGACTTAAATCTTCTAATTAAGTTAGACAAAACTAAAAATACTACGATAAACCTAGATTCCTTATTTTGCAATATTTCGGATTGGTGCAACTACTCTGGCGGCAGCCTATCTCCCGCCAAATGCAAGCATATGCACATTTGTAACAAACAAAATTGTATTTGCAATGTATCTACCAGCCAAGTCCACATTCCCAATGTTTCTTCATTGAAACTGTTGGGTGTTACATTCAATAGGAAACACAAGTGGAACCCACATATTGATGATCTCACAACATGTCTTTCAAAACGCCTCGATATCATTAAGTGTCTTGCAAGCACAAAGTTTGGCTGCAGTACACTTACATTAGTATCAATTGTTAAGTCCATTATTATTTCAAAATTGGATTATGCTTTGCCATTGTATGGATCGGCTGCACCAAGCAGTCTGAAAAAAATTAAGTCGATTTTAAATACAGCAGTTAGGATAGCCTTGGGAGCATTTCGAACTACACCATCGTCTAACATTCTATTTGAAGCAAACATCACACCCCTTGATATCAGAACAGAGTTTCTAACTACAAATCTCTTCCAACTCATACTTAGCAGTTCAGACTCACCACTTCATAACATAATTAAGAACTATAAGCAACCAAAACCAGAGAAAAAACATTCTGTTTTAGACAAAGTTCTTAAACTTAATAAATCATTTAACATTGTTTTAAGACCTCCAAAAAAACTCAAACACAAAGACCCACCTTGGGCCCTTAACTCGAGTACCATCAACACGACACTCAGTAAACTCAATAAAAACACAACACCTCCAGAAGTCTACCGAAAACAATTCCTTCAACTTAAGTCAGAGCAAAGTAATAAAACATCATTCGTATATACAGATGGATCTCAAATGAACGAATCTACAGGCTATGCGATAGCTTCAGAAACTGAAGTTTTTAAAATGGGGTTACTTCCAACATACTCTACCGTATTTTCTTCGGAATTAATAGCGATACACGAAGCAATTTTACTACTTAAAACCAGACGAGGTAAATTTATGATTTGTTCTGACTCTCTCTCATCCCTTAATGCAATTAAAAATGTAAACAACAATACATATTACGTAGTCGAAATAAGAAACTTATTAATAAGATTTTTTCCAAAATTTACCCTTCTGTGGGTTCCCAGCCACATTAATATAACAGGAAATGAGCTTGCTGATAAATCAGCAAAAGACTCTAGACTTTTTCCATTAACATACACACAAAACAACAATAATACAGACTTAAAGAATCACATAAAAAAATTTTATTTTACAAACCAACTAAATAGGTTCACCGATACATCCACTTGGTACAAATCAATCAATTTACATAAAATGAATATAAAGAACTATCTGAACTATAAGGATAAATTAATGATACCTCGCAAAGATGAGATTAAGTTGATTCGCATCCGACTGGGACACACGAATTTAACACATGCACACTATATGAATAAAAATGCCTCTGCCTTATGTCCTTTTTGTAACACGAACAACTCGATTACCCTCGAACATTTGCTTACTTTTTGTCCCACCTTTAATCAAATCAGATTAAAATATTTTTCTCAATCTTCATTAAAATCTTTAGTAACAAACCCAACATCTGACAACATAAGAACCATTATAAAATATTTAAAAGAATGTAACATATATCATATAATATAAAATAAATTAAGATTCATAAGGTTAATCATAGTTGTAGAAATTTATATTAACAATATAAATAATATTCATACCATCCTGTAAATATGTAAAAAAAAAAAAAAACAGACAAATGTACATTAGCCGAAGGCCTCAGTAGCCATGGCTCCAAAAACTGTTCACTTAAACTTTCAAGCTTAAGTCAACTCTTCAAATAAATAAAAAAAAAATTGTTAGCCACGGCTTTGATTAAAGTGAAGTCAGGAAATGCAGGTTTTCAAAAATTAAGAGCTTTGATTGATAGCGGTTCTCAAAGAACAATCATTTCAGAAGAGTCTGCACAGATTCTAAAATTGAAAAAATTTCGTTCACATACGGAAATAAGTGGAGTATCTTCTACAGGAACGTGCATCTCCAAGCACAAAGAAAATAAAAGGTTGTCCAAAAAATTTGAAAATCATTCTTCCAAAACTTATGAAAGCGCTTCCAGTCAGCACAACTAATGTTGATCAGAAAAAATGGAAGAGTTTTAAATTAGCCGACCCCGATTTTAATAAACCTGGTCGTATTGATCTAATCATTGGAGCAGACGTATATACTCACATTCTGCAGAATGGAGTTATAAAAATAGACGGTCTACTTGGTCAAAAAACTGATTTCGGGTGGATAGTTTCTGGATGTAAAAAATCAAAAGGAAAGAAAACTATTGTAGCTACAACGATAGAATTAAAAGGTTTAGATCGCTATTGGAAAGTTTAGGAAAACGGAAAAAATGACATCGAATCGGAATTATGCGAAGATAATTTCATTTAAACCACAACAACAGACGCAGATGGGCGATACGTTGTGTCTATCCCATTTAAACAAGATGTCACCTTAGGAGATTCAAAGAAGCAAGCAATGGCTCGTTTTATAAATTTGGAGAAGAAATTAAAAAATAATAAAAAACTTAAGGCTGATTATTCTAAATTTATGATAGAATATATCGAGTTAGGACACATGGTCAAAGTAACTAAAGGTGGTAAGTATTTTTTACCACACCAGGCTGTTATCAGAGATTCTAGCCTGACGACCAAGCTGAGAGTAGTTTTTGATGCTTCAGCAAAAACTTCAAGTAATAAAAGCTTGAACGATATAATGTGGGTTGGTCCACAAGTTCAAAAAGATATTTTTGACATTATTGTTAAGTGGAGGAAATGGGAATTTGTTGTTTCTGCGGACATTGAAAAAATGTACCGTCAGATTCAAATAAATGAAAATGACCAAAAATATCAATATATTTTATTGAGAAATTCTCCAGAAGAAAAAATTAAAAATTATAAACTAACAACAGTCACTTATGGTACGACATCTGCACCATACTCAGCTACTAGGATTCCGTTGGACATAGCAGATAAATGTCAAAATAAAAATATAAGTGAAATAATAAGGAACGATTTTTACATGGACGACCTAATGACTGGAGCCGATTCTGTAGAAGACGCCAAAAATGTTGTCCAACTAATTTCAAACGAATTACAAAAAGTAGGACAACATTTAAGAAAAATTATATCTAATAATTCAGTAAAATATCAACAGTAGAGGATACTGGGGATAACAAGGTCTTAGTATTATTGAAAATGAGAGTGTTAAAACTCTTGGACTTCAATGGGAACCATAAAAGGATTTATTTAAGTTTAAAGTAAGTTGCGGGTCATCCAAATTGACAAACAAAAGGATACTATCGACATTATCTAAAATATATGATCCTTTAAGATAGTTGGCTCCCGTGACTATTTTAGGAAAGCTTTTCATTCAAAAACTTTGGATAAGCAAAAGTGAATGGGATCAGGAATTAGCAGCAGAAGATTTGAAATACTGGAAAGTATATAAGGAAAATTTATTATTATTTTTATTATTTATTAAATATTCGAATCAAAAGATGGATTAATTCTAGAAATGGCATAGGTATTCAGCTACATGGATTTGCTGATGCCTCAGAAAAAGCATATGCTGCAGTAGTGTATGCTAAAGTAGGAGATGCTGTAACTATAATAGCCAGCAAAAGTATAGTCAATCCTATAAAAAATAGAAAAACTAACCCGAAACTAGAACTGTTTGCATCTCATTTGTTAACCCTACTGATCCAAAGAATAAGGGAGTCATTAATCAGTAAGGTAGAAATTTATGCTTGGAGTGATTATACTATCACTTTAGCATGGATCAAGAGTGGCAAAAGTAAGGTTAAATTTATCAAACTAGCCAACACTGAATTGAATCATGTAAGGTCTGAAGAAAATCCAGTTGATTTAGCATCTAGGGGAATTGATTCAAAACAATTGACACACTGTGATCTTTGGTGGAAAGGTCCAAAATGGCTAGCTGATGCAAAAGAGCATTGGCCTTAATAATAAAACCGATGATCCTATTTGCAATTTGTTGGAGAGGTATTCCTGCTTTCAAAAACTTATACGTACACAATCAGATTTATTAATATAAAAACACAAAATGAATCAGTTAAAATAATTAAGGTTAGCTAAAAGGATAGTCATAAAAAAGCAACAAAAACTTTAATTCAGTCAAGAGATAAAATGTTTGCAAAACAACAAAGAAATCAGTACGATTGACAGAATATTTTCACTGAATCCGTTTCTGGATAAGGATGGACTACTTAGAGTAGGAGGAAGACTGCAAAACACCGATGCAGCATTCGAACTTAAACATCCAATTATTTTAGATAAATGTCATCTTACTTGATAATTAAAGATGCTCATAAGGAAACCCTACATGGAGGAATAAACCTTATGCGTAATTGTATTCAAAGAAAGTATTGGATGTTCATTGGATGTCCTTTTTTTGTTAAGTGTTCAAAAAATCGCGGACAAAAAACATTTAAAGGATACGTTTCCGTATTTGTTTGTATGGCCACAAAAGCCATGGTAAGCGATATAACTTCTGACGCATTTTTCGCTGCCCTCAGAAGATTCATTGCTAGACGAGGGAAATGTGCCAATATATATTCAGAGAACGGAACAAAATTTGTAGGAGCTGCTGGGAAATTAGATTAGCAGCGCAGCTGGAGAAGGATAGGATTGATTGGTATTTTATTCCGCCGGCAGGACTTCACTTCGGAGGTATTTGGGAAGCTGGGGTCAAGTCAATGAAGTAGCGTATAATCGGCGTATATAAAGCATATAATCGGCGACAATATTTTGACATATGAAGAAATGTCACCCCTTTTATGTCAAATAGAAGCATGTTTAAATGAGATGGAACAACAAGAAGCTTTAAGGCCAGGCCATTTTCTGATTGGAATACCGCCCTTAGAAATAGTCGAACCGATGGAGGATCAAAGATTTGGAAATTTGGATAGGTGGAAAAAAAATGAGGAAAGATTTCTGGGTAAAATGGAAACCAGCAAAGGAATAAATGAAGAAGAGAAACGCCTAATATAAAAGAAGGGCAAATAGTTTTATTAAAAGATGAGAATTGTCATCCAGCAAGATGGCCTTTAGGAAAAGTAGAAAAAGTCCATAAAGGGAATGATGATAAGGTCCGTGTGACTAAAGTAAGGATGCAGGAAGGATTTATCACAAGACCCATTGCTAAAATGTGTCCCTTGCAAGGAATAAAATGTGTTGAAAAGAATGAGGCTAACCCTGAGCCGAAAAGACGAACTAGAGCAACACCGGAAATGTCCAAGATCGGAATTATCATGGCAATGTTGTTGTTCGTATTGAGCTGTCAATTTTCTAGCGCGTTACCTAAAAATATAACACCAAGATATTCCATAGACAGGATAAATAAGACTTCAGCCATATATTTAGATCCTATAGGAGATGTGGAGATGGTGAGTACTTCTTGGAATTTGGAGATCCATTATAAAATGGATCAATATTTTAAAATGATTACAAAAGGAAAGGCGCCTTTATGGGATATGAGAAAGGTTTGCGAAAGGCTATATAGCTTTTAAGAGCAATGTAGTTTGGTTTTGGATAATATGCAAGGTCAGTTAGTGGAACTTGAAGAAAACAATAAATTGTTTATGATGCAGTCTAGATCCAGAAGCAAATGTGCTCCGTTAGAATTTATGGGTTCATTGTACCATATTTTATTAATGGATGAAGATGACAGAGAACAATTAGAAGAAAACATGAAGAATTTATTAGATAACCAGGACCACCTTGATAAACTAATTCAAAAACAAACATCAGTGGTTGATTCAACTACTAATTTTTTGAAAAGGACAACCGAATATGTTAACACAAATTTTAGGAGTATGCAAATAAGAATTGAAAACATGTCGGAAGTTCTTAAAGAAAATTATTACGTTTATAAGGAATCGATAAAAATTTTTATGGTTACGAAAGAGCTGCACTCCTTGATCGAAGAAGGCGAAAAAATTCAAGCAGGGATTATTAGCCTCTTGATTAAAATTAATCGCGGTAGGTTAAATACAAGTATTCTTAGGCCAAATCAGCTTAAAAATGAAATGGTAAAAATTCAGCAGTCTCTCGGAGAATTTAGTAATTCCAGGAAAACGATCAGCCAGAGGTTTATTTATCGACGATAACTAAATCATTAGTGCAAAGGTGTCTCTGTTTAGTAGACATCCGTCTAAACTGTTCAGACTGATTCAAGTGCCAATTCGAAATGAAGATCAGATGATAATGGTGCATACAACTTCCGAATATTTAATTTACAATTTCGAAATAGATTCTTATCACATAATGACGGAAGCTACTTTAAACCAATATCAGAAATGGCAACTAAATAAGAGAATATGCAAGGGAAGTTGGCCGTGGAATTCTGCGAATGATAATGCAGATTCAGCCTCTAAAGCCAGATAAAGCGGCGAATTGTATCTTTAAAACAGTCGTCGACTCTAAAAGTTACTGGGTTGAGTTGGAAAAGAAAAGCAGTTGGTTATTTAATGTTCCTGTAAATTCCAAAGTCCGACTGCAATGTACAGGCTCTCAAATGGTGTTTTTTTTAATTGCCTGAGCAAGGAATTTTAAGCATTGTACGGCAAGAACCGCAAGAAATTTTAGTTGCCCACCATAATATTCAGTCCGAAAGCGAAGAAGCGCTATCAACACCTTATATAGGAGAAGTTAGTGAAGTTCCGAAGATTATTTGGGATCCGCTGAAATTGTCAATATTAAATCATATGGCAGAATTCGAACGATTGAATACTGAAATTAAATACAGATATGAAAGAACATCATTACAAATTGAAAGACTTAGATTACCATCATATTTCCGGACATGCTGGTTTAATTACTGCCTTAATAAGCATGGTAATCTTAATAATATAATTCCTACGGGTATTTGCTGTTAGACAACGAGTGCAAGCAATAACCTTTGCAGGTCCATGCCAGCACTATAAAAGTTAACACTTAAGATAAAACAAAAATAAATAATAAAGTTATGTTATAATATTAAAGAATACAGTCCACTATAACGTTGTTCTTAAAAGAAAATTGTTACCTTAAGACATTAAAGGCGAAAAGTAAAAAATATAATAAATTTAGTCTAACCTTTCAACTGTAAATGTTAAGATATGCGCCTATCTTTGCTGGCCCTTTGGCAGAATGTTCACACATGAACACGGATATACATATACATATATGTATATAATTAAATAATCGCAATACTCATATGTAAAAAAAATATAATTTTATTTTACTGAATGATTACAATATTTTTACTTGAGAAGAACACCGACCGATTATAATTAGGTCTCAAACTGAACTCTGCTAATTACTCTGATTTGATTGACGTTCAAGCCTCGGTTTCGAGCTTTCCTAATATGGACTTTAGACTTTAGGGTTCTGATCAAATGAAGAGAGAAAGCTTTGGAGTTGCTGACTTCAATAGTCTTTGGATTTCTCTTGGATTCAAGTGCATATGCTCTTGGATACAAGTGCTCTTAGATTCTTATAATTTTGTTTATTGAAATCTAATACTTCTGTTTTTCGGGATTGCGAGTCCGAGCTTTGAACGTGGGAACGCAACGATGATGCGAGGGCTTAAGCATAGATTGTTTAAATTAGACAACGGATGTTTAGTCTACCAGTGGGTGACTTATCAGGTATCTGGTATCTGTTGGGTACATCCAGGATTGTGTTGGGTGTGTGGGTGTGTTTGGGTGTACATGTTGTTAGTGTGTAGGCATGTGCTTAAGTCTTAGGGACTTATGGATATGTCACTCCCCCAATCATTGAATTTGGCCTGTCCTCAGGTCGTTAAATTTGGATATATCATAACATTGTTTTCTGGTTGAATATTTTCCTTGACATTAGTTTCAAGGTGCGGATGTTCTTCTTTTTGTTTACAATATTTGACAATAATTTTCTTAGGTATATTTTTAAACTTATATGCTAAATACAGAGTCAAACTAATTATCATGATGACAAAAGTTGTAATGCATATAATTTGGAAAAAGTTGTAGTGTTTTACATGCAATTTTATCATTTCTTTTGTTTCTAAGTGACTTATTGGTTCTAAGCGTGTAACATTGTTGGTGATATAAATCGTTTGTGTAAAATCTGCTACATTATTAGAAATTAGTAATTCATCTATTTGCATGGTACAATTTTTAATTTTAATGATGTTGTTTCCTGATATTAATATTTTGTTGTTTGTACAATCTTGGTTGACAACTGTTTCAGGAATATTCCATGTTAAAAGTATATTTGGTTCTATATAATTTATTTGGAAATTTCTTTGGGTTTTAATGTATTTGCATTGAGTTTGCTCTTGTTTAATAAGTCCAACAATACATTTGTCGAATATTAATTTATCTGTATCTTTATGAAATACTTGGTTATTGAATACATAAAACTTATCGAATACTTGCTCGGTTAGAATATAGTTATGTTCATCTGGGTATGGAACTATTTGAAATATCGGAACTTTAGTGACCTCGCTAGGAACGTGGGATATAATCAAAATTTCGTTCGTATCTGTCTTGAGCCAAGTTGATGTTTTTATCTTTAGCATTTTCTCCGAATTTATGTGTTTCAAATAATCATGTTTTAGTAATTTTGGGTTAAAGATCCCTAATCTGGTTAATTGCATACCTAACTCGATGTCTTCTATGTATTCTGTAAACTGCTGTAGGTTGAATATCAGTATCGCAATTTGTTGGTTCTGTTCTTTTTCCACCTTGAGCCTATTAATTATGTCTATACCGCTGTTAATTATGTCGATAACCATGTTTAGATCATGGGTTTTAACGGAGTCTTCTGACATGTTATTAATTTTTTCCTCTAACTCCTCCCTGTCGTCTTCATCTAATGTACCAAATAAGTATTTATATGCCTTCCCTACTACGTTCAAGAGACCTCTTTTGCTTCTGTTAATAATTCTTAATCCATTTATTTCCCGTTTTAGTTTATCGGCTAAATATTGTATCTGAGGTACAATGGGATAGTCATTTGCTGCAGTTACTAGATTTTCGAACATAAGCATTGTCTTTGTTATGTTTATACTCAAATAGTGGTATTCGTAGCTGGTTGGAATTTCCATTGTTCCGGTTTGGAATATAAGGTATCCATTTTTCGCACTTATTGGGTTTACTTCGATGTTGCTGCATTTGACCATAGTGATAAGTGATAACATGCAACTAAGCATTATTAGAAATAAATTGCGTACTTTGCGCTTCTCTGGCTGGTCTGGAATTATCGTATTTGCTCTTATTAATCTTTTTTTTGTTTCTTGAATTTTGATTTATAATGAACGATTTTCCTGCCGCGGTTTGTTTCTTCAAAATGTTTACTGTCTACTTGTTCAATTCTTCCTGTCTTTTTAAATGGATTGGTGATTTTACTCTTCACGAGTGGAGCCTGTCTATATTTTATATCAACTTCAAAATCATGCCTATTCTTATTAAGATATTCGATCTTATCAATTTTGTTTTGTTGTACGTTAAAGTCTGGGCTGCCTGCATATAGAAAAATGTCTGCCGGAGATCGTTTTGTACCATTATGTTTAGTTTTATGATTATAGACGTATAAGATTGTTTCGAACCTTGTAAACCTATCTTCGATATTTTGTTCATTACCGATGATTCTTAGCTTTTCGTTTACGGTCTTGTGAAATCTTTCTATATCGGATACACCATTTTTGCTGGTTGTTACAGAAATTTGTACGCCTTCGGATCTTAACCAATTTTGCAAAGCTATGCACATAAAAGCTGAATCTTTGTCTGCTTTAATTTCTTGTGGCTTTCCCATATCATTGAATATTTTAGTAATGGCTCTTTTCGCTTCTAGCCAATCTCTACTTTTTACTTCAACTAGGGAGGCAAATTTTGAATAAATATCAATACAAGATAAGAAGATCTGGTTACCCGTGAGATAAAAATCTATCACGTATTTTTCCCTTGTGTTAAATATTTCTGGCGTTGTTTCAAATGTCAATTTAGTGTCTCTATGTTCTGTTTTTGCCAGATTACAGATTTCACATTCATTAATAATATTTTGAATTAGCTTTTGACTATCTGGGTAATAGTATTTTTCTTTAAACCAATTAATGGTTTTTTTCTATACCTGGGTGTAAAACTTCCTTATGTCTCTTTAGGATTAAATCCTTAAATTCCGCATAAGTTAGTATATCAATTAGCTTAGTGGTACATCTCAATAGTTTTCTGAAATTGTTAGGGCTTATGATTTCGGTAAATGCCCTCTGGAAGATCAGAAAATCCTCATCATTAGGGAAGTAAATTGCGCTTTTCTTGGTGCACACATATTCCTTAATGAGGGTTTTGGCGAGTTCAAGTGTCATTTCTTTATAGATTATTTTAATCTTAAGTTTTTGAAAGTAGTGACTTACACTTGTTGTGTCACTGTCGCCTTTTTCTATCTCTATTTGTCTAGAGAATAAATTGATTGGTCTCTCCGTTATGGATATATAATTTAAATTATCTTCATTAGCACTATGTATAGTTGCGTCTGTGCTGTTTGCGACTCCGCCAACCATGACTTCTTCTATTTTTGTGCGGGAAAGAGCATCCGCGACATAGTTTTCTTTGCCTGGAAGATATTTTATTTTATAATCGAATTCATTAAGTTTGATTTTCCACCTTTGTAATTTCATGTTCGGCTCTTTGATATTATTCAGCCATACCAATGGCTTATGATCACTCATTATTTCAAATGGCCTGCCGAATAAGTATGACCTGAAATATTTTGTCGCCCAAACTATAGCTAACAATTCTTTTTCAATGGTAGCATAGTTGATTTCGTGTTCGTTCAGCGTTCTGCTGGCATAACAAACGGGCTTATGATTCTGTGAGAGCACTGCACCAATAGCTACATTACTCGCGTCAGTTGTTAGAGAAAAAGGCTTCGAAAAATCGGGGTAGATTAATATCGGATCTGAAGTTATCAAAACCTTTAGTCTTTCAAATGATTCGATGTAGTCTTTACATTTAATATCTATTACAGCACCTTTCTTTAGTTTGAGGGTCATGGGTTTAACTATCTTGGCAAAGTTAGGAATAAATTTGCGATAGAACCCACATAATCCCAAAAACGATTTTATCTGTTTAGGTGTTTTAGGTAACGGAAAATTTGTGATTGCATTGGTTTTGTTTGGGTTTGGCTTAATGCCATTTGTTGTGACAATATGTCCCAGGAATTCTGTTTCTTTTTTCATGAATTCTTATTTGTCTAGCTGCAACTTCAAGTTGGCGTCTCTCAGTTTCTCAAGGACTTTCTTTAGAGATAAAATATGTTCCTCCAACGAAGTGGAGTAGACAATAATATCGTCCAAATAGACTAAACAATCTTTGTAAATCAAATCTTCCAAAAGATTATTCATACATCTCTGAAATGTAGCTGGAGCATTCTTTAGGCCAAAAGGCATACGTGTATATTCGTAATGCCCATGCTTAGTTGAAAAAGCTGTTTTTGCAATAGAATTTTCGTCCATCTGGATTTGGTGAAAACCCTTAGCTAGATCAATGGTGGTAAAATATTGGCATCTACCCAATTTATTCAATATCTCATCCATTCGAGGAATGGGGAATTTGTCATTAACAGTTATCTCGTTTAGATTCCTGTAATCAACTACCAACCTAAATTTTTGTTTCCCAGAGGCGTCTGCCTTCTTGGGGACCACCCAAATAGGAGAACAATAAGGGGACTTCGATTTGCGAACAATCCCTTGCTCTATCATTTCTTTGATTTGTTTGTTGACTTCTTGGTCAACACTTTGGGGGTACTTATAGGGTTAACGGTATACTGGATCCTCATGCTGGGTCTGGATGACATGTTTAATAGTACTGGTGAATGTCAAATTTTCGCCTTCCTTGTACTGAATGTCTCTATATTCGTATAGAACTTTCTTTAAACATTCAATTTCCTCTACATTTAGATGTTCGAGTCTGTACTCGTTACATTCGCGTAACTCATTGTTGATCGCGAAGTTGACTATATCGTTGTCAACGGACATGGGATCGAGATGTGTTACATCATTGTCCACTGTGTCACTAACAACTTTTGAAGTGAGGCATTTTGGTAATGCGGTCTCCTTCTTCTGTTGTTGATGCTTTGGTTTAAGGCACTTAGGTGCGGTCTTAACCTTTTGCATCTTTGGATTGATTTCCTCCACTGGAGTGGAATCATCCTTTTGCTGTGGGTCGAGGCATTTAGATGCGGTCTCGTCCTTCTTTTCTCCGTACACAAACTTAAAGGTTCTTGAACCTAAAGTTACAGTCTCGTTATCATAATCTATCTTAGCTTTCGTATCCTCTAGATACTTTCGACCTAACAGGAAATCATAATTGTCGGAAAATTTGTGGATATAGAATTTCTGAACAGACGAACATACTGAAGTGGGTTTCATTATTATGCTTTTCTTTAATTTGATTGCCCCTTTAATGGTATACACTGTTAGATCTTCTTCGTTTTCTTCTAAATTTTCAAAATTTTCCCTTATGATATTGATGGATGAACCTGTGTCGATCATTCCCTTGTAAATTTTGTTATGATAACCTATTCTTACATGGGGACTGGTACGTCCTCCTGTGTCACTTGAGTGTCCGAGGCAGTTTGATGAAAATTTACATCCATTCTGCTTTGGCCACTTTTACTCTCTCGTTGTCTTTTTACCGGCATCTGACCGTTAGTATTATTTGAAGTTGAAGGTTGGAAATTAAGGGAATTGTTAAGAGGATTGTTTTGTTGGCCTTGTGTTAACTCCCTTCTAAACGTGTAATAATTTCCCCTTTGATTAGCCGGTATGGGACGAGTGGAATACTGATTTTGATTTATTGTAGGTTGATTAGAATTTTGATGTTGCGTATTGTTATTCTGATTCGTTCCAGGATAATAATTACTGTGATTGTAATTTCTATTATTGTAATATCTTTGATTATTGTTTTGACTATGATTTCCCCTATTCCTGTGTCTGTTCCCTTCTGATCTATTAGAACGCTGATTTTCTGGACTGGCGTCATAGAGGCCTAGCTCCATTGAAGCTTGTTTTAATTTATAAATAGTATCAATATCTTTGCGTGCCAATGACAAATAAATTCTATCCGGCAATTTTCGATCTATTACAGATTTAACAGTTCTTTTTAACATTTCAGTGTAATTTGATTTATCTACAGGGTCGCTTTCTAATTCTAACTTGTCAAACATAATCCAATATTGTGATTCGAGCTTCTCGATGAACTTACAGATGCTTCCGGGGTAGGATGTATCCTCCAGTTGTCTTATAAGTGTTATGTAGGGCCTGTGATCCTTGAATGCCATCGCCAGGACCGTCTTTGTATCCAGCCATGTGTTTACTCTTTCTTGGGTCACGACCTCCAATGCTGCATCCACTAGTAACCGTTTCACTGCTCCGTAGATAACGTGTGCTTGTCTGGCATCTTGGGTAGGGTATAAGTTGAGTAGCTGCTCGACCTGGTTAACAAACACAGACAGCTTGCCAGGTGTGCCATCGTAGTAGTTCAGTTCTTTAATTTGGTTTAATAATTGATTTAGGCGGATTTCCGAAAGTTGCTGAACAGCCATGGTGTATTTGTATAAGTTTCTGGATACACGGTGTTTATTTTAATTTTTTTTTTTTTAAGTTACGGAATTAAAAATTTTAATTAATTTTGTTTCCGACCGCACGGGATTTTAAATTGTTTTGCAGATGTTACTGACCACACGGGATTTTTCTTGAATACTACTTTCACGTAGATTCTTTTGCGGATCTCAAAATAATTTTAGAATCACTGTTTTAATTCGCCGATCCTGGAGAGCTAGTTGTATAGCGTATCCTTCAATGGATCAGTACCGTACTTCCTCATCATTAGGGAAGTAAATTGCGCTTTTCTTGGTGCACACATATTCCTTAATGAGGGTTTTGGCGAGTTCAAGTGTCATTTCTTTATAGATTATTTTAATCTTAAGTTTTTGAAAGTAGTGACTTACACTTGTTGTGTCACTGTCGCCTTTTTCTATCTCTATTTGTCTAGAGAATAAATTGATTGGTCTCTCCGTTATGGATATATAATTTAAATTATCTTCATTAGCACTATGTATAGTTGCGTCTGTGCTGTTTGCGACTTCGCCAACCATGACTTCTTCTATTTTTGTGCGGGAAAGAGCATCCGCGACATAGTTTTCTTTGCCTGGAAGATATTTTATTTTATAATCGAATTCATTAAGTTTGATTTTCCACCTTTGTAATTTCATGTTCGGCTCTTTGATATTATTCAGCCATACCAATGGCTTATGATCACTCATTATTTCAAATGGCCTGCCGAATAAGTATGACCTGAAATATTTTGTCGCCCAAACTATAGCTAACAATTCTTTTTCAATGGTAGCATAGTTGATTTCGTGTTCGTTCAGCGTTCTGCTGGCATAACAAACGGGCTTATGATTCTGTGAGAGCACTGCACCAATAGCTACATTACTCGCGTCTGAAGTTATCAAAACCTTTAGTCTTTCAAATGATTCGATGTAGTCTTTACATTTAATATCTATTACAGCACCTTTCTTTAGTTTGAGGGTCATGGGTTTAACTATCTTGGCAAAGTTAGGAATAAATTTGCGATAGAACCCACATAATCCCAAAAACGATTTTATCTGTTTAGGTGTTTTAGGTAACGGAAAATTTGTGATTGCATTGGTTTTGTTTGGGTTCGGTTTAATGCCATTTGTTGTGACAATATGTCCCAGGAATTCAGTTTCTTTTTTCATGAATTCACATTTGTCTAGCTGCAACTTCAAGTTGGCGTCTCTCAGTTTCTCAAAGACTTTCTTTAGAGATAAAATATGTTCCTCCAACGAAGTGGAGTAGACAATAATATCGTCCAAATAGACTAAACAATCTTTGTAAATCAAATCTTCCAAAAGATTATTCATACATCTCTGAAATGTAGCTGGAGCATTCTTTAGGCCAAAAGGCATACGTGTATATTTGTAATGCCCATGCTTAGTTGAAAAAGCTGTTTTTGCAATAGAATTTTCGTCCATCTGGATTTGGTGAAAACCCTTAGCTAGATCAATGGTGGTAAAATATTGGCATCTACCCAATTTATCCAATATCTCATCCATTCGAGGAATGGGGAATTTGTCATTAACAGTTATCTCGTTTAGATTCCTGTAATCAACTACCAACCTAAATTTTTGTTTCCCAGAGGCGTCTGCCTTCTTGGGGACCACCCAAATAGGAGAACAATAAGGGGACTTCGATTTGCGAACAATCCCTTGCTCTATCATTTCTTTGATTTGTTTGTTGACTTCTTGGTCAACACTTTGGGGGTACTTATAGGGTTTACGGTATACTGGATCCGCATGCTGGGTCTGGATGACATGTTTAATAGTACTGGTGAAGGTCAAATTCTCGCCTTCCTTGTACTGAATGGCTCTATATTCGTATAGAACTTTCTTTAAACATTCAATTTCCTCTACATTTAGATGTTCGAGTCTGTACTCGTTACATTCGCGTAACTCATTGTTGATCGCGAAGTTGACTATATCGTTGTCAACGGACATGGGATCGAGATGTGTTACATCATTGTCCACTGTGTCACTAACAACTTTTGAAGTGAGGCATTTTGGTAATGCGGTCTCCTTCTTCTGTTGTTGATGCTTTGGTTTAAGGCACTTAGGTGCGGTCTTAACCTTTTGCATCTTTGGATTGATTTCCTCCACTGGAGTGGAATCATCCTTTTGCTGTGGGTCGAGGCATTTAGATGCGGTCTCGTCCTTCTTTTCTCCGTACACAAACTTAAAGGTTCTTGAACCTAAAGTTACAGTCTCGTTATCATAATCTATCTTAGCTTTCGTATCCTCTAGATACTTTCGACCTAACAGGAAATCATAATTGTCGGAAAATTTGTGGATATAGAATTTCTGAACAGACGGACATACTGAAGTGGGTTTCATTATTATGCTTTTCTTTAATTTTATTGCCCCTTTAATGGTATACACTGTTAGATCTTCTTCGTTTTCTTCTAAATTTTCAAAATTTTCCCTTATGATATTGATGGATGAACCTGTGTCGATCATTCCCTTGTAAATTTTGTTATGATAACCTATTCTTACATGGGGACTGGTACGTCCTCCTGTGTCACTTGAGTGTCCGAGGCAGTTTGATGAAAATTTACATCCATTCTGCTTTGGCCACTTTCACTCTCTCGTTGGAAATTAAGGGAATTGTTAAGAGGATTGTTTTGTTGGCCTTGTGTTAACTCCCTTCTAAACGTGTAATAATTTCCCCTTTGATTAGCCGGTATGGGACGAGTGGAATACTGATTTTGATTTATTGTAGGTTGATTAGAATTTTGATGTTGCGTATTGTTATTCTGATTCGTTCCAGGATAATAATTACTGTGATTGTAATTTCTATTATTGTAATATCTTTGATTATTGTTTTGACTATGATTTCCCCTATTCCTGTGTCTGTTCCCTTCTGATCTATTAGAACGCTGATTTTCTGGACTGGCGTCATAGAGGCCTAGCTAGAGAGATAACTAGAGATAGCTAGTTAGAGATAAGATTAGAACATGTAAATTTCATATTAGCTACCTAAGCAGGATTTAGAGAAATAAAATTCAGTTTGAAATATCAACTCAACAAATGTAGACGTTTGCTTATGTTGCAGACTCTTTACAGACGACCTAAAATGAAATATTTATTCTTTTTGCCAATGCACACTGGATTTGACTTGCATCTTAAAGATAACGTACAACGTGGATGTCGTAGGGTTTTATATATGTATTTCTCAACCTAATAAAAAATAGGCTGTTCGATAGAATGATTTGACGACGAAATGGAGGATGAATAATTTGAAAGCGGATAGAGCTCTCGAAAGGAGGAAGCCTGAAAAGGCCAGAATACAAACTATTAAAAATGTTCCGAAAAATGCTAGCAAAGAAAATGCTAGCACTACAGTGATATGGAAGACGCAATTTGAAGAGATGTAGTATTGATTATCTGAGCTAAGAGATCAGGCGGCTATAATGTCCTGAAACGACGAGCCGAAGTTAATATTCACAAAAAATTCGCTGAGGGGATCAGCCAAACTTTTTGGTTTGAGTGAAAGACGAATGGTAGGCTCTCAGAAATGCTCTTCTAAATAAGTTCAAAACTGTAGTTAACAGCAAGCATATTCACGAGAAATTGGGCAAAAGCCATTGATTCATACCGAATGAAATATTTGGCCATTCGTTACTTAATTTTAATTCAGTACATAATCGACAAAAATCTTTTTTTCAGAGCAAGAAATATGAGCGAGTTCCAAGATAAGCTAAAATGTTACGTCACTAAGAACAAAAGAGAGAACATGTGCGACTTCGAGAAAACTAAGCGTAGTGTTGACAAGCTGGTTTCAACCTTTAAGATGTTATAACTGGGGTGAAAAATAATATCTAGCATTGGATTGAATTTGCAATAGCAAAGAACGAGGCACAAAATGCCCGAAGTTTAATCAGTTCGAACATATTTCGCACAAAATTGATTAAAAAGAAAAAACAGAGAACAACAAAGAGAACACCCTTCGAGTATGCTCAAAAGTAATTTCACTAGCAAGGAAGTTACTCTCGCTAGCGAAAAGTGAATTGCTCTCATTCATACTTTTAGTAAGTTCAACCAAAGACACTAGAACAACAAAATGCGTAACGGGCATACATTGGTTTTTTTCACTATGCAGCCACTTTTTTGGTGGCGGCAATAATTGCCCTCTTCCCGCTCGCGTAAAATTGAGAGCATAAAAATCTAAAAATAGAATTCACTTGCTTGTGTGAGTGAAAACAGTAAACAAAAAAGTGTGCATGGGAGCGTAGTTGTCCTAGAAGACGATTTTCGGTCCGAAATCAATTTTGATCTAAGAAACGAATTTGATTAATGTTTTGGTCAATTTCGTTGTTATATGAGCTAATAAAATATTATTTTAAAATTGATGCAGTGACTATTATTTTTTTTAAGAAGTTGTTTTAATATTATTTAGTTATTCTAGTGTCTTTGGTTCAACTTAGTTCACAAAGATCTGTATGAAGCGCTATAACGCGAACAAAGTAAATTCAATTGGCCATCATCGAGAAAATTCATATCAACAATTAGTTGCACAATTATTCAGACAAATGGACTCTCAGACTGACATGTCCAGACCCACTGATCCTGATCAAGAATATACATACTTCATAGGGTAGGAAATGTCAACTTCCACCATCCAACTTATTGTTTGCTGAAAACTCTTTTTAATTATCTTGTGATTTTTTCGAGTTTAGCGTTGAACATGCTTCTTAATTAAAATTTGTACACCTTTGGAGTAAATACTAGATTCTTTGAAAAGTTTGTAACAGGTAGAAGGAAACGTTTCCGACCCTTTAATGCAAATATATTCTTGATCAAGATCACCAGCAGAGTCGATCAGGCCATGTCCACCTGTCCGTATAAACGCCTTGGTATACGGAACTCCAGAGGCACAGAAGCAGCACAAGTTTGTTTCCAAATGTTGCCACGCCCACTTAAACGCCCACAACCCGCTCAAAGCTTCCACGAACTTTATTTTTAAATGTAAACATTTATGTTTCATATTATTATTATTCCTTCCAATTTCTAAATATCCAAACAATATCCAAAAGTTTTCCTTCGCACTCCCACCAGCAGAGTAACGGCTATCTGATAGTCGATGAACTCGACTATAGCGTTGTTTTTTGTTATTAATGGAATAGTACGTAAGAGAAAAAAGGCGTATATAAAGAGATTAATAGAAATCTTAATATATAGGGGTGCTACATAAATCGATTCAGTCTTCATAACCAGGCAAACCGCTAAGATCCACATAAATAACTAACTTCTTTCATGCTGATTTTTGTAGCTTCAAAAACCAGCAAACGTTCGAAGGTGTCATATTGTTCGAATCTCACTTTCGAACCCAAAATAAGCGATGGCTCATTGTTTACTTATATTTATTTTCGCGTCAACATTTTAAACATTCGTTTATTAACAGAATAAGTTTAATAAAATTATTTATATAATAAATAGACCAAAATCCTACAATTTGTTAAATTTAAAGTGAAGTATTTGCCAATCAAATATTTGCCTGAGTTCTTCCGGTAATATCCAGCTCATATCGAAATGATTCGTGAAATGCTTAAAATCCCAAATTAGTCGATATTGTAGAATTAGGAATTGCTTCTGGTGAATGGGTTATATGGCTGAATTGAAATCCCATGCTATTTATCAGTATCAACAGCCGATCCGATATGCATAACCTGTATTTTCGTTTATATGCAAACTAGGGTCTTAGACCTAAAGATACATATTTGAATGAAACGTTACCAAAAATCTTCTTTCTATTCCAGGGTAGAAATATTCAGAAATTTAAAAAATGATGTACCTTACAATACAATATACAATTCTGGTTTTATTTTCATTAATATCAGACCACTATATCATATAGCAGCCATTAAAACCGTCGAAAGATTAATTATAAATATTTGAAGAAATCATAGTTTAATTGTTTTTTTGTATCATAAAATGCACCAGTTTTCTCTAAATTATCACAAGGATATTTAGGCTTCTGCTTTTTGAATCAAGTTAACTTTCTTGTTAAGCTTCTCTTCTTTTCCTCGGTTCTCCGTTGTTGCGTCTTTTAAGGGGGGATTCTAGTATTTTCGCAATTTTTTTTACCATTTTTTTTTATTTTTTTATCTGAAAGTACAATGTCTCAAAAGTATTGTGTCCAAATTTCATGCAATTCTGAGCGATAGTAACGGAGATATGGCATTTTCAGTGCCGTTGCTCCGGCCGGTTGCCGGACCAAGTTGCCATGAATGGGACAAAACGGTCGATTTTCCCACACTTCATGTTTTCAAAGTCGGTGGACACTTTATCTCAGGATCTACTGAACCGATCTTTTTGAAATTTTGTACACTTATTTTACACACATATTACGAGGTAACGCTGTCGAGTTTTTGTTTTTTCGTCCTTATTTTCCATTTTACAGTACAAAACGTTTCTATTTTTTATAGCAAAAATCGTATTTTTTACTCAAAGTGTTACCAAAAATTGAAAAATCGATAAAAATAATAAAAACTCGACAGCGTTACCTCAAAAAATCCATGAAGAAACTAATCTTTTTTGGTTTTTTGATTTTAGTTGATTCGTTAAGGCGCTACAATGACCACCGCAAAACGTCTTTTCTTCGAGTTACCTCCGTCAATCGTCCGCCATTTTGTTTTGAGTGGATATTTTTAGCTGAAATTTTGACAAAATCTTCTCAAGACATTGTACTTTAATAATAAAAAGAATTCAAATAACTTGAATTGATCACAACTTCACAAAAAATTCGTAAAAATGTCTCTATTTTTCACCGAATTAACTAGAATCCCCCCTTAAGCCTTTCAATGCAAATGAATCTGAAACGCACTTTAAATCAGTTTCAATTATATGTTATAGTACATAATGTATAGGGTTACAAATTACAATTTTTAATCAAGTTAATAATAAGATGATAAGAGAAGATGATTAATAAGATAAGTGTTTTAAAAAACGATATTCACTTAATTTAAAAGAATTTGACGACTCTCTAAAAAAATACTTCGTGGTAGATTTTTAAATTCAATTGCTTAAGGCTTATGATACTATAAAAGGGAAAACGATAAAAATACTATGTGAGTAACAAACATAAATAGGCGCAATATTTTGCTTTCAGGCAGAAGTACGCATTGTAGTTTGTTGCCAATATATAATCTCGGTCTTATCTTGATGAAAATTGGAAGACTGTATCATAAGCTGCCATACGAAAAGACGAAAAATTACTACCCAATCTGCAATACGAAAACGCGAAAAATTCTTCCCAAATATTGGAAAAAGAATCATGGCTTTGTTGTATTTGAACACTAGCGCCTATTTGTACTGCCATAGATATCCATCCTTTAGCTATTTATCAAAGAATTTGTCAAAAATAGTGTTTATTAAAGAAAAATGTAATAGTGCATTATTGATTTGGGCTCCTTTTGGGGCTAAATGAACGTGTCTAAAATATTTTTGACATACACGTATCTTTTGAAATTGGCAAATACAACTATAATCAGTAACTCAAAACTTGTTAAACATATTTTTATATATTTATTTTTTTTTAATTCTTCCATACGCTTCTTATTTCTTTTTTTTATAAATCGATTCGTTTTCGTAAATTGTCTGGAATCAAGAATACCAATATAAAATTAATTTGACACCAAAAAAACAAACCGGTTCATATTAGCCTAATACATATGTATTCGGAAAAGAAAATAAGTTACGAAAAAATATTTGTATGGTAATAAACAAAAGGAGGCAAAATCTAGTATTCTTATTTCAATAGTCTTTTATGTCTTATTATAATTAAGTATTAATCATAGTTATCAGGCGCACAAGTTTAATATAACTAATATAAAAATGTCAAAATAATTTATTTATTTATAGTTAGGAACTAAAGCAACACGGATAAGCAGCCCTGATTTAGAATTTATATTACGTGAGTAAGACCTTATTATTTTTTTTCTTTAAACCACTAACTATTTTGTTTGTGTAATAACTATTATTTTTGCTTGTTATGAATTAAGAAGAGTTAAACTCATTCTAAAAAAACAATTTATTTTTGAGTAAATCAGAGTCAATGCTTGGGACGCGGCTGGAAACCGTTTGGGTCTGGAAAAGACAATAACTTTTTGCACTAGTTGTCTATTTAATGAAAAAAACAAAAAAAAGCGCTATAGTCGAGTTTCTCGACTTTAGATACCCGTTACTTAGCTAATGGAAATTGCGAACGAGAATGTTAAACTGTTCAACGAGAATGTTCTTGGCATATCGATAGAAATCGGCACAAAAATAATACAATTTTAAAAAAATAAATAAAGTGTGGCCGTGGTGGTTATGTGCGGCTTATGAGTGTTACAGTAGGCGTGGCGAAAATTGTTTTAGCAAATATAAAATTTAAATATAAAAAACAAATAATAAAATTTAAAAATTTCAATACATTTTTCAAAAAAACTGTGGTCGTTGCAGTATTGGGCGGTTTGTGGGCGTTAGAATGGGCGTGGCAAAAAAAGTTTGGCTTACCGATAGAAATTTAAAAGACAAATAGCAAACATAACAAATTTTAACACATTTTTCAAATCTGTAGGCGTGACAGCTTCGGGCGTGTTGTGGGCGTTGAAGTGAGCGTGGCAACATCAAACTTACGCTGCGTCTAGGCAGACCCATGTTTGACAATACATGTGATGCAGCGTACCATCATTAGTTACTTTGACCATGTGTCCTAACTCGATATATTCTTTCATAAATTTAGAATAATCAGCCTTAAGTTTTTTATTATTTTTTAATTTCTTCTCCAAATTTATAAAACGAGCCATTGCTTGCTTCTTTGAATCTCCTAAGGTGACATCTTGTTTAAATGGGATAGACACAACGTATCGCCCATCTGCGTCTTTTGTTGTGGTTTTAATGAAATTATCTTCCCATAATTCCGATTCGATGTCATATTTTTCGTTTTCCTCAACTTCCCAATAGCGATCTAAATTTTTTAATTCTATCGTTGTAGGTACAATAGTTTTCTTTCCTTTGGATTTTTTACATATAGAAACTATCCACCCGAAACTATGACATCAACAAAAAATTGTTCACAAATGCTTTATTTTTTTTTTACCGCTCAATAAATTGTCACGCCACAAATTATTGAAAATATTAAAAGTGTTTTTAACATTATTATTTTGTTTGCAAATTTTTTTATAAGTTCTCTTACTAGCTGAGTTATGGGTATCTCTTGTTGTCTATTATTTATTATTATTCTAAAGCTGTCAGATTTTTATAAATTTTTGACAGGTTTGATTTTGCAATATGATATGGCTATTAGATTTGGATCAAATTGAAATTATGCATTGCCAAGAAACCGATGTATACAGAGTAAGAACATTTTTTTTTAAGCAACGTGTAAAGATGCTGCAACAGAAGCAAACTTCTACAATTGTTGAGTTGATATTTCAAACTGAATTTTATTTCTCTAAATCCTGCTTAGGTAGCTAATATGAAATTTACATGTTTTAATCTTATCTCTAAGTAGACCAACGCAGTGGCCATTTGTTCCCCAAACATGGGAACGGATTGTAAGTGCGGGAATTTTCCACTGATACGACCGCTTGCATCGTTGTTTAAGCGATGAACCCACGCAGGAGTTCGTGGTATTTTTATTTGTGTATTTTTAAATATAGGCAGACACATGTTTGACAATACATGTGATGCAGCGGTCTAATCGTTTTACGTACAATATATATACATATAAAACCATATGTATATCCGTGTTCATGTGTGAACATTCTGCCAAAGGGCCAGCAGGGCTAGGTGCATATCTTAAAATTTACAGTTGAAAGGCTAGACTGAATTTATTATTATTATTTTTATTTTTCGCCTTTAATATCTTAAGGTAACTTTTTTCTTTTAAGAACAACGAATTTCTTAACCCAAACATCCAATACATTCTTTGAATACAATTACGCATAAGGTTTATTCCTCCATGTAAGGAGATGCTCCTTATGAGCATCTTTAATTATCAAGTAAGATATATGAAATTTATCTAAAATTATTGGATGTTTAAGTTCGAATTCTGCGTCTGAGTTTTGAAGTCATCCTCCTACTCTGAGGAGTTCAATTGTCAATTGTTTTGAATCAATTCCCCTAGATGCTAAATCAGTTGGGTTTTCTTCAGACCTTACATGATTCCATTCAGTGTTGGCTAGTTTTCGAATGTTATCTGTTCTTCGTCTGATAAATTTAACATTACTTTTGCTACTCTTGATCCATGCCAACGTGATAGTGAAATCACTCCAAGCATAAATTTCTACCTTACTGGTTAATGACTCCCTTATTCTTTGGATCACTAGGGTTAACAAATGAGCGGCACACAGTTCCAGTTTAGGGATAGTTTTTCTATTTTTTATAGGATTGACTCTACTTTTGATACCTATTATAGTTACAGCATCTCCTACTTTAGCATACACTACTGCAGCATATGCTTTTTCTGAGGCATTAGCAAATCCATGTAGCTGAATACCTATGCCATTTCATAAATCCATCTCTTGATTCAAATATTTTCTAAATGTAATAAATTTTCCTTATATACTTACCAGTATTTCAAATCTTCTGCTGCTAATTCCTGATCCCATTCACTTTTGCTTATCCAAAGTTTTTGAATGAAAAGCTTTTCTAAACTAGTCACGGGAGCCAACCATCTTAAAGGATCATATATTTTAGATAATATCGATAGTACTATCCTTTTGTTTGTCAATTTGGATGACCCGCAACTTACTTTAAACTTAAATAAATCCTTTTGTGGTTCCCATTGAAGTCCAAGAGTTTTAACACTCTCATTTTCAATAATACTAAGACCTTGTTATCCCCAGTATCCTCTACTGTTGATATTATTACTGAATTATTAGATATCATTTTTCTTAAATTTTGTCCTACTTTTTGTAATTCGTTTGAAATTAGTTGGACAACATTTTTGGCGTCTTCTACAGAATCGGCTCCAGTCATTAGGTCGTCCATGTAAAAATCGTTCCTTATTATTTCACTTATATTTTTATTTTGACATTTATCTGCTATGTCCAACGGAATTCTAGTAGCTGAGTATGGTGCAGATGTCGTACCATAAGTGACTGTTGTTAGTTTATAATTTATAATTTTTTCTTCTGGAGAATTTCTCAATAAAATATATTGATATTTTTGGTCATTTTCATTTATTTGAATCTGACGGTACATTTTTTCAATGTCCGCAAAAACAACAAATTCCCATTTCCTCCACTTAACAATAATGTCAAAAATATCTTTTTGAACTTGTGGACCAACCCACATTATATCGTTCAAGCTTTTATTACTTGAAGTTTTTGCTGAAGCATCAAAAACTACTCTCAGCTTGGTCGTCAGGCTAGAATCTCTGATAACAGCCTGGTGTGGTAAAAAATACTTACCACCTTTAGTTACTTTGACCATGTGTCCTAACTCGATATATTCTATCATAAATTTAGAATAATCAGCCTTAAGTTTTTTATTATTTTTTAATTTCTTCTCCAAATTTATAAAACGAGCCATTGCTTGCTTCTTTGAATCTCCTAAGGTGACATCTTGTTTAAATGGGATAGACACAACGTATCGCCCATCTGCGTCTTTTGTTGTGGTTTAAATGAAATTATCTTCGCATAATTCCGATTCGATGTCATTTTTTCCGTTTTCCTAAACTTTCCAATAGCGATCTAAACCTTTTAATTCTATCGTTGTAGCTACAATAGTTTTCTTTCCTTTTGATTTTTTACATCCAGAAACTATCCACCCGAAATCAGTTTTTTGACCAAGTAGACCGTCTATTTTTATAACTCCATTCTGCAGAATGTGAGTATATACGTCTGCTCCAATGATTAGATCAATACGACCAGGTTTATTAAAATCGGGGTCGGCTAATTTAAAACTCTTCCATTTTTTCTGATCAACATTAGTTGTGCTGACTGGAAGCGCTTTCATAAGTTTTGGAAGAATGATTTTCAAATTTTTTGGACAACTTTGTATTTTCTTTGTGCTTGGAGATGCACGTTCCTGTATACTGTATAAGATACTCCACTTATTTCCGTATGTGAACGAAATTTTTTCAATTTTAGAATCTGTGCAGACTCTTCTGAAATGATTGTTCTTTGAGAACAGCTATCAATCAAAGCTCTTAATTTTTGAAAACCTGCATTTCCTGACTTCACTTTAATCAAAGCCGTGGCTAACAAGGCTTGCCCAGTTGTTCTAAACGTATTCACTTTTTCTGAATTATTACCTGTAAAGTGAAGTAACGTGTGATGAGGTTTTCGACAAATCGAACAGAGCTGCTCGCGTGTGCATTTTTTATTAAACGGATGCTTCAGACATCTTAGGCAAATCCGATTTTTTCTTACCCAGTCAGACCGTTCTGCTGGATTCATTATTTTAAATTTATGGCATTGAATTAAATTGATTGATTGGTGTTAAAGTATTCATTATCAAATGGCGATCTGTAATAAATTGCTATGATTAGCAACGAATAATTTTTGCAGTTCTTCTAATTTAAAAAATTCTTTCTCACTTAAAATTGGTTTTATTTCCAACTTTCTTATTTCCAAAATAATTTCGGACTGCTTTTTTAGACACTCTATTGTTTTTTCTGACATCATAAAAATCTTTTCTTTTTTTTTGTATAATATTACAGTAAAACTAAAAAAAAAAATGTAGCTTATCTTTTGGCGATGGCGATGCGTTCCTGAGTTGTGTCGTTGGCGTTGTCGTTTGCGAGGCATCGTTGGCGATGCGTCGTTGGCAGGTTCCTGGTTTTTTCTTCCTTTTCTCTAGTTGACGTCGATGCTAACGATGATTTTGTGTTTTTTTTTTGTCTCAAGCACGCCAGATTTATTATGGTTACAAAGCAGCCTTTAGCTATTTAGACTATAAGGTTCTTTATACTCTGTTCCTTACCTTTGGTAGGGGGAAACAAGAGTTAATTATTTTTGCTACCTTCAGATCCAAGAATAACTTAGCAACGCTTAAAGGGGCTGGCCTTTCTTTAAGTCCCTTACCCTTCTACGAGAAACGGGTATACATACAATACATTCATTTCTTCCACTAGCGCACAGTTTATCAAACCGGCCAGTCCATATTCTTATTAGCCTAGCAAACAGCTTACAACTCAACAAACCAACATACATGGCACACAGTTGACGCAATCTATAAGCCGGCCAACTAACCAACACCAGCAATCGTCTCCGGAATTTGAACTAATCTGCAACAAAATGGCGAACCACATAACTCGGCCACCCACCTGAAGAGAAAGGCGTTTCCCGAACCGACCCGAAGGTTAACAAAACCTTAATAAGTTTCAAGATCACAGCCCTCTTTGGATTGATTCATATCGCAGCCCTCACTGGCTTGATTCACATTGCAGCCCTCACTGGCTTGATTCATAGCGTCTTTTTCTGCCCCTTCATCTTCTAGTTCTGTGGTAATCCCCTTCTCAGGCATACGTCGCAAAAACTCATGAGAATATTTATATATATAGTGACATATCCTCAAGTCCCTTAGACTTAAGCATATGCCTACTGAGCATATACACAGTATAAGCAATACACCCCACACTACCCATTATGTACCCAAGCAATAACAGATAAGAACCAATACAGGATGTTATTCAAACAAATCACCCACTGGTAGACTAAACAATCTTTGTCCATACCCCAAATAATTGTCACTTTCCCACGTTCAGAGTTCGGACTCGCAAACTCGAAAACAAAAGTTTAAAATTTCATAAACAAAATCCTAAGAACCTAAGAGCACTTGTTTCCAAGAGCGATTGCACTTGAATCTAAGAGAAATGCAGATAACTCTAAAGCTCCCTCTCTTTAAAGTCCATTTATTGAAAAGCTCGAGGCCGAGGCTTGAACGTCAATCAATGTAGATCAATAAGTAGAGTTCAGTTTGAGACTTAAAATAAGAAGGTCGGTGCTCTCCAAAAATAAAGTGTTGTAATTATTCAGTTAATAAAAATTATATTTTTTTGACTTATGGAAATTACCATCATCTAATTGGCGCAGTCGGTAGGATCATCATTAAATAAGAAGTCCTTTTAGTACGGTACTGGTCATTTACAGGATATGCTATACAACTAGATAACCTGACCAGCGAATTAAAACAGTGATTTCTAAATTAAATGGATCCGCAAAACAATCTACGTGGGTGTAGATGTTAACAAAAAAAATCCCGTGTGGTCAGAAACATTCTGCAAACTAATTAAGAAAAATCCAGTGCGGTCGGAAACAAAATTTTATAAAAAAATTTTCTATGGGCTTAAATAAACCAAACAACAAAAAAACTCTGTGCACCAAGAAATTAACTAACGAAACAATATGGCAGTCCCACAACTCTCCGAAAACTACATGAACCAATTACTGGGCCAGATCAAAGAATTACATTACTACGATGGCACACCTGGCAAATTGTCTGGATTCGTCAACCAGGTCGAACAGTTACTCAACCTATACCCCACCCAAGATGCCAGGCAGGCACATGTAATATATGGAGCAGTAAAACGCCTGATCACGGACTCAGCACTGGAAGTGGTAATAAAAGCAAGAGCAACGACATGGATGGAAATTAAAACAACACTGGCAACATCATTCAAGGACCATAGGCCATACGAAACCCTAGTGAGGCAACTGGAAGAAAAAACATACCCCGGTAGCATAAGTAAGTTTATAGAAAATTAGAAGCACAATACTGGAATATTTGTGACAAACTAGAATTAGAAAACGACCCTATCGATAAGTTAAACTAAGCCGAAATGTTAAAAAGAACAATAAATATTACAATAGATCGAAAATTGCCAGATAGAATGTACATGTCATTAGCACGTAAAAATATTGATACCATTGCCAAATTAAAACAAGCCACGATGGAGTTAGGTCTATATGACAGTAACCCCGAAGATCAATACTTTAATAAATTAGACAAGCACAAGCAAAAGAACAAGGGAAATATAAATCAAAACATTAATCAAAGATACTTTGACAACAGACATAATAAATATGGCACTTACTACCCTGTAACAAATCAAAATATAAACATGCAACCCCCAAATCAATTTATGACCAATCAAAATCAATTCATGACTCGTCCTATACCTCCCAATCAGAGGGGAAATTATTACACTTGTAGAAGGGATTTAACACAAGGCAGACAAAACAATCCTCTCTATTTTCAACCTTCAACTTCCAATAATGTGAGCAATAATAGGCCGGTAAAAAGACAACGAGAAAGTCAGAGTGGGCAAAGCAGGATGGACGTAAATTTTCATCAAATCGCCTCGGACAATCAGGAAACACGGGAAAACAAACCAGTCCCTATGTTCTAATAAGTTATCATAACAATTAAAACAATTATCATACTATAAAGGAATGATCGACACAGGTTCCTCGATCAATATCATAAAAGAAAACTTTGCAAACCTAGAAGAAAAAGAAGAAGATTTTGATAGTATATACCATAAAAGGGCCAATAAAATTAAAAAGGAGCATTATGATGAAACCCACTCCAATATGTCCGTCCGTACAAAAATTCTATGTCCATAATTTTTACGATAGTTATGACTTCCTGTTAGGTCGAAAATATCTCAATGAAACGAAGGAAAAAATTGATGAGGATCATTTGAGGCTCCTCCAGACAATCTTTGGATCCAATTGGATCTTATCTCCCAATTCTCAACGGAGATAGTGTACAATCCCGGGGAAAACTACGCAGTGGCAGACGCCCTCTCACGCATCAACACCATAAGCATGCCGTCTAGCTTCAGTGCTCAAGCGATATTTGAGGCCCAACAAACCGATGGTGAAATGGCTGAACTTCCTCGAACCACATCCCTTGTTCTAGAAGTTAGGAACATCAACAACCGAGCTGCGAGCTGCCATATTTACCCAAAAGTCTGAGACGCCAAGCTTTTGATGCAGTACATGGATTGGCGCATCCCAGCGGCCGTACAACTACAAAGTTACTTAAGCAGCGGTTTGTCTGGCCAGGAATTAACCGTGATGTCACCCTCTGGACCCGACAGTGCGTTCCTTGCCAGCGGGCCAAAATCCATCGCCTCACACGTAGCCCAGTGGAGAAGATCGATGTTCCTGACAATCGTTTCGAGCACATTCACGTCGATCTGATTGAGCTTCCCACTATCTGTAACTTACGCTACTGTCTTACCATCATCGACCGCTTCAGCAGATGGCCTGCAGCTATTCCACTATCCAACATCACCGCGGAGACTGTCGCGAGAGCTCTGTATACACAGTGGATCTGCATGTTTCGCTGCCCACTCACTATAACAACGGACCAGGGAACTCAATTTGAATCCTGATTGCTTGCTGAACGAAATTGGAGCCGAAAGGATACGTACAACCGCATATCACCCTCAGTCAAACGGCATTGTGGAGAGATGGCACATATCAGTCGACCTCCTCAAGCCTGCCTTCTTAGCTGAAGCTGACGCTTGCGAAGACCACCACGAGGATCAACCGCCTGACCAACAGCCACCTACGCCCTGCACCTGCAGAATTTATACCGTTACCTTCCCCACCTGGCGAAGTCATTGGAGAGGGAGTAAATGTGGCGCCCAGTCTAGCAACACAGCGTAAACAGGTACTAACGCCAAGACCTTTCCTGGAGGACGATATCTGCTGATATCGTCAGACTGGCCACTCTCGACTTCAGCCGTGCCACGCAACAAGCTTAAATTACCTTTCCATGGTATCTCTTAATTAAATAAAGCGGTAACTACCTAAGTTACTATAGTACTTCTTCAGTATATTAATATAATTTAGAATAGCGGTGCTGATTTCATTATATAGAATACCAGCTGTGTAAATGGCTTCATCATCAGCAAAAACGGAAAGCTTACAATCAGTTACTTGTAGCTTATCATGTGTATATATATTAAATAGTATTGGCCCTAACACTGAACACTGTGGGACTCCAGCAAGAATGTGTCGTTGAGTAGACTGATCATCATTAATATCAATGTAACAAGCACGTTGCTTCAAAAAGTTTTAGATTATTTGTATAAGATATAAAAACAATTCAATAGTTATTAATTTGTATACTAGTCCCTTATGCCAGACTGTGTCAAATGCAGCTTCAATGTCAAGTGTGACCAACCCCACTGAATGTTTATTTAGCACTGTGTGTGTCCAAAAAATTAACTAATCTAACTTTAATTAGTTTTTATTTTTAAATAAAATATTTTTAACAGTCCACATAGTAAGCTAATCGGCCTAAAACTATCGGGTCTACTGCTAGGTTTACCTGGCTTGGCAATAGGTACAACTTTGGCAACCTTCCATGCATCAGGAAAATAACCTATGCGCAAACAGAGGTTGAACAGTTGAGACAAGAAACTAATAGTGAAAACAAGGTGATTTTTTAGACAGATGTTGCGTATGCCATCAGTACCTGGAGATTTTCGTACCACTAGACCCTTAATAATATTGGCAATTTCAGTGTTTTCAACTATTAGAATTTGTTGGTTGGGGGTGTTATTGTTTTCAATGGTCTGCAAGGTCGATTTGACTAAATTGATCGTTTCAGCATTGGAGTATGTATATGTTAATTTATACTTTTGTTCAAAGGTGTCAGCAAGTATCGTAGCTGTTTCTTTTCCGGTAGTATAACTTGTATCTGCAAGGTGAAAGTAGGGTATAAAATGTTTTCTCTTTTATAATGCTTTCGTTGTATTCCAGAACGGCTTGCTAAGTTTGTCTAGTTTTTGGAGTTTATTGTTCCATTGTTCGTTGTTATGAATAAATAACTTTTGCCTGATAATGTAGTTAAGGTGGTTACATCTATCTTTAAGTACGGGCAATCTTGTTCTAATCCATTTCCTTTGGATTATATTTCTTATTTTGAACAATTCACAAATGTGTTGGGGAATCTTGTAGCTTTCGGATCTTACTTTTTTTTGTGGAACTGATTCTTGGAAGGCGTAATTAACTGCTTCTGTAAATGATTTGGTCAGAAGATCTATTTCGGTAGTTAAAACCAAGGAATGATTGTCTATAGGATTTATGTCCAATGGAATATAAATGTTAAATGGAATATATGTGGGGAGGTTTGGGTATAATATGTTAAATTTCCCAGATCAGAAATATCGTTGAGAATATTACCCCTGCAATTTGCTCGAGTACAGTTCCATGGCCTATGCCGAGAATTGAAGTCGCCGTATAGTAAGTCAGCCTTATATTGAATTTTCATATCATTTCGATCTCTTGAATTGTGACATGAATTTAATAGACATTTTGCTGTGTTACCTGGAAAGTATACAGAGTATATTTTTAAGCTATTATTGTTATAATTAGTCCTAATTTTTAATCCTATATTTTCAATAAGATTAGTTTTCAAGTTGGGAGTTTGCTCATGTTCAATTTTATTGCTAACAATAATGGCGACACCAACACCTCTGCTTTCTCTTCTGTAATGTATATACACAGTATATATGAAAACGATCATCCTCTAGAAACTTGATTAGTTATAACGGCACGTGCATTCCATGCCATAATATTTAGAATATCGACTGAATTTTTATTTTGCATAAACATTTTTTATCGCTAAGTTAGATATGACCTGAAATTGTTTGCCTTTGTTGGAACATTTACTTAGATTATTGATCATATCTATTAATAATGAATTAATTTCTTTTGGTGTAAAAAGATCAGGATTACTTGTTGATTCGCTCGGTGAGCGCATCCATATACTAGTGGAGGAACTCCCTTAATTTGGTTAGTCGAAGATATTACTCTATTACTCTATTACTCTTCGCTATCTTGTATACTTACATATTGCTTCTTCTCATTCACATTGCCGTACGCTTTGAGATCAAATTAAGATAAGACAAACGGCATGGGCATGCCTTACCTAAGAAAATTATAATCAAATTCAAAAGACAAGTACCCACTCCTATTGAATCAAATATTATAAACAATGATGTAACAGAAATAGAAAATAATGTAAATCCTGTCTTGTATCCTAAATTATCCGCCTGAGGACAGGATAATTTCTTAAGGATGGGGAAGTAGCATATGTACCATAGTATAACACTTTGTCACACACACACACCACACACACAGTACATATGTACCACTTGATCACACCCACCCAATCCATTTGCCCTAACACATAAGTCAGATCCCAAGCTCTTGGCGACAATAACAATTTCGGCCGCGTTAACATAAACAATTGATTCATAGACATAAACATCCGCCGATGCCGAAATTCGTTATTCCCACTAAGCAACCAAATAGCTTACGCAGCACAAATCCTGGTAATTTTCCATGCGCAACTCTCTTAAAGAGCGCAACCCATTTGAATAGAGAGGAGAGCCTTCAAGTTCATATAAACAAAGTCGACCAAGGGTTTGCTAAGCGTTCAACTCACACTCCAGAGTTAGTTCTAATTCACCCACTATACCATTAAGACGTGAATTGACTCCGATTCAAAGTTGTATTGAAATAAAAACTTATATTTTTTTCAAAACTTGCAACCGCGAACTCGTTATTATATAAATATTATAGTATTTTTCAATTCCAAGTACAGACATTATTTCGTTAACCGTTTTTGCGTTTTGTTTGATAAGTGTGATAGGAGGTGGTTTGATTTTAACTTCATCTTGTGTTTAGGTTTCACACATATCATTATTTTTATTTTCATTATCAAGAGTTTGTAGGGGGGACAATAGTTTTTATATTGGTTGGAGGCAGAATTTGCCCCTATCTTATTTTTTTTTTATATCAATAGCGGCAGATGCCAGGGCATCGCCGTTCAAAAGTTTAAGTCGCTTAATTTTACGTAAACGGGTGGGATAAATGCAAGAATAAAGAACTGATAAGAGCTGCGCAGCGAAGCGAGTAAACAATCACCAATTTCGTTATTGAGACAACCGTACACGAGATGAGCTTATCGAAGACTGAATATAAAATATTTAATTTATAGGAACACTGGTAGCAGCCTTCTGCAGAACTATTATAACCGTCAACATTAGTTGGCTGAGCACCACTTCCGCACGATGTCAAGTCTTTCAAGGGTAAATATAATAAAACCATTAAACAAACAAATTTTAAAAATTAAAATGTTGAAGTTAAAAGCGATGAAAATGAAAATGGAAGCCGTGTTCGCTACGAAAATTTGAACAGATATTCTCAGATAGTTGTGGTAACGCCTAGGAAAACTGAAATTAATACACGCGCATTTGTTGGTAACTTTTCACTTTATTGAGATCCCATACAAGGCTGTTGAATCACGTGCGTCACCTGCATATCGAGTTTTCAAGAAGGAAGGAAGCGTAAAGCAATGGCCCAATGGAAGATCGGCCATGTGCTTGACAATTTATTAGGTGGCATCGTCAGTTTGACTTTAATTTTGTCGAAGCCATAGTCTCTTTCCTTTTAATAACCAACCTTGGTTTTGAATAAATGAAATTTTCGTGGACTTGCAGCAAATGATCAAGATTGTAGCTATCGCATTGTTTAGGCCGAATGGCATCGTTATGGTTTTGAGCGAATTCTGCTTGGAACGGTCCACTAGAGACGGTACATCCTCGACTTCTTCTCGAACCGGCAATGAGAAGATTTGCTGATTCCACTTGTCCCACAATCAATTGTTCTGGTAGGGTGTATTTCTGGTGTGCATCAAAGCACTTTAGAGTAAAGTGAGACCTTGGGAGTTAGACCGTTAAGTGAGTGTACAGCGGCAAATTTCCCCACGGCAACCGTATTTGAAGATATTTGAAATCAACGGTGACCTTATAGCGCAGTAGGAAGTCCATATCTAACAGGCAAAATGTTCGGTTCGAGAAGACTAGGACGGCTTCGACTCCATCTGAAGTAGAAGGCTCTATATTGCCTAAAACGTTTGCTGCTCTCTTACTCCGGCACCAGTCTCTCTTACGAAGACAGAAGCTGTGCTTCTACCAGAATTATCTCTACATCAAAAGACTCGGTTAGGTTAGGTTGTTTTCGGAAGATTAAGTCGCTCTAATTTAACTTATTTAGTATCGTCTGGCTTTGATGCGCATTTTGTTAAGAATAACTCCATGTCTTAAGGCTATGGGTTCCAGTTTGCTGAACCGCTTGTTGTCTGACAGCTAGACTAAATATATATAATTTAAAATATTGCAATTACAAATCTAGAAATCCCATAATTAATGTATCAGATTAATTTAAATGTATTTTAAAAATTTAATATCTATTTATTTATCAAAAATCACACACAATGAATAATTTTCAGTTTTTCAGTTTTTTCTTTAATTTTCCTTGATATCAACACTACTGTTACGTCGACACATGAAATGTTGCCGTCGTGCCGTAAGTCTGAAGATATTAATTCGGCCGTACACCCAGATGTACCTATGTCCTAGATAATGCGCCCAAACCCGAGGTAACGCAGATGACCACTGCATTTATATGTATATTTTCGATATTGTACCGCAAGCTTAGAACCGTATTGGGTCCCGCTCTCTCTCACATGTCCAACGTTTAATTGTCAAGCACTGAAGAAGTAAGAAATTGGCAATCGGCGTAGGGAGCTGACGAAGAAAGCACAAATGAAAGCTTAATATTGTAAACCAGTGAATTGACTAGCTAATAAAAAATAAAGACTTCAGTAATTTCATAGCTCAACGATCATTAGAGATCCAAGCGAACACTCGAAATCCGTGATTAATTTCGGAGCGAGGTCACTCGCATAAGCCGCGAGCCAACAACTACGTTTTAAAATTTTTTAAAAACTTTAAAGTATTAATTTCAAATAATCGTGAAAAAACATTGATGCATCGACCACAGATTTTTTTTTTGGTCGATGCTTTCATTGTTTTTGTTGTTACCGACGTTAAGCGATGTTAGTCGATGGATTGCAGCGAATTAAAGTTCATTGCTGTTGGCTTGCAAATTGGTAACATTATTGTTGTTTACTCATCCCCCTTCAATTTATGCTTGTCCTCAAGTGGTATCTAAGCAGGATGCTGCTCGCAGGATGATGGTGCGCGGATCGCAGTGACTTTCGTTTCCATTCCTGATGTAGATCTTAGCGGCAATGTTATACTCTTCTGCCTTCGATTGTATGTGTGCAAACCAAGGATGAAAATTTTAGTTCTAAGACGACTATGTGTTCCAGATTGCTGTACCGCTTATGTTATTCTTTGTTGTTCCAAGTTGCCTTGTATTCAGTTAGGAGTATGGTTCCGTCATCTATTTCTTCTACTATAGGTACGTCACACCGCCTTCTCTCCTTGAACTACCTAAGGAATCTAATTTGAATTACTCACATAAACAATTTAATGCCTTTTGCTTATTGTTATATATTCTATTAAGAAATGCCGTAAGTGAGGCTTCTGAAAACAAATGTTTGTTGTATGTTTACATATGGGTTTTATGATCATATCTTGGTATTCTGTTTATTCTAGGCTCGGAACATTTACAATATACAAAAGGGTCTTTTTGAGACACCAGAGAGCTGTATGATTTTTTTAATCGAGCCTGTGACTATTTTGAAAATATTTATTTCATATTTGTCTTTATTTTTTTTTCATAATTTGTCTTCATTCAGTAGAAGACTGTTAAGGATATTTAGTCATATTTTATGCAGATTATTTTTTCAATAACTAGATTAGTCTAGTCTCGATACTAATTAATTTTGAAGAGCGTTAGATACTGAAATAGCTGACGCCCTGGAATTTAAAACATTTCATTTTGCTATGGCTTTTTTAAACCGTTCTTCAAGATTCAAGTTCCGCACTATGTTGTGTAGAGATTATGATATGATTATTATGATAGGCAATCCATCAGGCGCTCAAAGGTAGCTGGCACGTTTGTTAGGTCAAACGGCATCACGTCAAAGAGACCGGCGTCCCATGTAGCAGTCATTTTCGGTCTGGAGATCTTGTCCAATTTAAGTTTGCCAATAGCGGTGATGGAAGAGCCATCGTTGAGAACCAGCAGGTCCCATACATCCACGGTAGAGGGAAATCCGTACGTTGTTACGACGTTGATAATTGCTACAAAACCGGGTTTAATCGTTCTTGATGGTATCTACCTGTAGATTTGACGGTAGCGGTTCCTCTGTGATGCATTGGCCGCAGTCGAATAAATTAAATTTCGCTTTCGCACGGCAACCGATGTTGAAGCTCCCTTCAAATTCACGATGGCCATATAGCGAGCACCAGCCGGCATCGCCGATAGAACCTCCTTGGGTTGTCAGACAGCGGCTCCGGTAATAGCGGACAGTGTACTAGTTCCGGAAGCTTATTGCTGTGTGGTGTTCGCATCCAGTCGTTCTGCATATTGTGTGGGTGATCCGGATGGCTAGAAACTCTTTGTTCTGAGGCTGCAAGCCTTTCTTTTTGGGCATGTCTCTGATAGCAAGGGGGCCAGGACGGCTTCGAGTCCATCTGGATAGGAACCGGCCTCGCGTGGTAGTGAAATTCCGGACATTGTCTAGTGTCATCGAAAGTAGGAGCCAATTCTGCATCCGAAACTGCCAGGATCCAAAAGTTTGAGGTAAGGTGGCTGACTGAACGAGTTAACACCCATCGAGTTATCCGAAAGTAATTCTGTTCGCGAAAGATAACCCGCCATCGGTCACCATACAGGAAGTAAATAAAATATTTATTTATTTATTTATTAATTGTGCTTTATTTTCCCTTAAGTTTTGGTTTTGGTTTATATTTACAATATTTACATTATTTACAACATATTATATTTACAAGGAAAAATGGGTAGAAAAACCTTGATTTGAAATTTTCTAAGACTAACTTAATAAACTAACTTAAAAAACTAAACTAAACTTAAGTATTGTTGTACAGTTGGAACTTCAGCTATACGGTGTACATATATGGTAAATTCAATAATTTTAGTAATTTGTTTTGGATTATTTGAACTTTTTTAATATGTGTTCCCTCAGATTGAACTTCCATACATGAGAGCCGGCCTAAATATGGTCTTAAAGATTATAGGTTTTTTGCAGTTGATAATTTTGATTTTCGATAAATAATTGGGAACCTTATACGAATTATTTTATTTTTTTTATCAATTGTAACTCCAATATGGAAATGAAATGTTGGTTTTTTGTCAAAAGTATGCCCAGGTATCGAATATTGTTTACCCATTGAACAGGAGTATTACATATATGTAGGCAGTTATTAGGTATATAACAAGATTTTTTTCTTTTAATGAAAAAGATAGCATTGGTTTTGTTAGGATTTATTTTAATCTTCCATTTATGATAGTACTGTGGCGCCCAGACTAAAGCCCAGTCTGGCAACACGGCGTAAACAAGTACTAACGACAAGACCTTTCCTGGAGGACGATATCTTCTGATATCGTCAGACTGGCCACTCTCGACTTCAGCCTTGCCGCGCAACAAGCTTACGACATCAAATTAACTTTCCATGGTATCTCTTAATTAAATAAAGCGGTTACTACCTAAGTTACTATATTAGTGACCCCGCAATTAACAAAATGCTGAATACCGGAGATTCTGCACCGCCAACTACGCCTGACTCTGGTGAAATTCAACGCGGAAACAGCGCAGGCACCGTTATCCCTGTCGTCGATTCGGTTGGCGCCATCAAGCTACCGCCATTTTGAAGCAAAATGCGAGGTTATGGTTTGTGCAGATCGAAGCGCAATTTCAATGCAGGCGCATTTCTTCAGATAACACGCGAATTACGTGTTTATGTACATGTATTTCAAAAGATAGATACAGTACCGAACCAAGAAGCAATTCGAGTCCGAGTAGATCGTGTTTAATTGAGCTTTATTTCAAAACTGAAAGCTTATTTCTAAGTTAGATATCTTTTATGCGATCAATCGCTCTCTTTAATTCTCTATGGTTAGTTCTTATATCTTGAGTGTTTCTCTGTTTACATTATTGGGGTATATATATGTATGTGGTTTCTTCTTAGCTCAGCTTAAGTGTATTCTCTGTTTATATAATATGGTTGCGGCTTTGTTGGCCAAAGTGTTCTTTGCTCCATTTGATACTTTCTTCTTTGTTTATTTTACATTAAAGTGGATCGCAGTCTACACTGATGGGACAATTGTGAATTATGTGTTATTGGGGATGTGTTGCTTATAAATGCAGGGGAAGAGGTAAGAGGGAGCAATTGTATAACTCCTCCTCCGCTAGAGTTTGAATTCTCCTGAATTCTGCTAACATTAATATGAATATTTTTATTTTTTTGTTTGCAATATAGGTATATTCCTCCTACTAGTATGATTACTATGAACTATTGCCATTGGCTTTTTTATGGAATTGTAGTTCCTTTATTTCTTTTAGATTCTCAAAATTTTTTAGGGTGAACTGTTCAAAGCTTTGAGTTATTGTGTATGATTGGTTTAACATATTTATTGGGTAGCATAATCTTTCAGAAAATTCTATTTGTTTGTTTGAAAAATTTTCGGTTAGTATTTGTATTTTGCCATTTACAAATTGTATTAAGTAATTGCCATTTAGTGTGATATCTCTTTTATCGCAATCTTGATGTAAAATGTTATTTTTGCTGTTTCTTATGACTATGGTTTCATCATATATTTGTTCTATGCTTGCTTCGTCGTTTATTATAAATTTGCAATTATTGTATATTGTGCAACTTTTGCTTAGTTTTAGTTTTCTTAAAATTACATTACATATTACATATTCATATATTTTGCCGTGGATCTGGGTAATAAGTAAATTTTCTTGATCAATTTGAATATGGTTTTTGTTAGGACTTGGGGTAATTAATTATACGTCTGCCTTTATAAAGTTCTTAGGTAATTTGATTGCCATAACTTTTTTATCGTTTTTGTATTTAAGGATGCCCATTCTTATTAATTTTATTTTGTAGAAATCTATTTCGAATTTAAATATCTCTTCTTGCGTTAGGATTTGTGGTAAGAATATATTATTTTTTGCGGATGCTATATTTTCCTGTATGTAATTAATTTTTTTATCTATATTTTTTAGTTTCTGCATTTGGTCGGTGTACAGTAGTCTCTTTATTGTTTCTTTGTTTTCCTTTTTCATTCTTGCTGTTGAAATTTGTATAATATTTCTGTCCTGTACTATTGTGTTTGCTAATTTATTTATAGTATCGTTGAAATGAGTGTTAATATGTATTTGTTTGTTTATATTTTGTATAAGTGCATGATTGTTTTTGTCTAGTATGTCCAAGTGATCAATTATACTTTCTCTGTCTTCATTGTCCATTAGTCCAAAAAGCCATTTGTATACTGTGCCTCCACCATTCACCAGTCCCCTTCGTTCTCTGGTATGTGGTGTGATTGATTTCATTTTTGCTCTAATCAAGTTTATTTCGTCCGTGATCAATTCTTTGTCTGCTTCTTTCTACGTTTTTTATATTATTTTCTACCTTAGTGATCTGATTAACGTCTATAATATGTAAAATAATTATGGTTTCGTTTACGATTTCCGTTGCATACATGTGTATCGGCACGTATCCTGCTTCTTTCTGTATCGGGACCTCTTGTAGTCTAGCTGACCCATGGCCATCATTGTTAGGAAAATCATTGCAACGTACTGCGAATGTGGAGTTATTATTACTGACATGTTGATTTTTTTTTTTTTTTTTTGTTAATCTTCCTGTTCTTCCCTCTCCTCATTTCTTCTTTTGCCTGTCATCTCCATTTTTAGTGGTCTCTTTATATTGCAAGGGTGAACAATCTCAAGCCGTGCATGTCTGAAATAAGGTTCGTCCTTATGTCTGAGTCGCTTATAGTTTTTTAATGGACCTTCATTGCTTTTTTCTTCATAATTTTCTCTTTTTTCATTCCTTTTGCTTATTGTTCTTTCTTTATATTTATTTATTATTTAATGTAATTCTTCTGCATTTTTTTCGTTTTTTGCCTGTTCTGGTGAACATTGAATTGTCGTATGGTATCTTCTGTTGTATATGCTTATAGCAATCTGAATTTTGGTTTCTATTGAAACATCCTCATCTACCCCGCTTACTATCTCAATTAGGGTTGAATGTAATCTTTCTATGTCAGCATTCCCTGTTTGTGCATTCGGCTTCGTCAAATGTACTTCAACATCTTCCTTATTTAAAAAGTTCAATATCTGTTCTGCTCTAAGTTCATTGTCCATAATTGTTTTGCTGGGTTTACCAAATTTGGCGAATTGTTTTATGATAATTTGAATTTTTGCTCTCCAATTTCTATCTTTTATGTTGTATGCTGTTGCGAACTTGGTTAGCTTGTCTATTATTGTAACAAATGATCTATGTTTGATATGAAAAATGTCTAAATGTATTGTTTGGTTTTTATGTTGTGGTGTTTCTGTAATTATGAATTTGGGTTTTATTGGGTTTCTATCGTATTTTGTTTCTCTACATCTTCTACAGTTTGATATTACAAAAGTAATGTGTTCTCGTAATTTTGGGGAATAAATTTTTTCCTTTAAAGTATAAAATGCTTCATTCATGTCGCTGTGTAGTAATTCTTTAGTGTGGTAAAGTGCAATCTGTTTGTGAAGTTCTTCTTCACTTTCTATTTCTACAACTCTTTTTGTGCACTTTATAAATTTGATTTGTTTTGCGTCCCTAAAAAGGTCAATCAAAATGCATTGTATTTTATAATATATCGAGTCTTGTACCTCGGAGTACACTCCGATTTTCCCTTTCCCAATGTTGTTTTCCAATTTTTGCTCAATATCCAATGCTGTGTCTGCTGGGTTTATTTCTATTATTTTTCTACCATGGCTACTGACCACGTCATCCCTTGTCGAAAGGGTGACAATAATTTGCGTCTTGTATATGTTTACAATATCTTCTTTTATGAAAAAATCTATTAACTCGTTCTCGTCTGCCGAATGAATAGTGTCTGTCATTTCTAAATTTGATTCTTCAGCATTGTCTTTGTTTATCAACGGTACTGTCTCTTGTCTACTCAGGAAATCTGCGACTTTATTGTCTTTTCCCTTTACATACTGAATCTCGTAATCGAATTCTTGGAGTTTTAAGATCCATCTCTTATGTTTATCTTTTATGTGTTTTCCCTTATATTTTCTGCTTAAGTCGCTTATTGGTTGGTGGTCTGTTATTATTTGGAATTGTGAACCAAACAAATAGTGCCTAAAGTAGTCCACCGCCAAAACGATGGCCAGAAACTCTTTATCTGTTCCACTGTAAGGTCTTTCGTATTTATTTAAAGTTCTTGATACAAACGCTACTGGGTGACCCTGTTGTGCCAAAACTGCCCCGACAGCAAAATTACTTGCATCCGTTGTCACACTAAATTTTTTGTCGAATTCCGAGAATTTAAACACTGGGTGTGAACTGACAAGAGCTATTGAATCAATATACTCTGGATCGTTCTGGTTAATGGGAAATTGAAGCAGTTTCGTGTGGTTAACGAGCATGGCAACATCCACAACGTAAGCGTTACTCAAATCTACGTGCTTAATCAGACGTTTCAAGATTTTATTGTTTCCCAAAATCAATCAAGTTATAGTCATACATACAAACATACTTTTCAGTGGATCTAATATACCCATACACATATACTTCAGTTATAATGTGTTATTAAAAAGAATTTTTTATTATATACAAAGAAAATGCGGGAAATGTTATACACGTATATAAGTTAACACAAGCAGTTCTCACGGAGTAAAACTGCCGAATTGCAGGCCATATCCGGTGGTCTGCATGCGCAATAAAAACAACTGCTGATCGCGTACTCCAAGGGAAATTGTACGGAGCCCGCCCGGAGCACTCGCGGAGCAAATGATCGGCCTGATACAGAAGTGCTGATATCAGTCAAGAAAAATCGACATTGATATGACCAAACAACAGAAAGAATTGTTCAACAGGTTGAGAGAAATCTTGGCATCTGAAGGCGTTTCGCTTATACCCAGACTTTAGGAGAAAATTCGATTTGACAACGGATGCGTCAGGTTTTGGTCTGGGAGCAGTGCTATCTCAGGATGGCCGCCCGATCACAATGATATCACGAGCCCTTGGAGATAGTGAAAAAAATTATGCAACCAACAAGGGAGAGCTCCTCGCCATTGTTTGGGCACTGAAAAATCTCCGGAACTATTTATACGGTGCCCTCTTACACCGTATCTTCACCGATCAGCAATCACATACCTTTGCCGTCTCAGATAAAAACCCTAACGCGAAACTAAAGCGCTGGAAGGGATTTATCGATGATCACGGCGCCAAATTGGTCTACAAACCAGGCAAAGAAAATCTTGTGGCAGAAGCGTTGTCTCGCCAAAAGATAAACGTCCTAGAAGACGAACAGTCAGATGTAGCAACCATACACAGCGAACAGTGGTTATTGACACAACGGTCAACCCGGTAAACTGTTTCAGGAATTAAATAATAATTAAAGAAGGAAATAGCTTTTCGGTAGACACATAATAAAGATTTCTAACCGAGAAAATCTTCTTAATGCATTACAAGACGTAGTAAATGCTGAAGTAGTTAACGCAATACATTGCTCCCTACCGATCTTGGCATTTATCCAGCACCAATTAGTTGAATTGTTCCCAAGCACCTCTTTCAAGCATGCGAAAAGCTTTGTGCAGGACATAACGGATACAACTGAGCAAAAGGAAATCGTTATAGCAGAGCACAACAGAGCTCACCGAGCAGCTCAAGAAAACGTAAAGCAAATCTTGACGGACTACTTTTTCCCTAAGATGCTACGGTTAGCAACAGAAACAACTTTGAACTGCAAAAGAATCAGCAAAAAAATTAAACAGGCCCAGAAAGATAGAACCTACAAGGACTATCAAGTTGGTAAAGAGGTATTCTTAAAAACCAACAAGCGCCTAGGGAACAAGCTTTCCCCACTATGTGCGGAAGAAACCATAGGGGCAGACCTGGGAACCAAGGTTCTAATAAAGGGTGGTCCATAAGGACAATCTACGATAAATATCTTCGTAAGATTCCTGACCCGTTTCCAATCCTTTTTATATTTTTTTAGGTTACTGTATCCCATTCTAATTCTTATACTAACGACTGTTAGGACAGACGCGACGGTAGGACTTAATGACTATACGAACGCAGACTACATCCCAATAGAGGACAATGAAATTGTCATCTGGGAATCGTACGTATACCTGCAACACTCGACAAACATGACAACGTACGAAGACTACGCCGACCAGAAAGAGACAATGACAATGACATTTACAGACGATCACCGGACACCAGTAATTATGACGGACTTGACAAACAGTCGCAAATTAGTAGCCACTCTAAGGTTCTACCATAGGGCTGCTAGGAGTTTAAGTTTGATCGGAACGGCACGAAAGGTCATCGCCGGTACCCCCGACTTTAACGACTGGGAAAAAACAAAGACCAGTTAATAAAAACAGAAGAAAGTCAAACAGAATTAAATATCAAATTCCAAACACGATTGAATGAACTCGCAACAGCAATGTATTAAATTTCTGTCGGGTAACATACACCGAAAAGGTATCCCTTAACGGGACTTGCACCATTAATCAGCTAGGAAATTCAGATAAAAACCCTGCTGTGTCGGTCGGCCGTTGTAAACGTCACGACTCATCAGAATCGATTGAGCCTTCCACTTCTTCATGAACTAAGTCTGAGAAACCTTCACCACATCGGGACCCTTAGAGAGAAACTTACCTTGGGGTCCCTCCTCAGCAATTCTTTCGCCTTACTTGGTGCCTTACTTGTGCTCTACCATTTGGTTGAGGGTAGCTCACCTGAAGACCAAGAGCCACACAAAGACAAGAGCTAGCAGTGATATGGAGCAAGTGGGTCACCGGGACGGCGACCTCTTAAAAGGCGGAGAAGTTAACACAAGCAGTTCTCACGGAGTAAAACTGCCGAATTGCAGGCCATATCCGGTGACCTGCACGCGCAATAAAGAAACTGCTGATCGCGTACTCCAAGGCAATTGCCCGGAGCCCGCCCGGAGCCCGCCCGGAGCACTCGCGGAGCAAGTGATCGGCCGGATACAGAAGTGCTGACCTGGCCCTCTGCCAGCAGCTCTGCAGCGAACCAGAGGACTGCAGCTTCAGCGGGATCGGACCATTAAGTTAGTTATAAATTATACTCCGAGGCTTACGCCTTGTCTTTATAAAATACTTTGAGAGAAATTTCAAAATTTTCTGAAATATCGGTAAAAATTGGGGGAAACTAATAAAACGAAAAAAAAGTAAACATTTTTTAAAAGTGTGGGCGTGAGAGTTTTGCGCGCTTTGTGGACGTTAAAGTGGGCGTGGCAAAAAGTTTTCTGTCAAATCTATAAAAATTTACAAGTGAAAAATACCAGATTTTTTAAAAGTGTGGCCGCGACAGTTTTGTGCGGCTTGTGGGCGTGGCAACATTTGGCTGCGTGTATAATCTCAACATTCTAGCTTTCGTAGTTCCTGAGCTGAAGGCGTTCATACGGACAGACGGACATGACCAGATCGACTCGCATATTGAACCTGATCACGAGTATATTTACTTTTTATGGTCGGAAACGTTTCCTTCTGCCTGTTAAATACTTTTCAACGAATCTAGTATACCCTTATACCCTTTTACTCTACGAGTTACGAGTATAACTATCACGCCGGGCCAAAAACGCTCGTCGTTTCAATTCAACAACAGTTGTGGATGGTGAACACTAGGGACATAGCGCGACAAATCTTTCGCTCATGAATACATTGTCGTCGCTATCGACCAACTCTCGAAAAACAGCTAATGGGAAGACTGCCAAGGAGCGTATAAACACTGTCTCGGCCTTTTTAAATATGCGGAATAGACTTCTACGGACCAATCAATGACTATTTGCGCATCCGAGGTAAGCCTCCCACAAAGGCCTACCTAACCGTCTTTTTTTGTTTTGCCTCAAAGGCTTTACATGTCGAATTGTTATCAGATTTCACTACTTCATAATGCTTAGTTTCATCACTCAAGAGCTTCATTGCCCGACGCGGACTTCCCTCGTACATATTTTGTGACAACGCTTCAAACTTATTTGAAGATGCAGTTTAAAGCGTTAAGACACTCCTCGAGTGTCCTATAAGGAGTTAGCCACAGAAGCTGCTGACGTCGATACCTCAACTCTCGCCCGTTAACGCCGCTGCCATCAGACCCAAACAACCTGGCCGCTCTCACGCCTGGTTACGTCTTAGTGCACCAAATCTGGCTGATTATCTTCCCCCAGCATAGTCAGCAGCATCGCAACGTACGCGCTGCCAAGGGAATTATACGCCGCCCTATACGGAAACTCGCCTTATTACCTCTCTCTTAAAAGTCAATCGCATACTACCATGGGGGCCGGTATGGACTACCAAGAAGGTACCCATGTCATAAAAGCAATTCGAAGGAGAGCAACACCTAGCAACAGCGAAATAGTCTGGAATGCATTTATGTTTTCAAATTTCACAATTTATTCTATCCAACGTTTGTTCTCGCCAATTTATTTTTAAAAATTTATTTTCACAATTTATTCTTTCCTAAGTTTATTCTCGCAAGTTATTTTCCAACATTTAATTTATCATTGTTTTATTTAACTCTTTTTCTTGCTTATGATTTATGATGTATCATAACCCTTTGCAGCCGTTCATCTCCGATTTTTCCCGGCACAATTACATTTTAGGGTTATTCGGTCTGACCATACTCTAAGGTGATATTGCATCGAGGCTCACCGAGATTTCATTAAACACACGCGCCTGCCACCTCATTGCGGTTAACAGGTCGCAACTCACCTAAGGTCCGCTCCAGAGGGGCAGCGTAGTTCCTCCTTGTCGGCCTTGGTCTCCTATTTTACTTGCACTTGTAGCTTCTTCGCGCGAGTTATGCAATTGCTCCCTCTTACCCCTTCCCCTGCATTTAAAAGCAACACATCCCCAATAACACATAATTCACAATTCTCCCATCAGTGTGGACTGCGATCCACTTTAATGTAAAATAAACAAAGAAGAAAGTATCAAATGGACCAAAGAACAATTTGGCCACCAAAGCCGCAACCATATTATATAAACAGAGAATACACTTAAGCTGAGCTAAGAATAAAGCACATACATATAAGTTATGCAACTCATGGTTGCTGGGTGCCGTGACGAGCTCTCGTCACAGTATAGCTCACCTAGTCACTAGCAGAAGCATTCTGGAATCTTTGTGGAATGTCGCCTTGTACTCCCCAGGATTCTCCGAAGTCAAATAACAGCGGTGATTTAAAGAACGTTATAATCTTTATTAGTCAAACTTAAGGGATTACAAGATGAGTTGGGATATCAGCAAGCGTATCGATCTGGTGTCCGCAGAAGACTGATTTCTGGCCTTGGTGCTGGCTATCACTAGCGGTGATCCGGTTCCCTTGCTGAGTGCAGCGTTCTGCCGTCAGCGTAGGGAGGGGGTCGACCCCGCGAAGTTGCTGGGTAAGTGGCCGAAACGTAAGCCGCGCTATGTCAGCGGCTGTGGGCAAGTGCCCGAAATGTGTATTACGCTACGTCAGCGGTCGCTTGCCCAATATCCGGCGGCTGCGCTGCTCCCAGCAACAAAGTGTTGGTTGCGGACGCAGCACATTGTAGCCAGCGCGGGGGGCGAAGTCAGCGTTCTGACGTCCGGCGGTTCATTGGATACACTGTTGTGTTGATGGATGAGGGAGGGGGCGAAGACAGCGTTCTCACGGAATGCACTTAGGAGTGGTTGACCGTCAAGTGGCGCAGCGGGAGTTGAGTGATCGTCAGGCGAGCGCGTGTGAGGCAGGCTGGTGGGAGGGGGTAAGGCAAAGGGTGCGGGAAGAGGGTTCATAACTTATATATACCCCCATAATGTAAACAGAGAAACACTCAAGATATACACTTAAGCTAAGCTAAGAAGAAACCACATACATATATATACCCCAATAATGTAAACAGAGAAACACTCAAGATATAAGAACTAACCATAGAGAATTAAAGAGAGCGATTGATCGCATAAAAGAAATTTAACTTAGAAATAAGCCGGCAGTTTTGAAATAAAGCTCAAGTAAGGACGATCTACTCGGACTCGAATTTGTTCTTGGTTCGGTACTGTATCTATCTTTTGAATTACGTGTACTTAAACGCGTAATTGGCGCAGTCGGTATTTGAATAAAAAACCTTCAGCCGGAAAATATAAATAAGTGCGAACGAAAATTTTTCCGCACAATAAATTTTCTGCCTGAAACAAACTTTGATTATGGCATTAAATAGAGAAAATCGCAATATTGTCACAAACCAGTCGAGACAATACAGTGTGTATAGTGAAGTGCGACAATTAAACAGGGAATTCAAAAACCCTAATAAAAGTCGTGATAATAGTCGAAAATTTCCAAAAACAACAAACCCCAAAGTTAAAAACCAAAACTTCATTAAAAAAAAAAGTTACAAAGATGGCAACAGAAAATCAAATTCAGTTGTGCATTCAAGCACTCACCCAAATTATAACAAATCAGCAAGCGGAGAGAGAGACCAACAACCCTATGACGAGGAGAAGAAATAATATTGAAAAAGAGACTCGTTATCTTCCGACCTTTACTGGACAGGAGGGAACACTTCATGGATTCATAGCTTCTGTAGACCAGGTGATGAGAGAATATGGAGACGACGCAGACCAAGTCTTCAGCGTGGTGTTCAACACAAAAATACAAGGCCAAGCCAGAATAAGGAAAAGCTGAGACACCATTATCGCCCCAGACTGGATCAAATGGGACTGACAAGGAAGATCAACAATCTAAGGGTCACTAGAATCAGAGATCTGGACATAAAAGTGAGATTCATTGTAGAAGAAATAACAGATTTTACGGTTTTTGAAAATAACGAAAACCTTGTTAACATTTTAAGCTCCTTACTAATACCAAGAATGCCACTTACAACAGTACAGACAGTTAGAAATGCGATAGCCAATACATGGGCCTAAATTTCGGAAACTTAAACCACAAACTATTAATCAGAAAAAGCATAGACAACAACGCACCGGCAACATTTTCAGAGATTAATGAATGATATTTTGAGGGACTACATAAACAAGATTTGTGTGGTGTACCTTGATGATATATTGATCTTTTCGACAACCTTAAGCGAGCACAGGAATGCTTTAGAAAGCATAACACAATTTAAAGATACAGGCAGGCAAGTGTTCATTCATGAAACAGGAAACAGAGTTTTTGGGACATGTTCTTACAAAAGAGGGCATAAAACCGAATCCAAAGAAGATACGAGATATTCTGGCTTTTCCATTGCCAAAAACAGAAAAACAACTCAAGGGATTTTTGGGCATGAGCGGCTTCTATAGGAAGTTTATTAACGACTACTCAAAAATTGCATACCCAATGATTAAATATTTACAAAAAGGAAATCCCATTAACCAAAACGATCCAGAGTATATTGATTCAATAGCTCTTGTCAGTTCACACCCAGTGTTGAAATTCTCGGAATTCGACAAAAAATTTAGTGTGACAACGGATGCAAGTAATTTTGCTGTCGGGGCAGTTTTGGCACAACAGGGCCACCCAGTAGCGTTTGTATCAAGAACTTTAAATAAATACGAAAGACCTAACAGTGCAACAGATAAAGAGTTTCTAGCCATCGTTTTTGCGGTGGACTACTTTAGGCACTATTTGTTTGGCTCACAATTCCAAATAATAACAGACCACCAACCAATAAGCTACTTAAGCAGAAAATATAAGGGAAAATACATAAAAGATAAACATAAGAGATGGATCTTAAAACTCCAAGAATTCGATTACGAGATTCAGTATTTAAAGGGAAAAGACAATAAAGTCGCAGATTTCCTGAGTAGACAAGAGACAGCACCGTTGATAAACAAAGACAATGCTGAAGTATCAAATTTAGAAATGACAGACACTATTCATTCGGCAGACGAGAACGAGCCAATAGATTTTTTCATAAAAGAAGATATTGTAAACATATACAAGACGCAAATTATTGTCACCCTTTCGATGACGTGGTCAGTAGCCATGGTAGAAAAATAATAGAAATAAACCCAGCAGACACAGCATTGGATATTGAGCAAAAATTGGAAAACAACATTGGGAAAGGGAAAATCGGAGTGTACTCCGAGGTACAAGACTCGATATATTATAAAATACAATGCATTTTGATTGACCTTTTTAGGGACGCAAAACAAATCAAATTTATAAAGTGCACAAAAAGAGTTGTAGAAATAGAAAGTGAAGAAGAACTTCACAAACAGATTGCACTTTACCACACTAAAGAATTACTACACAGCGACATGAATGAAGCATTTTATACTTTAAAGGAAAAAATTTATTCCCCAAAACTGTAGAAGATGTAGAGAAACAAAATACGATAGAAACCCAATAAAACCCAAATTCATAATTACAGAAACACCACAACATAAAAACCAAACAATACATTTAGACATTTTTCATATCAAACATAGATCATTTGTTACAATAATAGACAAGCTAACCAAGTTCGCAACAGCATACAACATAAAAGATAGAAATTGGAGAGCAAAAATTCAAATTAAAATAGACCAATTCGCCAAATTTGGTAAACCCAGCAAAACAATTATGGACAATGAACTTAGAGCAGAACAGATATTGAACTTTTTTAATAAGGAAGATGTTGAAGTACATTTGACGAAGCCGAATGCACAAACAGGGAATGCTGACATAGAAAGATTACATTCAACCCTAATTGAGATAGTAAGCGGGGTAGATGAGGATGTTTCAATAGAAACCAAAATTCAGATTGCTATAAGCATATACAACAGAAGATACCATACGACAATTCAATGTTCACCAGAACAGGCAAAAAACGAAAAAAATGCAGAAGAATTACATAAAATAATAAATAAATATAAAGAAAAAACAATAAGCAAAAGAAATGAAAAAAGAGAAAATTATGAAGAAAAAAACAATGAAGGTCCAATAAAAAACTATAAGCGACTCAGACATAAGGACGAACCTTATTTCAGACATGCAGGGCTTGAGATTGTTCACCCTTACAATATAAAGAGACCACTAAAAATGGAAATGACAGGCAAAAGAAGAAATGAGGAGGGGGAAGAACAGGAAGATAAACAAATAAAAAAAAAAAAATAAATCAACATGTCAGTAATAATAACTCCACATTCGCAGTGCGTTGCAATGATTTTCCTAACAATGATGGCCATGGGTCAGCTAGACTACAAGAGGTCCCGATACAGGAAGAAGCAGGATACGTGCCGATACACATGTATGCAACGGAAATCGTAAACAAAACCATAATTATTTTTTATATTATAGACGTTAATCAGATCACTAAGGTAGAACATAATATAAAAAACGTAGAAAGAAGCAGACAAAGAATTGATCACGGACGAAATAAACTTGATTAGAGCAAAAATGAAATCAATCACACCACATACCAGAGAACGAAGGGGACTGGTGAATGGTGGAGGCACAGTATACAAATGGCTTTTTGGACTAATGGACAATGAAGACAGAGAAAGTATAATTGATCACTTGGACATACTAGACAAAAACAATCATGCACTTATACAAAATATAAACAAACAAATACATATCAACACTCATTTCAACGATACTATAAATAAATTAGCAAACACAATAGTACAGGACAGAAATATTATACAAATTTCAACAGCAAGAATGAAAAAGGAAAACAAAGAAACAATAAAGAGACTACTGTACACCGACCAAATGCAGAAACTAAAAAATATAGAAGAAAAAATTAATTACATACAGGAAAATATAGCATCCGCAAAAAATAATATATTCTTACCACAAATCCTAACGCAAGAAGAGATATTTAAATTCGAAATAGATTTCTACAAAATAAAATTAATAAGAATGGGCATCCTTAAATACAAAAACGATAAAAAAGTTATGGCAATCAAATTACCTAAGAACTTTATAAAGGCAGACGTATAATTAATTACTCCAATTCCTAACAAAAACCATATTCAAATTGATCAAGAAAATTTACTTATTACCCAGATCCACGGCAAAATATATGAATATGTAATATGTAATGTAATTTTAAGAAAACTAAAACTAAGCAAAAGTTGCACAATATACAATAATTGCAAATTAATAATAAAAGATGAAGCAAGCATAGAACAAATATATGATGAAACCATAGTCATAAGAAACAGCAAAAATAACATTTTACATCAAGATTGTGATAAAAGAGATATCACACTAAATGGCAATTACTTAATACAATTTGTAAATGGCAAATTACAAATACTAACCGAAAAATTTTCAAACAAACAAATAGAATTTTCTGAAAGATTCTACTACCCAATAAATATGTTAAACCAATCATACACAATAACTCTAAGCTTTGAACAGTTCACGCTAAAAAATTTTGAGAATCTAAAAGAAATAAAGGAACTACAATTCCATAAAAAAGCCAATTATGGCATGGCAATAGCATTCATAGTAATCATACTAGTAGGAGGAATATACCTATATTGCAAACAAAAAAATAAAAATATTCATATTAATGTTAGCAGAATTCAGGAGAATTCAAATTCTAGCGGAGGAGGAGTTATACAATTGCTCCCTCTTACCCCTTCCCCTGCATTTATAAGCAACACATCCCCAATAACACATAATTCACAATTGTCCCATCAGTGTAGACTGCGATCCACTTTAATGTAAAATAAACAAAGAAGAAAGTATCAAATGGACCAAAGAACACTTTGGCCACCAAAGCCGCAACCATATTATATAAACAGATAATACACTTAAGCTGAGCTAAGAAGAAACCACATACATATATATACCCCAATAATGTAAACAGAGAAACACTCAAGATATAAGAACTAACCATAGAGAATTAAAGAGAGCGATTGATCGCATAAAAGATATCTAACTTAGAAATAAGCTTTCAGTTTTGAAATAAAGCTCAATTAAAGACGATCTACTCGGACTCGAATTGCTTCTTGGTTCGGTACTGTATCTATCTTTTGAAATACGTGTACATAAACACGTAGTTCGCGTGTTATCTGAAGAAATGCGGCTGCATTGAAATTGCGCTTCGATCTGCACAAACCATAACCTCGCATTTTGCTTCAAAATGGCGGTAGCTTGATGGCGCCAACCGAATCGACGACAGGAATAACGGTGCCTGCGCTGTTTCCGCGTTGAATTTCACCAGGGTCAGGCGTAGTTGGCGGTGCAGAATCTCCGGTATTCAGCATTTTGTTAATTGCGGGGTCACTAATATAGTAACTTAGGTAGTCACCGCTTTATTTAATTAAGAGATACCATGGAAAGTTAATTTGATGTCGTAAGCTTGTTGCGCGGCAAGGCTGAAGTCGAGAGTGGCCAGTCTGACGATATCAGAAGATATCGTCCTCCAGGAAAGGTCTTGTCGTTAGTACTTGTTTACGCCGTGTTGCCAGACTGGGCTTTAGTCTGGGCGCCACAATGATTTTCCTAACAATGATGACCATGGGTCAGCTAGACTACAAGAGGTCCCGATACAGGAAGAAGCAGGATACGTGCCGATACACATGTATGCAACGGAAATCGTAAACGAAACCATAATTATTTTACATATTATAGACGTTAATCAGATCACTAAGGTAGAAAATAATATAAAAAACGTAGAAAGAAGCAGACAAAGAATTGATCACGGACGAAATAAACTTGATTAGAGCAAAAATGAAATCAATCACACCACATACCAGAGAACGAAGGGGACTGGTGAATGGTAGAGGCACAGTATACAAATGGCTTTTTGGACTAATGGACAATGAAGACAGAGAAAGTATAATTGATCACTTGGACATACTAGACAAAAACAATCATGCACTTATACAAAATATAAACAAACAAATACATATCAACACTCATTTCAACGATACTATAAATAAATTAGCAAACACAATAGTACAGGACAGAAATATTATACAAATTTCAACAGCAAGAATGAAAGAGGAAAACAAAGAAACAATAAAGAGACTACTGTACAACGACCAAAAAATAATATATTCTTACCACAAATCCTAACGCGAGAAGAGATAATTAAATTCGAAATAGATTTCTACAAAATAAAATTAATAAGAATGGGCATCCTTAAATACAAAAACGATAAAATAGTTATGGCAATCAATTACCTAAGAACTTTATAAAAGCAGACGTTAAATTAATTACTCCAATTCCTAACAAAAACCATATTCAAATCGATCAAGAAAATTTACTTATTACCCAGATCCAGGGCAAAATATATGAATATAAAGAAAATGTAATTTTAAGAGAACTAAAACTAAGCAAAAGCTGCACAATATACAATAATTGCAAATTTATAATAAAGAACGAAGCAAGCATAGAACAAATATAAGATGACCGCAAAAATAACATTTTACATCAAGATTATGATAAAAGAGATATCACACTAAATGGCAATTACTTAATACAATTTGTAAATTGCAAAATACAAATACTAACCGAAAAATTTTCAAACAAACAAATATGTTAAACGAATCATACACAAACACTCTAAACTTTGAACAGTTCACGCTAAAAAATTTTGAGAATCTAAAAGAAATAAAAGAACTACAATTCCATATCTATCTTTTGAAATACATGTACATAAACACGTAATTCGCGTCTGCAGACCCCATGCGAGTCCGCTGGCTCTCTCAGCTACCGCAGCACGTACAACGGGGCTTGAAGCTCCTATGCTTAGCAACTTTGGAAGAGCAAACTGCACTCGCTGACGATCTCATGGAAGAGGAATCGGGTTATTTTGTCATGGCTGCTGGGTCCTCCTCGGCACAATTCAGAGGCAACACCCGCGAGTACGCGCCGGCAGCTAGCACAAGTGTCGTGGACGACTTGAAACGGGAAATCGCTGCCATCAAGGCCTCTTTAACTCTTCTGCAGAACATGCAGCCTCCCAGCCATTCTCGCTCATCCAATCGCAACGAGCAGCAACTCCGAGCACCACGTGTCTGCTTTTATCATGCCAAATTCGGACCTAATGCACGAAAATGCTCCTCGCCCAGTGCCCGGGGTGCCACAGCAGGGAAACTAAAGAAGCTGTCATCTGTTCAGGCGACTGGTGAGAACAGATCTCCATGCACTCGTCCCTCAAAGGAGTACCGACTTTACATAATCGATCGTAATACCAACTTAAAATTCCTTATCGATTTCGGATCAGTCATCTCACTCATACCTGTTTCGATAATTAAGGGAATGGATCGTAGCAAAGACGACTTCAAACTCTACGCGGCCAACACGTCTATAATTGATATCTACGGCACGCTAAATCTAACTTTTGGTCTCAATCTACGGCGTAAGTTCACCTGGTCGTTTGTCGTTGCGAACGTCCAATCAGCAATCATCGGAGCAGATTTCCGCACACACCCCGGCCTCATCCTCGACATCAAGGGTAAACGCCTTATGGATCCCTCAAAAGCTGTTTCGACCAAAGGAGAAGTTGCAGAAGCAAAACTCTACAACGTTTCTACACGTCCTAATGTGCCTTTAGCAACCCGCATTCATAATGAGGTTGCGCATTACATTTAAACAACTGGCCCACCTGTTTTCGACAAGCCAAGACGGCTTACAGGCGAAAATTTAAAAGCTGCACCCCGGGATTTCGATCTCTTACTCCAGCAAGGAGTGATTCGTCCCTCTAGCAGCCAATAGGCCAGTCCTATTCATTTGGTCTCCAAGAAGAGCAACGAATGGCGCACTACTGGTTATTATCGCAAACTTAATGTCTCCACTATTCCAGATCACTACCCGATTCCCCATGGGGAAGACATTCTTCAACGTCTGCATGGATGCATCGGTCGCGCCAGATGATATTCCAAAAACAGCCGTCACTACACCGTTCGGCCTTTTCGAGTTCGTCGGCATGCCACCCGGACTGCGCAGTGCAGCGCAAACCTTCCAGCGCCACATGGACAACCTGCTTCGTGGCCTTCCATTCTTAGGATGCTATATGGACGACATCATCGTGTTCTCCAGAACGCATGAGGAGCATTTGAGGCACCTCCAGACAATCTTTGGATCCAATTGGATCTTATCTCCCAATTCTCAACGGAGATAGTGTACAATCCCGGGGAAACCTACGCAGTGGCAGACGCCCTTTCACGCATCAACACCATAAGCATGCCGTCAAGCTTCAGTGCTCAAGCGATATTTGAGGCCCAACAAACCGATGGTGAAATAGCTGAGCTTAGCTGATGGCAACGGCCGTTCGCTGAACGGTCGTTGGGTGGCCTAATTCAATCCAGTGTTTACATTTTGGTGGCTTTGTGCCAATTCCAGGGTAAGCCGGGGTGGCTTCGCATAAGGTTCCCAATTATTTATCGAAAATCAAAATTATCAACTGCAAAAAACCAATAATCTTTAAGACCATATTTAGGCCGGCTCTCATGTATGGAAGTTCAATCTGAGGGAACACATATTAAAAAAGTTCAAATATGCCAAAACAAATTACTAAAATTATTGAATTTACCATATATGTACACAGTATAGCTGAAGTTCCAACTGTACAACAATACTTAAGTTTAGTTTAGTTTTTTAAGTTAGTTTATTAAGTTAGTCTTAGAAAATTTCAAATCAAGGTTTTTCTACCCATTTTTCTTTGTAAATATAATATGTTGTAAATAATTTAAATATTGAATTACTGAAGTCTTTATTTTTTATTAGTTAGTCAATTCACTGGTTTACAATATTAAGCTTTCATTTGTGCTTTCTTCGTCAGCTCCCTACGCCGATTGCCAATTTCTTACTTCTTCAGTGCTTGACAATTAAACGTTGGACATGTGAGAGAGAGCGGGACCCAATACGGTTCTAAGCTTGCGGTACAATATCGAAAATATACATATAAATGCAGGGGTCATCTGCGTTACCTCGGGTTTGGGCGCATTATCTAGGACATAGGTACATCTGGGTGTACGGCCGAATTAATATCTTCAGACTTACGGCACGACGGCAACATTTCATGTGTCGACGTAACAGTAGTGTTGATATCAAGGAAAATTAAAGAAAAAACTGAATTTATTGTGTGTGATTTTTGATAATTAAATAGATATTAAATTTTTAAAATACATTTAAATCAATCTGAAACATTAATTATGGGATTTCTAGATTTGTAATTGCAATATTTTAAATTATATATATTTAGTCTAGCTGACAGACGACTCGATGATCATCGACATCAAGCGGTTCAGCAAACTGGAACCCATAGCCTTAAGACATGGACTTATTCTTAACAAAATGCGCATCAAAGCCAGACGATACTAAATAAGTTACATTAGAGCGACTTAATCTTCCGGAAACAACCTAACCTAACCGAGTCTTTTGATGTAGAGATAATTCTGGTAGAAGCACAGCTTCTGTCTTCGTAAGAGAGACTGGTGCCGGAGTAAGAGAGCAGCAAACGTTTTAGGCAATATATATATATATATATATATTCAGATGGAGTCGAAGCCGTCCTAGTCTTCTCGCCATCAAAGCCAAAGGGAATTGGTTGCAGCCTTAGCCCAAAGAGTTTTCAGCCATCCGGATAACCTTCAAGGCATGAAGACTGGAGAAATAATAACTGTCGACCACTTCTATCCAAGTAGCCTCCGGAAATGGTCCGCCCTAAGAGAAAGCACAATCCGTACTTCTACAGCTGTTATCGGAGCTTCCGTCCGACGAGATCGTCTACGAACCGAACATTTTGCCTGTTAGATATGGACTTCCTACTGCGCTATAAGGTCACCGTTGATTTCAAATATCTTCAAATACGGTTGCCGTGGGGAAATTTGCCGCTGTACACTCACTTAACGGTCTAACTCCCAAGGTCTCACTTTACTCTAAATGGCTTTGATGCACACCAGAAATACACCCTACCAGAACAATTGATTGTGGGACAAGTGGAATCAGCAAATCTTCTCATTGCCGGTTCGAGAAGAAGTCGAGGATGTACCGTCTCTAGTGGACCGTTCCAAGCAGAATTCGCTCAAAACCATAACGATGCCATTCGGCCTAAACAATGCGATAGCTACAATCTTGATCATTTGCTGCAAGTCCACGGAAATTTCATTTATTCAAAACCAAGGTTGCTTATTAAAAGGAAAGAAACTATGGCTTCAACAAAATTAAAGTCAAACTGACGATGCCACCTGTTCTACCATTCCCCGCATCCCAGAGGCTTTTCATCCTTTTTACAGACGTGACAACCCACGGTGTGGGCGATGGGCTCTGTCAACATTAAAACGTGATCATATGGTGAGCACACTGCACAAGATGCAATGCCAGAAAAGGACCTACCCGACCCACTGTAGACCAAGTACATTCTAAAATTATATTGTGATGGTCATGTGATACTTCACTAAATTGCCGATATGTATGGCTTTGCCAACCAAACCGCCGAAACGGCAGCCCGAGCACTCGTCAAAGAAGTCTTCTCTAGCTTCGGAATTCCATTTATTCTCTAATAAATTGTCAAGCACATGGCCGATCTTCCATTGGGCCATTGGTTTACGCTTCCTTCCTTCTTGAAAACTCGATATGCAGGTGACGCACGTGATTCAACAGCCTTGTATGGGATCTCAATATAGTGAAAAGTTACCAAGAAATGCGCGTGTATTAATTTCAGTTTTCCTAGGCGTTACCACATCTATCTGAGAATATCCGCTTAAATTTTCGTAGCGAACACGGCTTCCATTTTCATTTTCATCGTTTTTATCTTCAACATTTTAATTTTTAAAATTTGTTTGTTTAATGGTTTTATTATATTTACCCTTGAACGACTTGACATACCATCGTGCGGAAGTGGTGCTCAGCCAACTAATGTTGACGGTTATAATAGTGAACTAGAGTATTACAGCAAATAATTTAGTTCTGCAGAAGGCTGCTACCCGTGTTCCTATAAATTAAATATTTTATATTCAGTCTTCGATAAGCTCTTGTCGTGTACGGTTGTCTCAATAACGAAATTGGTGAGTGTTTACTCGCTTCGCTGCGCAGTTCTTATCAGTTCTTTATTCTTGCATTTATCCCACCCGTTTACGCAAAATTAAGCGGCTTAAACTTTTGAACGGCGATGCCCTGGCATCTGCCGCTACTGATATAAAAAGAAAAATAAGATAGGGGCAAATTCTGCCTCCAACCAATATAAAAACTATTGTCCCCCCTACAAACTCTTGATAATGAAAATAAAAATAATGATATGTGTGAAACCTAAACACAAGATGAAGTTAAAATCAAACCACCTCCTATCACACTTATCAAACAAAACGCAAAAACGGTTAACGAAATAATGTCTGTACTTGGAATTGAAAAATACTATAATATTTATATAATAACGAGTTCGCGGTTGCAAGTTTTGAAAAAAATATAAGTTTTTATTTCAATACAACTTTGAATCGGAGTCAATTCACGTCTTAATGGTATAGTGGGTGAATTAGAACTAACTCTGGAGTGTGAGTTGAACGCTTAGCAAACCCTTGGTCGACTTTGTTTATATGAACTTGAAGGCTCTCCTCTCTATTCAAATGGGTTGCGCTCTTTAAGAGAGTTGCGCATGGAAAATTACCAGGATTTGTGCTGCGTAAGCTATTTGGTTGCTTAGTGGGAATAACGAATTTCGGCATCGGCGGATGTTTATGTCTATGAATCAATTGTTTATGTTAACGCGGCCGAAATTGTTATTGTCGCCAAGAGCTTGGGATCTGACTTATGTGTTAGGGCAAATGGATTGGGTGGGTGTGATCAAGTGGTACATATGTACTGTGTGTGTGGTGTGTGTGTGTGACAAAGTGTTTTACTATGGTACATATGCTACTTCCCCATCCTTAAGAAATTAGCCTGTCCTCAGGCGGATAATTTAGGATACAAGACAGGATTTACATTATTTTCTATTTCTGTTACATCATTGTTTATAATATTTGATTCAATAGGAGTGGGTACTTGTCTTTTGAATTTGATTATAATTTTCTTAGGTATATTCTTATATTTGTAGATATAATAGAATATTATTATGACAACTAAAACTATTAAAATAGTAAATGTAATTATTTGAAATTTATTATTTGCTTTATTATGGATTTCAAAAATATCTTTAGCTTGTATATAAGAAAGGGCTTTTAATTTAGTGATATTGTTGTTAACATAAATCGTTTGTGTGTAATCTAACATAGTGTTTGATATTGAGATGTCTTCGATTTGTATGGAACAGTTAAAAGCTTTTATTATGTTGTCTCCCCCTATTATTATATCTCTATTTATGCAATTTTGGTTAAGTATGGTTTTTGGTAAGTTCCAAGTTAATATTATATTAGGTTCGACATAATTGATTTCAAATTCTTTATGAGTTTTTACATATCTGCATTATGTATAAAATTGGTTAAGTATGCCCGTTAAGCATTTGTTTATTATTAAAGTTTTTGAAGATGCCAAATAAGTTTGATTATTTTTAACATAAAATTTATTTTGTACATTTTCTATTAAAATGTTTTGATTACTATCTGGATATGGAATTATTGTAAAGATTGGGGTTTTAATTATTTCTTTTGGAATATGGGAAAATATTAGAATTTTATTTGTATCCGTTTTCAGCCAAGTGGAAGTTTTAATATGTAGAAGTTTTTCTGAGTTTATATTTGTTAGATAATCATGTTTTAGTAATTTAGGATTAAAAATGCCAAGTCTTGTTAACTGCATTCCAAGTTCAATATCTTCTACATACTCAGTAAACTGTTGTAAATTAAATAATAAAATGTTTAATCTTTGATCGCTTTCATGTAATGCACTTAATAAATTTATTAATGTTATGCCTTCATTTACTGTTTTTATGACTTCGTTGAGTTCATTAGCTTGGACGCTGTTTTCGGACAAATTTTGAATTTTATATTCTAGGTCTTCTTTATCTGCTTGATCTAAGGTTCCAAAAAGGTATTTATAAATTGTGCCCATAAAATTAGCTAAGCCGCGTTTGCTGCGCTTTGCTATTCTAATGCCATTCATTTCTCTTTTTAATTTCTCTTCTAAATATTGAACTTGGGATAAAGTTTCATATTCTTCTGATTGTTTTACTAAGTTATCATATGTTTGTTCTATTTTTGTAATATTTACAGATAAGTAGTGATACTCGTAATTGATTGGTAAACTTATTGATCCAGTATTAAATATAAGGTAGCCATTTTTGGCTTGAATTGGGTTAACTTCAAGATTTTGTCCTTGGACATGTTGGATAAAACATAATAGAAAATAGTAAAGGATCATCAAAATTGTGTAATTATGTTGGATTGCCTTGGTCGTTTTGGGTTGTGCTGGAATTTTTGTTATATTTAGTTTCATTAATTTTCTTTTTCTTTTTATATTTTGATTTATAGTGGGTTATTTTCCTGCCTCTGTTTTTCTCTTCATAATGTTTTTCGTCAATCTTTGTAATTTTTCCTGTCTTTTTATATGGGTTTGTTGTCTTTGATTTTACTAATGGTGCTTGTCTATATCTGGTATCTACTTCATAACTATGTCTATTTTCGTTTAATTTATTTATTTTATTAATTTTCTCTTGCTGGGTGTCGTGTGCAGGTGTTCCTGCATATATAAAAATATCTGCTGGTGTTTTACCTGTTGTATTATGTTTAATTTTATGGTTATAAACATAGAGTAGGGTTTCAAATTTTGTTATTTTATTCTCTGGGTCGGACTCAGTGCTTATAATTCTTAACTTTTCGTTGACAGTTTTATGAAATCTCTCAATGTCTGAAATTCCATTTTTACTTGTTGTGACGTTAATGTGAACATTTTCGGACTTTAGCCATAAATGTAATGCAGCACACATAAATGCTGAGTCTTTATCGGCTTTTATTTCGGACGGTTTTCCCATTTCATTAAAAATTTTAAGTAGAGCTCTTTTTGCTTCGAGCCAATCCCTAGAGCTGACTTCAATTAAGGCGGCATATTTGGAATAAACGTCAATACATGACAGGAATGTTTCATTATCGATTAAATAAAAATCGATAACATATTTTTCTCTAGGATTGAAAATTTCTGGCGTTAACTCGTAATTTAATTTAGTGTCTCTATGTTCTGTTTTGCACATGTTACATACTTCACATTCGTTGATAATGTTCTGTATTAACTTTTGATAGTCTGGGTAGTAATATTTTTCTTTAAAAATTTTGGTTTGTTTTTCTATACCTGGATGTAAGAGTTCTCTGTGGGTTTTTATTATTACTTCTTTAAATTCTGAATATGTTTCAATATCTATTAATTTACTGGTTGTTCTCATAACTTTAGTTATGTTGTTCGGACTGACAATTTCGAAGAAGGCGTTTTGAAATGTAAGGAAATCTATTTCATTATGAAAATAAATTACGCTATTTTTTGTACACAAATATTCTTTTATTAATTCTTTTGCATATGCGCTTGTCATTTCCTTATAATGGATTTTTAGTTTTGTTTTATGAAAATATTTTCTTATATCTGTATTGTTATTGTCGTCTTTGACAAATTCTATTTGTCTATTATAGTAGTTTATTGGTCTTTCCGTAAAGGAAATGTAATTTTGGTTATCTTCATGGCTACTATGTACGGTAGCGGCTGAAGTGGGAGATTCGCCGTAGAAGTTTTCTATTTTTACACGTGAAAGTGCGTCGGCGACATGGTTTTCTTTTCCTGGTACATATTTTATATGGTAATCAAACTCATTTAGTCTGATTTTCCATCTTTGGAGTTTCATGTTTGGTTCCTTGATATTATCGAGCCAAACTAAAGGTTGATGATCACTAAGAATCTGGAATTTACGACCAAAAAGATAGGACCTGAAGTATTTAGTGGCCCAAACAATAGCTAAAAGTTCTTTTCCTATTGCTGAATAATTAAGTTCATGTTCATTGAGAGTACGGCTAGCGTAACAAACGGGTTTACGATCCTGTGATAATACAGCACCTAGAGCGACATTGCTTGCATCTGTGGTTAATGAGAATGTTTTTTCGAAATTTGGGTAAATTAATATTGGTTCGGACATAATTAAAAATTTTAATTTTTCGAAGGCTGATATATACTCGGTATCTTTAGGATTTATAACGGAACCTTTTTTTAGTTTTTGTGTTATTGGCTTAGCAATTTTTGCAAAGTTAGGGATAAATTTACGGTAGAAACCGCAAAGTCCTAAAAATGATTTTATTTCTTTATTAGTTTTAGGTAATGGGAATTTCTGTATGGCTTCACATTTGTCAAGTTGTAACTTTAGATTAGCTTCTTGTAATTTAGCAAATACTTTACGTAGAGATAACAAGTGTTCTTCCAATAAAGTGGAAAAAACTATTATATCGTCCATGTAAACTAAACAATCTTTGTAAATTAGGTCTTCTAATAGATTGTTAATACAACGTTGAAATGTTGCAGGTGCGTTCTTCAGTCCAAACGGCATTCGAGTGTACTCGTAATGTCCATTTTTTGTGGAAAAAGCTGTTTTTTGAATCGAGCTTCCATCCATTTGGATCTGATGAAAATCTTTTGCTAAATCTATGGTAGTGAAATATTGAGACCTACCTAGCTTATCTAGTATTTCATCCATGACAGGAATTGGGTATTTATCATCAATAGTAATTTCGTTTAGTTTGCGATAGTCGATTACTAATCTGAACTTTGTTTTACCAGAAGCATCGCTTTTTTTCGGTATTATCCAGATAGGGGAACAGTAGGGTGAGTTCGATTTTCGAACAATGCCTTGTTTAATCATTTCTTTGATTTGTACCTCGACTTCTTTGTCGTAGGCCTGGGGGTATTTATAAGGTTTCCTATAGATTGGGTCTTCATGTTTAGTTTTGATGACATGCTTTACAGTACTTGTGAAGGTCGAATTTTCACCTTCTCTGTATTGTATGTCCCTAAATTCTTGAAGAATTTTAGTAAGGGCATTTGACTCTTCTTTATTTAGATGGTCAAGCCTGAATTCATTTGATTCCCTTATCTCGTTTCCTATTGCATAATTTGTGGCTTCATCATCAGTGGATAATGATGGCTGTGAAACATTCACATAGTCGGGGTTGTCTTCTAGGCTACCTTCTCGTTCTGGTAGGTAGTCCATTAAGAAACTGTTGTTGTTTAAAACTACACTTCTTTTGCCAAGGTTTATTTGGGCGTTGGCGTCTTCTAGGAACCCTGTACCTAATATCATATCGTAATTTTCGGAAAAATTATGAATATAAAAAACTTGTTTAGTAGGGCAAAGCTTACTTGGTTTTAGAATTATGATTTTCTTTAGGGTTATTGTGCCGTTAATGGTGTGTGTTTGTAAATTAGTAGTTTTAACCGGGAAATTAAAAATGTTTGCTCTTATGATGTTTATTGTAGACCCAGTGTCTATAACACATCGGAGCGGTATATTGTTTAAAACAATATTTATGTGTCTTTATATTTTGTGTCTTCTTCTTCGTCCGAGGCATGTAGATGAAAATTTTCGGACGTATCCATTTTTGAATGCCCGCTGGTACTAGGTCTTTGCCTTTTTGTTGCCGGATTCGGAGCGGATGAAGAAACTGGATTTTGTTGATAGTTGGAGGAATAATTTAAAGGATTTTGTGTCTGTGCTTGGTTGAGTTTTTGCTTAAATTCTTGGAATAGGTATTCGAAAGGCTGGTCATGGCTGTTATTGTTTTTGTTCATATGTTGATTTTTATTTTGGCTAATTGATGTTTGATTATAATTTTGATTTTTATTTTGATTATTTGAAGTGTTGTTATAGTTTGGGCTGTACTGATTTTTATATTGGGTATTTTGAGTATTTTGGGATTTTGGGTGATCAAAACCATGTACTGTCATAACAACCCTCCTGCTGTACAATTTGCTTTAATTTACTGACTGTTGTTATATCAAATCTGGCTAATTGCATGTAGAGTCTATCTGGGAGTTTTTTAATAATTACATTTTTTACTGTATTGTTCATTGCGTTTGTATAAATGTGATTATGTAGATCATTATTTTCTAAAGCTAGCTTATTTGTTATTACAAAGCATTTTGCTTCAAGTTCTTCTATGAACTTACGAACTGATGCATTGAATTGGGTGTTATATAGTCGTCTCAAAAGCTCTTCAAATGGTGTCTGGGTCTTGAACTCGGCGATTAGGGCTTCCTTCAATTCCGGCCATGTATTAGCTGCACTGAGCTGGGATACTCGTTGGGCGTCGCCTCCAATTTGCATTTGGATTGCACTGAAGAGTACGTGTAACTGACGGACGTCAGTTGATGGATATAGTTGAAGTATGAACTCTATTCTTCTTATGAACGAGCTCAGTTCCAGTGTCGTACCGGTAAATGTTGGTACCTGTCGAATCTGACCAAGAGCCTTGTTCATATGATTCTCGGAGAGTAGTTGCACTTGTTGTTGTGGTAATGCCATTGTTGTTTCTCTTGTTTTTGTTGTTTGTTGATTTTATTTTATTTTTCACTCCTCGTAGCGGTCACGCTTTCTGTTTTGCGGGCTACACACTGTCTTTGGTTGATATGCAAAACCTGGGGCTTCAGTTACCCTTTAGTGGTCTTTTCTTTGCAGCACTTATGTAATAATAATTTTTTTCTTCTAGTAGCGGTCACACTATTATGGTGGGCTACCAAGTTGAAGCGGTTTTAATTATTAAGCACTGTATGACTGGCGGATAGTTACTTCTTGTAGCATTGATTAGCCACAAAGTTGACGTTAAATCACACACGAAGGTTCTTTGTTGGTCACTATAAGTTTAGGACCACCGACTGCGCCAATAACGAGTTCGCGGTTGCAAGTTTTGAAAAAAATATAAGTTTTTATTTCAAGATAATAATACAACTTTGAATCGGAGTCAATTCACGTCTTAATGGTATAGTGGGTGAATTAGAACTAACTCTGGAGTGTGAGTTGAACGCTTAGCAAACCCTTGGTCGTTTTTGTTTATATGAACTTGAAGGCTCTCCTCTCTATTCAAATGGGTTGCGCTCTTTAAGAGAGTTGCGCATGGAAAATTACCAGGATTTGTGCTGCGTAAGCAATTTGGTTGCTTAGTGGGAATAACGAATTTCGGCATCGGCGGATGTTTATGTCTATGAATCAATTGTTTATGTTAACGCGGCCGAAATTGTTATTGTCGCCAAGAGCTTGGGATCTGACTTATGTGTTAGGGCAAATGGATTGGGTGGGTGTGATCAAGTGGTACATATGTACTGTGTGTGTGTGGTGTGTGTGTGTGACAAAGTGTTATACTATGGTACATATGCTACTATATATATTTACAATCAATCTCCATTGGCATTAAAATGTTTTTGAAAATCATGAAAAACTTTGACAAGTTTACAGCAAAACTCAAGAACTTCAGTGGGAGTTCTATTCTTATGATACTAAATTTACAAAACCATACAAGGCCGTCCTATCTGGGCTGGAAGAATTACCCGCAGACACTGTGAAAACATTGCTAATTGATCTGGGATTGCAATGCACCGATGTTAAAATAGTGGAAACTAAAACAAAATCGGACTTTATACTTTATAAATAAATAAAATATAAATAAAAGCATAACAGTACAAATGCGAGAAAACGTAAGGTATATGAACCATATGAAAATACGATGGGACCACAAGGTAAAATCTGCAAACAAAATAACACAATGTTACAACTGTCAATTATTTGGACAATGGTAAAACAAACTGTGCCGGACCCCACACAACAGTTTCATGGGCAAACACGAGCAACAAAAAATGTGTCAATTGTAAAGCCGAGCACCCATCCACAGATAAGGCATGCCCATGCCGTTTGTCTTATCTTAATTTGATCTCAAAGCGTACGGCAATGTGAATGAGAAGAAGCAATATGTAAGTATACAAAACAGCGAAGAGTAATATCAACACTCTTAACAACAAACTCCAGAAGCCCGCCCTCTTCGACTAACCAAATTAAGGGAGTTCCTCCACTACTACATGACAGCTATGGAGATGCACTCATAAAAACACCTTTTTTATCACCGAGCGAATCAACAAGTAATCCTGATCTTTTTACACCAAAAAAATTAATTCATTATTAATAGATTTGATAAATAATCTAAGTAAATGCTCCAACAAAGGCGAACAGTTTCAGGTCATATCTAACTTAGCGATAAAATATGTTTATGCAAAATAAAAATTCAGTCGATATTCTAAATATTATGGCATGGAATGCACGTGCCGTTAAACATAAACAAGTATAACTAATCAAGTTGCTAGAGGATCGTTTTCATATACCTAACTATACTGTGTATAGACATGACAGAAGAGAAAGCAGAGGTGGTGGTGTCGCCATTATTGTTAGCAATAAAATTGAACATGAGCAAACTCCCAACTTAAAAACTAATCTTATTGAAAATATAGGATTAAAAATTAGAACTAACTATAACAATAATAGCTTAAAAATATACTCTGTATACTTTCCAGGTAACACAGCAAAATGTCTATTAAATTCATGTAACAATTCAAGAGATCGAAATCATATGAAAATTCAATATAAGGCTGACTTACTAAAAATATCCAGCTTAAAGTGTAATTTTATAACCTGCGGCGACTTCAATTCTCGGCATAGGGCATGGAACTGTACTCGAGCAAATTGCAGGGGTAATATTCTCAACGATATTTCTGATCTGGGAAATTTAACATATTATACCCAAACCTCCCCACATATATTCCATTTAACATTTATATTCCATTGGACATAAATCCTATAGACAATCATTCCTTGGTTTTAACTACCGAAATAGATCTTCTGACCAAATCATTTACAGAAGCAGTTAATTACGCCTTCCAAGAATCAGTTCCACAAAAAAAAGGAAGATCCGAAAGCTACAAGATTCCCCAACACATTTGTGAATTGTTCAAAATAAGAAATATAATCCAAAGGAAATGGATTAGAACAAGATTGCCCGTACTTAAAGATAGATGTAACCACCTTAACTACATTATCAGGCAAAAGTTATTTATTCATAACAACGAACAATGGAACAATAAACTCCAAAAACTAGACAAACTTAGCAAGCCGTTCTGGAATACAACGAAAGCATTATAAAAGAGAAAACATTTTATACCCTACACTTTCACCTTGCAGATACAAGTTATACTACCGGAAAGCAACGTGCTTGTTACATTGATATTTATGGTGATCAGTCTACTCAACGACACATTCTTGCTGGAGTCCCACAGGGTTCAGTGTTAGGGCCAATACTATTTAACATATATACACATGATAAGCCACAAGTAACTGATTGTAAGCTTTCCGTATTTGCTGATGATGCAGCCATTTACACAGCTGGTATTCCATATAATGAAATCAACACCGCTATTCAAAATTATATTAATATACTGAAGAAGTACTATAGTAACTTAGGTAGTTACCGCTTTATTTAATTAAGAGATACCATGGAAAGTTAATTTGACGCCGTAAGCTTGTTGCGTGGCAAGGCTGAAGTCGAGAGTGGCCAGTCTGACGATATCAGAAGATATCGTCCTCCAGGACAGGTCTTGGCGTTAGTACTTGTTTACGCCGTGTTGCCAGACTGGGCACCACATTTACTCCCCCTCCAGTGACTTCGCCATGTGGTGAAGGTAACGGTATAAATTCCGCAGGTGCAGGGCGTAGGTGGCTGTTGGTCAGGCGGTTGATCCTCGTGGTGGTCTTCGCAAGCGTCAGCTTCAGCTAAGAAAGCAGGCTTGAGGAGGTCGACTGATATGTGCCATCTCTCCACAATGCCGTTTGACTGAGGGTGATATGCGGTTGTACGTATCCTTTCGGCTCCAATTTCGTTCAGCAAACAATCAGGATTCAAATTGAGTTCCCTGGTCCGTTGTTATAGTGAGTGGGCAGCGAAACATGCAGATCCACTGTGTATACAGAGCTCTCGCGACAGTCTCCGCGGTGATGTTGGATAGTGGAATAGCTGCAGGCCATCTGCTGAAGCGGTCGATGATGGTAAGACAGTAGCGTAAGTTACAGATAGTGGGAAGCTCAATCAGATCGACGTGAATGTGCTCGAAACGATTGTCAGGAACATCGATCTTCTCCACTGGGCTACGTGAGAGGCGATGGATTTTGGCCCGCTGGCAAGGAACGCACTGTCGGGTCCAGAGGGTGACATTACGGTTAATTCCTGGCCAGACAAACCGCTGCTTAAGTAACTTTGTAGTTGTACGGCCGCTGGGATGCGCCAATCCATGTACTGCATCAAAAGCTTGGCGTCTCAGACTTTTGGGTAAATATGGCAGCTCGCGTCCATCCGAGATGTCACACTAGATGTGTAGGTTGTCGATGTTCCTAACTTGTAGAACAAGGGATGTGGTTCGAGGAAGCTCAGCTATTTCACCATCGGTTTGTTGGGCCTCAAATATCGCTTGAGCACTGAAGCTTGACGGCATGCTTATGGTGTTGATGCGTGAAAGGGCGTCTGCCACTGCGTAGGTCTCCCCGGGATTGTACACTATCTCCGTTGAGAATTGGGAGATAAGATCCAATTGGATCCAAAGATTGTCTGGAGGTGCCTCAAATGCTCCTCATGCGTTCTGGAGAACACGATGATGTCGTCCATATAGCATCCTAAGAATGGAATGCCACGAAGCAGGTTGTCCATGTGGCGCTGGAAGGTTTGCGCTGCACTGCGCAGTCCGGGTGGCATGCCAAAGAACTCGAAAAGGCCGAACGGTGTAGTGACGGCTGTTTTCGGAATATCATCTGGCGCGACCGATGCATCCATGCAGACGTTGAAGAATGTCTTCCCCATGGGGAATCGGGTAGCGATCTGGAATAGTGTAGGCATTAAGTTTGCGATAATAACCAGTAGTGCGCCATTCGTTGCTCTTCTTGGAGACCAAATGAATAGGACTGGCCTATTGGCTGCTAGAGGGACGAATCACTCCTTGCTGGAGTAAGAGATCGAAATCCCGGGGTGCAGCTTTTAAATTTTCGCCTGTAAGCCGTCTTGGCTTGTCGAAAACAGGTGGGCCAGTTGTTTAAATGTAATGCGCAACCTCATTATGAATGCGGGTTGCTAAAGGCACATTAGGACGTGTAGAAACGTTGTAGAGTTTTGCTTCTGCAACTTCTCCTTTGGTCGAAACAGCTTTTGAGGGATCCATAAGGCGTTTACCCTTGATGTCGAGGATGACGCCGGGGTGCGTGAGGAAATCTGCTCCGATGATTGCTGATTGGACGTTCGCAACGACAAACGACCAGGTGAATTTACGCCGTAGGTTGAGACCAAAAGTTAGATTTAGCGTGCCTTGATTATCGAAACAGGTATGAGTGAGATGACTGATCCGAAATCGATAAGGAATTTTAAGTTGGTATTACGATCGATTATGTAAAGTCGGTACTCCTTTGAGGGACGAGTGCATGGAGATCTGTTCTCACCAGTCGCCTGAACAGATGACAGCTTCTTTAGTTTCCCTGCTGTGGCACCCCGGGCACTGGGCGAGGAGCATTTTCGTGCATTAGGTCCGAATTTGGCATGATAAAAGCAGACACGTGGTGCTCGGAGTTGCTGCTCGTTGCGATTGGATGAGCGAGAATGGCTGGGAGGCTGCATGTTCTGCAGAAGAGTTAAAGAGGCCTTGATGGCAGCGATTTCCCGTTTCAAGTCGTCCACGACACTTGTGCTAGCTGCCGGGACGTACTCGCGGGTGTTGCCTCTGAATTGTGCCGAGGAGGACCCAGCAGCCATGACAAATTAACCCGATTCCTCTTCCATGAGATCGTCAGCAAGTGCAGCTTGCTCTTCCAAAGTTGCTAAGCATAGGAGCTTCAAGCCCCGTTGTACGTGCTGCGGTAGCTGAGAGAGCCAGCGGACTCGCATGGGGTCTGCAGACGCGAATTACGTGTTTATGTACATGTATTTCAAAAGATAGATATGGAATTGTAGTTCCTTTATTTCTTTTAGATTCTCAAAATTTCTTAGCGTGAACTGTTCAAAGTTTAGAGTGTTTGTGTATGATTCGTTTAACATATTTGTTTGTTTGAAAATTTTTCGGTTAGTATTTGTATTTTGCAATTTACAAATTGTATTAAGTAATTGCCATTTAGTGTGATATCTCTTTTATCATAATCTTGATGTAAAATGTTATTTTTGCGGTTTCTTATGACTATGGTTTCATCTTATATTTGTTCTATGCTTGCTTCGTTCTTTATTATAAATTTGCAATTATTGTATATTGTGCAGCTTTTGCTTAGTTTTAGTTCTCTTAAAATTACATTTTCTTTATATTCATATATTTTGCCCTGGATCTGGGTAATAAGTAAATTTTCTTGATCGATTTGAATATGGTTTTTGTTAGGAATTGGAGTAATTAATTTAACGTCTGCTTTTATAAAGTTCTTAGGTAATTGATTGCCATAACTATTTTATCGTTTTTGTATTTAAGGATGCCCATTCTTATTAATTTTATTTTGTAGAAATCTATTTCGAATTTAATTATCTCTTCTCGCGTTAAGATTTGTGGTAAGAATATATTATTTTTTGGTCGTTGTACAGTAGTCTCTTTATTGTTTTTTTGTTTTCCTCTTTCATTCTTGCTGTTGAAATTTGTATAATATTTCTGTCCTGTACTATTGTGTTTGCTAATTTATTTATAGTATCGTTGAAATGAGTGTTGATATGTATTTGTTTGTTTATATTTTGTATAAGTGCATGATTGTTTTTGTCTAGTATGTCCAAGTGATCAATTATTCATTGTCCATTAGTCCCAAAAGCCATTTGTATACTGTGCCTCCACCATTCACAAGTCCCCTTCGTTCTCTGGTAGGTGGGGTGTGGTTGATTTAATTTTTGCTCTAATCAAGTTTATTTCGTCCGTGATCAATTCTCTGTCTGCTATTTCTACGTTTTTTATATTATTTTCTACCTTATCCATAATGTTGGTTATCTGATTAACGTCTATAATATGTAAAATAATTATGGTTTCGTTTACGATTTCCGTTGCATCATGTGTATCGGCACGTATCCTGCTTCTTCCTGTATCGGGACCACTTGTAGTCTAGCATGCCATTGCCATCATTTTTAGGAAAATCATTGCAACGCACTGAGAATGTGGAGTTATTATTACTGACATGTTGATTTATTTTTCTTTATTTATTTTTTTTTTTTATCTTCCTGTTCTGTCCTCTCCTCATTTCTTCTTTTGCCTGTCATTTCCATTTTTAGTGGCCTCTTAATATTGCAAGGGTGAACATTCTCAAGCCCTGCATGTCTAAAATAAGGTTCGTCCTTATGTCTGAGTCGTTTATAGCTTTTTATTGGACCTTCATTTATTTTTTCTTCATAATTTTCTATTTATTCATTTCTTTTGTTTATTGTTTTTTCTTTATATTTATTTATTTCTTTATGTAATTCTTCTGCATTTTTTTCGTTTTATGCCTGTTCTGGTGAACATTGAATTGTTGTATAGTATCTTCTGTTGTATATGCTTATAGCAATCTGAATTTTGGTTTCTATTGAAACATCCTCATCTACCCCGCTTACTATCTCAATTAGGGTTGAATGTAATCTTTCTATGTCAGCATTCCCTGATCGTGCATTCGGCTTCGTCAAATGTACTTCAACATCTTCCTTATTTAAAAAGTTCAATATCTGTTCTGCTCTAAATTCATTGTCCATAATTATTTTGCTGGATTTACCAAATTTGGCGAATTGTTTTATGATAATTTGAATTTTTGCTCTCCAATTTCTATATTTTATGTTGTTCGTAATTTTGGGGAATAAATTTTTTCCTTTAAAGTATAAAATGCTTCATTCATGTCCCTAAAAAGATCAATCAAAATGCATTGTATTTTATAATATATCGAGTCTTGTACCTCGGAGTACACACCGATTTTCCCTTTTCCAATATTGTTTTGCAATTTTTACTCAATATCCAATGCTGTGTCTGCTGTGTTTATTTCTATTATTTTTCTACCATGGCTACTGACCACATCATCGCTTGCTGAATGGGTGACAAAATTTTTTCGTCTTGTATTTGTTTGCAATATCTTCTTTTATGAAAAAATCTATTGGCTCGTTCTCGTCTGCCGAATGAATAGTGTCTGTCATTTCTAAATTTGATTCTTCAGCATTGTCTTTGTTTATCAACGGTGCTGTCTCTTGTCTACTCAGGAAATCTGCGACTTTATTGTCTTTTCCCTTTAAATACTGAATCTCGTAATCGAATTCTTGGAGTTTTAAGATCCATCTCTTATGTTTATCTTTTATGTATTTTCCCTTATATTTTCTGCTTAAGTAGCTTATTGGTTGGTGGTCTGTTATTATTTGGAATTGTGAACCAAACAAATAGTGCCTAAAGTAGTCCACCGCAAAAACGATGGCCAGAAACTTTTTATCTGTTGCACTGTCTTTCGTGTTTATTTAAGGTTCTTGATACAAACGCTACTGGGTGGCCTTGTTGTGCCAAAACTGCCCCGACAGCAAAATTACTTGCATCCGTTGTCACACTAAATTTTTTGTCGAATTCCGGGAATTTCAACACTGGGTGTGAACTGACAAGAGCTTTTAGGTTGAATCAATATACTCGATCGTTCTGGTTAATGGGATTTCCTTTTTGTAAATATTTAATCATTGGGTATGCAATTTTTTTTCATAAACTTCCTATAGATGCCGCTCATGCCCAAAAATCCCTTGAGTTGTTTTTCTGTTTTTGTCCATAGCCAGAATATCTCGTATCTTCTTTGGATTCGGTTTTATGCCCTCTTTTGTAAGAACATGTCCCAAAAACTCTGTTTCCTTTTTCATGAATGAACACTTGCCCGCCTGTATCTTTAAATTGTGTTCCTGGAGTTTCCTAAATATGCTTTCTAAAGCATTCCTGTGCTCGCCCAAGGTTGTCGAAAAGATCAATATATCATCAAGGTACACCACACAAGTCTTGCTTCTGTAGTCCCTCAAAATATCATTCATTAATCTCTGAAATGTTGCCGGTGCGTTCCTCAATCCGAATGGCATTCTAACGTATTCATATAGTCCCGTTGGTGAAACAAATGCTGTTTTTTCTATGTCCTCTTCAGCCATCAAAATCTGATGATACCCCTTTGCCAGATCTTTTGTACTAAAAAATATCTACCCTACCCTACCCTGCGCCCTACCAAGCTTGTCCAGTATTGAGTCCATCAATGGCAATGGATACTTGTCAGGAATCGTCACATGATTCAAGCGACGATAGTCTACACAGAGTCTGTACTTTTGCACGCCCGATTTGTTCATTTTTTTGGTACCAAACATATGGGTGAACTGTACTTGCTTCTGCTTTTTCTAATTATCCCGTTTTTTTCCATTTCTATTATTTGCCTTCTAATTTCTTCCTCATTTTTTGGAGAACACCTATAAATTCTAGAGTTTATTGGTTGCTCTGTTATTGTTCATATACTATGCACTACTGTGCTTGTGTTTGTCAACTGATCTCCCTCATTATAGAATACTTTTTTAAATTTTTTCTTTAGTGAATTTACTATTTCACTTTCCTCTGTGTTTAATTCTGCTGTGTTGAAGTCTTCAATTTCGCTTACCTTCAGTACACAAGCCGCCTCTGGGGCCTTAGACAAGAATGGAATTTCGACATCATTTATTAGCTTTATTGTTTTTTCTTTTATGTTTATCCTTTTTACATTTCTTTGGATAAAATCCATGCCCAATAGGAAATCGTATGATTTGTCTAGGGGTAAGGCTACCCACCTTGAACGTACTTTTTGTGAATATTGGAATTCACTTGGTGCTTCTGTCATTACCAAGAAGCTGTTGGCTTTACTTTTTTATTTTTTTATAAAGGTCTTCTTCTATTTTTTTTGTGTTTACTTGCTAATTGTGGATCCTGTGTCTATTAGAAATAAAAATCTACGTCCCTCTATGGTTCCTTCTATGTACATTTTACGTTCGTCCGAGGCTACTGGGTAAAAAATGCTTGAGTAACTTCCTCCTCCGTGCCCTCATTATTTTCTTCTCTCAAGTTTTTCACACTCATGTCTTCTGGGGGATTGTCATATCTTATATTTTGGCTTTGGTTCCTATTTATTTGATTATTACTTGGGTTTCGAGGCTGTTGATAATTATTAAAATATCCCTGGTTCCGTTGTTGGACTTTGTAATTTTAGTTTCGATTTTGGTTCTGTTGTCCGTTATTAGATTGTCTTGTATTCTGGCTTCGTTGTCTGTTATTGTCTCTGTAGTTATTTCTTGTGACTGTCTGCTGTTGGCTTCCGTTATTTTGTTCAGTGTTATTGCTTGGTATATTGTTGTCTATGCTTTTTCTGATTAATAGTTTGTGGTTTAAGTTTCCGAAATTTAGGCCCATTATTTGGCTATCGCATTCCTAACTGTCTGTACTGTTGTAAGTGGCATTAGCGAAACGGCCATTGACCCTGCTGCCAATTCCTTAATTCTTGGTATTAGTTAACAAGGCCGTGTTAACAAGGTTTTCGTTATTTTCAAAAACCGTAAAATCTGTTATTTCTTCTACTTTTATGTCCAGATCTCTGATTCTAGTGACCCTTAGATTGTTGATCTTCCTTGTCAGTCCCATTTGATCCAGTCTGGGGCGATAATGGTGTCTCAGCTTTTCCTTATTCTGGCTTGGCCTTGTATTTTTGTGTTGAACACCACGCTGAAGACTTGGTCTGCGTCGTCTCCATATTCTCTCATCACCTGGTCTACCGAAGCTATGAATCCATAAAGTGTTCCCTCCTGTCCAGTAAAGGTCGGAAGATAAAGAGTCTCTTTTTAAATATTATTTCTTCTCCTCTTCATAGGGTTGTTGGTGTCTCTCTCCGCTTGCTGATTTGTTATAATTTGTGTGAGTCTTTAATGCACAACTGAATTTGATTTTCTGTTGCCATCTTTGTAACTTTTTTTTTAATGAAGTTTTGGTTTTTAACTTTGGGGTTTGTTGTTTTTGGAAATTTTCGACTATTATCACGACTTTTATTAAGGTTTTTTAATTCCCTGTTTAATTGTCGCACTTCACTATACACACTGTATTGTCTCGACTGGTTTGTGACAATATTGCGATTTTCTCTATTTAATGCCACAATCAAAGTTTGTTTCAAGCAGAAAATTTATTGTGCGGAAAAATTTTCGTTTGCCCTTATTTATATTTTCCGGCTTAAGGTTTTTTTATTCGAATACCGACTGCACCAATTACGTGTTTATGTACACGTATTTCAAAAGATAGATACAGTACCGAACCAAGAACAAATTCGAGTCCGAGTAGATCGTCTTTACTTGAGCTTTATTTCAAAACTGCCGGCTTATTTCTAAGTTAGATTTCTTTTATGCGATCAATCGCTCTCTTTAATTCTCTATGGTTAGTTCTTATAACTTGAGTTTCTCTGTCTACATTATTGGGGTATAGTTGCCATTTGTCATTTGCCGAAGGAGCTGCGAGGTCTTCTTGTCCCCAAGGTCAAGCTCCAGTAAGGCGCGCTGCAACTGTCTGCCCGGTGATTCCGTAAATCGCTTGATGATAATCTCCTTCAAATGCTCGTATTTGTTGACTTCCGAGGGTTGCGCCAGAACATCATTCAATCATTATATCAGCATCCAAGGCACTAATTAAATGGTAGTAGCATTCAAATTGCGCTTCGATCTGCACAAACCATAACCTCGCATTTTGCTTCCAAAATGGCGGTAGCTTGATGGCGCCAACCGACTCAACGACAGGGATAACGGTGCCTGCGCTGCTTCCGCGTTGAATTTCACCAGAATCAGGCGTAGTTGGCGGTGCAGGCGCAGAATCTTCGGTATTCAGCATTTTGTTAATTGCGGGGTCACCGATATAGTAACTTGGGTAGTTATCGCTTTATTTAATTAAGAGATACCATGGAAAGTTAATTTGATGCCGAAAGCTTGTTGCGCGGCAAGGCTGAAGTCGAGAGTGGCCACTCTGACGATATCAGAAGATATCGTCCTCTAGGAAATTTCTTGTCGTTAGTACTTGTTTACGCCGTGTTGCCAGACTGGGCTTTAGTCTGGGCGCCACAGTACTATCATAAATGGAAGATTAAAATAAATCCTAACAAAACCAATGCTATCTTTTTCTCTAAAAGAAAAAATCTTGTTATATACCTAATAACTGCCTACATATATGTAATACTCCTGTTCAATGGGTAAACAATATTCGATACCTGGGCATACTTTTGACAAAAAACCAATTAACACATTGGAGTTACAATTGATAAAATAAATAAAATAATTCGTATAAGGTTCCCAATTATTTATCGAAAATCAAAATTATCAACTGCAATAAACCTATAATCTTTAAGACCATATTTAGGCCGGCTCTCATGTATGGAAGTTCAATCTGAGAGAACACATATTAAAAAAGTTCAAATATGCCAAAACAAATTGAAATTATTGAATTTACCATATTATATCAGCACCATATATGTACACAGTATAGCTGAAGTTCCAACTGTACAACCAAAGACACTAGAATAATAAGATGCGTAACGCCATACGATTTTTTTGCACACGATTTTTTCGGGCTGGCTCTAGATCTGGCTCCAGGCTCTCTCGAATTTTTGTGCAGGAGCCAGAGAGAGAGCGCTCTAGAGCCAGCAGCTCTCTTGTACGCATACAGCGACAGCCAAGCACTGTATGTGTGCACACGTATGATCATATATTGTAAATTTGACAAAATATGCCCTTCACTTCAGAAGCTTATGGACTTCCAATCTATATTATATATATATATTTGTATATTTCTATATTTGTACACTGGCAATGGAGTACAAAGTACTCGTAAGTAAAAAGTAAAAACTCTAATTTTGCATTGCCTTAACATGATAATTATTTAATTACATCATAGAAATGGTAATAGGGGAATAAATGTACATAATACCGAATTATTTTAATAAATTACTTTATATGTCGTTAGAGTATTCAGGTTGCGACGTGGAAAATTTATTTGATCTTAGTGATTCTTAAGTGCGCTGGTCCTGCCTCAAGAATTCAATTTTGCAATACACAGATTGCATATGATGTTTTTTAACTAATTAGTATATTTATTAGTACAAGTTACTAGTAATCAAGTAAAAAAATATGCATACTTCTGTAAGTGATCAATTTTCAGTATTTGAAATGCAAATATTATTTTGTTGAATGTTTTTGTTATATTGTAATTTTATATTTGTAAAAACCGCGCAATTTTGGGTTGGTAAAAAAGCGCGCCAAATGTATTCTTTCTTCTTTTAGTTCCTCTAAATTCGTTTGCTTAAAGCTGACAAATACATAGTACAACAATTTAATAAAATTAATTTAAAAAAACGAGCAAATTATATCGAAAAGCAATAGCTTAGTTGGGGAACATGGAAATATTTTAATGTTTAACATTTATTATTTCAAGTCGACTCGAAGGTCATATAAATATACGACCCCATTCCGTGGGTACCAAAAATTACATATATTACAGATAATTAATAATAAAAATATTTATATGTAAACGGTAGCTAATTTGAGCGGCGATTTTAACTAAAGAATATTAAAACAACTTCTTAAAAAAAATAAATCAATTTTTAAATATTATTTTATTAGCTCATATTACAACGAAATTGACCAAAACATTAATCAAATTTGTTTCTTAGATCAAAATTGATTTCGGACCGAAAATCGTCTTTTAGCACATCTACGCACACTTGCACACTTTTTTGTTTACTGTTTTCACTCACACAAGCAAGTGAATTCTATTTTTAGATTTTTATGCTCTCAATTTTACGCGAGCGGGAAGAGAGCAATTATTGCCGCCACCAAAAAGTGGCTGCATAGTGCAAAACCAATGTATGGCCGTTACGCATCTTATTATTCTAGTGTCTTTGGTACAACAATACTTAAGTTTAGTTTAGTTTTTTAAGTTAGTTTATTAAGTTAGTCTTAGAAAATTTCAAATCAAAGTTTTTCTAACCATTTTTCCTTGTAAATATAATATGTTGTAAATAATGTAAAAATTGTAAATATAAACCAAAACCAAAACTTAAGGGAAAATAAAGCACAATTAATAAATAAATAAATAAATATTTTATTTACTTCCTGTATGATGACCTATGGCGGATTATCTTTCGCGAACAGAATTACTTTCGGATAACTCGATGGGTGTTAACTCGTTCAGCCAGCCACCTTACCTCAAACTTTTGGATCCTGGCAGTTTCGGATGCAGAATTGGCTCCTACTTTCGATGACACTAGACAATGTCCGGAATTTCACTACCACGCGAGGCCGGTTCCTATCCAGATGGACTCGAAGCCGTCCTGGCCCCCTTGCTATCAGAGACATGCCCAAAAAGAAAGGCTTGCAGCCTCAGAACAAAGAGTTTCTAGCCATCCGGATCACCCACACAATATGCAGAACGACTGGATGCGAACACCACACAGCAATAAGCTTCCGGAACTAGTACACTGTCCGCTATTACCGGAGCCGCTGTCTGACAACCCAAGGAGGTTCTATCGGCGATGCCGGCTGGTGCTCGCTATATGGCCATCGTGAATTTGAAGGGAGCTTCAACATCGGTTGCCGTGCGAAAGCGAAATTTAATTTATTCGACTGCGGCCAATGCATCACAGAGGAACCGCTACCGTCAAATCTACAGTTAGATACCATCAAGAACGATTAAACCCGGTTCTGTGGCAAGTATCAACGTCGTAACAACGTACGGATTTCCCTCTACCGTGGATGTATGGGACCTGCTGGTTCTCAACGATGGCTCTTCCATCACCGCTATTGGCAACTTAAATTGGACAAGATCTCCAGACCGAAAATGACTGCTACATGGGACGCCGGTCTCTTTGACGTGATGCCGTTTGACCTAACAAACGTGCCAGCTACCTTTGAGCGCCTGATGGATTGCCTATCATAATAATCATATCATAATCTCTACACAACATAGTGCGGAACTTGAATCTTGAAGAACGGTTTAAAAAAGCCATAGCAAAATGAAATGTTTTAAATTCCAGGGCGTCAGCTATTTCAGTATCTAACGCTCTTCAAAATTAATTAGTATCGAGACTAGACTAATCTAGTTATTGAACAAATAATCTGCATAAAATATGACTAAATATCCTTAACAGTCTTCTACTGAATGAAGACAAATTATGAAAAAAAAATAAAGACAAATATGAAATAAATATTTTCAAAATAGTCACAGGCTCGATTAAAAAAATCATACAGCTCTCTGGTGTCTCAAAAAGACCCTTTTGTATATTGTAAAAGTTCCGAGCCTAGAATAAACAGAGTACCAAGATATGATCATAAAACCCATATGTAAAACCCATATAATTGTTCAATTGAACATACAACAAACATTTGTTTTCAGAAGCCTCACTTACGGCATTTCTTAATAGAATATATAACAATAAGCAAAAGGCATTAAATTGTTTATGTAAGTAATTCAAATTAGATTCCTTAGGTAGTTCAAGGAGAGAAGGCGGTGTGTAGTTTTAGCAACGCAGACCTATAGACGTACCTATAGTAGAAGAAATAGATGACGGAACCATACTCCTAACTGAATACAAGGCAACTTGGAACAACAAAGAATAACATAAGCGGTACAGCAATCTGGAACACATAGTCGTCGAAGGCAGAAGAGTATAACATTGCCGCTAAGATCTACATCAGGAATGGAAACGAAAGTCACTGCGATCCGCGCACCATCATCCTGCGAGCAGCATCCTGCTTAGATACCACTTGAGGACAAGCATAAATTGAAGGGGGATGAGTAAACAACAATAATGTTACCAATTTGCAAGCCAACAACAATGAACTTTAATTCGCTGTAATCCAATATGCAAGCTTAGCGTCTGCCCGATTTCCTGCCAGTGCCGTTCAGGAACAACGAACCCAATGTTGACTTCTGCTAAGACTCACAGCTTCTTAAGGCCAGTTTTCGTACTTAGTTGCTAAATGTTTTGTTTATTAATCATCGAAAGGATAAAAATAACCTACGCAAGGTTGAACATCGATGCATCGCTTAACAAAGGTGACAAAAAAAAAACATCGGAAGCATCGACCAACATCGCTTAACGTCGGAAACAACAAAAACAATGAAAGCATCGACCAAAAAAAAAATCTGTGGTGGATGCATCAATGTTTTTTCACGATTATTTGAAATTAATACTTTAAAGTTTTTAAAAAATTTTAAAACGTAGTTGTTGGCTCGCGGCTTATGCGAGTGACCTCGCTCCGAAATTAATCACGGATTTCGAGTGTTCGCTTGGATCTCTAATGATCGTTGAGCTATGAAATTACTGAAGTCTTTATTTTTTATTAGTTAGTCAATTCACTGGTTTACAATATTAAGCTTTCATTTGTGCTTTCTTCGTCAGCTCCCCACGCCGTTTGCCGATTTCTTACTTCTTCAGTGCTTGACAATTAAACGGTGGACATGTGAGAGAGAGCGGGACCCAATACTACGGTTCTAAGCTTGCGGTACAATATCGAAAATATACATATAAATGCAGTGGTCATCTGCGTTACCTCGGGTTTGGGCGCATTATCTAGGACATAGGTACATCTGGGTGTACGGCACGACGGCAACATTTCATGGGTCGACGTAACAGTAGTGTTGATATCAAGGAAAATTAAAGAAAAAACTGAATTCTATTAAATTCTTATTCATTGTGTGTGATTTTTGATAAATAAATAGATATTAAATTTTTAAAATGCATTTAAATTAATCTGATACATTAATTATGGGATTTCAAGATTTGTAATTGCAATATTTTAAATTATATATATTTAGTCTAGCTGTCAGACGACTCGATGATCATCGACAACATTCAGCAAACTGGAACCCATAGCCTTAAGACATGGACGATACTAAATAAGTTCAATTAGAACGACTTAATCTTCCGGAAACAACCGAACCTAACCGAGTCTTTTGATGTGGAGATAATTCTGGTAGAAGCACAGCTTCTGTCTTCGTAAGAGAGACTGGTGCCGGAGTAAGAGAGCAGCAAACGTTTAACGCAATATAGAGCCTTATACTTCAGATGGAGTCGAAGCCGTCCTAGTCCTTTCGCCATCAAAGCCAAAGGGAAGTGGTTACAGCCTTAGCCCAAAGAGTTTTCATGAAGACTGGCGAAATAATAACTGTCGACCACTTCCATCCAAGTAGCCTCCGGAAATGGTCCGCCTTTAGAGAGAGCACAATCCGTACTTCTACAGCTGTTAACGGAGCTCCCGTCCGACGAGATCGAACCGAACATTTTGCCTGTTAGATATGGTCTTCTTACTACGCTATACGGTCACCGTTGATTTCAAATATCTTCAAATACGGTTGCCGTGGGGAAATTTGCCGCTGTACACTCACTTAACGGTCTAACTCCCAAGGTCTCACTTTACTCTATAGTGCTTTGATGCACACCAGAAATACACCGTACCAGAACAATTGATTGTGGGACAAGTGGAATCAGCAAATCTTCTCATTGCCGGTTCGAGAAGAAGTCGAGGATGTACCGTCTCTAGTGGACCGTTTCCAAGCAGAATTCGCTCAAAACCATAACGATGCCATTCGGCCTAAACAATGCGATAGCTACAATCTTGATCATTTGCTGCAAGTCCACGAAAATTTCATTTATTCAAAACCAAGGTTGGTTATTAAAAGGAAAGAAACTATGGCTTCGACAAAATTAAAACAAACTGACCACCTGTTCTACCATTCCCCGCATCCCAGAGGCTTTTTATCCTTTTTACAGACGTGACAACCCACGGTGTGGACGATGGGCTCTGTCAACATTAAAACGGTCATGAAAGTGTACTGAAATATTACAAGAATATTGTCGAAACAAAGAGACGGACTGCCGATATTTATGGCTTTGCCAACCAAACCGCCGAAACGGCAGCCCGAGCACTCGTCAAAGAAGTCTTCTCTAGCTTCGGAATTCCATTTATTCTCTAAAAAATTGTCAAGCACATGGCCGATCTTCCATTGGGCCATTGCTTTACGCTTCCTTCCTTATTCAAAACTCGATATGCAGGTGACGCACGTGATTCAACAGCCTTGTATGGGATCTCAATAAAGTGAAAAGTTACCAAGAAATGCGCGTGTATTAATTTCAGTTTTCCTAGACGTTACCACAACTATCTGAAAATATCCGCTCAAATTTTCGTAGCGAACACGGCTTCCAATTTCATTTTCATCGTTTTTATCTTCAACATTTTAATTTTTAAAATTTGTTTGTTTAATGGGCTTATTATATTTACCCTTGAAAGACTTGACATCAACTAATGTTGACGGTTATAATAGTTCTGCAGAAGGCTGCTACCCGTGTTCCTATAAATTAAATATTTTATATTCAGTCTTCGATAAGCTCATCTCGTGTACGGTTGTCTCAATAACGAAATTGGTGATTGTTTACTCGCTTCGCTGCGCAGTTCTTATCAGTTCTTTATTCTTGCATTTATCCCACCCGTTTACGCAAAATTAAGCGGCTTAAACTTTTGAACGGCGATGCCCTGGCATCTGCCGCTATTGATATAAAAAAAAAATAAGATAGGGGCAAATTCTGCCTCCAACCAATATAAAAACTATTATCCCCCCTACAAACTCTTGATAATGAAAATAAAAATAATGATATGTGTGAAACCTAAACACAAGATGAAGTTAAAATCAAACCACCTCCTATCACACTTATCAAACAAAACACAAAAACGGTTAATGAAATCATCCCTGTACTTGGAATTGAAAACTACTATTTACAATCAATCTCCATTGGCATTAAAATGTTTTTGAAAATCATGAAAAACTTTGACAAGTTTACAGCAAAACTCAAGAACTTCAGTGGGAGTTCTATTCTCATGATACTAAATTTACAAAGCCATACAAGGCCGTCCTATCTGGGCTGGAAAAATTACCCGCAGACACTCTGAAAACATTGCTAATTGATCTGGGATTGCAATGCACCGATGTTAAAATAGTGGAAACTAAAACCAAATCGGACTATAACCTGATAATGTACAGTACATTGTTTACTTTATAAATAAAAGCATAACAGTACAAATGCGAGAAAACGTAAGGTATATGAACCATATGAAAATACGATGGGACCACAAAGTAAATTCGGCAAACAAAATAGCACAATGTTACAACTGTTAATTACTTGGACATGGGTCAAACAAACTGTGCCAGACCCCACACAACAGTTTCATGGGCAAACACGAGCAACAAAAAATGTGTCAATTGTAAAGCCGAGCACCCATCCACAGATAAGGCATGCCCATGCCGTTTGTCTTATCTTAATTTGATCTCAAAGCGTACGGCAATGTGAATGAGAAGAAGCAATATGTAAGTATACAAGATAGCGAAGAGTAATAGAGTAATAGAGTAATATCTTCGACTAACCAAATTAAGGGAGTTCCTCCACTAGTATATGGATGCGCTCACCGAGCGAATCAACAAGTAATCCTGATCTTTTTACACCAAAAGAAATTAATTCATTATTAATAGATATGATCAATAATCTAAGTAAATGTTCCAACAAAGGCAAACAATTTCAGGTCATATCTAACTTAGCGATAAAAAATGTTTATGCAAAATAAAAATTCAGTCGATATTCTAAATATTATGGCATGGAATGCACGTGCCGTTATAACTAATCAAGTTGCTAGAGGATGATCGTTTTCATATATACTGTGTATATACATTACAGAAGAGAAAGCAGAGGTGTTGGTGTCGCCATTATTGTTAGCAATAAAATTGAACATGAGCAAACTCCCAACTTGAAAACTAATCTTATTGAAAATATAGGATTAAAAATTAGGACTAATTATAACAATAATAGCTTAAAAATATACTCTGTATACTTTCCAGGTAACACAGCAAAATGTCTATTAAATTCATGTCACAATTCAAGAGATCGAAATGATATGAAAATTCAATATAAGGCTGACTTACTATACGGCGACTTCAATTCTCGGCATAGGCCATGGAACTGTACTCGAGCAAATTGCAGGGGTAATATTCTCAACGATATTTCTGATCTGGGAAATTTAACATATTATACCCAAACCTCCCCACATATATTCCATTTAACATTTATATTCCATTGGACATAAATCCTATAGACAATCATTCCTTGGTTTTAACTACCGAAATAGATCTTCTGACCAAATCATTTACAGAAGCAGTTAATTACGCCTTCCAAGAATCAGTTCCACAAAAAAAAGTAAGATCCGAAAGCTACAAGATTCCCCAACACATTTGTGAATTGTTCAAAATAAGAAATATAATCCAAAGGAAATGGATTAGAACAAGATTGCCCGTACTTAAAGATAGATGTAACCACCTTAACTACATTATCAGGCAAAAGTTATTTATTCATAACAACGAACAATGGAACAATAAACTCCAAAAACTAGACAAACTTAGCAAGCCGTTCTGGAATACAACGAAAGCATTATAAAAGAGAAAACATTTTATACCCTACTTTCACCTTGCAGATACAAGTTATACTACCGGAAAAGAAACAGCTACGATACTTGCTGACACCTTTGAACAAAAGTATAAATTAACATATACATACTCCAATGCTGAAACGATCAATTTAGTCAAATCGACCTTGCAGACCATTGAAAACAATAACACCCCCAACCAACAAATTCTAATAGTTGAAAACAATGAAATTGCCAATATTATTAAGGGTCTAGTGGTACGAAAATCTCCAGGTACTGATGGCATACGCAACATCTGTCTAAAAAATCACCTTGTTTTCACTATTAGTTTCTTGTCTCAACTGTTCAACCTCTGTTTGCGCATAGGTTATTTTCCTGATGCATGGAAGGTTGCCAAAGTTGTACCTATTGCCAAGCCAGGTAAACCTAGCAGTAGACCCGATAGTTTTAGGCCGATTAGCTTACTATGTGGACTGTTAAAAATATTTTATTTAAAAATAAAAACTAATTAAAGTTAGATTAGTTAATTTTTTGGACACACACAGTGCTAAATAAACATTCAGTGGGGTTGGTCACACTTGACATTGATGCTGCATTTGACACAGTCTGGCATAAGGGACTAGTATACAAATTAATAACTATTGAATTGTTTTTATATCTTATACAAATAATCTAAAACTTTTTGAAGCAACGTGCTTGTTACATTGATATTAATGATGATCAGTCTACTCAACGACACATTCTTGCTGGAGTCCCACAGGGTTCAATGTTAGGGCCAATACTATTTAACATATATACACATGATAAGCCACAAGTAACTGATTGTAAGCTTTCCGTATTTGCTGATGATGCAGCCATTTACACAGCTGGTATTCTATATAACGAAATTAGCACCACTATTCAAAATTATATTAATATTCTGAAGAAGTACTATAGTAACTTAGGTAGTTACCGCTTTATTTAATTAAGAGATACCATGGAAAGTTAATTTGATGCCGTAAGCTTGTTGCGTGGCAAGGCTGAAGTCGAGAGTGGCCAGTCTACCGATATCAGAAGATATCGTCCTCCAGGAAAGGTCTTGGCGTTAGTACTTGTTTACGCCGTGTTGCCAGACTGGGCGCCACATTTACTCCCCCTTCAGTGACTTCGCCAGGTGGTGAAGGTAACGGTATAAATTCTGCAGGTGCAGGGCGGTTGATCCTCGTGGTGGTCTTCGCAAGCGTCAGCTTCACCTAAGAAAGCAGGCTTGAGGAGGTCGACTGATATGGCCTTCTCTTGTCCATGAATGCTGATGATGTAGAACTTATCATCAACCCTGCGTATTACCCGATGAGGTCCCGTGTAAGACGGCTCGAGTGCTTGAAGACGTGTGTACAAGTTCTCAGGTCCTTACAAATGAAAACAGGTGGTTTAGCGTGATGCGCTGCAGGAGTAGGTCGGGCTGCCCTGATATGTTGACGTAGTTGCTCGGTGAGTCGGTGATCCTTGCTGAAGGCGGTTGGAGTGTGCGATTAAAAAATTCGTTGGGGATACGAATAGTGGTGCCAAAAAGCATTTCGGCTGGCGATGACTGAAGGTCCGCCTTAAACGCCGAGTGCAGCCCCAACAGAACTGTAGGCAGGAGGTCCGGCCATGCCATGTGAGACTTACGGTACGGTGCCATCTCTCTACAATGCCGTTTGACTGAGGGTGATATGCGGTTGTACCAAAGACACTAGAATAATAAGATGCGTAACGGCCATACATTGGTTTTGCACTGTGCAGCCACTTTTTTGGTGGCGGGAATAATTGCTCTTTTCCCGCTCGCGTAAAATTGAGAGCATAAAAATCTAAAAATAGAATTCACTTGCTTGTGTGAGTGAAAACAGTAAACAAAAAAGTGTGCATGTGTGCGTACTTGTGGTAGAAGACGATTTTCGGCCCGAAACCAATTTTGATCTAAGAAACGAGTTTGATTAATGTTTTGGTAAATTTCGTTGTAATATGAGCTAATAAAATATTATTTAAAAATTGATGCCGTGACTATTATTTTTTTTAAGAAGTTGTTTTAATATTATTTAGTTAAAATCGCCGCTCGAATTAGCTACCGTTTACATATAAATATTTTTATTATTAATTATCTGTAATATATGTAATATTTGGTACCCACGGAATGGGGTCGTATATTTATATGACCTTCGAGTCGACTTGAAATAATAAATGTTAAACATTAAAATATTTCCATGTTCCCCAACTAAGCTAGTTTTCTAACTATTGCTTTTCGATATAATTTGCTCGTTTTTTTAAATTCATTTTATTAAATTGTTGTACTATGTATTTGTCAGCTTTAAGCAAACGAATTTAGAGGAACTAAAAGAAGAAAGAATACATTTGGCGCGCTTTTTTACCCACCCAAAATTGCGCGGTTTTTACAAATATCAAATTACAATATAACAAAAACATTCAACAAAATAATATTTGCATTTTAAATACTGAAAATTGATCACTTACAGAAGTATGCATATTTTTTTACTTGTTTACTAGTAACTTGTACTAATAAATATACTAAATAGTTAAAAAACATCATATGCAATCTGTGTATTGCAAAATTGAATTCTTGAGGCAGGACCAGCGCACTTAAGAATCACTAAGATCAAATAAATTTTCCACGTCGCAACCTGAATACTCTAACGACATATAAAGTAATTTATTAAAATAATTCGGTATTATGTACATTTATTCACCTATTACCATTTCTATGATGTAATTAAGTAATTATCATGTTAAGGCAATGCAAAATTAGAGTTTTTACTTTTTACTTACGAGTACTTTGTACTCCATTGCCAGAGTTCAAATAATATAGATTGAAAGTCCATAAACTTCTGAAGTGAAGGGCATATTTTGTCAAATTTACAATATATGATCATACGTGTGCACACATACACTGCTCGGCTGTCGCTGTATGCGTACAAGAGAGCTGCTGGCTCTAGAGCGCTCTCTCTGGCTCTTGCACAAAAATTCGAGAGAGCCTGGAGCCAGATCTAGAGCCAGCCCGAAAAAATCGTGTGCAAAAAAATCGTATGGCGTTACGCATCTTATTATTCTAGTGTCTTTGGTTGTACGTATCCTTTCGGCTCCAATTTAGTTCAGCAAACAATGAGGATTCAAATTGAGTTCCCTGGTCCGTTGTTATAGTGAGTGGGCAGCCAAACATGCAGATCCACTGTGTATACAGAGCTCTCGCGACAGTCTCCGCGGTGATGTTGGATAGTGGAATAGCTGCAGGCCATCTGCTGAAGCGGTCGATGATGGTAAGACAGTAGCGAAAGTTACGGATAGTGGGAAGCTCAATCAGATAGACGTGAATGTGCTCGAAACGATTGTCAGGAACATCGATCTTCTCTACCGGGCTAAGTGTGTGGCGATGGATTTTGGCCCGCTGGCAAGGAATGCACTGTCGGGACCAGAGGGTGACATCACGGTTAATTCCTGGCCAGACAAACCGCTGCTTAAGTAACTTTGTAGTTGTACGGCCGCTGGGATGCGCCAATCCATGTACTGTATCAAAAGCTTGGCGTCTCAGACCTTTGGGTAAATATGGCCGCTCGTGTCCATCCGATATGTCACACCAGATGTGTAGGTTTTCGATGTTCCTAACTTGTAGAACAAGGGATGTGGTTCGAGGAAGCTCAGCCATTTCACCATCGGTTTGTTGGGCCTCAAATATCGCTTGAGCACTGAAGCTAGTCGGCATGCTTATGGTGTTGATGCGTGAGAGGGCGTCTGCCACTGCGTAGTTTTCCCCGGGATTGTACACTATCTCCGTTGAGAATTGGGAGATAAGATCCAATTGGCGGAGTTGTCGAGGCGATGCTTAGCTTGCTTTCTGCCTAAAAGCGTGTTGAAGTGGTTTATGGTCGGTTTGGATGATGAATGGACGACCCTCTAGAATGTGCTTCAAATGGATGATACCAGCGAAAATAGCCAGGAGCTCGCGATCATACGTGCTGTAGCCTTGCTCTGCTGGAGATAGTATTCGCGTGAAAAACCCGATGGGACGCCAAACGTTGCCGACTCGTTGTTTGAGAGCAGCACCGATCGCTGTATCGGAGGCGTCCGTTTTAAGGGCGAGGTAAACCGATGGGGAAAGGAACGAAGAGCACACGGCACGTAAAATTCCTTGCTTGCAGGCCTGGAATGCATTCTCCGCAGGGCCGAAAGCTACAAGATTCCCCAACACATTTGTGAATTGTTCAAAATAAGAAATATAATCCAAAGGAAATGGATTAGAACAAGATTGCCCGTACTTAAAGATAGATGTAACCACCTTAACTACATTATCAGGCAAAAGTTATTTATTCATAACAACGAACAATGGAACAATAAACTCCAAAAACTAGACAAACTTAGCAAGCCGTTCTGGAATACAACGAAAGCATTATAAAAGAGAAAACATTTTATACCCTACTTTCACCTTGCAGATACAAGTTATACTACCGGAAAAGAAACAGCTACGATACTTGCTGACACCTTTGAACAAAAGTATAAATTAACATATACATACTCCAATGCTGAAACGATCAATTTAGTCAAATCGACCTTGCAGACCATTGAAAACAATAACACCCCCAACCAACAAATTCTAATAGTTGAAAACACTGAAATTGCCAATATTATTAAGGGTCTAGTGGTACGAAAATCTCCAGGTACTGATGGCATACGCAACATCTGTCTAAAAAATCACCTTGTTTTCACTATTAGTTTCTTGTCTCAACTGTTCAACCTCTGTTTGCGCATAGGTTATTTTCCTGATGCATGGAAGGTTGCCAAAGTTGTACCTATTGCCAAGCCAGGTAAACCTAGCAGTAGACCCGATAGTTTTAGGCCGATTAGCTTACTATGTGGACTGTTAAAAATATTTTATTTAAAAATAAAAACTAATTAAAGTTAGATTAGTTAATTTTTTGGACACACACAGTGCTAAATAAACATTCAGTGGGGTTAGTCACACTTGACATTGAAGCTGCATTTGACACAGTCTGGCATAAGGGACTAGTATACAAATTAATAACTATTGAATTGTTTTTATATCTTATACAAATAATCTAAAACTTTTTGAAGCAACGTGCTTGTTACATTGATATTAATGATGATCAGTCTACTCAACGACACATTCTTGCTGGAGTCCCACAGGGTTCAATGTTAGGGCCAATACTATTTAACATATATACACATGATAAGCCACAAGTAACTGATTGTAAGCTTTCCGTATTTGCTGATGATGCAGCCATTTACACAGCTGGTATTCTATATAACGAAATTAGCACCACTATTCAAAATTATATTAATATTCTGAAGAAGTACTATAGTAACTTAGGTAGTTACCGCTTTATTTAATTAAGAGATACCATGGAAAGTTAATTTGATGTCGTAAGCTTGTTGCGTGGCAAGGCTGAAGTCGAGAGTGGCCAGTCTGACGATATCAGAAGATATCGTCCTCCAGGAAAGGTCTTGGCGTTAGTACTTGTTTACGCCGTGTTGCCAGACTGGGCGCCACATTTACTCCCCCTTCAGTGACTTCGCCAGGTGGTGAAGGTAACGGTATAAATTCTGCAGGTGCAGGGCGGTTGATCCTCGTGGTGGTCTTCGCAAGCGTCAGCTTCAGCTAAGAAAGCAGGCTTGAGGAGGTCGACTGATATGGCCTTCTCTTGTCCATGAATGCTGATGATGTAGAACTTATCATCAACCCTGCGTATTACCCGATGAGGTCCCGTGTAAGACGGCTCGAGTGCTTGAAGACGTGTGTACAAGTTCTCAGGTCCTTACAAATGAAAACAGGTGGTTTAGCGTGATGCGCTGCAGGAGTAGGTCGGGCTGCCCTGATATGTTGACGTAGTTGCTCGGTGAGTCGGTGATCCTTGCTGAAGGCGGTTGGAGTGTGCGATTAAAAAATTCGTTGGGGATACGAATAGTGGTGCCAAAAAGCATTTCGGCTGGCGATGACTGGAGGTCCGCCTTAAACGCCGAGTGCAGCCCCAACAGAACTGTAGGCAGGAGGTCCGGCCATGCCATGTGAGACTTACGGTACGGTGCCATCTCTCTACAATGCCGTTTGACTGAGGGTGATATGCGGTTGTACCAAAGACACTAGAATAATAAGATGCGTAACGGCCATACATTGGTTTTGCACTGTGCATCCACTTTTTTGGTGGCGGGAATAATTGCTCTTTTCCCGCTCGCGTAAAATTGAGAGCATAAAAATCTAAAAATAGAATTCACTTGCTTGTGTGAGTGAAAACAGTAAACAAAAAAGTGTGCATGTGTGCGTACTTGTGGTAGAAGACGATTTTCGGCCCGAAACCAATTTTGATCTAAGAAACGAGTTTGATTAATGTTTTGGTAAATTTCGTTGTAATATGAGCTAATAAAATATTATTTAAAAATTGATGCCGTGACTATTATTTTTTTTAAGAAGTTGTTTTAATATTATTTAGTTAAAATCGCCGCTCGAATTAGCTACCGTTTACATATAAATATTTTTATTATTAATTATCTGTAATATATGTAATATTTGGTACCCACGGAATGGGGTCGTATATTTATATGACCTTCGAGTCGACTTGAAATAATAAATGTTAAACATTAAAATATTTCCATGTTCCCCAACTAAGCTAGTTTTCTAACTATTGCTTTTCGATATAATTTGCTCGTTTTTTTAAATTCATTTTATGAAATTGTTGTACTATGTATTTGTCAGCTCTAAGCAAACGAATTTAGAGGAACTAAAAGAAGAAAGAATACATTTGGCGCGCTTTTTTACCCACCCAAAATTGCGCGGTTTTTACAAATATCAAATTACAATATAACAAAAACATTCAACAAAATAATATTTGCATTTTAAATACTGAAAATTGATCACTTACAGAAGTATGCATATTTTTTTACTTGTTTACTAGTAACTTGTACTAATAAATATACTAAATAGTTAAAAAACATCATATGCAATCTGTGTATTGCAAAATTGAATTCTTGAGGCAGGACCAGCGCACTTAAGAATCACTAAGATCAAATAAATTTTCCACGTCGCAACCTGAATACTCTAACGACATATAAAGTAATTTATTAAAATAATTCGGTATTATGTACATTTATTCACCTATTACCATTTCTATGATGTAATTAAGTAATTATCATGTTAAGGCAATGCAAAATTAGAGTTTTTACTTTTTACTTACGAGTACTTTGTACTCCATTGCCAGAGTTCAAATAATATAGATTGAAAGTCCATAAACTTCTGAAGTGAAGGGCATATTTTGTCAAATTTACAATATATGATCATACGTGTGCACACATACACTGCTCGGCTGTCGCTGTATGCGTACAAGAGAGCTGCTGGCTCTAGAGCGCTCTCTCTGGCTCTTGCACAAAAATTCGAGAGAGCCTGGAGCCAGATCTAGAGCCAGCCCGAAAAAATCGTGTGCAAAAAAATCGTATGGCGTTACGCATCTTATTATTCTAGTGTCTTTGGTTGTACGTATCCTTTCGGCTCCAATTTAGTTCAGCAAACAATGAGGATTCAAATTGAGTTCCCTGGTCCGTTGTTATAGTGAGTGGGCAGCCAAACATGCAGATCCACTGTGTATACAGAGCTCTCGCGACAGTCTCCGCGGTGATGTTGGATAGTGGAATAGCTGCAGGCCATCTGCTGAAGCGGTCGATGATGGTAAGACAGTAGCGAAAGTTACGGATAGTGGGAAGCTCAATCAGAAAGACGTGAATGTGCTCGAAACGATTGTCAGGAACATCGATCTTCTCTACCGGGCTAAGTGTGTGGCGATGGATTTTGGCCAGCGGGCAAGGAATGCACTGTCGGGACCAGAGGGTGACATCACGGTTAATTCCTGGCCAGACAAACCGCTGCTTAAGTAACTTTGTAGTTGTACGGCCGCTGGGATGCGCCAATCCATGTACTGTATCAAAAGCTTGGCGTCTCAGACCTTTGGGTAAATATGGCCGCTCGTGTCCATCCGATATGTCACACCAGATGTGTAGGTTTTCGATGTTCCTAACTTGTAGAACAAGGGATGTGGTTCGAGGAAGCTCAGCCATTTCACCATCGGTTTGTTGGGCCTCAAATATCGCTTGAGCACTGAAGCTAGTCGGCATGCTTATGGTGTTGATGCGTGAGAGGGCGTCTGCCACTGCGTAGTTTTCCCCGGGATTGTACACTATCTCCGTTGAGAATTGGGAGATAAGATCCAATTGGCGGAGTTGTCGAGGCGATGCTTAGCTTGCTTTCTGCCTAAAAGCGTATTGAAGTGGTTTATGGTCGGTTTGGATGATGAATGGACGACCCTCTAGAATGTGCTTCAAATGGATGATACCAGCGAAAATAGCCAGGAGCTCGCGATCATACGTGCTGTAGCCTTGCTCTGCTGGAGATAGTATTCGCGTGAAAAACCCGATGGGACGCCAAACGTTGCCGACTCGTTGTTTGAGAGCAGCACCGATCGCTGTATCGGAGGCGTCCGTTTTAAGGGCGAGGTAAACCGATGGGGAAAGGAACGAAGAGCACACGGCACGTAAAATTCCTTGCTTGCAGGCCTGGAATGCATTCTCCGCAGGGCCGGTCCAGGCTATTTCGCGCTTGTCATTTTTGGTTTCGCCTTTTAGGTAGTCTGTGAGCGGGATTTGAGCCTGAGCTGCGTGTGGTATGAGGTGTCGGTAATAGTTGACCATTCCCAATAACCGGCGCAATTCCATGATAATTTGAGGCTTGGGAAAATTGTTGATTGCTTGCGTGCGCTCAACAGGGGGCTTGAATCCGCTCGCGTTGACTTGGAACCCTAAGAAAATTACCTCACTTTTACCAAATAGCCACTTTTGAGGGTTAATTTGGAGGTGGTTCCTCCGCAAAATGCCTCAAATGCTCCTCATGCGTTGTGGAGAACACGATGATGTCGTCCATATAGCATCCTAAGAATGGAATGCCACGAAGCAGGGTGGCATGCCGACGAACTAGAAAAGGCCGAACGGTGTAGTGACGGCTGTTTTCGGAATATCATCTGGCGCGACCGATGCATCCATGCAGACGTTGAAGAATGTCTTCCCCATGGGGAATCGGGTAGCGATCTGGAATAGGGGAAGCATTAAGTTTGTGATAATCACCAGTAGTGCGCCATTCGTTGCTCTTCTTGGGGACCAAATGAATAGGACTGGCCTATTGGCTGCTAGAGGGACGAATCACTCCTTGCTGGAGTAGTAGATCGAAATCCCGGGGTGCCGCTTTTAATTTTTCGCCTGTAAGCCGTCTTGGCTTGTCGAAAACAGGTGGGCCAGTTGTTTAAATGTAATGCGCAACCTCATTATGAATGCGGTTTGCTAAAGGCACATTAGGACGTGTAGAAACGTTGTAGAGTTTTGCTTCTGCAACTTCTCCTTTGGTCGAAGCAGCTATTGAGGGATCCATAAGGCGTTTACCCTTGAGGTCGAGGATGAGGCCGGGGTGCGTGAGGAAATCTGCTCCGATGATTGCTGATTGGACGTTCGCAACGACGAAAGACCAGGTGAACTTACGCCGTAGATTGAGACCAAAAGTTAGATTTAGCGTGCCGTAGGTATCAATTATAGACGTGTTGGCCGCGTAGAGTTTGAAGTCGTCTTTGCTACGATGCATTCCCTTGATTATCGAAACAGGTATGAGTGAGATGACTGATCCGGAATCGATAAGCAATTTGAAGTTGGTATTACGATCGATTATGTAAAGTCGGTACTCTTTTGAGAGACGAGGGCTTGGAGATCTGCTCTCACCAGTCGCCTGAACAGATGACAGCTTCTTTAGTGCGTATTCGCGGGTGTTCCCTCTGCCATGACAAAAGAACCCGATTCCTCTTCCATGAGATCGTCAGCGAGTGCAGTTTGCTCTTCAAAGTTGCTAAGCATAGGAGCTTCAAGCCCCGTTGTACGTGTTGCGGTAGCTGAGAGAGCCAGCGGACTCGCAAGGCGTCTGCAGACGCGCGACCATCAGCAAGAGTTGTCATTTGCCGAAGGAGCTCCGAGGGCTTCTTGTCCCCAAGGTTAAGCTCCAGTAAAGCGCGCTGCAACTATCTGCCCGGTGATTCCATAAATCGCTTGATGATAATCTCCTTCAAATGCTCGTATTTGTTGACTTCCGAGGGTTGCGCCAGAACATACTTCAGTCATTATATCAGCATCCAAAGCACTGATTAAATGGTAGTAGCGCGTGTTATCTGAAGAAATGCGGCTGCCTTGAAATTGCGCTTCGATCTGCACAAACCATAACCGCGCATTTTGCTTCCAAAATGGCGGTAGCTTGATGGCGCCAACCGACTCGACGACAGGGATAACGGTGCCTGCGCTGTTTCCGCGTTGAATTTCACCAGAGTCAGGCGTAGTTGGCGGTGCAGGCGCAGAATCTCCGGTATTCAGCATTTTGTTTATTGCGGGGTCACCAATATAGTAAATTAGGAAGTTAGCACTTTATTTATTTAAGAGATACCATGGAAAGTTAATTTGATGTCGTAAGCTTGTTGCGCGGCAAGGCTGAAGTCGAGAGTGGCCAGTTTGACGATATCAGAAGATATCGTTCTCCAGGAAATGTCTTGGCGTTGGTACTTGTTTACGCCATGTTGCCAGACTGGGCTTTAGTCTGGGCGCCACAGTACTATCATAAATGGAAGATTAAAATAAATCCTAACAAAACCAATGCTATCTTTTTCAATAAAAGAAAAAATCTTGTTATATACCTAATAACTGCCTACATATATGTAATACTCCTGTTCAATGGGTAAACAATATTCGATACCTGGGCATACTTTTGAAATTTATCGAAAATCAAAATTATCAATTACCGTGGATATAGTGGGCCTGCTGGTTCTCAACGATGGCTCTTCCATCACCGCTATTGGCAACTTAAATTGGACAAGAGCTCCAGACTGAAAATGACTGCTACGCCGGTCTCTTTGACGTGATGCCGTTTGACCTAACAAACGCGCCAGCTACCTTTGAGTGCCTGATAGATTGCCTATTTTCCGCCCCTGCTTGGAAAAAAAACGCCGGCTTACCTCGACGATATCATAGTGCACGCTTGTCGCAAACCATTTGGATCACTTGGTGCAAGTCCCCCGAAATTTTAATTTTTTTCAAACCGAGAACTGCCTCTGGGTCTTATAGTAACCCTCAAGAGTTTATCTGAGTTTCATCTGGTCTTACGATGCCCACTCCAAGGGGTTATTTATCCTTGACACAGACCCGCGAGTCTATTTACTTATGCAGTGAACAAGTAATTGGAGAAGCAAATAGCGGTACCACTGTGCGAGTGTGCAGCAGAGAAAAATACATACATTCCCACACACATATATATTTATTAATTATATATTTATTTTAAAAATGCCTACTTAAAAAAATACGGCAGCTCATCGTTCCATATCTACATGTTTATGCAGAGCAGCTGCGGAGGCACAGCATCGTTCCTTATCTACATGTTTATGCATCTAAGCGTCATGCGAAAGCATCTAAGCTCGGGCTTGTTTGAATCCAACCAGCTTGGGCTCTTTCCCTCGGGTACACAAGCGCTTCAACTTTTATTCTCCTGTTCGCTCTGCAATTAAGTTTTTCTTGTCATTCGCTTTCGTAACCCATGTATATATTTATCGATGCTCAACTATGTATTCAACTGAAATAAACTACATAATGAAATCGCTACATTTATAAAGTGACATATCTAGTACTATCTATATCTAGTACTGTTCGAAGAAATAAGAATATGCCTAGTGTGCAAATTAATGTGTTTCTCCGTCGGGATGTGTCCTGTGGTCTCCAGACGGTGTGGATATTCCTTCCTGTGGTATTCGGTACAATGCTGCCACCAGGGATTAATAGCTTCTACGAAGCTTAGGTTGAAGGGCGTGACTTTGCCCTCTTCGTCGTTCGCTGGCCTTTTGGCTCAGCGAGAATGTTCAAATAAGAAAATGGTATTTTTACGGCTGCGTGCCGGAGTGAATAGCTGCTCTTTATTAAAGCTCTGGCTTAAGACTAAATACAAAAGAATATGAAAAGTGTGGATCTACTCTGGCTCCAATGCATCACGCCATAAACCCATGGTCGCAAGCCGACTCAGCATTTATGCAACATAGCTCGGTACCCCGGATAAGGGGTGTCCGCCTGCTGTTGCTGACCGTTCGTAGCGCGGAGCGCTGAACTCAGTTGGGGCGCGTCAGCATTGTTTATATGAAGTAACTTAGTGTTTGTGTATTGTTGACATGAATGTCTGTGCTCTTAGTTGTTAACGACTCCCTCCCTAAAATTATGATCGTCCTCGGCTATATTAAGTTTATCGATGGTTTGTTGTATCTCAGCGGAGGCTCGCTTTCTCCTTAATGTCAGAAAAAGGGTGAGCGAACCAATCAGACCAACGTTAAGGACTACTCCAGCCACGAACCAAATTTTAGGGGAACCCGCGGCGTCAACCTCGTCTTTGAACCCTTGGATAAAGCACAGGTTATCGTTGTTCATGCGGTGTAGCAAAGGCATGCTCAGTTCCGGGTCATGGCCGACGATGTTCAGTAGTGGTGATCTTGCTACGCCAGGCTGCTTGTCTATTGTTTTCCGGAGGTTTACGAACTCCGTTCTGTTGATGGTAGCTGATCGTTCGAATGTAATAAGATGTGTCCCCTTGACGAGCACCTCTGGGCCGCCGTCCGTGCTGATGCGGGCTGTTGCCTCGTTGATGATAACGATGCCGTCATCTATAGGCATTACTGCCCTAAGGTGGCTGGATTGCGTGTGGCATTGGACTGTATTTCCTGCATGGAGTGAGCGGGCGCAGGTATCGCGTCGAGACCGCTCGCAGAAGGTGTTGTGCGTGGTCTCCATGCACTCGGTGACCGAAAAGGTGTCTTCCTCACACTCTGCTGAAGTGTCTTCATCGAGTCGCAGGATTGTCTGATAATGTGATATTGGGTATACGAGAACCTTCTTACATCTGACCTTCACCCTAGGATAGGCTATTAGTATGTGAATAATGCTGTCGGACTGAAGAACCCTAATCTTAGAGGCTTCTAATAAGCTAGCTATTGGAGTGTTTTGTTCAATTAATGAGCTCAAATCGGCATGATTAAGGATTGTGGGATTTACTATGTTAGCTTTAGCCAATGTTATTGTGAGAATAAGGTTTTGGATCTCTGTTGTCAGCATTCTATTTCTCGCTAGTAATGCCTCGTACAGATGCGGGGTGTCGACCAAGTCGTTGTTTTGGGCTTTAATAATTTTGTTCACGGTGTCGGTCAGTTTGTTTATTTGTATTTGGGTTTCGGAATTTATATTTATTTGCCTGTAGTTGGAATCTACTAGCTGAGCTTCGGTCATTTTGATCTTTAGAAAATCTGAGGCGTCGGGAGTTCCAGCAACTACCTTAAAAGCTGTACCCAAGAAGTCTAAGCTTCTAGCGATACGGTGGTGTATTTTTAAAACGGACAACAAGCTTACAAGGTGATCTGTATCAACGTCTAACAACTTGCGCATATGCGACTGTGGAAAGGAAGCGGACAATTTCTGTGTTTCATCTACCATGTAAATATAATCAGACAGGTTGCTCGAATACCTCAGGCAGTTACGATGCTCGAACACCAGTATATCTCCATCTACGACGGGAATGTACTTGGCGTGGGAAAAGTCGGTAATCCGTGCACTTGCCACTGCCAGGGTGATGAGTGTTACGAGGGCGATCCTGCAATCCAAACGTAGAATGAGACCACGGCATATTTACTTATATCTGGCTTACTACTAGGAATAGGCAAATTAAAAGTTGGAATTTTTATTTGAGGTTGTCCTTGTGGACCACCCTTAATAAGAACAGACGTTCCCAGGTCTGCTTGCACTTTTTGTTCTGTGCATAACGGAGTTAGCTTGTTTCCTAACCTTTTATTGTTTCTAACAAAAACCTCGTCTCCTACCTCAAAAACACGGTTTTGCCTAGCTGGGTTGCATCTTTCGATGTTGTTTTGCTGGGCCTTTATCAGCCTGTCTTTTATGCCTAGGCAGCGATCATCGGAACCCGTGTGGAGGATCTCGACTGGTTTCTCCTGAGTGACAGAATGTAGGGTCTTATTATACTCTATTGTTGCCCTCAATATTAATTCTGTCGTATCGCTGATTTTTTTGTCTAACTTAAGACACCTGGCTATTTCTGTCAAGGTGCTGTGGAATCGTTCCACTTGACCGTTTGACAGGCTATGCAGCGGGGCCGCATTCACAATGTCAATGTGGTAGCTGTTTTTAAGTAAGGAGGTGATAGTTTTCGAATTGAAGGCGGCTTCATTGTCGCAATATATCGTTTTGATTTTGGGGAACAAGTTTACGAGTTGAAGCAGGGGCCCCGTGACGTCCACTATTGTTCTGGACAGCACTGGTTGCACTATTGCACATTTCGAGATTTTGTCAACGCATGTTAAGAACTGCTTCTTATCAGTTGAGAAGATATCGATGTGCAACATTTCGCCGGTATAGCCTGTTATGGGTGTGTCCCCGAACTCTTGTTTCTTAGGGTGCCTGTCGTATTTGGCTTTGGTGCATATTTTGCAATTTGCAACCACTTCCTTTGCTAGGCTGCTCATTTTGGGGAAATAGTAATCGCGGAGGACTTGCTTGTTATTGTCCTGAGCCGCCCTGTGTGCACGATTGTGTTCTGTCGTGATAATTTCCAACTGCTCATTTCTATTGGTAACGTCTATCACCATATTCTTACAGTATCGAAACTTCGTAGCCGGGAATTGAGAAATTAAATCATGTTGAAAACTTACCAGGGTGGGCAGATCGCAGTGTATCGCACTTACGACTTCGGGGTTTACGACCTTCTTCAGCATTTCCAAAATGGTGCTTTTGTCGGCGAAATTGATTAAGTGGCGAGTTTTACTACGAAACAACCCCAAGCTTCGCTTTATCCGGAAACGTGCTTCTTCTATAACAATCTGATTTCTGAAGCGGTTTACCGGTTGGTCTGTCGCTTCGACCGTGTAGGTCAATGACAGTTCGCTGTGAATAGTCGCAGCGTCTGACTGAGGCTCATTTTGTAGGGCATTAATGTTCTGCCTAGAAAGATCGTCAGCCACATGGTTGTCTTTACCCGGCTTGTAGTGGATTTTTGCGTTATGATCATCAATATACGCTTTCCATCTTTTTATCTTCGGATTTGGATTCCGATCGGACACCGCGAATGTCAACGGCTTATGGTCCGTATAAATATTTATATCGCGAGTGCCGTAGAGGTAGAGCTGTAACTTGCCTAGGCCCACACTATGGTCAACAATTCTCTTTCATTTGTGGCGTAGTGTGACTCGCTTTCTTTTAGGGTCCTAGAGATCATAGTGATGGGTCTTTTATCTTGCGATAAAACCGCACCAATACTGTTAGCAGAAGCATCCGTCGTTAGATCGAATGGCTTCCTGAAATCGGGGTATCTAAGAATTACATCTTCAGAAGCCAAGACGTTTCTTAGCCTCTCAAAAGCATCTCTCTGCAAATAACCGAACTCAATAGGAGTTTTCTTGGACATGTGTTTGCTGATAGAGCCGTTTACTCCTTTCAGCAAGTCCGTCAAAGGCACATGGTCATTTTCGTTTTCAGAAAAAATAATGACGTCATCTACGTAAACATAGCATGATTTGCCAATTTGCTCACGTAAGACGTCGTCGATCGCTCTTTGAAAGATGCTTCCCGACAAAACTCATACTTTCCGCCGTTTACCAAAAAGAGGTCTTTTCACGGTCATGTTCGGCTAAGTATATCTGGTGGTAGCCGGACTTTAGATCTAACGTCGGAAAGTACTTAGCTTTTCCTAAGTTCGCCAGTATCATGGGGATGTTTGGCATTGGGTACTTATCAGCGATGGTTTTTTCGTTAAGTTTCCTGAAGTCTATAACCAAACGCTTATTTTTGTTCCCCAATTCATCCTGGCCTTTTTTGTCCACAACCCATATTGGATTGTTGTACGGCGACTTTGAGGTTCTAATGATGCCTTTCTGCAGTAAGTCTGCGATTTCTCGCTTAACAAACTCAGATACACCCATGGGATGCGGGTATAGCTTAGAGTATACCGACTTATCATCGCTTGTGCGAATTGTGGCAACAACTGAAGTGTTATACGGTAGTGCCTCATTAGATGCTGAAAATGCCTTAGATCTGTTTTCAATCATACCACGAAATTCAGCATTTACAGGCTCTGGTACGGCGATGTCATTTATATAATACCATCGAATGGTGTCAGTGTGTCCAAAAATATTCATTAAACATTTTTGGTGAACCCTGTTAGAGCCATGAATGGAACTAACCGTGAAGGGGGAATCGACGGGCACCACATGTTTAAGCTCCTTTACGGGCTTGATGTAGTTTTTTGCCGCCCCTGTGTTGATTAAAATTTTTAGTTGCCTCCCTTGCAGCTGCCGTTCAATGAACGGCAGTCGTGAGCGCTCCCTAAAAAATTGATCTGATCATTTTCATCAGACTCGTCATCTATCTCGGTAACGGCCGCTGCGGCCGCGCCATCATATTCGCTGTCATTTTTATCGTCAGCCTGTTGCTGGTGTTCTGCAATCTCTGACGCCTTTGACCGGTCATGCGTGCGGAGCCGAATCTTTTCTGGCCCCGAGTACTCTCGGCCTTGGCGTTTGTAGGCTGACCGCTTCCAAAGGAGGTGGGTTGCCTATGTTGGGTTACAGTGGAGCCTAACTCCATAGGCTCAGGTGATTGATTCCGATAGCTGTTATTATTCTGGGCAGAATTATGTTGTCTACCCTGCTTCTTGTAAAAATGAGGGTTTTTCCCTTGGCTGTCCTCGGCCCTGCTATATCTCCCATGCGGCTCCCTTGAGCGGTTTCGATCTTTTCGGTGCTCATAGGTGATTGCCTTGTCCTCTAAAGCCTTTGCGTATGTAGCGGCAAAGTTAGTGCGTTCTATGGTAGCTTCGGATTCTCTAGCCAAAGCTAAAGCTTAGGGCAATTCCTTGGGTTGCGCCGGCAAGACTATGGCCCTCAAGGGCTTCCTAAGACCGGCAATGAACGTGTGGAGAGCATCCTCTCTAACTTCATTATTAAAAATAATAGCACTGTCCGGTTCGTGAGTCATAACGATCTTGTTTGTTATTAACGTCAATCGTTTCTCTACATCGTCGTAATATTGCATTAGGCTAAGCTCTCCTTGCCTAACTGTTTCAAGTCCCTGCCTAAGTACACGCAGCGACGTTTTGTCCGCGTAGATGCAGTCTAGTCGAGCAATAATGGCATCGAAATTTAGGACTGTATTATGGGCAACTAGTAGCCCTCTCGCTGGCCCCTAACTTTGTTTCTGATAATCGAAACGGCCTGGTAATGCGCCTCGCTACCATTATATCGTTTGAAGATATCGTATGCGTCTACGGCTGACTGCCGCCATGACACATAGTCGTCCTGCTCTCCCGAAAAGTCTGGCATTGCCTTCACAATGTCAAGCTTGACTTCGCACCGTACTCTAGGGTCTGCGGGTTTTTTTTGGTATGTCTCTACTTGTGGTGCTTCCACACGCAAGTTTTGCATCTGTTGTGCCTGGAAATTCTGCTTTAGTCAGTTTTCTTGTTCAGTCAAAGCCTGGCTAACGGCTCCAGCTATAAGAGCTTGTAGCTGTGCGGCGTCCATGGCTGCAGTGCTACCGTCCAACTCATTTACTATTGGTTGACACCACGCAAATTAATTCTTTCCGAACACGGTTGATCGGCTATACGAGGCACTATATTTGCGCGCGCGAGAAATAGAAGGCGACACAAAGGAAAAATTTTTTCCCTAAAAACAAACAAGGAAAAGGTCTGCGCAGAAGAAATAATTATTTCTTATTAATTCCTAAAAGCATGCAAAAAAAAAGGCTGTTAGCTTTTTTATTTATTTAATATTCCACACTAAATTCCTTAAATTGCCGAGTGACTTCACTAATCAAACTTATATGGCTTGTACTCTTAACTACGTTGTTATGTTAAGATATTACTAGGTGCAGGTTCTAAATGCACGTCGGGCGCCAATTAATGTGTTCCTCCGTCGGGATGAGTCCTGACACCAGACGGTGTGGATATTCCTTCCTGTGGTATTCGGTACGATGCTGCCACCAGGGATTAATAGCTTCTTACGAAGTTTAGGTTGGAGGGCGTGACTTTGCCCTCTTCGTCGTTCGCTGGCCTTTTGGCTCAGCGAGAATGTTCAAATAAGAAAATGGTATTTTTACGGCTGCGTGCCGGAGTGAATAGCTGCTCTTTATTAAAGCTCTGGCTTAAGACTAAATACAAAAGAATATGAAAAGTGTGGATCTACTCTGGCTCCAATGCATCACGCCATAATCCCATGATCGGCAAGCCGACTCAGCATTTATGCAACATGGCTCGGTACCCAGGATAAGGGGTGTCCGCTTGCTGTTGCTGACCGTTCGTAGCGCGGAGCGCTGAACTCAGTTGGGGCGCGTCAGCATTGTTTATATGAAGTAACTTAGTGTTTGTGTATTGTTGACATGAATGTCTGTGCTCTTAGTTGTTAACGACTCCCTCCCTAAAATTATGATCGTCCTCGGCTATATTAAGTTTATCGATGGTTTGTTGTATCTCAGCGGAGGCTCGCTTTCTCCTTAATGTCAGAAAAAGGGTGAGCGAACCAATCAGACCAACGTTAAGGACTACTCCAGCCACGAACCAAATTTTAGGGGAACCCGCGGCGTCAACCTCGTCTTTGAACCCTTGGATAAAGCGCAGGTTATCGTTGTTCATGCGGTGTAGCAAAGGCATGCTCAGTTCCGGGTCATGGCCGACGATGTTCAGTAGTGGTGATCTTGCTACGCCAGGCTGCTTGTCTATTGTTTTCCGGAGGTTTACGAACTCCGTTCCGTTGATGGTAGCTGATCGTTCGAATGTAATAAGATGTGTCCCCTTGACGAGCACCTCTGGGCCGCCGTCCGTGCTGATGCGGGCTGTTGCCTCGTTGATGATAACGATGCCGTCATCTATAGGCATTACTGCCCTAAGGTGGCTGGATTGCGTGTGGCATTGGACTGTATTTCCTGCATGGAGTGAGCGGGCGCAGGTATCGCGTCGAGACCGCTCGCAGAAGGTGTTGTGCGTGGTCTCCATGCACTCGGTGACCGAAAAGGTGTCTTCCTCACACTCTGCTGAAGTGTCTTCATCGAGTCGCAGGATTGTCTGATAATGTGATATTGGGTATACGAGAACCTTCTTACATCTGACCTTCACCCTAGGATAGGCTATTAGTATGTAAATAATGCTGTCGGACTGAAGAACCCTAATCTTAGAGGCTTCTAATAAGCTAGCTATTGGAGTGTTTTGTTCAATTAATGAGCTCAAATCGGCATGATTAAGGATTGTGGGATTTACTATGTTAGCTTTAGCCAATGTTATTGTGAGAATAAGGTTTTGGATCTCTGTTGTCAGCATTCTATTTCTCGCTAGTAATGCCTCGTACAGATGCGGGGTGTCGACCAAGTCGTTGTTTTGGGCTTTAATAATTTTGTTCACGGTGTCGGTCAGTTTGTTTATTTGTATTTGGGTTTCGGAATTTATATTTATTTGCCTGTAGTTGGAATCTACTAGCTGAGCTTCGGTCATTTTGATCTTTAGAAAATCTGAGGCGTCGGGAGTTCCAGCAACTACCTTAAAAGCTGTACCCAAGAAGTCTAAGCTTCTAGCGATACGGTGGTGTATTTTTAAAACGGACAACAAGCTTACAAGGTGATCTGTATCAACGTCTAACAACTTGCGCATATGCGACTGTGGAAAGGAAGCGGACAATTTCTGTGTTTCATCTACCATGTAAATATAATCAGACAGGTTGCTCGAATACCTCAGGCAGTTACGATGCTCGAACACCAGTATACCTCCATCTACGACGGGAATGTACTTGGCGTGGGAAAAGTCGGTAATCCGTGCACTTGCCACTGCCAGGGTGATGAGTGTTACGAGGGCGATCCTGCAATCCAAACGTAGAATGAGACCACGGCATATTTACTTATATCTGGCTTACTACTAGGAATAGGCAAATTAAAAGTTGGAATTTTTATTTGAGGTTGTCCTTGTGGACCACCCTTAATAAGAACAGACGTTCCCAGGTCTGCTTGCACTTTTTGTTCTGTGCATAACGGAGTTAGCTTGTTTCCTAACCTTTTATTGTTTCTAACAAAAACCTCGTCTCCTACCTCAAAAACACGGTTTTGCCTAGCTGGGTTGCATCTTTCGATGTTGTTTTGCTGGGCCTTTATCAGCCTGTCTTTTATGCCTAGGCAGCGATCATCGGAACCCGTGTGGAGGATCTCGACTGGTTTCTCCTGAGTGACAGAATGTAGGGTCTTATTATACTTTATTGTTGCCCTCAATATTAATTCTGTCGTATCGCTGATTTTTTTGTCTAACTTAAGACACCTGGCTATTTCTGTCAAGGTGCTGTGGAATCGTTCCACTTGACCGTTTGACAGGCTATGCAGCGGGGCCGCATTCACAATGTCAATGTGGTAGCTGTTTTTAAGTAAGGAGGTGATAGTTTTCGAATTGAAGGCGGCTTCATTGTCGCAATATATCGTTTTGATTTTGGGGAACAAATTTACGAGTTGAAGCAGGGGCCCCGTGACGTCCACTATTGTTCTGGACAGCACTGGTTGCACTATTGCACATTTCGAGATTTTGTCAACGCATGTTAAGAACTGCTTCTTATCAGTTGAGAAGATATCGATGTGCAACATTTCGCCGGATAGCCTGGTATGGGTGTTTCCCCGATCTCTTGTTTCTTAGGGTGCCTGTCGTATTTAGCTTTGGTGCATATTTTGCAATTTGCAACCACTTCCTTTGCTAGGCTGCCAATTTGGGGAAATAGTAATCGCGGAGGACTTGCTTGTTATTGTCCTGAGCCGCCCTTTGTGCACGATTGTGTTCTGTCGTGATAATTTCCAACTGCTCATTTCTATTGGTAACGTCTATCACCATATTCTTACAGTATCGAAACTTCGTAGCCGGGAATTGAGAAATTAAATCATGTTGAAAACTTACCAGGGTGGGCAGATCGCAGTGTATCGCACTTACGACTTCGGGGTTTACGACCTTCTTCAGCATTTCCAAAATGGTGCTTTTGTCGGCGAAATTGATTAAGTGGCGAGTTTTACTACGAAACAACCCCAAGCTTCGCTTTATCCGGAAACGTGCTTCTTCTATAACAATCTGATTTCTGAAGCGGTTTACCGGTTGGTCTGTCGCTTCGACCGTGTAGGTCAATGACAGTTCGCTGTGAATAGTCGCAGCGTCTGACTGAGGCTCATTTTGTAGGGCATTAATGTTCTGCCTAGAAAGATCGTCAGCCACATGGTTGTCTTTACCCGGTTTGTAGTGGATTTTTGCGTTATGATCATCAATATACGCTTTCCATCTTTTTATCTTCGGATTTGGATTCCGATCGGACACCGCGAATGTCAACGGCTTATGGTCCGTATAAATATTTATATCGCGAGTGCCGTAGAGGTAGAGCTGTAACTTGCCTAGGCCCAAACTATGGTCAACAATTCTCTTTCATTTGTGGCGTAGTGTGACTCGCTTTCTTTTAGGGTCCTAGAGATCATAGTGATGGGTCTTTTATCTTGCGATAAAACCGCACCAATACTGTTAGCAGAAGCATCCGTCGTTAGATCGAATGGCTTCCTGAAATCGGGGTATCTGAGAATTACATCTTCAGAAGCCAAGACGTTTCTTAGCCTCTCAAAAGCATCTCTCTGCAAATAACCGAACTCAATAGGAGTTTTCTTGGACATGTGTTTGCTGATAGAGCCGTTTACTCCTTTCAGCAAGTCCGTCAAAGGCACATGGTCATTTTCGTTTTCAGAAAAAATAATGACGTCATCTACGTAAACATAGCATGATTTGCCAATTTGCTCACGTAAGACGTCGTCGATCGCTCTTTGAAAGATGCTTCCCGACAAAACTCATACTTCCCTTGAGCGGTTTCGATCCTTTCGGTGCTCATAGGTGATTGCCTTGTCCTCTAAAGCCTTTGCGTATGTAGCGGCAAAGTTAGTGCGTTCTATGGTAGCCTCGGATTCTCTAGCCAAAGCTAAAGCTTAGGGCAATTCCTTGGGTTGCGCCGGCAAGACTATGGCCCTCAAGGGCTTCCTAAGACCGGCAATGAACGTGTAGAGAGCATCCTCTCTAACTTCATTATTAAAAATAATAGCACTGTCCGGTTCGTGAGTCATAACGATCTTGTTTGTTATTAACGTCAATCGTTTCTCTACATCGTCGTAATATTGCATTAGGCTAAGCTCTCCTTGCCTAACTGTTTCAAGTCCCTGCCTAAGTACACGCAGCGACGTTTTGTCCGCGTAGGTGCAGTCTAGTCGAGCAATAATGGCATCGAAATTTAGGACTGTATTATGGGCAACTAGTAGCCCTCTCGCTGGCCCCTAACTTTGTTTCTGATATCGTTTGAAGATCTCGTATGCGTCTACGGCTGACTGCCGCCATGACACATAGTCGTCCTGCTCTCCCGAAAAGTCTGGCATTGTCTTCACAATGTCAAGCTTGACTTCGCACCGTACTCTAGGGTCTGCGGGTTTTTTTTGGTATGTCTCTACTTGTGGTGCTTCCACACGAAAGTTTTGCATCTGTTGTGCCTGGAAATTCTGCTTTAGTCAGTTTTCTTGTTCAGTCAAAGCCTGGCTAACGGCTCCAGCTATAAGAGCTTGTAGCTGTGCGGCGTCCATGGCTGCAGTGCTACCTGTAGTATTCGGACAAAAACCTACTGGCTCTGAATCAAACTCGTCGTCACTATCGCACTCGACTTTTATGTCTCTATATGCCGTCCAACTCATTTACTATTGGTTGACACCACGCAAATTAATTCTTTCCGAACACGGTTGATCGGCTATACGAGGCACTATATTTGCGCGCGCGAGAAATAGAAGGCGACACAAAGGAAAAATTTTTTCCCTAAAAACAAACAAGGAAAAGGTCTGCGCAGAAGAAATAATTATTTCTTATTAATTCCTAAAAGCATGCAAAAAAAAAGGCTGTTAGCTTTTTTATTTATTTAATATTCCACACTAAATTCCTTAAATTGCCGAGTGACTTCACTAATCAAACTTATATGGCTTGTACTCTTAACTACGTTGTTATGTTAAGATATTACTAGGTGCAGGTTCTAAATGCACGTCGGGCGCCAATTAATGTGTTCCTCCGTCGGGATGAGTCCTGACACCAGACGGTGTGGATATTCCTTCCTGTGGTATTCGGTACGATGCTGCCACCAGGGATTAATAGCTTCTTACGAAGTTTAGGTTGGAGGGCGTGACTTTGCCCTCTTCGTCGTTCGCTGGCCTTTTGGCTCAGCGAGAATGTTCAAATAAGAAAATGGTATTTTTACGGCTGCGTGCCGGAGTGAATAGCTGCTCTTTATTAAAGCTCTGGCTTAAGACTAAATACAAAAGAATATGAAAAATGTGGATCTACTCTGGCTCCAATGCATCACGCCATAATCCCATGATCGGCAAGCCGACTCAGCATTTATGCAACATGGCTCGGTACCCAGGATAAGGGGTGTCCGCTTGCTGTTGCTGACCGTTCGTAGCGCGGAGCGCTGAACTCAGTTGGGGCGCGTCAGCATTGTTTATATGAAGTAACTTAGTGTTTGTGTATTGTTGACATGAATGTCTGTGCTCTTAGTTGTTAACTTGCACGCAATGTAAACAATCCACATCCGGAGCACGGATCTTAGCGTTGTCCTTAGTCAACTGACGGGACATTGTTCGACTCAATAAAACATAAACATTTCACCATATATGTATATACATTGTTCTTGTTTGTTTTTTTTTTTTTTGGTTTGTTTTACCAAAGACACTCGAATAATAAGATGCGTAACGGCCATACTTTTGTTTTGCACTATGCAGCCACTTTTTTGGTGGCGGCAATAATTGCTCTCTTCCCGCTCGCGTAAAATTGAGAGCATAAGAATCTAAAAACAGAATTCACTTGCTTGTGTGAGTGAAAACAGTAAACAAAAAAGTGTGCATGTGTGCTAGAAGACGATTTTCGGTCCGAAATAAATTTTGATCTAAGAAACAAATTTAATTAATGTTTTGGTCAATTTCGTTGTAATATGAGCTAATAAAATAATATTTAAAAATTGATGCCGTGACTATTATTTTTTTTTAAGAAGTTGTATTAATTTTATATAGTTAAAATCGCCGCTCGAATTAGCTACCGTTTACATATAAATATTTTTATTATTAATTATCTGTAATAAATGTAATTTTTGGTACCCAGGGAACACCACGGGGAGGCCATTACAATTGTAATGGGGTCGTATATTTATATGACCTTCGAGTCGACTTGAAATAATAAATGTTAAACATTAAAATATTTTCATGTTCCATAACTAAGCTAGTTTTCTAACTATTTCTTTTCGATATAATTTGCTCCTTTTTTTTAATTCATTTTAATAAATTTTTGTACTATATATTTATATATTATGTATATATTTATTTTTAGTCGTCACTAATTTTTCATTTATGAGATAGAATGTTGAGTGAATATTTTTTTGAAACATTTTTAATGTTTTCGTGTTCTTATGGCACTGAGGACAAACTTCACCAGGGGACTGTGAACGACATCTTTTTTATGGAGGCGATCTTACAGCATTGAAATCAATATCATCATTTTTGCAACTCTCATATTTAATTAGGTTGCGATCTGGAATTGTTCCTTTCCTTAGATATTTTACGCCAATATCATCTGGCAAGAAATGATCTTGGCATAAAATCAGTGGTGAAGTGCTCTCCACAAAATCTTCTGTAAATTGTCACTTTTCCGCCCATTTCATTAAAATTGTTGGATCCTTTTCAGGAAACCTAAACAATTTAAAAGCGGGGTAATCGCACCTAGATTTCTGACAGTGGGGAAGGCTGCACTTGTTTCCACTGATATTTGATCTTTTTTTGTCGGCCATAGCCAATTTTTTTACATAAAAGAATTAATGTTAAATTCAAAAGTTCAAACCTTTATCGAAAAGCAGCAGTACCAACGTAATATAGGCGCGACAAATTATGAAAACATGTACACTTCTAATTTTTTTTTTTTAATTTGTACTACTTATTAGAAAAACAGTAGCAAACGAGGAGCACTATGTCAGCTTTAAGCAAACGAATTAAGAGGAACTAAAAGAAGAAAGAATACATTTGGTGCGCTTTTTTACCCACCCAAAATTGCGCGGTTTTTACAAATATAAAATTAGAATATAACAAAAACAAATACTGAAAATAGATCATTTACAGAAGTATGCATATTTTTTTACTTGTATACTAGTAATTTGTACTAATAAATATACTAAATAGTTAAAAATCATCATATGCAACCTGTGTATTGCAAAATTGAATTCTTGAGGCAGGACCAGCGCACCTAAGAATCACTTAGACCAAAAGAATTTTCCACGTCGTAAGCTGAATACTCTAACGACATATTTTCTAGTATAAAGTAATTTATTAAAATAATTCGGTATTATTATGTACATTTATTCACTTATTATTATTTCTATGATGTAATTAAATAATTATCATGTTAAGGCAATGCAAAATTAGAGTTTTTACTTTTTACTTACGAGTACTTTGTACTCGATTGCCAGAGTACAAAAAATATAGATTGCAGGTCCATAAACTTCTGAAGTGAGGGTCATATTTTGTCAAATTTACATACAGTGCTCGGCTGTCACTGTATGCGTACAAGAAAGCTGCTGGCTCTAGAACGAGCTCTAGAGCTTTATTTTGTACACTCCCGTAATTAGTTGTATGGGCTATGTGTTCCCACCTGGGAGTAATATTTCGGTATTCCTTCTATTTTGGGAGTCAATGGCCGTCGGATGAGCTTTGCCAGTTACTCCATTATGATGCATTTGCTGCTAACGGGGTGATGATTTGGCGAGTAGAGGGTTATCCTTCAGGAACTAGTTAAAAGCGCTCTTTGGTGGTATGAGCTGCACAAGCTACGAGATCGTTGGTCTAGAGAAGACTATGAAGTTCCTGGGGCCTCGAAGGGCGTCCATTTCCCATTTTCAGTTTTTTAAGCATGAATTCTTTTTAAAGTCACAATGGGCTGAGGGAGCGTGTGGCTGAATATCAACGTGTGAAAAACTACACTCTGCAAAACGACATCCGAAAATCCTACCATCTGACTATGCCACAAACGAAAATTTGTGCATACTTTTTGTTTTTTCTTAACACAGAGATCTTTACGCCAAAGTACTGTCAGTCACACAAAGTACCCCGGATAAATTCAGAGTAATTTGGACACTCTGGTAAATAAACGCCTAACGATAATGATAACGATTACTTAAGTAGGTATTTTTTTTGCAAGAATGTGTATGTCCTTCGTCGACGCGTTAGCGTCGGATGAAGAATGGACAATAAAGGAAATTGAATTAAATTGAATTGAATTACTGTTATACTTAAGTCCGTGTATGTCTATACAATATGTAGTGGTCAACGTCCGAACTTTCATGTCTAACTACAACACGTTACCTGTAGCTATGCTGCGACTGGTAGCACGATTTCTCGCTAAGATTGAATTCTAACACTATCGGACTCTCCTGGTCAATGCCAGGGTCTCATTTCCATACGGGTTGTAGCAAAGAACCTAGTTTAGGTTAGGTAAGGTTGTAATGCTATCCAAAAAGCCGAGAACACTCGTATTTCTCGAGACCCATAGGTGTTCTAAATGTGTTTTTTGGAAAGGGAGACACAACGGAATTAGCCAGCAGATTCCACAAATGAAACACGGCCTCAAAAGTCAAGACAAATTTCCTCTGCGGTTGGTATTAACTTCGCAACCGACCAGACTGCATAAATATTCTTCTCAAAAATGATACACCAGTCCGAACAAGACTTCGCTGGATTGCTCAATGAAGTTTACGGCACCTGTGGTCTCTTCATTGATTGATTCATTAATAGAGATTGAAACTGCACTCTGTGGTTGTACAGAGTTCCTGTTCCAATCCCCTCTAAAGTTGATCAATGCTCTGAATTTCTTACCCTATTAAACTTCCGGACAGCTATTCCCTCACACTGTTCATTTGGAGTATTACCATCAGTTTACGGTGCATGCGCCTTGCCTACTGGCCACGATCACCTTTATGGAAACCGAGCAAATTGCATCTCTCTCCAAAAAGTTGGTAAAACAGCGACAAGCAATGAATCTTTCGGCCTCCGATGATGAGCTTAACATCAGCACCTCTGTGGTTCGACAAGTTAATTTATTATTAGCTGAGCTTAAAGAGCTAATATAATATCGAACATGGATTTGGTTCGACAAGTTCATTTATTATTAGCTGAGTTTAAAGAGCTAATATAATATCGAACATGGATTTGGATCCGGAACTAGCAGCCATAAATGTCGACGATGAGGACTGGTGGACCCCAGGTTCTGCGAATAGAAAACGACTTCTTAACTTTACAACGCCGATTGACTGAATTATTCAAGTTCAGAGAAATTATAGTAGCCCAACAACCATTGTTCCCGATAACCGTTTTTCTGAACTTAAGTACATGGACACAGACATTGAACATGGCGATGTTCCTTTGTCGACAAAAACGACCTCAAAAAACCAGTAGCTTAAGAAGCTTAATACAGAATAGCACCATCAATTTAACCAACAGCGGCGATGTTACTGCAAACAATCATAGCGATAACAACGTTGTCAACTCTTTTAAGCCAACCCTCTTGGAGCGAAGAACAATTGCCCTCCCACAAACCACCCCCAATTACTACGAGAGTCTGAACGGACTCATTAGATCCACAGACGAAAAAAGATAGAATGCTATAGTCGAGTTCCCCAACTATCAGATACCCGTTACTCAGCTAGGGAAGTGCAAAGGAGAAATTTCAAAATTTTCTAGAATATCGGTAGAAATTGGGGAAAAAATAATTAAATGAAAAAGTGTGTGAGAGTTTAGTGCGATTTGTGGGCGTCATTAAGTCAAAATTTTTATGTCAATATATCGGCCTTTATCAATTATTTTCTAAAAGAAAATTGATCAAATAAATAAAAAACAAAAACAAAACTGACCGAAAGCTTTACTAAAGCTTTTAGTGGGCTTTTTGGGGTGCAGTGTTAAGCAGCTGATTGAGAGAAGGCATTTCCTACCAAATAATTTGCTTACTTTTGTATGTGGTACGATTGTTAATACGCATCCATAAATTATAGTAAAATATGGAAAATAAAAGCTAAGGTATGTTGTTTTTATTAACGTATGTAGTTAATATATGTGTAGTTGTACTGTTTTTGTGTTGTGTAACATTCAATTTATGTGTATTTTAATAGAAAATTCTAACGTGTCCCCTGTGCTTTGTGGGGTATAACTAATTTTCTGACAATTTCTGACAAAAGTTAAAAACGTCAGTTTGTACCTTTAACTATTGTTTTTGACGGTAAAGTAATATTTTTGCTCGTTTTCTAAAAATTTGATTTTATATAGGCAAGTTCGAGTTCAAACATAGCGACCTCCTGGACATTTGTAGGCGTAACAATCGGCAAATAAGTTATGATTCAGATTACGTTTATTCCGCAATCAACAACAATAATCTGGAATCAAAAAATAAAGAAGAGATTGACAAAAAATAGTCAATTTTGAATTATTCATTAAAAGAAAAGTTTCACATTATTTTAATAGCAATATCGTCCAACTATTTTATAAATTCCGACAAATTTCGTTCTTTTTGCGATATAACTTTTCAATTATGTATGGAAACATATCCATGGTATCCTATGTCACCAACGATCCATAAAGTACTGGTCCACGGATTTCAAATCCACTTGGATGCCTAGGGGAAAATGCGAGTGCAGCCCGAAATAAACATTACAAAAGGGACCGACCATCACATGCCAGGAAAAATAGTCGAATTAGTACGATTAGTGATATTTTTCACAGAGCGATTGATTCCTCGGACGCACTATTATCAACAATTTCTTTAAAAGAAAGAGAGAGAAAAAAGAAGAAAAAACCATGGCAATGGAAGAGCAAACAGTCAGCTAGGCATTAGATCTACCACAAAAGATCGGTGATGACATTTCGAGAATTATTCGCAGTTACATTCAGCGGAAAGAATATTAATGCTGTTTTATTTACAAACTAAGTAATTTCGTAACTTTCTGGATCAACGAGTTCGAGTGCTTGGCACAGGGAACTTTCAAGAAAAGAGCAGAACAGATCTTCGTACACATTAGTCAGCGCTCGAAAAAGCCTAAGTTATCCATTTTGCAAAATAAGGCAGTGGCTATTTAAATGCCATGACTGCGTACAAAAACAAATGATGTGTGTCAACTGCTTGAGGTGTCACCACATTGCTAAGTTATACCGAAGCAGTCAAGGTATCAGTGAGGGCCAACAATGTGGAAGTGGCTAACTCTACTCGAAACTACTACACTGCGTATTGCAGGTATTGAAGGCAATCTGAAAACCAGCAGGCAAACCACCAGGGATAAATTTGTATTGTCTTTGCTTAAGAAGTGGAAGCCTTTGTGTTACCGCACATCATAACGGATCAACCGGCTCATCAGTTAGACTAATCCAAACTTCTATAAATCAGAAATAAGTGCAGAGCAATTCGGCGTAGAACTCGGTAGCAATTTATGTAGCCGCATCCATAAACAAGAAATCGAAAGAAAATCGACACATTATTGAAAGGATTTTGGAATCTTAAAAATATAAACACTAAGGAGAAACGTCGATCTCTGGGACATTGTGAGAGACATTTCTTAAGAAATTTTTTAAGTTGAAGCGGACGGCAAGTTTATTGTTGAACTTTAATTTTTCGAACAGGGTTCAGTCAGAGACACTAGAATAATAAGATGCGTAACGCCATACGATTTTTTTGCACACGATTTTTTCGAGCTGGCTCTAGAGCTGGCTCCAGGCTCTCTTGAATTTTTGTTCAAGAGTCAAAGAGAGAGCGCTCTAGAGCCAGCAGCTCTCTTGTACGCATACAGCGACAGCCGAGCACTGTATGTGTGCACACGTATGCTCATATATTGTAAATTTGACAAAATATGCCCTTCACTTTAGAAGTTTATGGACTTTCAATCTATATTATTTGTACTCTGGCAATCGAGTACAAAGTACTCGTAAGTAAAAAGTAAAAACTCTAGTTTTGCATTGCCTTAATATGATTAATTAAATAATTAATTACATCATAGAAATAATAATAGGTGAATAAATGTACATAATAATACCGAATTATTTTAATAAATTACTTTATACTAGAAAATATGTCGTTAGAGTATTCAGCTTACGACGTGGAAATTTATTTGATCTTAGTGATTCTTAGGTGCGCTGGTCCTGCCTCAAGAATTCAATTTTGCAATACACAGGTTGCATATGATGATTTTTAACTATTTAGTATATTTATTAGTACAAATTACTAGTATACAAGTAAAAAAATATGCATACTTCTGTAAATGATCTATTTTCAGTATTTGTTTTTGTTATATTCTAATTTGATATTTGTAAAAACCGCGCAATTTTGGGTGGGTAAAAAAGCGCACCAAATGTATTCTTTCTTCTTTTAGTTCCTCTTAATTCGTTTGCTTAAAGCTGACATAGTGCTCCTCGTTTGCTACTGTTTTTCTGATAAGTAGTACAAAATAAAAAAAAAAAATTAGAAGTGTACATGTTTTCATAATTTGTCGCGCCTATATTACGTTGGTACTGCTGCTTTTCGATAAAGGTTTGAACTTTTGAATTTAACATTAATTCTTTTATGTAAAAAAATTGGCTATGGCCGACAAAAAAGATAAAATATCAGTGGAAACAAGTGCAGCCTTCCCCACTGTCAGAAATCTAGGTGCGATTATCCCGCTTTTAAATTGTTTAGGTTTCCTGAAAAGGATCCAACAATTTTAATGAAATGGGCGGAAAAGTGACAATTTACAGAAGATTTTGTGGAGAGCACTTCACCACTGATTTTATGCCAAGATCATTTCTTGCCAGATGATATTGGCGTAAAATATCTAAGGAAAGGAACAATTCCAGATCGCAACCTAATTAAATATGAGAGTTGCAAAAATGATGATATTGATTTCAATGCTGTAAGATCGCCTCCATAAAAAAGATGTCGTTCACAGTCCCCTGGTGAAGTTTGTCCTCAGTGCCATAAGAACACGAAAACATTAAAAATGTTTCAAAAAAATATTCACTCAACATTCTATCTCATAAATGAAAAATTAGTGACGACTAAAAAAAAATATATACATAATATATAAATATATAGTACAAAAATTTAATAAAATGTATTAAAAAAAAGGAGCAAATTATATCGAAAAGAAATAGTTAGAAAACTAGCTTAGTTATGGAACATGAAAATATTTTAATGTTTAACATTTATTATTTCAAGTCGACTCGAAGGTCATATAAATATACGACCCCATTACAATTTTAATTGCCTCCCCGTGGTGTTCCCTGGGTACCAAAAATTACATTTATTACAGATAATTAATAATAAAAATATTTATATGTAAACGGTAGCTAATTCGAGCGGCGATTTTAACTATATAAAATTAATACAACTTCTTAAAAAAAAATAATAGTCACGGCATCAATTTTTAAATATTATTTTATTAGCCCATATTACAACGAAATTGACCAAAACATTAATTAAATTTGTTTCTTAGATCAAAATTTATTTCGGACCGAAAATCGTCTTCTAGCACACATGCACACTTTTTTGTTTACTGTTACTGTTACTGTTACTAGAACATAAAATTGTTCAAGAAATACAGGCAAAGCATACACAGATTCAAACATATCTTCCCTTTAGAACAGATATTAAAGGCGAGATAAGAACATTGAATGAAAATGCCATTTATAGTAAACAATATTCTTATCCTCATTCAGTTAACACCTTTGTTAACCAGGAAATAAAAAGGATGTTGAGCGAAAACATTATAAGACCCAGTAAAAGTCCTTATAATTCCCCAGTAGAAAAAAAGGGTTTTAATGAGGACGGCAGTAAAAAAAATCGATTAGTGATCGATTTTAAAAAATTAAACGATAATACTATACCCGACAGGTATCCAATGCCTGATCCAACCATTATTTTGTCAAATTTAGGTAAAGCTCGGTTTTTCTCAACAACTGATTTGGAATCGGGATTCCATCAAATATTGATGAAAAACGAAGACATAGAAAAAACTGCTTTTTCTATTAACAACGGAAAATATGAATTCCTCAGGTTACCTTTTGGATTGGCAAATGCGCCAAGAATCTTTCAAAGGGCCATGGACAATATTTTACGTGATAAAGTTGGGAAAACTTGTCACATATATATGGATGACATAATAGTTTTTTCCGAAACAGCCGAGCAGCATTACTATGATTTACAAGAAATCATAGACATATTATTTCAAGCCAACATGAAAATATCATTAGAAAAATCAAAATTTTTCAGAAAAGAAACTGAATTTTTAGGTTATATTGTTTCATATAAAATAATAAAAACAGACCCACAAAAGATTAAAACCATTATAGATTATCCACCCCCCAGTAATATAAAAGAATTGCGAGGTTTTCTATGTTTAACCGGTTATTACAGAAAATTTGTACAAAATTACGCTAATATAGCTAAGCCATTAACAAAATTACTTCAGGGCCATAATGGCATGGTAACGAAACACATGTCCAAAAAAACACAAATAACTTTAGATGAAGAGAGTATTTTAGCATTTGAGAATTTAAAATCCCATTTAACTGCAAACATTGAATTAAATCAACCAGATTATTCAAAAAAATTTATATTATTCACTGATGCATCCGACATAGCCATAGGAGCAGTCTTATCGCAAGATAACAAACCCATCACTTTTGTTTCGAAAACACTGAATAAAACAGAAAGAAATTATGCAACTAACGAAAGATAATTATATGCCATAGTTTGGGCATTAAAAACCCTTAGAAATTACCTATATGGAGTAACAAATCTAAAGATACACACAGACCATCAACCACTTTCTTTTGCAGTTTCTGCACGCAACCCAAATTCAAAAATGAAAAGATGGCATGCTTTTATTGAAGAATTTTCACCTGAAATTTACTATAAACCCGGCAAAACTAATGTAGTTGCAGACGCCTTATCAAGAATTGAAATAAATAACATTTCCAACATAAATCATTTGTCCGATTCATCTGATGATGAAACTATTCATTCAGCCGAAAGTAGTTATGAAGTTGAAATAGAAGAGACTAATAAGCCATTGAATCAATTTAAACAACAATTACTTATTTCAAAAAATAATTTTACAATCCACGAAAAAATTGACATTTTTAATAAAACCAGGCACATTATAGAGTATGATACAGTTGACAATTTACTAACTATACTTAAAGAGTTCCTTCAACCAAACCTTACTACAGGAATCCATTGCACACCTGAAGATTTATACGAAATACTAAAAATGCTAAAACATACTTTCACAAATAGGTTTTTATACACAAAAAAGTTTGCCTATGATATTACAAATATAAACGATCAAGAAATAATTATAGAAGAAACACACGCCCGCGCTCATAGAGGTTTTGACGAAAACCTTAAACAAATTCTTAAATATTATTATTGGCCAAAATTATACGAAAAATTAAAACAACACATTCGTAATTGCGAAATTTGCAACAAAAATAAATACAACAGACATCCAAAACAGATCCCTATATCCAAAGCACCCATTCCACTTAAAGAAGGTGAACAATTACACATTGATATTTTTTATGCTCAAAAATTAACGTTTTTAACTTGCATTGATGCCTATTCAAAATACTTAGTAGTAAAATCAATAGAAAATAAATCAAACATGGAATCTAAAATTTTAGAACTAATCCAGCCATTTCCATTTGCTAAATCCATCATGATGGATAACGAGCCAGTTTTTTCTTCAGCCCAGTTTAAATCGGCAATGGAACGTGCCGGTTTAATTATTTATTATACAGACCCCAGACACAGTTTAACTAATGGACAAGTAGAAAGAGTTCACTCAACTCTAATTGAAATAGCCCGTTGCATTCAAGAAGAATATAAATTAATGGACTACACTGAAGTTATATACCGATCAGTAAAAGAATATAATAATACAATACAATCAACCACACAACATAAACCATACGACATATTATTTAACAGAACAGATCATACGGATTTACCAAAGAGGTTAGATGCAGTTCAAGAAAAAATGTTAGAGCACCATAATAAAAAAAGAACATCAAAAAATTATCAAGTAGGAGAAGTTATTTATGAGAAAAAACACGGCGAACGAAACAAATTACAACCAAGATATAAAAAACAGACAGTTAAAGAAGATTTGGGCAATAAAGTTAAAATAAATAATAGAGACCGTATAATCCACAAAGATAATATTAAATTCTAACATATTTTTACATTTTTATATTATTTTTTTTAGAATGTATATTTTATATATATTATACGTCCTTTTACCATTTTGTGCACCGGATATTATTGATTATTCACACGAGGACTTTATTTTACTTGAAGACACAGATAATCTTTTTTTATACGAAGATTATGGAGAACTTTTTCACATTACTAACTTAAGTTTTTATACGGATATTTTTAAACAAGAATTAATATTTGCAAAGGAAATAAATTCACAAGTCGGTTGGGAATTTGATAGGGAATTAAAATTAGTAACCACACTATTTTCACAGCTTACACCCCATAAAATTAATAAACGTGGCATAAATGAACTTGGAACAATTTTTAAATGGATTACAGGCACACCAGACCATAATGACATGTTAGCAATTCAAAATAAAATCAATGACCTCATAGAAAACAACAATAAACAAAATAAAATTAATTCTGCAATTTTCAAAGAAATTATCAAATCTACAGATTTGTTAAAACCCCTTCATTATGACCAACAATTCCAAATGAGAAAACATCGTTTAAAACTGTTGTCAATAGATTTACAAAATTTACTTGATACAATTACATTTTCAAAAGCCAAAGTTTTATATCCCCAAATTTTAAATAATCATGAAATGGCAGAAATATTTACCCATGAAAAATTTAATGTAACTTTAATAGATTTATTAGATGTTTCCAGTTTTTCAATAGTTTCATACAAAGGTTTAATCATCTTGTTTATTAAATATCCCATTATTAATCATAGTTGTAAGTTGCACCACGCCAAAGCTATATCCCAGAAAGATGGAAAATTACTAATTGATGACAAAATTGCTAAATGTAATAACATATATTACCCCATTGCAAACTTTAAAAAGGAAATTTATAATACTTTTGCTCAAATAAAATGTATAGAAAATTGCTTTGTAAACTTATTAAATAGAAAATTTACAAATTGTAAGAAAATAGCTGAAAAAAATAAACCAATAGAATTCATAGCAGATGTTATAAACGAAACATGGTATACAGGAACTTATCTAATTACTTTTAAAACACAAGTAACCATAAATAATTTTACATTTGTCAATACCAAACAAAAATTGTTAAATTATATTGAACACAATAGACTTACAAATTACTTAATTAACGAATATTTACAAAGCAATGACACTGAACTAAAACTTCAAAATGCCAAACTGTTATCACCTATTTTGGTTCCAATTGAACAAAATCACACAGAAATCACATGTATATTAATTTTAATTATTTTAATATTCCTCATGTTAAAGCTTCTTAAATATTTATCCCCAAAATTAAATTTAAATCCCATCAAACTTATAAATTTAAAAGCATTTTTTAAAAGAAAACCAAAACAAAATCATAAATCTGAGATTGAAATTGAAACTTTGAAATCATTAAATGACAAAATAGATCAATTATCCCATTAAGAATCGGGGACGATTCATTTTAAGAAAGGGAGGAGTTATCACCCTCAGGCGCTAATACTTCTTACGGTAAATGTAAACAATATTCCATAACCAAATTCAAGACCAGCGCCAAGTATTTTTCTTTGTAAACAACATTTCATATGACACTTATGTCAGTCAGCACTATACCATTAGATGCAAACCACAGTAAACCAATGCTCAATATTTGTCCCCACTTAAAGCTGCAGCTGGTTAACATAAACAATATAATTTCTCTATAATTCAACTTTGGCTTAGCACCAAACCACTTAAAGCTCAGCATCAGAGATCGGCCACGCAGCTGGTCAACATAAACAATATTTTGTTTGTCCCTCGCTCCAAAATCATAACATAGCCCAGTCGATAACATAACATAACATTCAATAACATTTTCTCTCTCAGAACTTTTGTCCCGATCAAAATAAGCTTTCGGCAAGCTTTGCATTTTCTCTCTCAGAACTTTTGTCCCGATCAAAATAAGCTTTCGGCAAGCTTTGAGCCTTCAAGAAAGAAGCTTTAGCATATCTTAGCTGACTTGCAGCATAAGTCCACAATTGTATTTTAGTTCTAATTTTGGCTTTAAATAAATCGGAAGTTTCTTTCCCTACAAAAATAAATTTTTTTTCCAATACGTGTTCCGCATTGGTTAATTGGCGCCCAACGTGGGGCTCGCGTGTAATAAAACCACAGAAAAGGATATAAGGATAATTCCCTTTAAAAACTCCTAAGTGTAAACGCGAGTGAACGAATCCGATACAAGCTGGGAACTCAAAAATAAAAAACCAAGCGCTGAAACTAATTTTCAAAAAGTATTGAAACAAATGTGTATTGTGCACTTAAAAATTTCAAAAAAATTTGAAAAAAATATTGTGTTTGGCGATTTCAAGGTGCGCGCTCATACCGATTAACTACAAAATATCGGCACGCCGCAACCAAAACAATACTAGTGAATGCGCCGCTCATACCGATTAACTATAAAATATCGGCACACGGCGTATGTCCATAAACCATACTTAGAAGGAAGACCATATAAACCATATTCAGAAGGAAGACCCCCTAAAGTTTAAGCCATATTTAGAAGGAAGACCCCTTACAGAAGACCATCCAAGTGAGCTTCGCGGATTAAATTTTTTTTTAATTAAAACATAGTTTATTTAAGAACAAATATTAAAATTTCTTTATATCTATAAATTTTTTATATTAATTAATCATATATTATATATTCCGTAAAAATAAGAGGAAATAAGAAAAACTGGACGACCTCATAAATAGTTTTGAAAATCTAACCATGGCTCAAAATAATAGTTTAACAGCTGATTTAATCGCTGAATTAATTGCCAATAAAACCAAAGCTCTTCAAGAACAAATTGCAGAATTAAAACTTCAATTCAATTCAAATTTGAATGTTGTACAAGAATATACAGCCACACAGATAAACGATCAGGTTAAATGTGACGAATCATTTGACGTGATTAAATCAATTCCAGAGTTCGGAGGTAATTATAACAGTTATGTTAGTTGGCGCGAAGCAGCATGTTACGCAATGAGAATGTACAAAGAAGGAAGTAGGAAGTATGTAGGTGCTCTAACAATATTAAGAAATAAAGTAACAAATGACACTTTAACTAATCACGGTACAGTCCTAAATTTTGACGCAATATTATCTAGATTGGATTTCGCCTACAGCGACAGGCGACCAATTTACATTATAGAGCAGGAGCTTTGTGTACTGAGACAAGGTAATATGACCGTCTTGGAATATTATAATTTAGTTAATAAAAAATTAACACTTTTAATAAATAAGACAATAATGACATACGGTGACAAAGCTAACGTTATTCAGGAAATGAATAACAAAAATAGAAATAACGCTTTACGAATCTTCATTACAGGCCTCAATGGTTCCTTATCAGAAGTTTTGTTTTCATTAAAACCCGAAAATTTGCCTAATGCTTTGGCAAAAGCCCAAGAGCTTGAAGCAAATTATCAAAGAGCCCATTTTGCATACAATCATTATGCCAATTCCCAACAGAATAGTAATTCTAATAATAAAAATCAGCAAAAAGGATCCGATAACCCACATAAAACAAGCCATAGATATGATAACAATTTACGTTTCAATCGAGTTGCTAATAATCAAGCCCAAAATACAAATGTTTTTGCTCAGAGCAATAATACTCCGCAACCCCCCCAAGTTCCAATGGACATAGATAGGTCCATTCAGGTATTAAATAGACCCCCATATAATCAGAATCTAAATCAGAATCAGAATCAAAATCAGAATCAAAATGTTTACCAAGGAAAGAAACGGGAACCTGCCCCTTCAAGTCAACAACCAAATAAAGTTAGGCGCATTAATAATTTAAACGAGGACCATTTTTTAGAGGAAGAGCCGGAGAACTCCCACACATCTTCAGGCGAGACAGAAAATTAAATAAAACTTTAAAAATACTTATTGACACGGGTGCTACCTCGTGCTATATAAAAAAAGGCATTTACAATAATCCCCAAGAATTAGTTATTAAGAAAATAGTAAAAACTGTAAATGGCTACAGCATTATTACTCATTTTTCCGAAATTATGATTTTCGGTTAGAAGCATAGGTTTTACGAAATAAGGTATTTAGAATCAGATTTATTGATAGGTTATAAATTATTGAAAGAATTAAATGCTATTATAGATCTTTCAAAAGGAACTTTAAATATTCAAGGTAAAATAGAAGTAACAAACTGCATAAACCCAGCTGAAGGCACAGTTGGTAATTTGCAAAGTTCAGATGAAGACTCAAAAGTAGCTTCATATCTGCATTCCCAAAATAAGAAAGAGCAAATGTTTTTTCCCTTATTCCAAGTATCTGACATAGAATCATCGTCATTAAGTGACACATGCTATCGAAGACAATAACGATAGTAACCCTGAACCAAAGGCCAAAAAGAAGAAGGTAAAAATGAGCAGACGCCGTAGACCGTCGATATCCTCAAATACCAGTAATTCTTCTGTCTTTTGTAAAGTAAATCACACCGTTAACGAAACGGAGGGTTTAAATACCCTAGAACATAAAATTGTTCAAGAAATACAGGCAAAGCATTCACAGATTCAAACATATCTTCCCTTTAGAACAGATATTAAAGGCGAGATAAGAACATTGAATGAAAATGCCATTTATAGTAAACAATATCCTTATCCTCATTCAGTTAACACCTTTGTTAACCAGGAAATAAAAAGGATGTTGAGCGAAAACATTATAAGACCCAGTAAAAGTCCTTATAATTCCCCAGTATGGGTAGTAGAAAAAAAGGGTTATAATGAGGACGGCAGTAAAAAAAATCGATTAGTGACCGATTTTAAAAAATTAAACGATAATACTATACCCGACAGGTATCCAATGCCTGATCCAACCATTATTTTGTCAAATTTAGGTAAAGCTCGGTTTTTCTCAACAACTGATTTGGAATCGGGATTCCATTAAATATTGATGAAAAACGAAGACATAGAAAAAACTGCTTTTTCTATTAACAACGGAAAATATGAATTCCTCAGGTTACCTTTTGGATTGGCAAATGCGCCAAGAATCTTTCAAAGGGCCATGGACAATATTTTACGTGATAAAGTTGGGAAAACTTGTCACATATATATGGATGACATAATAGTTTTTTCCGAAACAGCCGAGCAGCATTACTATGATTTACAAGAAATCATAGACATATTATTTCAAGCCAACATGAAAATATCATTAGAAAAATCAAAATTTTTCAGAAAAGAAACTGAATTTTTAGGTTATATTGTTTCATATAAAATAATAAAAACAGACCCACAAAAGATTAAAACCATTATAGATTATCCACCCCCCAGTAATATAAAAGAATTGCGAGGTTTTCTAGGTTTAACCGGTTATTACAGAAAATTTGTACAAAATTACGCTAATATAGCTAAGCCATTAACAAAATTACTTCAGGGCCATAATGGCATGGTAACGAAACACATGTCCAAAAAAACACAAATAACTTTAGATGAAGAGAGTATTTTAGCATTTGAGAATTTAAAATCCCATTTAACTGCAAACATTGAATTAAATCAACCAGATTATTCAAAAAATTTATATTATTCACTGATGCATCCGACATAGCCATAGGAGCAGTCTTATCGCAAGATAACAAACCCATCACTTTTGTTTCGAAAACACTGAATAAAACAGAAAGAAATTATGCAACTAACGAAAGAGAATTATATGCCATAGTTTGGGCATTAAAAACCCTTAGAAATTACCTATATGGAGTAACAAATCTAGAGATACACACAGACCATCAACCACTTTCTTTTGCAGTTTCTGCACGCAACCCAAATTCAAAAATGAAAAGATGGCATGCTTTTATTGAAGAATTTTCACCTGAAATTTACTATAAGCCCGGCAAAACTAATGTAGTTGCAGACGCCTTATCAAGAATTGAAATAAATAACATTTCCAACATAAATCATTTGTCCGATTCATCTGATGATGAAACTATTCATTCAGCCGAAAGTAGTTATGAAGTTGAAATAGAAGAGACTAATAAGCCATTGAATCAATTTAAACAACAATTACTTATTTCAAAAAATAATTTTACAATCCACGAAAAAATTGACATTTTTAATAAAACCAGGCACATTATAGAGTATGATACAGTTGACAATTTACTAACTATACTTAAAGAGTTCCTTCAACCAAACCTTACTACAGGAATCCATTGCACACCTGAAGATTTATACGAAATACTAAAAATGCTAAAACATACTTTCACAAATAGGTTTTTATACACAAAAAAGTTTGCCTATGATATTACAAATATAAACGATCAAGAAATAATTATAGAAGAAACACACGCCCGCGCTCATAGAGGTTTTGACGAAAACCTTAAACAAATTCTTAAATATTATTATTGGCCAAAATTATACGAAAAATTAAAACAACACATTCGTAATTGCGAAATTTGCAACAAAAATAAATACAACAGACATCCAAAACAGATCCCTATATCCAAAGCACCCATTCCACTTAAAAAAGGTGAACAATTACACATTGATATTTTTTATGCTCAAAAATTAACGTTTTTAACTTGCATTGATGCCTATTCAAAATACTTAGTAGTAATATCAATAGAAAATAAATCAAACATGGAATCTAAAATTTTAGAACTAATCCAGCCATTTCCATTTGCTAAATCCATCATGATGGATAACGAGCCAGCCCAGTTTAAATCGGCAATGGAACGTGCCGGTTTAATTATTTATTATACAGACCCCAGACACAGTTTAACTAATGGACAAGTAGAAAGAGTTCACTCAACTCTAATTGAAATAGCCCGTTGCATTCAAGAAGAATATAAATTAATGGACTACACTGAAGTTATATACCGATCAGTAAAAGAATATAATAATACAATACAATCAACCACACAACATAAACCATACGACATATTATTTAACAGAACAGATCATACGGATTTACCAAAGAGGTTAGATGCAGTTCAAGAAAAAATGTTAGAGCACCATAATAAAAAAAGAACATCAAAAAATTATCAAGTAGGAGAAGTTATTTATGAGAAAAAACACGGCGAACGAAACAAATTACAACCAAGATATAAAAAACAGACAGTTAAAGAAGATTTGGGCAATAAAGTTAAAATAAATAATAGAGACCGTATAATCCACAAAGATAATATTAAATTCTAACATATTTTTACATTTTTATATTATTTTTTTTAGAATGTATATTTTATATATATTATACGTCCTTTTACCATTTTGTGCACCGGATATTATTGATTATTCACACGAGGACTTTATTTTACTTGAAGACACAGATAATCTTTTTTTATACGAAGATTATGGAGAACTTTTTCACATTACTAACTTAAGTTTTTATACGGATATTTTTAAACAAGAATTAATATTTGCAAAGGAAATAAATTCACAAGTCGGTTGGGAATTTGATAGGGAATTAAAATTAGTAACCACACTATTTTCACAGCTTACACCCCATAAAATTAATAAACGTGGCATAAATGAACTTGGAACAATTTTTAAATGGATTACAGGCACACCAGACCATAATGACATGTTAGCAATTCAAAATAAAATCAATGACCTCATAGAAAACAACAATAAACAAAATAAAATTAATTCTGCAATTTTCAAAGAAATTATCAAATCTACAGATTTGTTAAAATCCCTTCATTATGACCAACAATTCCAAATGAGAAAACATCGTTTAAAACTGTTGTCAATAGATTTACAAAATTTACTTGATACAATTACATTTTCAAAAGCCAAAGTTTTATATCCCCAAATTTTAAATAATCATGAAATGGCAGAAATATTTACCCATGAAAAATTTAATGTAACTTTAATAGATTTATTAGATGTTTCCAGTTTTTCAATAGTTTCATACAAAGGTTTAATCATCTTGTTTATTAAATATCCCATTATTAATCATAATTGTAAGTTGCACCACGCCAAAGCTATATCCCAGAAAGATGGAAAATTACTAATTGATGACAAAATTGCTAAATGTAATAACACATATTACCCCATTGGAAACTTTAAAAAGGAAATTTATAATACTTTTGCTCAAATAAAATGTATAGAAAATTGCTTTGTAAACATATTAAATAGAAAATTTACAAATTGTAAGAAAATAGCTGAAAAAAATAAACCAATAGAATTCATAGCAGATGGCGCTATTTTAGTATCAGGAACAAATGTTATAAACGAAACATGGTATACAGGAACTTATCTAATTACTTTTAAAACACAAGTAACCATAAATAATTTTACATTTGTCAATACCAAACAAAAATTGTTAAATTATATTGAACACAATAGACTTACAAATTACTTAATTAACGAATATTTACAAAGCAATGACACTGAACTAAAACTTCAAAATACCAAACTGTTATCACCTATTTTGGTTCCAATTGAACAAAATCACACAGAAATCACATGTATATTAATTTTAATTATTTTAATATTCCTCATGTTAAAGCTTCTTAAATATTTATCCCCAAAATTAAATTTAAATCCCATCAAACTTATAAATTTAAAAGCATTTTCTAAAAGAAAACCAAAACAAAATCATAAATCTGAGATTGAAATTGAAACTTTGAAATCATTAAATGACAAAATAGATCAATTATCCCATTAAGAATCGGAGACGATTCATTTTAAGAAAGGGAGGAGTTATCACCCTCAGGCGCTAATACTTCTTACGGTAAATGTAAACAATATTCCATAACCAAATTCAAGACCAGCGCCAAGTATTTTTCTTTGTAAACAACATTTCATATGACACTTATGTCAGTCAGCACTATACCATTAGATGCAAACCACAGTAAACCAATGCTCAATATTTGTCCCCACTTAAAGCTGCAGCTGGTTAACATAAACAATATAATTTCTCTATAATTCAACTTTGGCTTAGCACCAAACCACTTAAAGCTCAGCATCAGAGATCGGCCACGCAGCTGGTCAACATAAACAATATTTTGTTTGTCCCTCGCTCCAAAATCATAACATAGCCCAGTCGATAACATAACATAACATTCAATAACATTTTCTCTCTCAGAACTTTTGTCCCGATCAAAATAAGCTTTTGGGCAAGCTTTGCATTTTCTCTCTCAGAACTTTTGTCCCGATCAAAATAAGCTTTCGGCAAGCTTTGAGCCTTCAAGAAAGAAGCTTTAGCATATCTTAGCTGACTTGCAGCATAAGTCCACAATTGTATTTTAGTTCTGATTTTGGCTTTAAATAAATCGGAAGTTTCTTTCCCTACAAAAATAAATTTTTTTTCCAATACGTGTTCCGCATTGGTTAATTTGCACACTTAGTGTCTTTGGTTCAGTCAGGTTTTGCACTATGCAGCCACTTTTTTGGTGGCGGCAATAATTGATCTCTTCCCGCTCGCTTAAAATTGAGAGCATAAAAATCTAAAAATATAATTCACTTGCTTGTGTGAGTGAAAACAGTAAACAAAAAAGTGTGCATGTGTGCGTACTTGTGGTAGAAGACGATTTTCGGCCCGAAACCAATTTTGATCTAAGAAACGAGTTTGATTAATGTTTTGGTAAATTTCGTTGTAATATGAGCTAATAAAATAATATTTAAAATTTGATGCCGTGACTATTATTTTTTTTAAGAAGTTGTTTTAATATTCTTTAGTTAAAATCGCCGCTCGAATTAGCTACCGTTTACATATAAATATTTTTATTATTATTTATCTGTACTATATGTAATTTTTGATACCCAGGGAACACCACGGGCAGGCCATTACAATTGTAATGGGGTCGTATAATTCTATGACCTTCGAGTCGACTTGAAATAATAAATGTTAAACATTAAAATATTTCCATGTTCCCCAACTAAGCTAGTTTTCTAACTATTGTTTTTCGATATAATTTACTCCTTTCTTTTTAATTCATTTTATTCAATTTTTGTACTATATAATTATATGTTGGTAATTTCCATAAGTCAAAAAAATATAATTTTTATTAACTAAATAATTGCAACACTTTATTTTTGGAGAACACCGACCTTCTTAATTTAAGTCTCAACCTGAACTCTTCTTATTGATTTAGATTAATTGACGTTCAAGCCTCGGCCTCGAGCTTTTCAATATATGGACTTTGAAGAGAGGGAGCTTTGGAGTTATCTGCATTTCTCTTGGATTCAAGTGCATTTCTCTTGGATTCAAGTGCATTCGCTCTTGGATACAAGTGCTCTTAGGTTCTTAGGATTTTGTTTATGAAATTTAAAACTTTTGTTTTTGAGTTTGCGAGTCCGAACTCTGAACGTGGGAAAGTGACAATTATTTGGGGTTTGGACAAAGACTATTTAGTCTACCAGTGGGTTATTTGTTTGAATAACATCCTGTATTTGTATTACAGTCTGGTTCTTATCTGTTATTGCTTGGGTACATAATGGGTAGTGTGGGGTGTATAGGTTATACTGTGTATATGCTCAGTAGGCATATGCTTAAGTGTAAGGGACTTGAGGATATGTCACTCCCCCAACCATTGACTTTGGCCTGTCCTCAGGTTGTTAAAATTGGATACATCATTATATTGTTTTCGGGTTGGCTGTGCTCTTTTACATTGAGTTCTGGTGTCGAATTTTCTTCGTTTTGTTTAGAATATTTTACAATAAGTTTCTTAGGGATACTCTTGAACTTATATGCTAGGTACAGGGTACCTATTATCATAACACCGAAAGTTGTAACGCATATAATTTGGAATATATTGTAATGTTTTACATGAGCGTTTATTAATTCCTTTGTTAGTATATGAGATATTGGTTCTAATCTTGTAACATTATTAGTAATGTAAATTGTTTGCGTAAAATCTGCTAGATTGTTTGAAATTATGAATTCATCAATTTGGATTGTACAATTTTTAATCTTTACAATGTTATCTCCTGATATTACAATACTTTTGTTAGTGCAATCTTGATTGATAGCTGTTTCTGGTAGATTCCATGTAATTAGTATATTTGGTTCTATGTAATTGATCTGAAAATTTTTATGAGTCTTAGTGTATTTACACTGAGTTTCTTCTTGTTTGATTAGTCCAATTATACATTTGTCATATATTACTAACTCTGTATCCTTATGGTATACTTGATTATTAAAAATATAAAACTTATCAAATATTTGCTCAGTTAGAATATAACCTTGTTCGTCTGGGTAAGGCACTACTTGAAAAATTGGAACTTTTGTGATTTCGCTTGGAACATGGGAAATAATTAAAATCTCGTTTGTATCTGTCTTAAGCCAAGTTGATGTTTTTATCTTTATCATTTTTTCTGAGTTTAATTGTTTCAAGTAATCATGTTTTAGTTTCGGGTTAAAGATTCCTAGTCTAGTTAGTTGCAATCCTAATTCGATAACTTCTATATATTCTGTGAATTGTTGTAAATTGAATATTAATATCGCGATCTGTTGGTTCTTTTCTTTCTCTATTCTGAGCTTGTTAATAATGTCTATTCCGCTGTCGATTACATCTATAACCATGTTTAAGTCGTGGGTTTTCACGGAATTTTACTGTTAGGGCTTATGATTTCAGTGTATGCGTTTTGGAAAATCAGAAAATCTTCGTCAGCGTTAGCGCTGTTCTTAGTGCACAAATATTCCTTAATGATGTTTTTGGCGACTTCAATTGTCATTTCTTTATAGATTTTTTTAACTTTTGAAAATTATGGCTTACGCTGGTCGTGTCGTTGTTTCCTTTTTCTAGTTCTAGCTGTCTAGAGAAATAATTAAGTGGTCTTTCGGTTATTAATATGTAATTTAAATTGTCTTCGCTGCGACTTCACCTAGCATGGCTTCTTCGATTGTTGTGAGCGAAAGGGCATCGTCTACATGATTTTCTTTGCCCGGAAGATATTTAATTTTGTAATCGAATTCGTTCAATTTTATTTTCCATTTTTGTAACTTCATGTTTGGCTCTTTAATATTATTAAGCCATACTAAAGGCTTATGATCACTTAATATTTCAAATGGTCTACCGATTAAATATGACCTGAAATATTTCGTTGCCCAAACGATAGGTAACAATTCTTTCTCGATTGTAGAGTAATTGATCTCATGCTCATTTAATGTTCTACTGGCATAACAGATGGGCTTATGATTTTAAGATAGCACAGCACCAATAGCTAAATTACTCGCATCAGTTGTCAGAGAGAATGGCTTTGAGAAATCTGGATATATTAGTATGGGGTCTGAAGTTATTAGAACTTTTATTTTATTTTATTTTATTTTTGGTATCGATTACTTCACTTTTCTTTAGTTTAAGGGTCATAGGTTTAACTACCTTGGCAAAGTTGGGAATGAACTTGCGGTAGAACCCACATAATCCCAAAAATGATTTTATTTGTTTTGGGGCTTTAGGTAATGGAAAATTTGTGATGGCATTAGTTTTATTTGGATTGGGTTTGATGCCGTTCGTGGTTACAATGTGTCCCAGGAATTCGGTTTCCTTTTTCATGAACTCGCATTTGTCTAGCTGTAATTTTAAGTTAGCATCCCTGAGTTTCCCAAAGACTTTCCTTAGAGATAGAATGTGTTTCTCCAATGAAGTGGAGTAAATTATAATATCATCCAGGTATACTAGGCAGTCCTTGTAGATCAAATCTTCCAGAAGATGCATCTCTGAAATTTTGCAAAGCAGTACTTGTGAAGGTTAAATTTTCTCCTTCTTTGTACTGAATGTCTCTATATTCATATAGGACCTTCTTTATACGTTCAACTTCTTCTACATTTAAATCTTCGAGTCTGTATTCATTACATTCGCGTAATTCATTATTGATAAAGTTGACTATATCTTTGTGAACTGACTTTGGACCAAAGTGCCTTATATCATTGTCCATTGTGTCAATGTTTACTTTTGGAGCGAGGCATTTTGCTGATGCGGTCTCCTCCTTTTGTTTAGGCTTGGGTTTAGGCTTGGGTTTAAGGCATTTTGTGGGTGCGGCTTCAACTTTTTCTTCTTCGTACCTAAATCTAGGTTCTTGAACCTAGAGTTACGGTTTCTTCTTCGTAGTCAATTTTTACCCTCGTTTCTTTGAAATATATTCGACCTAACAGGAAGTCATAACTATCGGAAAAATTATGGACATAGAATTTTTGTACGGATGGACATATTGGAGTGGATTTCATCATAATGCCTATTTTTAATTTTATTGGACCTTATATGGTATATACTATCAAATCTTCTTATTTTTCTTCTAGGTTTGCAAAGTTTTCTTTTATGATATTGATCGAGGAACCTGTGTCGATCATTCCTTTATAGTAATTGTTATGATAACTTACTTATAACTTACTTATGTCCGAGGCGATTTGATGAAAATTTACGTCCATCCTGCTTTGCCCACTCTGACTTTCTCATTGTCTTATTACCGGCCTATTATTGTTCATATTATTTGAAGTTGAAGGTTGAAAATTGAGAGGATTGTTTTGTCTGCCTTGTGTTAAATCCCTTCTACAAGTGTAATAATTTCCCCTATGATTGGGTGGTATAGGACGAGTCATGAATTGATTTTGATTGGTCATAAATTGATTTGGGGGTTGCATGTTTATATTTTGATTTGTTACAGGGTAGTAAGTGCCATATTTATTATGTCTGTTGTTAAAGTATCTTTGATTAATGTTTTGATTTATATTTCCCTTGTTCTTTTGCTTGTGCTTGTTTAATTTATTAAAGTATTGATCTTCGGGGTTACTGTCATATAGTTTTCTTGTTTTCTTAGTTAATTTCTTGGTACACAGAGTTTTTTTTGTAGTTTGGTTTATTTAAACCCAAAGAAAAAAAAAATTTGTATAACATTTTGTTTCCTACCGCACGGGATTTTCCTTAATTAGTTTGCAGAATTTATCTGACCACTCGGGATTTTTTTGTTAAAATCTACACGCACGTAGATTCTTTTGCGGATCCATTTAATTTAGAAATCACTGTTTTAATTCGCTGGTCAGGTTATCTTGTTGTATAGCATATCCTGTAAATGACCAGTACCGTACTAAAAGGACTTCTTATTTAATGCTGATCCTACCGACTGCGCCAATTATATGTTGGTAATTTCCATAAGTCAAAAAAATATAATTTGTATTAACTGAATAATTACACTTTATTTTTGGAGAACACCGACCTTCTTAATTTAAGTCTCAAACTGAACTCTACTTATTGATCTAGATTGATTGACGTTCAAGCCTCGGGTTCGGACTTTGAAGAGAGGGAGCTTTGGAGTTATCTGCATTTCTCTTGGATTCAAGTGCATTCGCTCTTGGATACAAGTGCTCTTAGGTTCTTAGGATTTTGTTTATGAAATTTAAAACTTTTGTTTTTGAGTTTGTGAGTCCGAACTCTGAACGTGGGAAAGTGACAATTATTTGGGGTTTGGAACTCTGAACGTGGGAAAGTGACAATTATTTTGGGTTTGGACAAAGATTGTTTAGTCTACCAGTGGGTGATTTGTTTGAATAACATCCTGAATTTGTATTACAGTCTGGCTCTTATCTGTTATTGCTTGGGTACATAATGGGTAGTGTGGAGTGTATTGGTTATACTGTGTATATGCTCAGTAGGCATATGCTTAAGTCTAAGGGACTTGAGGATATGTCACTATATATATAATTACACTTTCATAATATCCGTATGTCAAAAAAATATAATTTTAATTAACCGAAATATTAAAAGTTTTTTTTGTGAAAAACACCGACCGATTAGTATTAGGTATCAAACTGATCTCGTCTTATTGATCTAGATTGATTGACGTTCAAGCCTCGGGTTCAAGCTTTTCAAATATGGACTTTGGATCTTATGATTTTCGAGAGAGCTTTGGAGTTATCTGCATTTCTCTTGGATTCAAGTGCATTCGCTCTTAGATTCTAGGATTTTGTTTATTTGAAATTTAAAACTTTTGTTTTCGAGCTTACGTGTCCGAGCATCGAACGTGGGAACGTGACAATTTTTGGGGTTTAGGCAAAGAATGTTTAGTCTACCAGTGGGTGATTTGTCTAAATAACAACCTGTATTCATATTACTTTATTACTTGGGGCTTTCCCACTTGGCCTTGGTTCTGGGATTTTGGTGACAGTTTTATTCTTATGGACTGAGTACATAAAGGGTAGTATGGGGTATGCTTGTTGTGCGTAAATAAGTAGGCATGTGCCAATATTATTGGAACAAGGGCTTAAAGTCGAATAATGTTTTATTGGAATAATTATAAATATCAAGTGCTTAGATTAGTAGTCAAATTCATTAACGGTTTTTAAATATATTATTTCTTTTCGTACGTTATTAATATTTTCTACTGAAAATTTTCGATATTTCTCTTTATCTTTATAATTATAACAAGATATACTCGTAGTCGGGTTCTTCTACTACCAGACAAATATCAACATTATGTTGGCATATCGATAGAATTTAGCAAATATCATACCATAATAAAGTTAGGGTGTTGCAGTTTTGGGCGGTTTGAGTGCGTGGCAAAAATATTTCTTGTATACCAATAGAAATTGGCCACACAAATAATAAATCGAAAAATACCGAAACATTTTTCAAAAGTGTGGCATGGCAGTTTTTACTAGTTTGTGAGCGTTTAAGTGGGCAGGGTCAAAATATTTTTGTTATACCGATAGATATGAGCAAAACAAATATCGAAACAAAAAGAAATCCAAACTGTTTTCAAAAGTGTGGGCGTGAGATTTTTGGGCGGTTGGTGCGCGTTAGATTCTGTGTGTTCAAAATGTTTATTGTCTAATATAATATATAGCATAATATAATTCAATAAAACGATCAAAAAAAACCTGGCGTGGCAGGTTTGGGTGGTTTCTTAGCGTAAAAGTGGGCGTGGCTACACCAAGAAACAAACTTGCGCTGAGTTATTTTCCTAGAATCGGATAGTTATCCTGATCAAGACTTTATGTGGTCGGACACGCTTCCTTCTTACCTGTTACATACATTTATTTACGAGCAACGGGTATAATAAATGCCTGACTGAGTTTTAAATATAATTTTAATTTATAAAGGTTATTCCATATATTTTCTTTAAAAATACGTAATATATAATCAACATAAAATACAACTTAAGCACCGTTAGCAACCGATTGTTCAAATAACAAATGGATGTAAATGCTCTAAATTGGTTGAGTATTTGTTTATAACTGTAGAGTCGTGTACGACGCCAACATTGCTCGCCTTCCCACTTGGGTTTGCAGTAATATCATTTAAATTCCGATGCCGATTCCATCCTTTCTTACCCTATGGAAACATATATTTACCGTCAATTTATAACTCAAGAATAACACATACCATCATTGTTTTCTGTGATTCCATAATTAAATCGTTTGGTACTTGGAAAAGTCTTTCGCCACGCAAGATTAAGATATTCGTTAAACGGCAACACTGTGCGGCCATTCGTACTTGTACTGCAATGCTGTTTTTGTCACTCGGGTATATATATCGTGGTGGGAATAGTGATGGTGCAATTATTGTTGCTACGTTATGAACATTCATTTTGTTTATATCCTTTAGATTAATGATATAATTAAAAAAGCTTAATAAAGAACGTAATGTGTTTCTATTTTCGGGTGGAAGTAGGTGACATAAAATTGATAGTGCATTCATATTATCCATTGATGGAAGTGTGTGACATTGATAAAACAGTTGTATAAGCTCATTAGTAAGTAAAGGTTGGGGAAGCTCCCGCAACCATCGTTTTAACAACGAACTAAGTTCGTGAACAGTAGCTGTGCAAAAAAGGTTACTAAGATTTTCCGGATTTTGATAAAAGGTTGATTCTAGTTCATTATAAAGTAATTCAGTCTGAAAATAAGAAGTTATTTAAATTTAATTACCACGTTATTTTCATTATTAGAACTATTTTTACCTTTTGCTTATGACCACCTATTCGAAGTAATCCTTCTTCTCTAGAGCCACGTCGCAGAAGTTCGCCAATTAGATTTTCCAAAAATAGTGGGACTAAAGATGAGTCAGTGCTAGTAACTTGCTGATCCCGACGTATAAGAGCGTTTATAGATACCCCAAAAAGATTTCCCTCTTCTTTGCGACGACGCTTAAATGGCTTTCTTTTATCTACAGAAACTTGGTTGCGATCAAATATTGTGGCTAGTTCTAACCAAAGTATTGTCTGTAAACGTTTTATGTCAATTTCGCTTATTGATGCAATATCTGTGAATAGCGTTGAAGGGGTATCACAATTATCTAGTACTTCGCAGCTATCAGGACTAGAGGAACCTCGAAAAATACTTTCAAAGCTAAGGACATTGTAGGGAATAGGAAAAAGGCTAATGCATTCATTCTCTGAAGCGGACAGCACTTCACTCAATGTTTTTTTTGTGATGGTGTATCGTTTTCACTTTGACAATCCTTCGATCGGCTAAAAAGATATAACTTTAGAAAAGCAAAGACCTAAGAGTCCTGTAAAATTGAAAAACATACCCAATAGAACAAAAGGGGTCAGAGCCGGATCGGTTTCGTGGCAATTGTATGGTGCCAATCCGTGAATATCCAAGCAATTCTACACCATGAGCCGAGTACAAAGGTATATCACATCGCACGTGTGAACCACGAAATAAATCTGCACAGGTGGCGCTTTTAGGCGGGGCGCTAGGAGTTCGCCGTATGGTTGGTTTTAAATACATTTCTTTTGATTGTTCTACACATCGTTTGCTAGTTTCACCATATTTTTTATAATTATTTACAAAATTTGGTCTATTTGAATCAATTTTAGGATTATAAATGAGTAATAAAGCAATTTAATAGTACATACAGAGAATTGTTCGTCCAAGCTTTATCAGTTTGTAAAGAGTCCAGGGAATCTGGAGTGGCACTTCGTGACCGTGTTCCTGTACTTCGTTCCTTTGAAGTAAAAAATTAATTGTGCCTTTAAGTTATGTTTATAGTAATTGTTTATGAAAAAATTCCAAAAAATTATAATCGATAGCAATCAAGGTATGAATTCTTTTCTATTATTTGCCTCTATTTTTCCGACTGGCCATTTAACAGCTTTTTGATATTGTCGTCAATTTTCTTTAAATTATAGCTGAAAATAAATTTCGTTTCGATTACTTAATTTCTCGGCTGATATTAGTGCAGCATCATATTCTGTTTTCTCCTTGATAGGGTCGCTTTCACCGTTCGGCCTCCTGTTATAGGCGTCCTTTAAGCCTTAATTCTTGACGTCTCCAGGTCCAAGGTTCACGATTTGCAACGCTAAATTATTTGCAGACAGGCCATTCTTCCGCAGTTATTTCTGCATTTGTGCGCAGTTTTAAGTCACTCTTTATAAGTGAGTTCAAAAAAATTATGTGAGCCGAATCCCATTAATTTCTACGTTCATAAAGAATATGATGACCCAGTTAAAGGAGAACATAATATGATATTTGATCCATTAGGACTATTTAGCCACGTGGTGGTGAAACTTGGGTCAATTTTGCTTAAATTAAAGCTGAAAATGGTTTTTTTTGGCAAAAACTATACTATTCCGAAATTATGAATAAAAACAACCAAATTTCGTTTAGATTACTTAATTTTTTGACTCCTATTAGTGCAGCAATATAATTGGTAGTCTTTTTTGGATCAAATAAAAATCGAAATTATTTATGATAAAAAAAGGTATGTAAGTTAACAACGAACTCCCAGGTTAGCATCAGCAGGCCTATTTTTATTCCTCCTATTAATATTAATCATTTTATTACCCATAATTTATTAATATTAAGCATTTAATATTATAATTATTACTCCACTCATGTATGGTCCACCCCAAATTGGGTCCACCCTAATTGGCCCGAGAGCTGAGCCAACATATTGCGCCCTTATGGGCCGTGGCTTTGTCCCATTGGCTAGCAGCGATCATATGACTTCTGCAAAATGTGCGTGGTCAGCGGTCTGCCACGGGCATCCGGTCATGCATGAGCTTTTGTTAGTTCTTAAGTTCAGTTCCGATTTTATATTCAATTAATAAAGAGCACAAGCTCATATAACGAAACTCCGGCACTCAGCCGTTAAACCTTTTTATTACAAAATATACCGGCTGAGTCTCTAGGCCAGCGGTATTGAAGGACAGTCTCCTTCCAACGTAATCATCCTATTTCATCATAGAAACAGGACTGCCAACCGGCCCCCCACTGGACAACCAGCAACAGCCAACCAGCTACCTACACTGGGAGACAACGGCGAGGGATATATTATTGCCAACCTCCCACTCCACTTAATAACTGACGCCCAACTACTCTTCGAACCTACCCTGAAGATCATAAAATGTAAGTGACTGTGCGACTAAGATAGCACCAGGTCATGATACTGTAATAAACGAATAAATAAAGTGTGCCTGTGAGTTCTGCATACCTCGCCAGTAAAAATTCCGTACAGTGTAAAATCCCGATATATATATTTCTTTGCATTTTTGTGTGGCGATTATGCACCTTTCCTGGAGTATTCTGTGAATTTACTTAATTTGCATGTGTCTAATTTTAAATAAAGAAACGTAGAAATTTTGTGCCCAGTGTATTTGTGTGTTTGCTAAGCCTGTGCTTCGCTCCAACCATTTCCCAACTTGAATTTTTCTTGGGATGTATAACTCAGCGTTTTTATTGTGATGTTTTCTCGAATTTTCTGTGACTCCACTCTCTGTGCAGCAACTCCAGCAAACGATTGCTAAGTTTTACACATATAAATTCTGCGGGTTTATTATTATATTTTCTCTCAAATTTGTTATACTTCGCCCACTGTGTTGTGACTCCTCTAAAATATTGTACATCGTCGCCAGACCCTGACTTAGCTACAAGTGTTGGCCAACTAAAAGCGGTGCGCGAAACCCAAATTTTACCTTTATTCGCCACCCATATTACTGCCAATTAATTTACTCAGCTTCATTTGCGGCCGATGAATTGGGAATATAGGGAAGTTAAGCAAGAAGTAGACAGTGACGATAGTGAAGAAATCGGATTTTGCCCCGCAGTGAGACAACCAGACTCATCAGAAATGAATGCAGAAATGGTCCAAGCGCTCATAACAAATGCCGTCAACGCCGCGCTAACCGCACAGGAGCAGCGCTGGCGGGCAGAAATTGAATTAGTTAGAAACCAGGTCAGCTCGTTAACTGTGCAGGCACCCCAAGTAGAAGTTTATGAAAGGGTAACGCCGGACCCCAGCATAAAGTGTGATGTCAAGTTAGATATTGTGAAATCGCTCCCAACCTTTAGCGGCAGCCACGATGAATACGTGTCTTGGAGGCAGGCCGCATCAGATGCGTACGAGGTATTCAAGAGATACAAGGGCAGCGAGGCCCACTATGAAGCAGTGGTAATTATTAAAAACAAAATTTGTGGTAACGCGCGAGCGCTCCTCACGTCACATAATACTGTGCTAAATTTCGATGCAATTCTGGCTAGGCTGGACTGCACATACGCGGACAAAACGTCCCTACGAGTATTACGTCAAAATCTCGAGATGGTTCAACAACGTGATGCCTCCTATTAATATTAATCATTTTATTACCCATAATTTATTAATATTAAGCATTTAATATTATAATTATTACTCCACTCATGTATGGTCCACCCCAAATTGGGTCCACCCTAATTGGCCCGAGAGCTGAGCCAACATATTGCGCCCTTATGGGCCGTGGCTTTGTCCCATTGGCTAGCAGCGATCATATGACTTCTGCAAAATGTGCGTGGTCAGCGGTCTGCCACGGGCATCCGGTCATGCATGAGCTTTTGTTAGTTCTTAAGTTCAGTTCCGATTTTATATTCAATTAATAAAGAGCACAAGCTCATATAACGAAACTCCGGCACTCAGCCGTTAAACCTTTTTATTACAAAATATACCGGCTGAGTCTCTAGGCCAGCGGTATTGAAGGACAGTCTCCTTCCAACGTAATCATCCTATTTCATCATAGAAACAGGACTGCCAACCGGCCCCCCACTGGACAACCAGCAACAGCCAACCAGCTACCTACACTGGGAGACAACGGCGAGGGATATATTATTGCCAACCTCCCACTCCACTTAATAACTGACGCCCAACTACTCTTCGAACCTACCCTGAAGATCATAAAATGTAAGTGACTGTGCGACTAAGATAGCACCAGGTCATGATACTGTAATAAACGAATAAATAAAGTGTGCCTGTGAGTTCTGCATACCTCGCCAGTAAAAATTCCGTACAGTGTAAAATCCCGATATATATATTTCTTTGCATTTTTGTGTGGCGATTATGCCCCGCACCTTTCCTGGAGTATTCTGTGAATTTACTTAATTTGCATGTGTCTAATTTTAAATAAAGAAACGTAGAAATTTTGTGCCCAGTGTATTTGTGTGTTTGCTAAGCCTGTGCTTCGCTCCAACCATTTCCCAACTGGAATTTTTCTTGGGATGTATAACTCAGCGTTTTTATTGTGATGTTTTCTCGAATTTTCTGTGACTCCACTCTCTGTGCAGCAACTCCAGCAAACGATTGCTAAGTTTTACACATATAAATTCTGCGGGTTTATTATTATATTTTCTCTCAAATTTGTTATACTTCGCCCACTGTGTTGTGACTCCTCTAAAATATTGTACATCGTCGCCAGACCCTGACTTAGCTACAAGTGTTGGCCAACTAAAAGCGGTGCGCGAAACCCAAATTTTACCTTTATTCGCCACCCATATTACTGCCAATTAATTTACTCAGCTTCATTTGCGGCCGATGAATTGGGAATATAGGGAAGTTAAGCAAGAAGTAGACAGTGACGATAGTGAAGAAATCGGATTTTGCCCCGCAGTGAGACAACCAGACTCATCAGAAATGAATGCAGAAATGGTCCAAGCGCTCATAACAAATGCCGTCAACGCCGCGCTAACCGCACAGGAGCAGCGCTGGCGGGCAGAAATTGAATTAGTTAGAAACCAGGTCAGCTCGTTAACTGTGCAGGCACCCCAAGTAGAAGTTTATGAAAGGGTAACGCCGGACCCCAGCATAAAGTGTGATGTCAAGTTAGATATTGTGAAATCGCTCCCAACCTTTAGCGGCAGCCACGATGAATACGTGTCTTGGAGGCAGGCCGCATCAGATGCGTACGAGGTATTCAAGAGATACAAGGGCAGCGAGGCCCACTATGAAGCAGTGGTAATTATTAAAAACAAAATTTGTGGTAACGCGCGAGCGCTCCTCACGTCACATAATACTGTGCTAAATTTCGATGCAATTCTGGCTAGGCTGGACTGCACATACGCGGACAAAACGTCCCTACGAGTATTACGTCAAAATCTCGAGATGGTTCAACAACGTGATGCCGATCTTATGGCATACTATGACGAAGTCGAGAGGAAACTCACGCTCGTCACGAACAAAATAGTTATGTCGCATAGTGCGGACACGGCAACTATCTTAAATAAGGAGGTTAGGGACGATGCCCTACACGCATTTATTGCTGGGCTGAAAAGACCGCTCAAAGCACTGGTGCTACCAGCACAACCAAAAGACCTTACGACTGCGTTAGCGCTTGCGCGGGAGGCTGAAAATAGCATTGAAAGAAGTGCATTCGCGGCGTCATACGCGAAGGCCATCGAAGACAAGGCTCTTGTGCACGATGGCAACAGGCGTACTAATAAATTTCAGGGAAAGCAATGGAAAGGAGAGGATAAAAATCCACACTTCATTCCTAAGCAATTCCAAAGCAAGCCCCAAGAGGACAGCCCCTGGCAGAAGCGCGGGGACCCCGAAATTATAGACCATAACAAAGTACAGCCTATGGAGATCGACCCTTCGACAGCCAAATTTAGGCAGGAAACAAATTGGGGAAAGCCTCAGAATAATAGCAACAACAAAAGACGGAATTCATCTCAGCGTTATTCGGGACAAAGACGCCAGCGTGTTAATAATATAACTCAATCCCACGAGCAGGAAGAGTCAGGGTATTCCGTCACAGCTAAAGCGGAAGTCGCCAGCATTGAAGAAGGTAACGACTCCGACGAACTTAAAGATCTGCTACATTTTTTAGGTAACGCTCCCGACTGCCGTTCATCGAACGACAGTTGGCTGGTAGAACACTAAAAATACTTATCGACACGGGGGCGGCAAAGAATTACCTTAAGCCCGTAAAGGAGCTAAGAAATGTAAATGTGCCGGTCGAGACCCCCTTTACTGTGAGCTCTATTCACGGCTCCAGTGACGTCAAGAACAAGTGCATAATGCGCATTTTTGGGTTAGACGTCCCATTTTTCCTGTTGGACACACTGAGCACGTTCGATGCTATAATAGGCTTCGACTCGCTAACGCGAGCAGGAGTGGCATTGAACTTAGGCGACAGCGTAATAAAATACGCAAACTACCCCATGGGGGCAGCAGACTTTGTTATCAACGAGATCAAGGAGCTGCTGAGCAATGGCATAATAAGGCCTTCCAGATCCCCATACAACAGCCCTGCTTGGGTAGTTGACAAAAAAGGGACTGACGATAACGGCATCAAAAATAAGCGCTTGGTAATCGACTTTAGGAAACTAAATGAACAAACAATTGCTGACCGCTACCCTATGCCAAGCATTCCCATGATTTTAGCGAACTTGGGAAAAGCCAGATACTTTACTACCCTAGACTTAAGGTCAGGGTATCACCAGATATACTTGGCCGAGAAGGACTGGGAAAAAACCTCTTTCTCAGTTAACGGAGGGAAATACGAGTTTTGCCGATTACCTTTCGGATTAAGAAACGAAGGTAGCATATTCCAAAGAGCCATCGATGATGTGCTGAGGGAAGAAATAGGCAAGATATGTTACGTCTATGTCGATGACGTCATTATATTTTCAGAAAACGAAACCGAACATGTTAAGCACATCGATATAGTGCTTAAGCGACTGCTCGAGGCCAACATGAAGGTGGCACGAGAAAAGACTAAATTCTTTAAAGAAAGCGTAGAATTCTTAGGCTTCATAGTCACTAGGGGGGGAACGAAAACAGACCCTGAAAAAGTCAGGGCAATACAAGAGTTCCCCGAACCCAAAAATCTGTTTAGCCTTAGGTCTTTCCTCGGCCTGGCGAGCTATTACAGAAGCTTTGTGAAGAATTTTGCCTCCATTGCCAGGCCTCTCACTCATATTCTTAAAGGGGAAAACGGTACAGTGAGTAAAAATATGTCGAAAAAAGTTCCGGTTACATTTGATGAAACCCAGCGCAATGCGTTTGATCACCTGCGTAACATCCTAGCATCAGAAGATGTCATTTTGACGTACCCCGATTTCAAATTACCATTTGACCCAACCACCGACGCTTCAGGCAGTGGTATAGGTGCGGTAATGTCCCAGAACAAGAGGCCCATCACCATGATCTCTCGTACGCTGAAAGACTGCGAACTGAACTACGCCACCAACGAAAGAGAATTGTTGGCGATAGTCTGGGCAATAGGCAAACTTCAAAATTACCTATACGGTACCAAAGAGGTAAGGATCTTTACAGATCACCAGCCCCTCACATACGCGGTGTCCGAGAAAAACACCAACGCTAAGATTAAGCGATGGAAAGCATTTATTGATGAGAACAACGGGAAAGTATTTTACACACCGGGAAAACAAAACCTGGTAGCGGACGCGCTATCTCGACAACCCCTGAACAACTTAGAGGCTGAGGCCCAGTCTTATGCAGCCACGGTGCATAGTGGGCTTTACCTTTCGTACACTATAGAAACCACAGACAAACCTCTGAACTGCTTCAGAAACCAAATCATTTTGGAAAAAGCAAACCAACCGCTTCGGCGAGACTTCATAATCTTCGGAAATAGAACTCGCCATATCATTAACTTTAATGACAAAGACTCGCTTGTAGAATCCGTTAAAGAAATTGTCAACGCCAATGTCGTGAACGCGATTCACTGTGATTTCCCTACCCTGGCGCGTATTCAACATGCCTTGAGGCAGGAGTTTCCTGCGACAAAGTTTTGGCATTGTAAAGCCTTCGTCAGTGATATTACCAACGTCAATGAACAGCTTGAAATCACTAACACCGAGCACAATCGCGCCCATCGGGCTGCACAAGAGACCGCTAAACAAATCCTCCGGGATTATTACTTCCCGAATATGTCTAAACTAGCTAGCGAAGTGGTCACAAATTGCAAAGTCCGCAATAAAGCCAAATACGACCGCCATCCTAAGAAACAGGAATTAGGAAATACCCCTATACCTTCATACGTTGGAGAAATGTTGCATATCGACATATTTTCCACTGACAGAAAAATCTTCTTAACCTGTGTTGACAAATTGTCCAAATTCGCCATCGTACAACCCTTAGTTTCTAGGGCAATCATCGATGTACGAGCCCCTATTCTCCAATTGGTAAACTTCTACCCAAATATCAAAACCATATACTGCGACAACGAAGCCTCTTTCAACTCTGAGACAATCACGTCGTTGCTTAAAAACCAATACAGCATCGATGTTGTCAATGCGCCACCGCTACACAGTAGCTCCAATGGCCAAATTGAAAGGTTTCACAGTACACTGGCAGAAATCGCCAGATGCCTCAAAATTGATAAAAAATAGAGGATACTGTGGAATTGATCTCACGGGCTACGATAGAATACAAAAGGTCGCTACATTCGGTCACAAAGTTTAGACCAGTGGAGGTTATCCACGCTGGCAATGACGAGATCATGTTGGACAGAATTAACCCTTCTAGACAAAACCGAATCTTTGAAGTTGGTGAAAAAGTACACCTACGTAACAACAAAAGGTTAGGTAACAAATTGACTCCGCTTTATTCAGAAGAGCGTGTGGAAGCAGATCTGGGAACATCTGTTCTCATTAGGGGGAGGGTGGTCCATAAGGACAATAACAAATAGGCATTTCATCTGCCACATTCACCCTTATATTAAACACTCACCATTTGCTATAATTTCCACAGGCTTGCCGTAATATCCATCATACTTCTAACCACCGCAAGCGCGCGAGTCACCGACTTCTCGCATGCAAAATACATCCCGGTGTTAGACGGGAATGTATTAGTATGGGAACAGTATGGCCTGATTAGGCACTCGACAAATCTGTCTGAGTTTTTTAGCATAATTGACTATACAGTCAGAATGCTTGAACTGTTCCTCCGATTCTTCCGATTCTCCGATTCTTTCGTAGCCCCAGGACTGAAGCCTGTTCAGAAAATGTGAGTTTTACAATAAACTTGCCGACTTCTGCAGCGTAATTAATGTATTTCCTAGGAAGTCTCGGATCGTAGAAAATACACTGTTTACATGCTGTTGCAGAAAACGAGTTGGTATTGTGTCTGCTCCATACCGAGGGTTGTTGTTGGAGTCAACAAATATTTTCCATGCGCTCATGTAATTCTCATTTTAAAGATCAATATGCTCTTCAACCTTCAGACTCTCCATCAATTTTATAACACATCTTCCGTACTGTGGGCATGTTTATGTCATGGATTATGAATTCGAATAGATTGCGAAAATTGTTTCCACTTGAGCAAATCTCCATCGAATTGTAGTAAGCTGACTCTGGGCAAGTTTTTATCCTCGTTGTTTGAAATGTTTGTTTTTGCCCCTGGAACCTGTTGAATCTCCTTCTCTTATATTACGAGGAAATTCAAATGAGGTGCTCCATTGACTGGGTCATCATATTTTTCATGAACGGAGAAATTAATGCAATTGGGCTCACATAATTTTTTTCAAATCACTTATAACGAATGTAAGAAGTTTAAACTTCGCACAAATGCAGAAATAATCGCGGAAGAATAACCTGCCCGCGCGTAGCAAATCGTGAGCCTTGGACTTGGAGACGTCACGGATTAAGAGTTAAAGGACGCCTATAACAGTAGGCCTAACGGTTAAACCGACCCAATTAAGGAGAATACACATACTGCTGTGACTAAGCACGAGTACAAGTTATTAAGTGGAGTGGGAGGTTGGCAATAATATATCCCTCGCCGTTGTCTCCCAGTGTAGGTAGCCGGTTGGCTGTTGCTGGTTGTCCAGTGGAGGGCCGGTTGGCAGTCCTGTTTCTATGATGAAATAGGATGATTACGTTGGAAGGAGACTGTCTTTCAATACCGCTGGCCGGTATATTTTGTAATAAAAAGGTTTAACGGCTGAGTGCCGGAGTTTCGTTATATGAGCTTGTGCTCTTTATTAATTGAATATAAAATCGGAACTGAACTTAAGAACTAACAAAAGCTCATGCATGACCGGATGCCCGTGGCAGACCGCTGACCACGCACATTTTGCAGAAGTCATATGATCGCTGCTAGCCAATGGGACAAAGCCACGGCCCATAAGGGCGCAATATGTTGGCTCAGCTCTCGGGCCAATTAGGGTGGACCCAATTCGGGGTGGACCATACATGAGTGGAGTAATAATTATAATATTAAATGCTTAATATTAATAAATTATGGGTAATAAAATGATTAATATTAATAGGAGGAATAAAAATAGGCCTGCTGATGCTAACCTGGGAGTTCGTTGTTAACTACTCCCCCCTTAAATTAGACGCCGTCCTCGGTGACAGCCAATTCGTCAATGGATTTTTGCAACTGGGATGCCTCCCGTTTGCGCCCGCAGTGTTGTTGCAGCAGGACCAAGCCGCATAACGTGAAGCTAACGGCGACTCCCGCGACGAACCAGATTTTTGGTGCACCTTCCGCGGACACGTCCTCTCTGAGCTCCTGCATCAGCCGCAGGTTGTGCTCGTTCATCCGCTGTAGTAGCGGCAGACTCAGTATTTGATCATGTCCGGTGATGTTGATTAATGGGGAGGCCGCGATTCCAGGGCTCTTATCCACAGCGTAATTGAGGTTCAAATACACTGAGCCGTTGATGACTGCCTTCCGTTCGAAGGTAATAAGGTGGGTCCCTATTACGCTTGTTGTAGGCCCGTCATCGATAGTAATCCTCGTAAATTTCTCGTTGACGATTATTACTCCATCGTCCACGATTGTAAGGGGCTCTAGATTGCTGGGCTGCGTCCGGCATGTAGCCACACCGCCGGCATGTAACTGCCTGGCGCAGGTGTCGTGAACCGCCTTTTTGCAGAACGTGGCCAAGTTGGTAGACGCGCAATCTGAAACTGCTAGGACTCCGTCATCACATTCCGCCAAGACGTTTTCTTCAATTTGTAACATGGTATGGTAGTGAGCAACAGGAAAGAGCAGGACTTTTTTACAAATAAACTTAACTTTAGGATATTGAACAATTACATGGATAAAAATATTAGATTGAAAAATCTTAATCTTAGATACATCCATAAGACTAAGTATGGGGACCTCTGTGAGCTGTTCGTCGAAGATAGATTTAAGGTCAATGTGATTAAAAATAATTGGATTTATCATATTGTTTTTTGCGAGTGTGATCGTGAGCATGCAATTTTGTATTTCTGAAATTAGTATTCTATTTCTGGCTAAGAGGGTCTCGAAAAGGTGGCCAGCGTCAACCAACCCGTCCCTTTTCTCTTTGAGGATTCTGTTTACTGTGTCTGTGAGTTGGTTAATATGTTTTTGCGTTTCTGTGTTTATTACTACCTGCCTATTGTTTGCCTCTATTAGGGCTGCTTCGTTAGTTTTGATTCTAAAGAGGTCCTCCGCGTCGGGCGTGCCCGCCACGACCTTGAGTGCCGAGCCCAGGAAATCCAGGCTCCTGGCCATCCTACGGTGCACGGTAATTTCATCCAGCATGTTCTGGGCATGGTTGATGTCGACTTCCAGAAGTTTCCTCATGTGGGACTGTGGGAACAGTTCAAGCATTCTGACTGTAGAGTCAATTATGCTAAAAAACTCAGACAGATTTGTCGAGTGCCTAATCAGGCCATACTGTTCCCATACTAATACATTCCCGTCTAACACCGGGATGTATTTTGCATGCGAGAAGTCGGTGACTCGCGCGCTTGCGGTGGTTAGAAGTATGATGGATATTACGGCAAGCCTGTGGAAATTATAGCAAATGGTGAGTGTTTAATATAAGGGTGAATGTGGCAGATGAAATGCCTATTTGATATTGTCCTTATGGACCACCCTCCCCCTAATGAGAACAGATGTTCCCAGATCTGCTTCCACACGCTCTTCTGAATAAAGCGGAGTCAATTTGTTACCTAACCTTTTGTTGTTACGTAGGTGTACTTTTTCACCAACTTCAAAGATTCAGTTTTGTCTAGAAGGGTTAATTATGTCCAGGTTAGCTTGTTGTGCCTTGTCAATTCTATCTTTGATTGCCAACATGATCTCGTCATTGCCAGCGTGGATAACCTCCACTGGTCTAAACTTTGTGACCGAATGTAGCGACCTTTTGTATTCTATCGTAGCTCGTGAGATCAATTCCACAGTATCCTCTATTTTTTTTACCAATTTTGAGGCATCTGGCGATTTCTGCCAGTGTACTGTGAAACCTTTCAATTTGCCCATTGGAGCTACTGTGTAGCGGTGGCGCATTGACAACATCGATGCTGTATTGGTTTTTAAGCAACGACGTGATGGTCTCAGAGTTGAAAGAGGCTTCGTTGTCGCAGCATATGGTTTTGATATTTGGGTAGAAGTTTACCAATTGGAGAATAGGGGCTCGTACATCGATGATTGCCCTAGAAACTAAGGGTTGTACGATGGCGAATTTGGACAATTTGTCAATACAGGTTAAGAAGATTTTTCTGTCAGTAGAAAATATGTCGATATGCAACATTTCTCCAACGTATGAAGGTATAGGGGTATTTCCTAATTCCTGTTTCTTAGGATGGCGGTCGTATTTGGCTTTATTGCAGACTTTGCAATTTGTGACCACTTCGCTAGCTACTTTAGACATATTCGGGAAGTAATAATCCCGGAGGATTTGTTTAGCGTTCTCTTGTGCAGCCCGATGGGCGCGATTGTGCTCGGTGATTTCAAGCTGTTCATTAACGTTGGTAATATCACTGACGAAGGCTTTACAATGCCAAAACTTTGTCGCAGGAAACTCCTGCTCAAGGCATGTTGAATACGCGCCAGGGTAGGGAAATCACGTGAATCGCGTTCAGGACATTGGCGTTGACAATTTCTTTAACGGATTCTTTAAGCGAGTCTTTGTCATTAAAGTTAATGATATGGCGAGTTCTATTTCCGAAGATTATGAAGTCTCGCCGAAGCGGTTGGTTTGCTTCTTCCAAAATGATTTGGTTTCTGAGGCAGTTCAGAGGTTTGTCTGTGGTTTCTATAGTGTACGAAAGGGAAAGCTCACTATGCACCGTGGCTGCATCGGACTGGGCCTCAGCCTCTAAGTTGTTCAGGGGTTGTCGAGATAGCGCGTCCGCTACCAGGTTTTGTTTTCCCGGTGTGTAAAATACTTTCCCGTTGTTCTCATCAATAAATGCTTTCCATCGCTTAATCTTAGCGTTGGTGTTTTTCTCGGATACCGCGTATGTGAGGGGCTGGTGATCTGTAAAGATCCTTACCTCTTTGGTACCGTATAGGTAATTTTGAAGTTTGCCTATTGCCCAGACTATCGCCAACAATTCAGTTCGCAGTCTTTCAGCGTACGAGAGATCATGGTGATGGGCCTCTTGTTCTGGGACAATACCGCACCTATACCACTGCCTGAAGCGTCGGTGGTTGGGTCAAATGGTAATTTGAAATCGGGGTACGTCAAAATGACATCTTCTGATGCTAGGATGTTACGCAGGTGATCAAACGCATTGCGCTGGGTTTCATCAAATGTAACCGGAACTTTTTTCGACATGTTTTTACTCACTGTACCGTTTTCCCCTTTGAGAATATGAGTGAGAGGCCTGGCAGTGGATGCAAAATTCTTCACAAAGCTTCTGTAATAGCTCGCCAGGCCGAGGAAAGACCTAAGGCTAAACAGATTTTTGGGTTCGGGGAACTCTTGTATTGCCCTGACTTTTTCAGGGTCTGTTTTTGTTCCCCCCCTAGTGACTATGAAGCCTAAGAATTCTACGCTTTCTTTAAAGAATTTAGTCTTTTCTCGTGCCACCTTCATGTTGGCCTCGAGCAGTCGCTTAAGCACTATATCGATGTGCTTAACATGTTCGGTTTCGTTTTCTGAAAATATAATGACGTCATCGACATAGACGTAACATATCTTGCCTATTTCTTCCCTCAGCACATCATCGATGGCTCTTTGGAATATGCTACCTTCGTTTCTTAATCCGAAAGGTAATCGGCAAAACTCGTATTTCCCTCCGTTAACTGAGAAAGAGGTTTTTTCCCGGTCCTTCTCGGCCAAGTATATCTGGGGATACCCTGACCTTAAGTCTAGGGTAGTAAAGTATCTGGCTTTTCCCAAGTTCGCTAAAATCATGGGAATGCTTGGCATAGGGTAGCGGTCAGCAATTGTTTGTTCATTTAGTTTCCTAAAGTCGATTACCAAGCGCTTATTTTTGATGCCGTTATCGTCAGTCCCTTTTTTGTCAACTACCCAAGCAGGGCTGTTGTATGGGGATCTGGAAGGCCTTATTATGCCATTGCTCAGCAGCTCCTTGATCTCGTTGTTAACAAAGTCTGCTGCCCCCATGGGGTAGGGGTATAATCTGGAGTAGACGGGTTCGTCACTCTTAGTTCGAATAGTGGCGGTGACCGAGGTGTTGAAAGTTAGCGCCTCGTTAGAGGTCGAAAACACCTTTATTCTTTTCACAATAACATTTTTAAATTCGGCTTTCACCGAATTTGGTACCACTATGTCATCAATTTTAGTGAAATTAACGTTTTCACAGTCAAAGAATTTGAGCTTTTCAGTGACGTTTGCGTATTTTATTACGCTGTCGCCTAAGTTCAATGCCACTCCTGCTCGCGTTAGCGAGTCGAAGCCTATTATAGCATCGAACGTGTTCAGTGTGTCCAACAGGAAAAATGGGGCGTCTAACCCAAAAATGCGCATTATGCACTTGTTCTTGACGTCACTGGAGCCGTGAATAGAGCTCACAGTAAAGGGGGTCTCGACCGGCACATTTACATTTCTTAGCTCCTTTACGGGCTTAAGGTAATTCTTTGCCGCCCCCGTGTCGATAAGTATTTTTAGTGTTGTACCAGCCAACTGTCGTTCGATGAACGGCAGTCGGGAGCGTTCCCTAAAAAATGTAGCAGATCTTTAAGTTCGTCGGAGTCGTTACCTTCTTCAATGCTGGCGACTTCCGCTTCAGCTGTGACGGAATACCCTGACTCTTTCTGCTCGTGGGATTGAGTTATATTATTAACACGCTGGCGTCTTTGTCCCGAATAACGCTGAGATGAATTCCGTCTTTTGTTGTTGCTATTATTCTGAGGCTTTCCCCAATTTGTTTCCTGCCTAAATTTGGCTGTCGAAGGGTCGATCTCCATAGGCTGTACTTTGTTATGGTCTATAATTTCGGGGTCCCCGCGCTTCTGCCAGGGGCTGTCCTCTTGGGGCTTGCTTTGGAATTGCTTAGGAATGAAGTGTGGATTTTTATCCTCTCCTTTCCATTGCTTTCCCTGAAATTTATTAGTACGTCTGTTGCCATCGTGCACAAGAGCCTTGTCTTCGATGGCCTTCGCGTATGACGCCGCGAATGCACTTCTTTCAATGCTATTTTCAGCCTCCCGCGCAAGCGCTAACGCAGTCGTAAGGTCTTTTGGTTGTGCTGGTAGCACCAGTGCTTTGAGCGGTCTTTTCAGCCCAGCAATAAATGCGTGTAGGGCATCGTCCCTAACCTCCTTATTTAAGATAGTTGCCGTGTCCGCACTATGCGACATAACTATTTTGTTCGTGACGAGCGTGAGTTTCCTCTCGACTTCGTCATAGTATGCCATAAGATCGGCATCACGTTGTTGAACCATCTCGAGATTTTGACGTAATACTCGTATGGACGTTTTGTCCGCGTATGTGCAGTCCAGCCTAGCCAGAATTGCATCGAAATTTAGCACAGTATTATGTGACGTGAGGAGCGCTCGCGCGTTACCACAAATTTTGTTTTTAATAATTACCACTGCTTCAAAGTGGGCCTCGCTGCCCTTGTATCTCTTGAATACCTCGTACGCATCTGATGCGGCCTGCCTCCAAGACACGTATTCATCGTGGCTGCCACTAAAGGTTGGGAGCGATTTCACAATATCTAACTTGACATCACACTTTATGCTGGGGTCCGGCGTTACCCTTTCATAAACTTCTACTTGGGGTGCCTGCACAGTTAACGAGCTGACCTGGTTTCTAACTGATTCAATTTATGCCCGCCAGCGCTGCTCCTGTGCGGTTAGCGCGGCGTTGACGGCATTTGTTATGAGCGCTTGGACCATTTCTGCATTCATTTCTGATGAGTCTGGTTGTCTCACTGCGGGGCAAAATCCGATTTCTTCACTATCGTCACTGTCTACTTCTTGCTTCACTTCCCTATATTCCCAATTCATCGGCCGCAAATGAAGCTGAGTGAATTAATTGGCAGTAATATGGGTGGCGAATAAAGGTAAAATTTGCGTTATTTGACTGAGTTTTAAATATAATTTTAATTTATAAAGGTTATTCCATATATTTTCTTTAAAAATACGTAATATATAATCAACATAAAATACAACTTAAGCACCGTTAGCAACCGATTGTTCAAATAACAAATGGATGTAAATGCTCTAAATTGGTTGAGTATTTGTTTATAACTGTAGAGTCGTGTACGACGCCAACATTGCTCGGCTTCCCACTTGGGTTTGCAGTAATATCATTTAAATTCCGATGCCGGTTCCATCCTTTCTTACCCTATGGAAACATATATTTACCGTCAATTTATAACTCAAGAATAACACATACCATCATTGTTTTCTGTGATTCCATAATTAAATCGTTTGGTACTTGGAAAAGTCTTTCGCCACGCAAGATTAAGATATTCGTTAAACGGCAACACTGTGCGGCCATTCGTACTTGTTCTGCAATGCTGTTTTTGTCACTCGGGTATATGTATCGTGGTGGGAATAGTGATGGTGCAATTATTGTTGCTACGTTATGAACATTCATTTTGTTTATATCCTTTAGATTAATGATATAATTAAAAAAGCTTAATAAAGAACGTAATGTGTTTCTATTTTCGGGTGGAAGTAGGTGACATAAAATTGATAGTGCATTCATATTATCCATTGATGGAAGTGTGTGACATTGATAAAACAGTTGTATAAGCTCATTAGTAAGTAAAGGTTGGGGAAGCTCCCGCAACCATCGTTTTAACAACGAACTAAGTTCGTGAACAGTAGCTGTGCAAAAAAGGTTACTAAGATTTTCCGGATTTTGATAAAAGGTTGATTCTAGTTCATTATAAAGTAATTCAGTCTGAAAATAAGAAGTTATTTAAATTTAATTACCACGTTATTTTCATTATTAGAACTATTTTTACCTTTTGCTTATGACCACCTATTCGAAGTAATCCTTCTTCTCTAGAGCCACGTCGCAGAAGTTCGCCAATTAGATTTTCCAAAAATAGTGGGACTAAAGATGAGTCAGTGGATGAGTCTGGAAGGCCTTATTATGCCATTGCTCAGCAGCTCCTTGATCTCGTTGTTAACAAAGTCTGCTGCCCCCATGGGGTAGGGGTATAATCTGGAGTAGACGGGTTCGTCACTCTTAGTTCGAATAGTGGAGGTGACCGAGGTGTTGAAAGTTAGCGCCTCGTTAGAGGTCGAAAACACCTTTATTCTTTTCAGAATAACATTTTTAAATTCGGCTTTCACCGAATTTGGTACCACTATGTCATCAATTTTAGTGAAATTAACGTTTTCACAGTCAAAGAATTTGAGCTTTTCAGTGACGTTTGCGTATTTTATTACGCTGTCGCCTAAGTTCAATGCCACTCCTGCTCGCGTTAGCGAGTCGAAGCCTATTATAGCATCGAACGTGCTCAGTGTGTCCAACAGGAAAAATGGGGCGTCTAACCCAAAAATGCGCATTATGCACTTGTTCTTGACGTCACTGGAGCCGTGAATAGAGCTCACAGTAAAGGGGGTCTCGACCGGCACATTTACATTTCTTAGCTCCTTTACGGGCTTAAGGTAATTCTTTGCCGCCCCCGTGTCGATAAGTATTTTTAGTGTTCTACCAGCCAACTGTCGTTCGATGAACGGCAGTCGGGAGCGTTCCCTAAAAAATGTAGCAGATCTTTAAGTTCGTCGGAGTCGTTACCTTCTTCAATGCTGGCGACTTCCGCTTCAGCTGTGACGGAATACCCTGACTCTTCCTGCTCGTGGGATTGAGTTATATTATTAACACGCTGGCGTCTTTGTCCCGAATAACGCTGAGATGAATTCCGTCTTTTGTTGTTGCTATTATTCTGAGGCTTTCCCCAATTTGTTTCCTGCCTAAATTTGGCTGTCGAAGGGTCGATCTCCATAGGCTGTACTTTGTTATGGTCTATAATTTCGGGGTCCCCGCGCTTCTGCCAGGGGCTGTCCTCTTGGGGCTTGCTTTGGAATTGCTTAGGAATGAAGTGTGGATTTTTATCCTCTCCTTTCCATTGCTTTCCCTGAAATTTATTAGTACGTCTGTTGCCATCGTGCACAAGAGCCTTGTCTTCGATGGCCTTCGCGTATGACGCCGCGAATGCACTTCTTTCAATGCTATTTTCAGCCTCCCGCGCAAGCGCTAACGCAGTCGTAAGGTCTTTTGGTTGTGCTGGTAGCACCAGTGCTTTGAGCGGTCTTTTCAGCCCAGCAATAAATGCGTGTAGGGCATCGTCCCTAACCTCCTTATTTAAGATAGTTGCCGTGTCCGCACTATGCGACATAACTATTTTGTTCGTGACGAGCGTGAGTTTCCTCTCGACTTCGTCATAGTATGCCATAAGATCGGCATCACGTTGTTGAACCATCTCGAGATTTTGACGTAATACTCGTAAGGACGTTTTGTCCGCGTATGTGCAGTCCAGCCTAGCCAGAATTGCATCGAAATTTAGCACAGTATTATGTGACGTGAGGAGCGCTCGCGCGTTACCACAAATTTTGTTTTTAATAATTACCACTGCTTCATAGTGGGCCTCGCTGCCCTTGTATCTCTTGAATACCTCGTACGCATCTGATGCGGCCTGCCTCCAAGACACGTATTCATCGTGGCTGCCACTAAAGGTTGGGAGCGATTTCACAATATCTAACTTGACATCACACTTTATGCTGGGGTCCGGCGTTACCCTTTCATAAACTTCTACTTGGGGTGCCTGCACAGTTAACGAGCTGACCTGGTTTCTAACTGATTCAATTTATGCCCGCCAGCGCTGCTCCTGTGCGGTTAGCGCGGCGTTGACGGCATTTGTTATGAGCGCTTGGACCATTTCTGCATTCATTTCTGATGAGTCTGGTTGTCTCACTGCGGGGCAAAATCCGATTTCTTCACTATCGTCACTGTTTACTTCTTGCTTCACTTCCCTATATTCCCAATTCATCGGCCGCAAATGAAGCTGAGTGAATTAATTGGCAGTAATATGGGTGGCGAATAAAGGTAAAATTTGCGTTATTTGACTGAGTTTTAAATATAATTTTAATTTATAAAGGTTATTCCATATATTTTCTTTAAAAATACGTAATATATAATCAACATAAAATACAACTTAAGCACCGTTAGCAACCGATTGTTCAAATAACAAATGGATGTAAATGCTCTAAATTGGTTGAGTATTTGTTTATAACTGTAGAGTCGTGTACGACGCCAACATTGCTCGGCTTCCCACTTGGGTTTGCAGTAATATCATTTAAATTCCGATGCCGGTTCCATCCTTTCTTACCCTATGGAAACATATATTTACCGTCAATTTATAACTCAAGAATAACACATACCATCATTGTTTTCTGTGATTCCATAATTAAATCGTTTGGTACTTGGAAAAGTCTTTCGCCACGCAAGATTAAGATATTCGTTAAACGGCAACACTGTGCGGCCATTCGTACTTGTTCTGCAATGCTGTTTTTGTCACTCGGGTATATGTATCGTGGTGGGAATAGTGATGGTGCAATTATTGTTGCTACGTTATGAACATTCATTTTGTTTATATCCTTTAGATTAATGATATAATTAAAAAAGCTTAATAAAGAACGTAATGTGTTTCTATTTTCGGGTGGAAGTAGGTGACATAAAATTGATAGTGCATTCATATTATCCATTGATGGAAGTGTGTGACATTGATAAAACAGTTGTATAAGCTCATTAGTAAGTAAAGGTTGGGGAAGCTCCCGCAACCATCGTTTTAACAACGAACTAAGTTCGTGAACAGTAGCTGTGCAAAAAAGGTTACTAAGATTTTCCGGATTTTGATAAAAGGTTGATTCTAGTTCATTATAAAGTAATTCAGTCTGAAAATAAGAAGTTATTTAAATTTAATTACCACGTTATTTTCATTATTAGAACTATTTTTACCTTTTGCTTATGACCACCTATTCGAAGTAATCCTTCTTCTCTAGAGCCACGTCGCAGAAGTTCGCCAATTAGATTTTCCAAAAATAGTGGGACTAAAGATGAGTCAGTGCCAGTAACTTGCTGATCCCGACGTATAAGAGCGTTTATAGATACCCCAAAAAGGTTTCCCTCTTCTTTGCGACGACGCTTAAAAGGCTTTCTTTTATCTACAGAAACTTGGTTGCGATCAAATATTGTGGCTAGTTCTAACCAAAGTATTGTCTGTAAACGTTTTATGTCAATTTCGCTTATTGATGCAATATCTGTGAATAGCGTTGAAGGGGTATCACAATTATCTAGTACTTCGAAGCTATCAGGACTAGAGGAACCTCGAAAAATACTTTCAAAGCTAAGGACATTGTAGGGAATAGGAAAAAGGCTAATGCATTCATTCTCTGAAGCAGACAGCACTTCACTCAATGTTTTTTTTTGTGATGGTGTATCGTTTTCACTTTGACAATCCTTCGATCGGCTAAAAAGATATAACTTTAGAAAAGCAAAGACCTAAGAGTCCTGTAAAATTGAAAAACATACCCAATAGAACAAAAGGGATCAGAGCCGGATCGGTTTCGTGGCAATTGTATGGTGCCAATCCGTGAATATCCAAGCAATTCTACACCATGAGCCGAGTACAAAGGTATATCACATCGCACGTGTGAACCACGAAATAAATCTGCACAGGTGGCGCTTTTAGGCGGGGCGCTAGGAGTTCGCCGTATGGTTGGTTTTAAATACATTTCTTTTGATTGCTCTACACATCGTTTGCTAGTTTCACCATATTTTTTATAATTATTGACAAAATTTGGTCTATTTGAATCAATTTTAGGTTTATAAATGAGTAATAAAGCAATTTAATAGTACATACAGAGAATTGTTCGTCCAAGCTTCATCAGTTTGTAAAGAGTCCAGGGAATCTGGAGTGGCACTTCGTGACCGTGTTCCTGTACTTCGTTCCTTTGAAGTAAAAAATTAATTGTGCCTTTAAGTTATGTTTATAGTAATTGTTTATGAAAAAATTCCAAAAAATTATAATCGATAGCAATCAAGGTATGAATTCTTTTCTATTATTTGCCTCTATTTTTCCGACTGGCCATTTAACAGCTTTTTGATATTGTCGTCAATTTTCTTTAAATTATAGCTGAAAATAAATTTCGTTTCGATTACTTAATTTCTCGGCTGCTATTAGTGCAGCTTCATATTCTGTTTTCTCCTTGATAGGGTCGCTTTCACCGTTCGGCCTCCTGTTATAGGGGTCCTTTAAGCCTTAATTCTTGACGTCTCCAGGTCCAAGGTTCACGATTTGCAACGCGCTGAATTATTAGCAGACAGGCCATTCTTCCGCAGTTATTTCTGCATTTGTGCGCAGTTTTAACTCACTCTTTATAAGTGAGTTCAAAAAAATTATGTGAGCCGAATCCCATTAATTTCTACGTTCATAAAGAATATGATGACCCAGTTAAAGGAGAACATAATATGATATTTGATCCATTAGGACTATTTAGCCACGTGGTGGTGAAACTTGGGTCAATTTTGCTTAAATTAAAGCTGAAAATGGTTTTTTTGGCAAAAACTATACTATTCCGAAATTATGAATAAAAACAATTAAATTTCGTTTCGATTACTTAATTTTTTGACTCCTATTAGTGCAGCAATATAATTGGTAGTCTTTTTTGGATCAAATAAAAATCGAAATTATTTATGATAAAAAAAGGTATGTAGGTTAACAACGAACTCCCAGGTTAGCATCAGCAGGCCTATTTTTATTCCTCCTATTAATATTAATCATTTTATTACCCATAATTTATTAATATTAAGCATTTAATATTATAATTATTACTCCACTCATGTATGGTCCACCCCAAATTGGGTCCACCCTAATTGGCCCGAGAGCTGAGCCAACATATTGCGCCCTTATGGACCGTGGCTTTGTCCCATTGGCTAGCAGCGATCATATGACTTCTGCAAAATGTGCGTGGTCAGCGATCTGCCACGGGCATCCGGTCATGCATGAGCTTTTGTTAGTTCTTAAGTTCAGTTCCGATTTTATATTCAATTAATAAAGAGGACAAGATCATATAACGAAAGTCCGGCACTCAGCCGTTAAACCTTTTTATTACAAAATATACCGGCTGAGTCTATAGGCCAGCGGTATTGAAGGACAGTCTCCTTCCAACGTAATCATCCTATTTCATCATAGAAACAGGACTGCCAACCAGCCCGCCACTGGACAACCAGCAACAGCCAACCGGCTACCTACACTGGGAGACAACGGCGAGGGATATATTATTGCCAACCTCCCACTCCACTTAATAACTGACGCCCAACTACTCTTCGAACCTACCCTGAAGATCATAATATGTAAGTGACTGTGCGACTAAGATAGCACCAGGTCATGATACTGTAATAAACGAATAAATAAAGTGTGCCTGTGAGTTCTGCATACCTCGCCAGTAAAAATTCCGTACAGTGTAAAATCCCGATATATATATTTCTTTGCAATTTTGTGTGGCGATTATGCCCCGCACATTTCCCCTGGAGTATTCTGTGAATTTACTTAATTTGCATGTGTCTAATTTTAAATAAAGAAACGTAGAAATTTTGTGCCCAGTGTATCTGTGTGTTTGCTAAGCCTGTGCTTCGCTCCAAACATTTCCCAACTGGAATTTTTCTTGGGATGTATAACTCAGCGTTTTTATTGTGATGTTTTCTCGAATTTTCTGTGACTCCACTCTCTGTGCAGCAACTCCAGCAAACGATTGCTAAGTTTTACACATATAAATTCTGCGGGTTTATTATTATATTTTCTCTCAAATTTGTTATACTTCGCCCACTGTGTTGTGACTCCTCTAAAATATTGTACATCGTCGCCAGACCCTGACTTAGCTACAAGTGTTGGCCAACTAAAAGCGGTGCGCGAAACGCAAATTTTACCTTTATTCGCCACCCATATTACTGCCAATTAATTCACTCAGCTTCATTTGCGGCCGATGAATTGGGAATATAGGGAAGTTAAGCAAGAAGTAGACAGTGACGATAGTGAAGAAATCGGATTTTGCCCCGCAGTGAGGCAACCAGACTCATCAGAAATGAATGCAGAAATGGTCCAAGCGCTCATAACAAATGCCGTCAACGCCGCGCTAACCGCACAGGAGCAGCGCTGGCGGGCAGAAATTGAATCAGTTAGAAACCAGGTCAGCTCGTTAACTGTGCAGGCACCCCAAGTAGAAGTTTATGAAAGGATAACGCCGGACCCCAGCATAAAGTGTGATGTCAAGTTAGATATTGTGAAATCGCTCCCAACCTTTAGCGGCAGCCACGATGAATACGTGTCTTGGAGGCAGGCCGCATCAGATGCGTACGAGGTATTCAAGAGATACAAGGGCAGCGAGGCCCACTATGAAGCAGTGGTAATTATTAAAAACAAAATTTGTGGTAACGCGCGAGCGCTCCTCACGTCACATAATACTGTGCTAAATTTCGATGCAATTCTGGCTAGGCTGGACTGCACATACGCGGACAAAACGTCCATACGAGTATTACGTCAAAATCTCGAGATGGTTCAACAACGTGATGCCGATCTTATGGCATACTATGACGAAGTCGAGAGGAAACTCACGCTCGTCACGAACAAAATAGTTATGTCGCATAGTGCGGACACGGCAACTATCTTAAATAAGGAGGTTAGGGACGATGCCCTACACGCATTTATTGCTGGGCTGAAAAGACCGCTCAAAGCACTGGTGCTACCAGCACAACCAAAAGACCTTACGACTGCGTTAGCGCTTGCGCGGGAGGCTGAAAATAGCATTGAAAGAAGTGCATTCGCGGCGTCATACGCGAAGGCCATCGAAGACAAGGCTCTTGTGCACGATGGCAACAGGCGTACTAATAAATTTCAGGGAAAGCAATGGAAAGGAGAGGATAAAAATCCACACTTCATTCCTAAGCAATTCCAAAGCAAGCCCCAAGAGGACAGCCCTTGGCAGAAGCGCGGTTACCCCGAAATTGTAGACCATAACAAAGTACAGCCTATGGAGATCGACCCTTCGACAGCCAAATTTAGGCAGGAAACAAATTGGGGAAAGCCTCAGAATAATAGCAACAACAAAAGACGGAATTCATCTCAGCGTTATTCGGGACAAAGATGCCAGCGTGTTAATAATATAACTCAATCCCACGAGCAGGAAGAGTCAGGGTATTCCGTCACAGCTGAAGCGGAAGTCGCCAGCATTGAAGAAGGTAACGACTCCGACGAACTTAAAGATCTGCTACATTTTTTAGGGAACGCTCCCGACTGCCGTTCATCGAACGACTGTTGGCTGGTAGAACACTAAAAATACTTATCGACACGGGGGCGGCAAAGAATTACCTTAAGCCCGTAAAGGAGCTAAGAAATGTAAATGTGCCGGTCGAGACCCCCTTTACTGTGAGCTCTATTCACGGCTCCAGTGACATCAAGAACAAGTGCATAATGCGCATTTTTGGGTTAGACGCCCCATTTTTCCTGTTGGACACACTGAGCACGTTCGATGCTATAATAGGCTTCGACTCGCTAACGCGAGCAGGAGTGGCATTGAACTTAGGCGACAGCGTAATAAAATACGCAAACGTCACTGAAAAGCTCAAATTCTTTGACTGTGAAAACGTTAATTTCACTAAAATTGATGACATAGTGGTACCAAATTCAATGAAAGCCGAATTTAAAAATGTTATTCTGAAAAGAATAAAGGTGTTTTCGACCTCTAACGAGGCGCTAACTTTCAACACCTCGGTCACCGCCACTATTCGAACTAAGAGTGACGAACCCGTCTACTCCAGATTATACCCCTACCCCATGGGGGCAGCAGACTTTGTTAACAACGAGATCAAGGAGCTGCTGAGCAATGGCATAATAAGGCCTTCCAGATCCCCATACAACAGCCCTGCTTGGGTAGTTGACAAAAAAGGGACTGACGATAACGGCATCAAAAATAAGCGCTTGGTAATCGACTTTAGGAAACTAAATGAACAAACAATTGCTGACCGCTACCCTATGCCAAGCATTCCCATGATTTTAGCGAACTTGGGAAAAGCCAGATACTTTACTACCCTAGACTTAAGGTCAGGGTATCACCAGATATACTTGGCCGAGAAGGACCGGGAAAAACCTCTTTCTCAGTTAACGGAGGGAAATACGAGTTTTGCCGATTACCTTTCGGATTAAGAAACGAAGGTAGCATATTCCAAAGAGCCATCGATGATGTGCTGAGGGAAGAAATAGGCAAGATATGTTACGTCTATGTCGATGACGTCATTATATTTTCAGAAAACGAAACCGAACATGTTAAGCACATCGATATAGTGGCACGAGAAAAGACTAAATTCTTTAAAGAAAGCGTAGAATTCTTAGGCTTCATAGTCACTAGGGGGGGAACGAAAACAGACCCTGAAAAAGTCAGGGCAATACAAGAGTTCCCCGAACCCAAAAATCTGTTTAGCCTTAGGTCTTTCCTCGGCCTGGCGAGCTATTACAGAAGCTTTGTGAAGAATTTTGCCTCCATTGCCAGGCCTCTCAATCATATTCTCAAAGGGGAAAACGGTACAGTGAGTAAAAACATGTCGAAAAAAGTTCCGGTTACATTTGATGAAACCCAGCGCAATGCGTTTGATCACCTGCGTAACATCCTAGCATCAGAAGATGTCATTTTGACGTACCCCGATTTCAAATTACCATTTGACCTAACCGACGCTTCAGGCAGTGGTATAGGCGCGGTATTGTCCCAGAAAGACTGCGAACTGAACTACGCCACCAACGAAAGAGAATTGTTGGCGATAGTCTGGGCAATAGGCAAACTTCAAAATTACCGCCCCTCACATACGCGGTATCCGAGAAAAACACCAACGCTAAGATTAAGCGATGGAAAGCATTTATTGATGAGAAGAACGGGAAAGTATTTTACACACCGGGAAAACAAAACCTGGTAGCGGACGCGCTATCTCGACAACCCCTGAACAACTTAGAGGCTGAGGCCCAGTCCGATGCAGCCACGGTGCATAGTGAGCTTTCCCTTTCGTACACTATAGAAACCACAGACAAACCTCTGAACTGCTTCAGAAACCAAATCATTTTGGAAGAAGCAAACCAACCGCTTCGGCGAGACTTCATAATCTTCGGAAATAGAACTCGCCATATCATTAACTTTAATGACAAAGACTCGCTTATAGAATCCGTTAAAGAAATTGTCAACGCCAATGTCCTGAACGCGATTCACGTGATTTCCCTACCCTGGCGCGTATTCAACATGCCTTGAGGCAGGAGTTTCCTGCGACAAAGTTTTGGCATTGTAAAGCCTTCGTCAGTGATATTACCAACGTCAATGAACAGCTTGAAATCACCGAGCACAATCGCGCCCATCGGGCTGCACAAGAGAACGCTAAACAAATCCTCCGGGATTATTACTTCTCGAATATGTCTAAACTAGCTAGCGAAGTGGTCGCAAATTGCAAAGTCTGCAATAAAGCCAAATACGACCGCCATCCTAAGAAACAGGAATTAGGAAATACCCCTATACCTTCATACGTTGGAGAAATGTTGCATATCGACATATTTTCCACTGACAGAAAAATCTTCTTAACCTGTATTGACAAATTGTCCAAATTCGCCATCGTACAACCCTTAGTTTCTAGGGCAATCATCGATGTACGAGCCCCTATTCTCCAATTGGTAAACTTCTACCCAAATATCAAAACCATATACTGCGACAACGAAGCCTCTTTCAACTCTGAGACCATCACGTCGTTGCTTAAAAACCAATACAGCATCGATGTTGTCAATGCGCCACCGCTACACAGTAGCTCCAATGGGCAAATTGAAAGGTTTCACAGTACACTGGCAGAAATCGCCAGATGCCTCAAAATTGGTAAAAAAAAAATAGAGGATACTGTGGAATTGATCTCACGAGCTACGATAGAATACAAAAGGTCGCTACATTCGGTCACAAAGTTTAGACCAGTGGAGGTTATCCACGCTGGCAATGACGAGATCATGTTGGCAATCAAAGATAGAATTGACAAGGCACAACAAGCTAACCTGGACATAATTAACCCTTCTAGACAAAACTGAATCTTTGAAGTTGGTGAAAAAGTACACCTACGTAACAACAAAAGGTTAGGTAACAAATTGACTCCGCTTTATTCAGAAGAGCGTGTGGAAGCAGATCTGGGAACATCTGTTCTCATTAGGGGGAGGGTGGTCCATAAGGACAATATCAAATAGGCATTTCATCTGCCACATTCACCCTTATATTAAACATTCACCATTTGCTATAATTTCCACAGGCTTGCCGTAATATCCATCATACTTCTAACCACCGCAAGCGCGCGAGTCACCGACTTCTCGCATGCAAAATACATCCCGGTGTTAGACGGGAATGTATTAGTATGGGAACAGTATGGCCTGATTAGGCACTCGACAAATCTGTCTGAGTTTTTTAGCATAATTGACTCTACAGTCAGAATGCTTGAACTGTTCCCACAGTCCCACATGAGGAAACTTCTGGAAGTCGACATCAACCATGCCCAGAACATGCTGGATGAAATTACCGTGCACCGTAGGATGGCCAGGAGCCTGGATTTCCTGGGCTCGGCACTCAAGGTCGTGGCGGGCACGCCCGACGCGGAGGACCTCTTTAGAATCAAAACTAACGAAGCAGCCCTAATAGAGGCAAACAATAGGCAGGTAGTAATAAACACAGAAACGCAAAAACATATTAACCAACTCACAGACACAGTAAACAGAATCCTCAAAGAGAAAAGGGACGGGTTGGTTGACGCTGGCCACCTTTTCGAGACCCTCTTAGCCAGAAATAGAATACTAATTTCAGAAATACAAAATTGCATGCTCACGATCACACTCGCAAAAAACAATATGATAAATCCAGTTATTTTTAATCACATTGACCTTAAATCTATCTTCGACGAACAGCTCACAGAGGTCCCCATACTTAGTCTTATGGATGTATCTAAGATTAAGATTTTTCAATCTAATATTTTTATCCATGTAATTGTTCAATATCCTAAAGTTAAGTTTATTTGTAAAAAAGTCCTGCTCGTTCCTGTTGCTCACTACCATACCATGTTACAAATTGAAGAAAACGTCTTGGCGGAATGTGATGACGGAGTCCTAGCAGTTTCAGATTGCGCGTCTACCAACTTGGCCACGTTCTGCAAAAAGGCGGTTCACGACACCTGCGCCAGGCAGTTACATGCCGGCGGTGTGGCTACATGCCGGACGCAGCCCAGCAATCTAGAGCCCCTTACAATCGTGGACGATGGAGTAATAATCGTCAACGAGAAATTTACGAGGATTACTATCGATGACGGGCCTACAACAACCGTAATAGGGACCCACCTTATTACCTTCGAACGGAAGGCAAGCATCAACGGCTCAGTGTATTTGAACCTCAATTACGCTGTGGATAAGAGCCCTGGAATCGCGGCCTCCCCATTAATCAACATCACCGGACATGATCAAATACTGAGTCTGCCGTTACTACAGCGGATGAACGAGCACAACCTGCGGCTGATGCAGGAGCTCAGAGAGGACGTGTCCGCGGGAGGTGCACCAAAAATCTGGTTCGTCGTGGGAGTCGCCGTTAGCTTCACGTTATGCGGCTTGGTCCTGCTGCAACAACACTGCGGGCGCAAACGGGAGGCATCCCAGTTGCAAAAATCCATTGACGAATTGGCTGTCACCGAGGACGGCGTCTAATTTAAGGGGGGAGTAGTTAACAACGAACTCCCAGGTTAGCATCAGCAGGCCTATTTTTATTCCTCCTATTAATATTAATCATTTTATTACCCATAATTTATTAATATTAAGCATTTAATATTATAATTATTACTCCACTCATGTATGGTCCTCCCCAAATTGGGTCCACCCTAATTGGCCCGAGAGCTGAGCCAACATATTGCGCCCTTATGGGCCGTGGCTTTGTCCCATTGGCTAGCAGCGATCATATGACTTCTGCAAAATGTGCGTGGTCAGCGGTCTGCCACGGGCATCCGGTCATGCATGAGCTTTTGTTAGTTCTTAAGTTCAGTTCCGATTTTATATTCAATTAATAAAGAGCACAAGCTCATATAACGAAACTCCGGCACTCAGCCGTTAAACCTTTTTATTACAAAATATACCGCCTGAGTCTCTCAGCGGTATTGAAGGACAGTCTCCTTCCAACGTAATTATCCTATTTCATCATAGAAACAGGACGGCCAACCGGCCCTCACTGGACAACCAGCAACAGCCAACCGGCCACCTACACTGGGAGACAACGGCGAGGGATATATTTTTGCCAACCTCCCACTCCACTTAATAACTTGTACTCGTGTTTAGTCACAGCAGTATGTGTACCTGATTCTCCTTAATTGGGTCGGTTTAACCGTTAGGCCTACTGTTATAGGCGTGCTTTAACTCTTAATCCGTGACGTCTCCAAGTCCAAGGCTCACGATTTGCTACGCGCGGGCAGGCCATTCTTCCGCGGTTATTTCTGCATTTGTGCGAAGTTTAAACTCATTACATTCGTTATAAGTGATTTGAAAAAAATTATGTGGGCCCAATTGCATTAATTTCTCCGTTCATGAAAAATATGATGACCCAGTCAATGGAGCACCTCATTTGAATTTCCTCGTAATATAAGAGAAGGAGATTTAACAGGTTCCAGGGGCAAAAACAAACATTTCAAACAACGAGGATAAAAACTTGCCCAGAGTCAGCTTACTACAATTCGATGGAGATTTGCTCAAGTGGAAACAATTTTCGCAATCTATTCGAATTCATAATCCATGACATAAACATGCCCACAGTACGGAAGATGTGTTATAAAATTGATGGAGAGTCTGAAGGTTGAAGAGCATATTGATCTTTAAAATGAGAAATTATGGAGCAGACACAATACCAACTCGTTTTCTGCAACAGCATGTAAACAGTGTATTTTCTACGATCCGCGCCCATCGGGCTGCACAAGAGAACGCTAAACAAATCCTCCGGGATTATTACTTCTCGAATATGTCTAAACTAGCTAGCGAAGTGGTCGCAAATTGCAAAGTCTGCAATAAAGCCAAATACGACCGCCATCCTAAGAAACAGGAATTAGGAAATACCCCTATACCTTCATACGTTGGAGAAATGTTGCATATCGACATATTTTCCACTGACAGAAAAATCTTCTTAACCTGTATTGACAAATTGTCCAAATTCGCCATCGTACAACCCTTAGTTTCTAGGGCAATCATCGATGTACGAGCCCCTATTCTCCAATTGGTAAACTTCTACCCAAATATCAAAACCATATACTGCGACAACGAAGCCTCTTTCAACTCTGAGACCATCACGTCGTTGCTTAAAAACCAATACAGCATCGATGTTGTCAATGCGCCACCGCTACACAGTAGCTCCAATGGGCAAATTGAAAGGTTTCACAGTACACTGGCAGAAATCGCCAGATGCCTCAAAATTGGTAAAAAAAATAGAGGATACTGTGGAATTGATCTCACGAGCTACGATAGAATACAAAAGGTCGCTACATTCGGTCACAAAGTTTAGACCAGTGGAGGTTATCCACGCTGGCAATGACGAGATCATGTTGGCAATCAAAGATAGAATTGACAAGGCACAACAAGCTAACCTGGACATAATTAACCCTTCTAGACAAAACTGAATCTTTGAAGTTGGTGAAAAAGTACACCTACGTAACAACAAAAGGTTAGGTAACAAATTGACTCCGCTTTATTCAGAAGAGCGTGTGGAAGCAGATCTGGGAACATCTGTTCTCATTAGGGGGAGGGTGGTCCATAAGGACAATATCAAATAGGCATTTCATCTGCCACATTCACCCTTATATTAAACACTCACCATTTGCTATAATTTCCACAGGCTTGCCGTAATATCCATCATACTTCTAACCACCGCAAGCGCGCGAGTCACCGACTTCTCGCATGCAAAATACATCCCGGTGTTAGACGGGAATGTATTAGTATGGGAACAGTATGGCCTGATTAGGCACTCGACAAATCTGTCTGAGTTTTTTAGCATAATTGACTCTACAGTCAGAATGCTTGAACTGTTCCCACAGTCCCACATGAGGAAACTTCTGGAAGTCGACATCAACCATGCCCAGAACGTGCTGGATGAAATTACCGTGCACCGTAGGATGGCCAGGAGCCTGGATTTCCTGGGCTCGGCACTCAAGGTCGTGGCGGGCACGCCCGACGCGGAGGACCTCTTTAGAATCAAAACTAACGAAGCAGCCCTAATAGAGGCAAACAATAGGCAGGTAGTAATAAACACAGAAACGCAAAAACATATTAACCAACTCACAGACACAGTAAACAGAATCCTCAAAGAGAAAAGGGACGGGTTGGTTGACGCTGGCCACCTTTTCGAGACCCTCTTAGCCAGAAATAGAATACTAATTTCAGAAATACAAAATTGCATGCTCACGATCACACTCGCAAAAAACAATATGATAAATCCAGTTATTTTTAATCACATTGACCTTAAATCTATCTTCGACGAACAGCTCACAGAGGTCCCCATACTTAGTCTTATGGATGTATCTAAGATTAAGATTTTTCAATCTAATATTTTTATCCATGTAATTGTTCAATATCCTAAAGTTAAGTTTATTTGTGAAAAAGTCCTGCTCGTTCCTGTTGCTCACTACCATACCATGTTACAAATTGAAGAAAACGTCTTGGCGGAATGTGATGACGGAGTCCTAGCAGTTTCAGATTGCGCGTCTACCAACTTGGCCACGTTCTGCAAAAAGGCGGTTCACGACACCTGCGCCAGGCAGTTACATGCCGGCGGTGTGGCTACATGCCGGACGCAGCCCAGCAATCTAGAGCCCCTTACAATCGTGGACGATGGAGTAATAATCGTCAACGAGAAATTTACGAGGATTACTATCGATGACGGGCCTACAACAACCGTAATAGGGACCCACCTTATTACCTTCGAACGGAAGGCAAGCATCAACGGCTCAGTGTATTTGAACCTCAATTACGCTGTGGATAAGAGCCCTGGAATCGCGGCCTCCCCATTAATCAACATCACCGGACATGATCAAATACTGAGTCTGCCGTTACTACAGCGGATGAACGAGCACAACCTGCGGCTGATGCAGGAGCTCAGAGAGGACGTGTCCGCGGGAGGTGCACCAAAAATCTGGTTCGTCGTGGGAGTCGCCGTTAGCTTCACGTTATGCGGCTTGGTCCTGCTGCAACAACACTGCGGGCGCAAACGGGAGGCATCCCAGTTGCAAAAATCCATTGACGAATTGGCTGTCACCGAGGACGGCGTCTAATTTAAGGGGGGAGTAGTTAACAACGAACTCCCAGGTTAGCATCAGCAGGCCTATTTTTATTCCTCCTATTAATATTAATCATTTTATTACCCATAATTTATTAATATTAAGCATTTAATATTATAATTATTACTCCACTCATGTATGGTCCTCCCCAAATTGGGTCCACCCTAATTGGCCCGAGAGCTGAGCCAACATATTGCGCCCTTATGGGCCGTGGCTTTATCCCATTGGCTAGCAGCGATCATATGACTTCTGCAAAATGTGCGTGGTCAGCGGTCTGCCACGGGCATCCGGTCATGCATGAGCTTTTGTTAGTTCTTAAGTTCAGTTCCGATTTTATATTCAATTAATAAAGAGCACAAGCTCATATAACGAAACTCCGGCACTCAGCCGTTAAACCTTTTTATTACAAAATATACCGGCTGAGTCTCTCAGCGGTATTGAAGGACAGTCTCCTTCCAACGTAATTATCCTATTTCATCATAGAAACAGGACGGCCAACCGGCCCCCACTGGACAACCAGCAACAGCCAACCGGCCACCTACACTGGGAGACAACGGCGAGGGATATATTTTTGCCAACCTCCCACTCCACTTAATAACTTGTACTCGTGTTTAGTCACAGCAGTATGTGTACCTGATTCTACTTAATTGGGTCGGTTTAACCGTTAGGCCTACTGGCGTCCTTTAACTCTTAATCCGTGACGTCTCCAAGTCCAAGGCTCACGATTTGCTACGCGCGGGCAGGCCATTCTTCCACGGTTATTTCTGCATTTGTGCGAAGTTTAAACTTCTTACATTCGTTATAAGTGATTTGAAAAAAATTATGTGGGCCCAATTGCATTAATTTCTCCGTTCATGAAAAATATGATGACCCAGTCAATGGAGCACCTCATTTGAATTTCCTCGTAATATAAGAGAAGGAGATTTAACAGGTTCCAGGGGCAAAAACAAACATTTCAAACAACGAGGATAAAAACTTGCCCAGAGTCAGCTTACTACAATTCGATGGAGATTTGCTCAAGTGGAAACAATTTTCGCAATCTATTCGAATTCATAATCCATGACATAAACATGCCCACAGTACGGAAGATGTGTTATAAAATTGATGGAGAGTCTGAAGGTTGAAGAGCATATTGATCTTTAAAATGAGAAATTATGGAGCAGACACAATACCAACTCGTTTTCTGCAACAGCATGTAAACAGTGTATTTTCTACGATCCGCGCCCATCGGGCTGCACAAGAGAACGCTAAACAAATCCTCCGGGATTATTACTTCTCGAATATGTCTAAACTAGCTAGCGAAGTGGTCGCAAATTGCAAAGTCTGCAATAAAGCCAAATACGACCGCCATCCTAAGAAACAGGAATTAGGAAATACCCCTATACCTTCATACGTTGGAGAAATGTTGCATATCGACATATTTTCCACTGACAGAAAAATCTTCTTAACCTGTATTGACAAATTGTCCAAATTCGCCATCGTACAACCCTTAGTTTCTAGGGCAATCATCGATGTACGAACCCCTATTCTCCAATTGGTAAACTTCTACCCAAATATCAAAACCATATACTGCGACAACGAAGCCTCTTTCAACTCTGAGACCATCACGTCGTTGCTTAAAAACCAATACAGCATCGATGTTGTCAATGCGCCACCGCTACACAGTAGCTCCAATGGGCAAATTGAAAGGTTTCACAGTACACTGGCAGAAATCGCCAGATGCCTCAAAATTGGTAAAAAAATAGAGGATACTGTGGAATTGATCTCACGAGCTACGATAGAATACAAAAGGTCGCTACATTCGGTCACAAAGTTTAGACCAGTGGAGGTTATCCATGCTGGCAATGACGAGATCATGTTGGCAATCAAAGATAGAATTGACAAGGCACAACAAGCTAACCTGGACATAATTAACCCTTCTAGACAAAACTGAATCTTTGAAGTTGGTGAAAAAGTACACCTACGTAACAACAAAAGGTTAGGTAACAAATTGACTCCGCTTTATTCAGAAGAGCGTGTGGAAGCAGATCTGGGAACATCTGTTCTCATTAGGGGGAGGGTGGTCCATAAGGACAATATCAAATAGGCTTTTCATCTGCCACATTCACCCTTATATTAAACACTCACCATTTGCTATAATTTCCACAGGCTTGCCGTAATATCCATCATACTTCTAACCACCGCAAGCGCGCGAGTCACCGACTTCTCGCATGCAAAATACATCCCGGTGTTAGACGGGAATGTATTAGTATGGGAACAGTATGGCCTGATTAGGCACTCGACAAATCTGTCTGAGTTTTTTAGCATAATTGACTCTACAGTCAGAATGCTTGAACTGTTCCCACAGTCCCACATGAGGAAACTTCTGGAAGTCGACATCAACCATGCCCAGAACATGCTGGATGAAATTACCGTGCACCGTAGGATGGCCAGGAGCCTGGATTTCCTGGGCTCGGCACTCAAGGTCGTGGCGGGCACGCCCGACGCGGAGGACCTCTTTAGAATCAAAACTAACGAAGCAGCCCTAATAGAGGCAAACAATAGGCAGGTAGTAATAAACACAGAAACGCAAAAACATATTAACCAACTCACAGACACAGTAAACAGAATCCTCAAAGAGAAAAGGGACGGGTTGGTTGACGCTGGCCACCTTTTCGAGACCCTCTTAGCCAGAAATAGAATACTAATTTCAGAAATACAAAATTGCATGCTCACGATCACACTCGCAAAAAACAATATGATAAATCCAGTTATTTTTAATCACATTGACCTTAAAACTATCTTCGACGAACAGCTCACAGAGGTCCCCATACTTAGTCTTATGGATGTATCTAAGATTAAGATTTTTCAATCTAATATTTTTATCCATGTAATTGTTCAATATCCTAAAGTTAAGTTTATTTGTAAAAAAGTCCTGCTCGTTCCTGTTGCTCACTACCATACCATGTTACAAATTGAAGAAAACGTCTTGGCGGAATGTGATGACGGAGTCCTAGCAGTTTCAGATTGCGCGTCTACCAACTTGGCCACGTTCTGCAAAAAGGCGGTTCACGACACCTGCGCCAGGCAGTTACATGCCGGCGGTGTGGCTACATGCCGGACGCAGCCCAGCAATCTAGAGCCCCTTACAATCGTGGACGATGGAGTAATAATCGTCAACGAGAAATTTACGAGGATTACTATCGATGACGGGCCTACAACAAGCGTAATAGGGACCCACCTTATTACCTTCGAACGGAAGGCAGTCATCAACGGCTCAGTGTATTTGAACCTCAATTACGCTGTGGATAAGAGCCCTGAAATCGCGGCCTCCCCATTAATCAACATCACCGGACATGATCAAATACTGAGTCTGCCGCTACTACAGCGGATGAACGAGCACAACCTGCGGCTGATGCAGGAGCTCAGAGAGGACGTGTCCGCGGGAGGTGCACCAAAAATCTGGTTCGTCGCGGGAGTCGCCGTTAGCATCACGTTATGCGGCTTGGTCCTGCTTTATTAATATTAAGCATTTAATATTATAATTATTACTCCACTCATGTATGGTCCACCCCAAATTGGGTCCACCCTAATTGGCCCGAGAGCTGAGCCAACATATTGCGCCCTTATGGGCCGCGGCTTTGTCCCATTGGCTAGCAGCGATCATATGACTTCTGCAAAATGTGCGTCCGGTCATGCATGAGCTTTTGTTAGTTCTTAAGTTCAGTTCCGATTTTATATTCAATTAATAAAGAGCACAAGCTCATATAACGAAACTCCGGCACTCAGCCGTTAAACCTTTTTATTACAAAATATACCGGCTGAGTCTCTAGGCCAGCGGTATTGAAGGACAGTCTCCTTCCAACGTAATTATCCTATTTCATCATAGAAACAGGACGGCCAACCGGCCCCCACTGGACAACCAGCAACAGCCAACCGGCCACCTACACTGGGAGACAACGGCGAGGGATATATTTTTGCCAACCTCCCACTCCACTTAATAACTTGTACTCGTGTTTAGTCACAGCAGTATGTGTACCTGATTCTCCTTAATTGGGTCGGTTTAACCGTTAGGCCTACTGTTATAGGCGTCCTTTAACTCTTAATCCGTGACGTCTCCAAGTCCAAGGCTCACGATTTGCTACGCGCGGGCAGGCCATTCTTCCGCGGTTATTTCTGCATTTGTGCGAAGTTTAAACTTCTTACATTCGTTATAAGTGATTTGAAAAAAATTATGTGGGCCCAATTGCATTAATTTCTCCGTTCATGAAAAATATGATGACCCAGTCAATGGAGCACCTCATTTGAATTTCCTCGTAATATAAGAGAAGGAGATTTAACAGGTTCCAGGGGCAAAAACAAACATTTCAAACAACGAGGATAAAAACTTGCCCAGAGTCAGCTTACTACAATTCGATGGAGATTTGCTCAAGTGGAAACAATTTTCGCAATCTATTCGAATTCATAATCCATGACATAAACATGCCCACAGTACGGAAGATGTGTTATAAAATTGATGGAGAGTCTGAAGGTTGAAGAGCATATCGATCTTTAAAATGAGAATTACATGAGCGCACGGGAAATATTCGTTGACTCCAACAACAACCCTCGTTATGGAGCAGACACAATACCAACTCGTTTTCTGCAACAGCATGTAAGCAGTGTATTTTCTACGATCCGAGATTTCCTAGCAAATACATTAATTACGCTGCAGAAGTCGGCAAGTTTATTGTAAAACTCACATTTTCTGAACAGGCTTCAGTCCTGGGGCATCACAAAAAGTGCAACAAATAGGGGAACGTAGCCATCATGGTTAAGTACGAAAGAATAGGACACATGAAACCAGTCGATATCTGCTGTGTGCTCAATCTTGAATTCAGTACTACAAAGTAATCTTGAATTCAGTACTACAAAGTTAAGGGCGTTAAGCGCATGAAAAACAGCGTGATTAGCTGCGAATAAAAACAGATATTTAATCCATTAAGACTTAGCCACAATTTATTCTTAAATAGATCGCGTGACTATTTGTCCACACTGCCCACCATTTCTCACTTCGACTTCGAACAAGAGTCTACCTACATGCATGTCAGAATCAAATAGCAGGTCTACAACTGCAACCATAGCAACTGGCTTTATAATAACTATGTTGGTTCGGATAAACAATGCTGACGCGCTAGAATTGGGTTCAGTTCTTTGCGCTGAGAACGCCCAGCTGCGGGAAGCAGACACCTCTTATCCGGAGGTGCTTCACGCTGCCAGAAATGCTAAGTCAGCTTGCCAGCTGTGTCTTGATGGCGCGATGCATTGTCGCGCAGGGTAAATTTAATGCTAAATATTGTAATCTCTTTAGTTCGTTCTGGATACCCATTCAATTAAGAACACAAGATCTCTGACCGCAATTCCGGCGACCTGCCGTCGTAACTTTTTTTTTCACGCTATCTGAGTTTCCTAAGCCATCTAAGCCAAGCCATCCTAAACTTCCTAATTCTACAATTGTTTTGCACTACCAGTGCAAAGGCAGCGCGTGAGCAATAAGGAAGGGCACGCACTTAGCGATACGTACTCGCCACTCCCGCGTAATCGCAAGCTCGTCGTTAACGGACTGCTGCGTGGGAATCCCCCCGAAATCAAAAGATTGGGCAACCCCATCTAAAGAATTTCAAACACTAATTAACTGGCGCAACTTTCAACTCCAGTGTTGGAAAGCCTTTCGTCGAACCATGCGGATTTGTGCAACACCAAAGTGCAACGGAGCCTACTGAGCGCTCGATTCCAATCCGTCTTGTCCAGCGGGTGGCGAGACCTCATCCACCTAGTGCGAAAGCGCCTCTTCTCAGCTATGAGTAGCAGGATCTCCCTGGTTATTGGGATTCGATCTGCCGCGGGCTGCTGCGAGTTTCCTGCTGCTGTCTTATGTTGCATCATCAACGTCCTGTTAGGAGCTTAAGGCAGTGTTAAGGGGTAGAGTGGACTCCAGCTGCGATGGAAATACCTCCAGGTTAGTGCGCCTAGTGATTAGCCGCTCCATTTTAGGTTAGCACATTGCCCCCGCATCCATCGTAATTACCAGAGCCAGGTTGTCGATGCTTAGCTCAACAACCGTACTTATGATAGCGTGGATGACCAGCACACCCCCTGTCAGCGCAAAATCAATGTAGCCTGGAGAGCCTCTACTGCCGTACGGTTATCTTGTTGGTCCTCCTGTTGCTAGCGAGTTCACCTCCGAGTTTACGACAAGACTCGCTAGTGCCTCTTTGGTTGCTCTTTCCCGCACCCCAGAGCCAGTGGGACGCATTCCAATCTCCCGCAACGATGAATCTGGTCCGAAACTCTTCCAGAATGTCCTTGAACTTGTCCGTAGTCAATGCAAATCTCGGGGGCAGTATACGCCCCAAAGCTTATAGGGCCAAGTGCTGTTTCGATAGCCGCCGGCGCAAGTTGCTCCTTGTTAATTGCTATTGGTGTCAGCGGAAAGTGGGCAAGCCTAGATTTGATCTTGATGGCTGACCCGCCTTTGGCGTTGCCAGCACTCAGACCATTGGCAGTGTAAGCTACATAGCTGAATAACTTGGGTGTGTCTCGCTAAACAGTAAAACATCGATTTCGTGACGGCGCACGAAGCACTCAGTTTCAGGTCACTCCGTGGATACGCCGTCGGCGTTCCACACTAGGATGCAGCGGCATCATTATGGGGCTTGCTGTGCATGGACGGCAGTGAGCAGATTAAGAATCTGCCCCTGCTGCTGTGTTTGTTGTTGCTGCTGCTTTAGCAACATCAATATGATCTCCATCTGTTTTTCTTGGAACCTCCGGAGGGAGTATATGCTATCACTCATCGTCTTGAGGATGGCTTCGATGTTGCTGTTGGTGTCCATCGGATGCTGTAGTAGCTCTCTCGAGAAGTGATGAGCAAAATTGTAAATAAATCTGCTGTAGTATTTACAGAAACGTCGTGCGCATCTGTGGGTATAGTATACTTTTTAATAACATCGTATTTCTTATTCTTTTCTGTTTTTCCCAGGAGCCAATGGGAACGTGCGTTTCGTAGTATTCGTACTGCACTAGGAATTGTTCGTACACGGAATCTTAATCTTAATTAATTTATCAATTAATGCATCTTTTATTTACGATCTTCTGACTATATATAATTTCGGGTTAAATTTGATCATATTTGGTTAGCCAGCATAGGAATATTAATATTAAAGCAATCATCTTTTTTGAAATATATAAATACTGGAGTGGGGCAGCAGCATAGGTTTACCGAAGATACAACTTGGCACAGCGTAGGCGTCACTAGAATCTGCTTAACATATTTTATATTTATATAGATGCGCACACGAACGGAGTAACGGGAATAATATAAAGAATATATCTACTTACATCAAATTCGCGAAATACATCTCGTATATCAGGTTTTCGTTTTGGTCGGCTTTTTGTGCGCCCCCGTACCGTTTTGTTTAAAGTCTTTACCAGTTGTACAATCGCTTCAGCATGTGGCTTAGATAAAGTAGTAAGTATGGGATCCAAGTCAGTTTTAGAAACCTCTAACCCCTAAAAGAAAAAATTAATAATAATTTTATTTTTAATAATGAAAACTTAATTCACTATCTTGAACCCCTATAACCTAACTATCTGGCCCAAAGTATCAAGTAACCCATATATAAAATTATCTTAAACATTTTTCATTAAAAATTTGTTAGTCTATGCTTCATCTTACGACTGATGTGTCATTAAGGTAGAGGCCGCACACGTGAAAATATACTTCTAATTAGAAAAACAAGATAGAATGCTATAATCGAGTTCCCCGACTATCAGAGATCCGTTACTTAGCTAGTGGAAGTGCGAACGAGAAATTTCTTCATTTTCTGGATTATCAATAAAATATGAAAAAAAAAGTTAAAAATTCTGTAAAATTTGTTCAAAAGTGCGGGATTGTTTTTAATGCTATCGTGAGGTTGCAATACTTCCCTCATCAGTGGAAGGTCGGGATAATCTCCATGATCCACAAACCTGGCAAGCCAGAAAGGGAGCCCGCTTCCTATGGGCCGATCAGTCCCTTCAATTTTGCAGGTGTTTGAAAGACTGATTGCTGCCCGAATTGTAACGATAATGGAAGCCCAGGGAATTTCCCCTGAGCACCAGTTCGGTTTTCGTGCTGGCCACTGTACTGTCGAGCAGCTCCATCGGGTCGTCGAGCAAATTCTGACTGCTTACGACCATAAGGAATATTGCAAAAGCCTATTCTTGGACATTCGAGAAGCGTTTGATCGAGTGTGGCACATTGGACTCCAACTAAAAATCAAACAGACGCTACCTGCTTCATATTTCGGGTTGCTGAAATCATAGAAAGGCGATTCGCTGTGCGAATTCCATTCAGCACTTTCCACCGAAAATAATGTGGCAGCTGGACTTCCACAAGGTAGTGTCCTCGGACCCCTGCTTTACTGACTGTATAGCGACGACATGCCGCAGCCAGATGTAAGCCTATACAGGAAATCTATGTTGGCCACATTTGCCGATGACGTGTGCGTCGACGCAGCCGATGGTATCCAAGACTTTCCAGATCGGTTCTCGGTATGGTCAAAGCGTTGGAACATCGGCATCAATAGCAGTAAATACACCAACGTCTGCTATACTCTAAAGCGGAGATCGCCACCGACAGTCCATATCGAGGAAGGCCCCGTACCACAGCCGAACGCAGCAAAGTACCTTGGAGTGCAGACTCACATTTGCCAAGCATGTGACTGCCATCAGAACGCGCTTACGTGCTAAGGTGGCGAAGCACTACTGGCTACTCTGCTCGCGCAGTAAATTGTCACTCTCCAACAAGCTGACTATTTACAAACAGATTAAAGCACCAAACTGGAAGTACGGGTACCAAATCTCGGTCTTGGCATGTAACAACCAAATCAAAAGAATTCAGGTCGCAGGACTCATCACCGGCTGCGAGTGGTTTGTGCGAAAAACCACTCTGCACAGAGACCTCAAAATCGCGACGGTATTTGACGAGATAAGCCAGCACTCGAGTCGATACCATGACAGGCTGGAGCCCCCCAGGAAAACGAATTCCCAGCGCTCTGAACAGATCTCGCCCACCAAGGAGGCTCAATAGAAGGCAACCGAGGGATCTCATTTCCCGATCTCCTTTGACAAGGGCCAGAAGAAGCTGGCGCTTATCATAAATTTTTTGTTATCTGTGATTGTTGTTATTGTTAAAATTTTGTTAAATTTGATAAAGCTAACTATACTATAGTTAGCCGGCGCGTCCAAATGGGCTGAATTAATAGAGAAAAAAGGACACAAAGGGGTTCCCAGATTTCCCCGTACGCCTTAATAAACGAAAAAAAAACGGTTTTGGGCGGCTTGTGGGCGTTCGAGCGAAATTACAAATTGTGGGCAATTGTAGCGAAATTGATAAGACCAATAGAAAATGAAAAAATATCACATTTTTTAAAAGTGCAGTTTTTGGCGGTCTGTGGGCGGTAGAGTGGGCGTGGCAAACAAATTTTTAGCAGATCGATAGCAATTTACAACCCTAATAAAAAAGTATCACATTTTTCAAGTGTGGGCGTGAATAGGAGAGGAATAAATTTATAAAATATATAACAAAATTAAAAAATTTCACAATAATTTTCAAAATAAGCATGGCAAGAAGTTTTTTGTTAAATCTGTAGAAATTTACAAGACTAATAAGAAAATATCACAATATTTTTCAAAAGTGTGGGCGTGGCAGTTTTGTTCGATTTGTGAGTGTTAAAGTAGGCTCGGCAACATTAGCGCTGCGTCTACGTCTCTGGAAGCTTCATGACTAATCTCAACATTCTAGCTTTTTAGTTCCTGAAATCGAAGCGATCATAAGGACAGACGGTCGGACTTATATATGTATATATATATTAGAATATATATACTTTACATGGTTGGAAACGCTTCCTTCTGCCTGTTACATACTTTTCAAGGAATCTAGTATACCCTTTAATCTAAGAGTAACGGGTATGAAAAGGCTCCATCTGGTGACCTAATACTGTGTTATTGAGGTCATCTTTAAAGTCTTCAATGGAGGTGTCTGGATAAAAACGAATGGTGAAGACAAAAGCTAGAGATGCGAAAATAACGGTACTTCTTCTCTACTTAGTAACCTACCGCCACAATAAAATATTAGTGATCTAATCATTTTAACAACTGAAAAAATAAGAAAAGAAAATCGACCATGCATAGTGTGCTAAATTAGTGTCCACCAATGTATATTCGAATTCCTCTTGCACGGGACTTGACAACTTTCCAACCAAGCCATAATTTGTAAGGGCCATTTTTACTGTTCCAGTCTACATGATTGCTAGTTAAGTTATACTATAAGTTTTGATACAGTTGTTGTTAGTCTCGAAATTGAGAAAATTCAATAAATGAAAGCAAAGTACATACATATCGTCTTCTGACTTTCTGTACTCCGAATGTTTTTTTGGAAAAATTAATCTTTTTTTACGCTTAACTTTAAAGAAAAAAAACTTCCCTCACGTTGCCAGACTACTGCCTCCTCTTCTACCTTTTCCTCTTTTTATTCAAAAAACTAATATCTAGTCTTACCAAAGACATAAGAATAAGAATATGAGTAACGCTATACGATTTTTTTGCACACCATTTTTTTTGTGCTGGCTCTAGAGCTGGCTCCACACTCTCTGAAATTGTTGTTCAAGAGCCAGAGAGAGATAGCGGTCTAGAGCCAGCAGCTCTCATGCGTACACAGCGAAAGTCGACCACTGTATGTGTGCACACGTATGTTCATATATTGTAAATTTGAATAAATATGCCTTTCACTTTACAAGTTTATGGAATTTTAATCTATATTATTTTAATCTATTGTCACCATGTGAAAAACTCTAATTTTGCATTGCCTTTGTGTTAATTATTTGAATACATCATAGAAATAGTAATAATAAATAAATTAACACAATAATACCTAATTAATTTCATAAATTACTTGATTCTTAGGTGCACTGGTCCTGATTCAAGAATTCAATTTTGCAATAAACAGGTTGACTATTTGTACTTATGATGTACGTCTACGTCTCTGGAAGCTTCATGACTAATCTCAACATTCTAGCTTTTTAGTTCCTGAAATCGAAGCGATCATAAGGACAGACGGTCGGACTTATATATGTATATATATATTAGAATATATATACTTTACATGGTTGGAAACGCTTCCTTCTGCCTGTTACATACTTTTCAAGGAATCTAGTATACCCTTTAATCTAAGAGTAACGGGTATGAAAAGGCTCCATCTGGTGACCTAATACTGTGTTATTGAGGTCATCTTTAAAGTCTTCAATGGAGGTGTCTGGATAAAAACGAATGGTGAAGACAAAAGCTAGAGATGCGAAAATAACGGTACTTCTTCTCTACTTAGTAACCTACCGCCACAATAAAATATTAGTGATCTAATCATTTTAACAACTGAAAAAATAAGAAAAGAAAATCGACCATGCATAGTGTGCTAAATTAGTGTCCACCAATGTATATTCGAATTCCTCTTGCACGGGACTTGACAACTTTCCAACCAAGCCATAATTTGTAAGGGCCATTTTTACTGTTCCAGTCTACATGATTGCTAGTTAAGTTATACTATAAGTTTTGATACAGTTGTTGTTAGTCTCGAAATTGAGAAAATTCAATAAATGAAAGCAAAGTACATACATATCGTCTTCTGACTTTCTGTACTCCGAATGTTTTTTTGGAAAAATTAATCTTTTTTTACGCTTAACTTTAAAGAAAAAAAACTTCCCTCACGTTGCTAGACTACTGCCTCCTCTTCTACCTTTTCCTCTTTTTATTCAAAAAACTAATATCTAGTCTTACCAAAGACATAAGAATAAGAATATGAGTAACGCTATACGATTTTTTTGCACACCATTTTTTTTGTGCTGGCTCTAGAGCTGGCTCCACACTCTCTGAAATTGTTGTTCAAGAGCCAGAGAGAGATAGCGGTCTAGAGCCAGCAGCTCTCATGCGTACACAGCGAAAGTCGACCACTGTATGTGTGCACACGTATGTTCATATATTGTAAATTTGAATAAATATGCCTTTCACTTTACAAGTTTATGGAATTTTAATCTATATTATTTTAATCTATTGTCACCATGTGAAAAACTCTAATTTTGCATTGCCTTTGTGTTAATTATTTGAATACATCATAGAAATAGTAATAATAAATAAATTAACACAATAATACCTAATTAATTTCATAAATTACTTGATTCTTAGGTGCACTGGTCCTGATTCAAGAATTCAATTTTGCAATAAACAGGTTGACTATTTGTACTTATGATGTACCCATTGAATGACCTTCGAGTAAATATTTTGTTAGATATATATCTAAGGGATTCTATTGCGATAAATTCAGATGTTGTGGCATATATATTTTTTGTTTTGTATCTTCGAAAACGATCCTTCTCTGGCGCACCCGAGACTGTTGACTGGACGCCACTGCCGACTCAAAAAGATTGAAAATCGTCCACAATAGCGCAACCCTTGCAGCGCCTCCATACCAAGTCTTCCCTCGTCGTTGCTGACCATTTCCGCGGGGCTGCTGATGTTGGAAGCGGTCAATTTTCTGCACTCCATAATTGTCCTTTTTGCCCTTTAGAACTCCTCCAGGGACATTCATTATGCGTCCCAATCAGGGCAACGTCTACCCGATAGCTGTTTTCATACCACACAACCATCAATAAACAATACTAACAAGCTTTTTTCTGTATCACGAATTTCATCTCTGCAAACGTCAGAAAGGTCGACAAAGACGCAACAAAGGTGTTCTTCCGGTAACAGATATACCCCAAATAAGTTGGCCAATTGGCCCTGAAACCAGATATTTATAAAAAACTTAAACTTAACGACAAAGTTGGGAAATATTGGGAACGAGAGCAATCGGACTAGCTTCCAAATAATAACACTTACAGCATTAATTATAATAGTTATAATCGTACCATTGGAGTTAATTTATAAATATAAAACTATACCCCAAAAGTTAATTGTAAAATTCAAAAATCAAACCCCCGAAAACCTCTGAAACAGAAAATGTTGTACTCTCAGTAAATACCACTGTATTGTACCTTAAATAAGCGCCTGAATATAGTCTTTATTCTCAAGCATGGGGAAGTAACATATCCATTCTACACCCACAACTCCCCAACTACACATAACATAAACAACATACACTATTATAAAACTTACATACACACATTAATGTCTAAGTACAAAATGTATTCAAAGAACGAGAGCCCTTCGATTAACCTTGGTTGTTATTTACGCATGGTGTTATGTTCCAAAGTCACCATTACCCCAAAAATACCATACACATAGACTCTAAAACAATTGTCCCTAACTGAAATAATAAACTTTATTACCCGAATCGCCGCCTAAGCACTCGTCTCAGGGTTCTCCAATTACCCCTATTATTCGGGAGACTCTTTCTCCACGGGAGAATAGATGTTTACAACTCAACTCTCTTAAGCTTCTCTCTTTGGCTATTCCAATTTGCCTGTATAAACGCAAACATGTCTCCATGAGTCAGTTCAGTACCGAGTACGCTATCAACTGCGATAGCTCTGCTAAGCCAAATTTAACTTCGAAGTCCATTGTGATAATCTTAAGGCTCTAGTTCTTCCTTTATTGGAATTAATAAAAAGCGCTTAATATTACTTTAAAAACCCAACTGCGTCCTTTTTTTATAAAACCTTTTGTCTGTGTATATATAATACAAATAAATATATAATTAATCAAAAAAAAAAGGACCAAAATATATCGAAAAGCAATAGTTATAAAACTAAAATAATATTCACGGCATTAACTTTTCAAATAATATTTTATTAGATATGTTTATTACAACGAAATTTACCAAAACATTAATGATTTTTAACCGAAAATCGTCTTCTAGCACACGTACATACATTCTTGCTTACTGTTTTCACTAACACTTCTATTTTAAGATTTGTATGCTCTCAATTTTACGCGAGCGGGGAGAGAGCTATTATTGCCACCACCAAAAAAGTGGCTGCATAGTGCAAAACCAATGTATGGCCGTTAAGTATCTTGTTATTCTAATGTCTTTGGTCTTACTATCTCCTATAAAAATGCAAGAGGCTTGCGTAGCAGGCTAACTAAATTGTATTCGTATAGCCTTTCCTTTGCAGGTCATATCATTGTGCTTAGAGCGACTTGGTTAAAGCCAGAGATACTTAGCTCTGAAGTTTTCCCAGGTATGTAACAATTGGTAGTTTTAGGTGATTTTGATATACCTGGCACACAGAAGAAAAATCGAATATCCTTTTCCCTATAGCCCAACACGACTTTATTGACGGCTCGCTCGAGCTATTTTTGTCGCAAGTAATTATATTCGAAACTATCTTTGTCGATTATTGGTGTGTAAGTGTGTTTCTGTTCAGAGTAGCACATTTTAATCAACCTGAAGATCCATATCATTCAACTTTTTAGGTCACAATCGACACAGGATCCGTTATAAAAGGAAATCAGAGAAGTCAACCAGACGAATTAATTTTTTTCGGAAGGCAAACCTTCTGAGGCTAAATAATTTTATATCTGGCTTTAATTGGTCCGATCTTTACTCCTGCAACATAATGGCGGATGCCATAAATATTTGTTATTCCGCAAGCAAATCATTTTTAAACTCTTGAGTCTGGTTTAATAATAAGTTAACACACCTAATAAATGTAAAGTCCAGACTTTATTCAAAATTGAAAGATACCGGTTCTCAGTCTATCTTTTCTCAATATTTGGGTGGTCGGTTATATGTCACCGTGCTTAATGCTAAGTGTTACAATAAAGCGTTGTAAGTTCCAGCTGGAGCAGGATCCAAAGGAGTTTTATAATTTCGTTAATACAAAACGCTTAACCAATGAAAAATACTACGGTAACATCGAATCAGGCAATAGCCGATATATTTTTCCAGTTTTTCCGAACAACATATTCTACGTTACCTCATTCTTAAAAGCCTTATTCCAGCGCGACATCAAAAATTTAACATTTTGTCACACTATAAACGAAAGCTTACTGCCTTCCGATCCTCAGCGTGTTAAACCTCTCTATTCGAAAATCCCGACGGAATTCCTGGCCGTGTGCTTGGGTTGTGTGCAGAGCCTTGTGCAAGCCGCTTCTGAACCTGTTTGCCATATCTCTGAAAACAGTTCTCACAATTTCCTTATGTATGAAAAGGGGCTTTTTAATCTCATTAAATAAAAAAGGTAACAAATTGGATGCAAGCAATTACAGAGGTATCTCTAAATTGTCGTCTGGCTATGTCTAAGCTTTTTGAAAATGTTATCACTTCTCATTTGCAGCACCTTTGTAGATCATGTATATCACCAGGTCAGCATAGTTTTATGAAACGCAGAGCAACAACTACTAACCTTTAAAGTTTACTTAATAATTTTCAAGCAGATGTAATTTTAATCATTAACCTCTGTTAATAATACACTTTTGGTAAGGAAACTTAATTTATTAGGTTTTCCGGTTGATCTTTTGAATTGAATTTTAAGTTATTTGCTTGGACGCAACGGGTTCTTCTTAAAAATTCTCTCCCATAAGGTAGTCACCATGGTCCGATTCTTTTTACATTATTTATTAATATTTATTAATATTTTATAAATTTATTCCTATGTCCACAAGCCGCCCAAAACTGTCACGCCCACACTTTTAAAAAATGTGATACCTTTTTATTAGTGTTGTAAATTGCTATCGATCTGCTAAAAATTTCTTTGCCACGTCCACTCTACCGCCCACAGACCATCAAAAACTGCACTTTTAAAAAATGTGATATTTTTCCATTTTTTATTAGTCTTATCAATTTCACTACAACGCCCTAAATTAGTAATTTCACTCGAACGCCCACAAACCGCCCAAAACTGTCACGGCCACACTTTTGGAAAATGTGATATTTATTCAGTTTTGTATATATATTGTAAGTTTCTATAGATTTGCCAAAAAACTTTTAGCCACGCCCACTCCAAGGCCCACAGACTGCCCAAAACTGTCAGGCCCACACTTTTGAAAAATGTGATATATTTTTTTTTAAATATCTTTCAAATTTCTATAGATTTGACAAACAAAAATTTGCCACGCCCACTCCAATTCCAACAAACCGCCAAAAACTGTCAAGGCCACACTTTTGAAACATTTTTTTTTTTTCATTTTATTTACAATCTGTCTTAATTGGACAATAAGTAAATGTTGTAATTAATATTAAATATAACAGAGGTAGGAGAATTCATTAATCCTACTACACATGTTTTTTTTTTTTTATCCATGAGGGAGATAGCATTTCATCTTGTTTTTTTATTATCGCTTACAAAATTTTGAAAATCATGCTTTCGATAAAATGTCGCTTAAAATTTGCGGTTAAGGCTCGGTTCATAGTACAAATTTCAAAAATTTCAAGAATTAGCTTTTGAAACTTTTAGACGATATTCTGAACCAATTAACCTATCGATTATAACAATACAAAAAATAAATTTTTGTACGTGTCTAAATGTAGTTCCACCCTTAAATTTTCAAGCTTGTTTTACTATGAACTCATCCTGCCCAATTCGCGGAATTCGTGCTACAAATATGTTCACTTTGAACATCCGCTTAGCAGAAAAAAAAAGCATTTTTTAGAAAGTTGTATTTGTCAAACTCTAAAGTCGAGCTTTTAAAGATCCTTACCATTCCGAAGCTATCTGCAGTTCCATTATTGTCGGCCCAAGACTTCCAAGGAGCAGACATTGTACCTCCAGAGTGCATCTTTCATCGCTGGTCCGATTCTGTGATCGTTTGGTCATGGATTCTTCAATCTCTGTCAGACTTTAAAATTGTTGTCTGAAACACAATTTTGCAGATACAGGAGGGAACTGACATGGAGGCATGTACCGTCTAGTCAGAATGCGCAGATATCTTATCCAGTGGAAGTACGCCTCTTAAGCTGTTTCGATCAAAACTCTAAAGTGAAGGACCGATATTATTTATCTTGGATTCGTGTGCGGCGCATAATGACAGCGCATTGGTGTTGTTGCAGAAACTTAATATCTCTTTATTGAAATTTCAAAATTCGTTTGGAAGAATGTTGTGTTTTGCGCAGCGTAGATGGAGCACGGCTCCATTCTGTGAAGGCTTGTGAATAGTCGATCCACATACACATACAACCATGACCACTAATTTCAGAAAATCATAAAGACTGACCTCACTGGGCGCAGCCGCGCCTATTGTCACCGTTTGAGACTGTATGTGCCAAATGCTGCAAGCATTGTGGCACAATTATAGATACTTATCGTTATTGCAGGAGTTGAGAAAGCTCCATAAAGAAAACATAAAACCTGTCAACATATTAGTAACAAAGAAAGACAACATACCCCATGCTGAGAGGAGACTATTCAGCGAAGGTTTGTTAAACATTCATGTGGTTCATTTTGGCAAGGATATGATTTTTTGTCTATTATTATACCAGTTACTCGCAGAGTAAAAGGGTACAGTAGATTCGTTTAAAAGTACGTAACAGGCAGAAGGAAACGTTTCCGACCATATATATTCTTGATATATATATATCTATATATATTCTTGATCAGGATCAATAGCTGAGTCGAACTGGTCATGCCCATATGTCCGTCCGTCCGTATGAACGCCTCAATCTCAGGACAAGTGCCAAATGTTGCCATTTTTAATATAAGGCCCGCAAACCGCTCTGACCCACACTTTCGGAAAATGTTTTGATATTTTTTTTGGTCTTTTATATTTCCATCAACTTGTCAAAACAAATTGTTGCCAAAACTGTTACTCCCACAATAAAATGAAATTCTGTTGATCTAAGCTTCTTTGATCTTCTGTGCACTCTTCGTGTGCTAAAAATAGCACACTTACTTTTCGGACGCTGCCTCGTGCAGTGTCGTTAGCTGGACTACAACACCAAAATATAACTGTATTGTTAGACAAGACTGCATTGCTTGCCCGTTAGGGCACAGCTTAACCCCTCACTCCGCGCGCAGCCGCAGGCCCACCTTAACCGACCACTGACTCCACCGACCCTTCCGACCGTGCCAGGTTCCTGTGCGCTGCCTGGTGCCTTCGTTGTCCTGCGGTGTCCTCGACAGCGGTCCCTTGATCGGGCTCGAGGTTTAGGATGTTATGGCGGAGAGGTGTATCGCCCGTTGGGTCAAGCTAGCGCTCCTCCCAGGCCCACCTTGACCGACCACTGACTCCACTGATCTTTCTGACCGTGCCAGGTTCCACTTGCAGGGATCGTCCTCCTGCGTCACTCGCGTTCGTCCTGACTGTTCACTAGTCTGAACCTCCGTTTGACTGTATCCGTGTGCGTACGGCTCTTCGCGTGCCTTTACTTGACCCTCCGCGCTTGTGCTCGACACTTGCGGCTCTTCGCGTGGTTAGATTTGACTGTCCTGCTTGAACTTGACACCTGCGATTCTTCGCGCGATTCGAATTGACTGTCTAGAACAACTGCATAAATAAGTAGCCCGTGCTGTAGCGAAAGAGCTGCTACTAGATTGTGTTATGCGCAAAAACTCCTGACGAAAGAGAGGAAGAGGAAGACAAAGTTATCACCCAACCTTAGCTCTAAAAGAGCTGTCAAAGACGCGAAGCTGGACCCATATTCAACAAAAATTAGTAAGGTAAACTCAAATAATAGGTTTGCCATGCTAGACATGAAATTGGACATAACCAGTGATGGTATGGAAATTCCACAAGCTTGTAATGACGCCGCTGCTACCTTTTAAGAAGCGGTCGCTCCGAACATTCCCAAATATATCTGTATACCAAATGAAACATCCAACAGCCCACAACAGTATACTGATAAGCAGAATTCTTACAAACAATCAAAACCCCCGCAAATAGTACTGAGCCTTAACAACCTTAATGATCTCTTTGAGCTCATTACGGAGGTCACTAGCCTAGATAATTTAACAGTTAAAGTAAATCTAGGGGAAACAGTGAGAATATTTCCCAAAGACGTTGATACTTATAGAGCCATTGTTTATCTTTTGGATAGTATGAGAATTGAATTCCATACGTACCAAATGAAGGTAGAGAAGCCTCACAGAATAGTAGTTAAGGGCCTCCACCATAGCACCTTAACCAACGAAATTACCGCCAACTTTAAAATATATGGCTTTGATGTTCTACAAGTACATAACCCAAGATCCAGAAGTAATAGAAATGAAAAACTTAATATATTCTTCATTAATGTAAAGCCATGTGCAAAAATTAATGACATATACGATATTAACACACTATGCCGACAGAAAGTGCGGATAGAAAGAATGAAAGAATCATCGGAAATTGCTCAATGCGTACATTGTCAGGAATTCGGCCACACAGCTAAATACTGTCGTCGTCATCCCAATTGTGCTCCCTGTGGTGAAAATCACTTAACCAAGCTATGCGTGCGTCCCAATGATCAACAGCCTAACTGTATACACTGTATAGGAAATCACACGGCAAGTTACAAAGGCTGCCAGTGGTACCAGGAGTATCTTCGACGATCAATGGGCAATATAAAGAAGCAACAACCTAAGCAAGCCAGGTTAGATAAAAGTGCAACAAACCACCAACAACCTCAGCAAAAACAGCAGCTCCCATACTGGGAGCTTGTCCTACGCAGCTATTTCAAGAAATGGCAACACAACAGCCCAGCCTCATCTACATAACGTACAACACCCGATTAACGTTCAGTCAATATAGGCACAACAGTAGGAACAACTTATGAATTGGCAGCAACAGCTTCAGCAGCAGCAAAAGCAGCAATTCCTGTCGTGGCTAAAACAACAGCAAAAAGGAGCAACAACAACAAAACAAGACTATTCGTCAACGACTCGAACGGCTGAAAAAAATGGTTTTTGAAATGGCCAATATGCTGAAGCAACGGACTGCGGATACATCGGCTCTCCAACTCAATAATAACGCTTTACCTTTGCATTACCTCTGGAATGTAAATGGTATTTCAGGTAAAGCCAGAGAAGTTGAGATATTCGCACACAACAACTGCGTTGACATTCTTTTCCTAAACGAGATCAGACTCAACAGAGGGAACACAGTTAAGATACATGGATATAGCTTTTATCCCGCATACACACCTTCAAGCCATAATCACGGAATGGGGGGAGCAGCAGTACTGGTGAGGAGCTCTCTCCGCCGTTTCCCGCAAAGAGTTATTGAAACGATAACTATTCAGATGTCTTCAGTTAAGGTCTCCACCGGGCTAGGAGATATGGAATTTAGCGCGATATACCGTCCACCAACAAATAGAATTCAATAAAGGCACTTCAGTGACATACTTGTCTCTTGTGGCCAAAGGTATTTAGTGGGTGGGGACTGGAACGCCCGACATTGGCTATGGGGTGATACGTACAATTCACCAAGGGGTCGAGAACTAGCAGAAGCCATTTCAGCCAGAGGTGCTTATATCCTTGCAACAGGTTCACCAACTAGATACCCATATGTGCCCAGTCACAGACCTACCTGCGTTGATTTTGCCGTGTACCATGGGATAAACTTAGACAGAACAAGTATTTGCGAAAACTGGGATCTAGACTCCGATCATGTAGCTCTTGTTCCTACTCTACAAACAGAAGGTGCCTTTGTTAGGTCATGCTCTCGGTTAATAAACAACCGAACTGATCTGTTTTGTTTTCAGACAACATCTTGAAAACTCTTTTCAATTAAATACGGTTCTGAGCTCTAAGGAAGACATCGAGAACGCAGTAGAATTAACGCATAATATACATAGAGCCGCTTCTGCTTCTACCCCGTCTGAGCCTGAAACATGCCCCAGAAGTTATGGCATTGTGCTAACAAGAGAGGCCAGTGAAATAATCAGAACTAGAAGACGTCTTCGAAGAAAAACAATTAGAACTCAGTATCCATGGGACAGAATCTTGTGGAACCGAGCATCTTCAATGAACTACACTGTTGATGCAAACTATTCGCTATGGAAGTGCACAGAAGCGCTTAAACCGTACGTTGTCCAAGTGGGGAAATTGCAAAAACTGAAGTGGAACAGGCTAATGCATTCGGCTACCACCTAGAGGATCGCTTCACTCCTTTGACTTCGCCACCACGGAGCAAATAGACTCTCCAGTACCTACAAATGCCATTGCAGATGTCTTGGCCTATTAAGCCAATAAGGGTAGAAGAAATATTTGAAATAATCCAATTACTGCCGAAACACAAAACTCCAGGAATTGACAGGATTTGCCATTCCACGCTAAAGGTTTTACCTATAAAAGCGATAACCTATATAGCACCAATCTTTAATGGTGTTTTAAGGCTTCAGGTATTCCCAAGACAGTGGAAACTGGCTGTTATTTTGATGATCCACAAGCCTGGGAAACCCGAAGTTGATCCTGAGTCGTATCGGCCTATAAGCCTCTTACCTCTAAATTATGGGAGAGACTTTTTGCCAATCGGATCAACGACATTATAAGACAAGGTAATATCTTGTCGGATCATCAATTTGGATTTCGAAAGGGACACGGCACAATAGAACAAGTCCACAGACTGGTAAAATATATATTACAGGCTTTTGACAATTGCGAGTACTCCAACGCCGTCTTTATAGATATGCAACAAGCCTTCGACAAAGTATGGCATGTTGGATTATTATGCAAGAAAAAGACAAGATAAAGAAGGACGAGAATTTAAGATAACGGTGAGAAATAACTACTCTTCTATATATCCAATGAGAGCTGGAGTCCCACAGGGCACTGTTCTCGGACCGCTACCGCCCGAATCCCGAACACATGGTGGCACCCAACAAGGCTCTTATGGTAACCTAAGCAGATGACATCGCAGAAAGGCAGCCAACGGACTACAAGAAAACATTAATGCTCTGGCAGCCTGGTGTAAACGGTGTAACCTAAAAATAAACCCACTGAAAACAACAAATCCATGCTTCACATTGAAAACGCTCATCCCGAACACCCCTCCAATCCGGCTAGAAGGAGTTACCCTGAATCAGCCGCTGCAAGCAACATATCTAGGTATTACCCTGGATAAACGCCTCACCTTTGGACCACATCTCAAAAACGCAGTAAAGAAATGTGGTCACAGCTGAGGTGGCTCTTGAATAGAAGGAGCACTTTCGCTGAGTGCAAAAGAGCTGTGTGAAGAGGCTGCAACATAAGCAAACGTCTACATTTGTTGAGTTGATATTTCAAACTGAATTTTATTTCTCTAAGTCCTGCTTTGGTAGCTAATATGAAATTTACATGTTCTAATCTTATCTCTAACTAGACCAATGCAGTGGCCATTTGTTTCCCAAACATGGGAACGGATTGTAAGTGCTGGAATTTTCCACTGCACGCATTCCTTATCTACACGAAAATGCGATACGACCGCTTGCATCGTTGCTTAAGCGATGAACCCACGCAGGAGTTCGTGGTATTTTTATTATATTATATCTCTAACGCTCAAGAGTTGTTAATTTTTAAATATAGGCAGACCCATGTTTGACGTTTTACGTATAATATATATATACATATAATATCATATGTATATCCGTGTTCATGTGTGAACAAGCTGTGCGCACTGTATCGTACCGATCCAGGATTCTGGAATTGCAGCCAAATCTAATTATTACCTGGATACGTGGTGATGCAAAATCGCACACTACGACAAATAACCAACTGTCCCTGGTATGCACGTAACTCCACACCAGTGATGCCAATTTAGCCTTTTTCCGGACAGATCTGTCCTGTTTTTTACTGCTTCATCCGGAAAATATGTCAAACAGCCCCAACCCGGAAATCTGTCCTTTCTTATGTCTTTCTATCCGGATAGCTAAAGCTACATTTTCAAACTGCAGTGCTGGAGGAAAAGTGTCACAAAGCGAAGATATTGAGCGGACTATACGACGAAGAAAAATATTTGTATTTGGTCTTTTTAAAACCGATGCTAGACGAGATGCAAAGGATAAGCAAAAATATTCAGAGCGAAGACGTCGACCCAACCAAATTATTGGGCGATTTTATTTTGAGCACTAATAGCCTCAAAACAAAAATTATTCCACCCAGAGTTGAAATCAACGTTCTTGAGGACGTTTTTGAGCAATATGTTTAAAGGGACTTCAATATGTTCTTGGATACGAATTTGAATCGCAAATGAAACTAAAAAAAATCGATGGTGCTACCGAAAAGGCCATTCGTATTTGTTGTACCGATTTAGCAGGTTAACTCATTTTCGGTAGATCGTGTGCTGCGACCAAAAAAAGATAATATTTTGCCAATATTGGAACTGCTTCAAAAAGATTGCGACAAGAGAAGCAAAGTAATTGCTCAATACCCGAGCATTCATCAGATAAAATGGGAAAATAGTGAAAGCACCATGAAATTTTTGCCAGAGGTATAAAAATAAAGGGACAGCGGTGGCAACAACCCTTTTTCTGAACTGGTGGAATTCGCCCTGACCATATCATTAGTAAAAACCAAAGTACGTAATCGGCTACAAATAGAAACATTAAACTATATTCAGGTAAATATATATTTATTTTTTAATTGAAATCCATTTTTTATATATATGTAATTCACCTTTAGATTTCGACGAAATGCCCTATAAAATGTCTGAAACGTATTTGAAACGTATTGGCACAATGGCAACGTATGAATGAAACGTTGAGGACGATAGTGTCGTGGACGAACCATTTCAAATATTAAATTAAAAATTAACTAAATAAAAAATAATCATTAAAAAATCTGTTCCTACTTCACTTCTTTTAATATAGTGTTTGGTAATTCTTAAGAATATTTCCCCACACTGTGATGTTAAGATACAATATTATGATGTACAGATTCTTCACTTAATAAATATATATATGCAAAAAAAAATTATTTTTTGTTCCAATTTCTACCGATATTTCAAAAAATGTTGATATTTCTTGTTAGCACTTTCACTATCTGAGTAACGGTTCTATCTGATAGTCGTGGAACTCGACTCATCAGTTAGACTAATCCAAAGTTCTATAAATCAGAAAGATGCTTATGTCACACATGGTTATCAGTGCAGAGCAATTCGGTGTAGAACTCGGTAGCAATTTATGTAGCCGCATCCATAAACAAGAAATCGAAAGAAAATGGACACATTATTGAAAGGATTTTGGAATCTTAAAAATATAAACACCAAGGAAAAACGTCGATCCGCGGCATAAGCTCATTGTGAGAGGCATTTCTTAAGAATTTTTTTATGTTGAAGCGGACGGCAAGTTTATTGTAGAACTTCCATTTTCCGAACAGTGTTCAGTCCTGGGGGCATCATAAAAAAAAAGCAACGAATAGGTATCGAGCACTAGAACGAAGGACGTCGGCTGAAACTTGGATGATATACGTAGACTACACGGTTAAGCATGTGAACTCCGGTGTTATTGACTCAAAACCGCCAATCCATTTGACGTAAATCCATTTCTGGCAACTTATTGCTTGGATTACTTAGATTAGCAAATACCACTTGGAGCAACAGTATTAAAAAACGATTTTTACTTCATTGTGAAAACAGGCCCAAAGTAAGGAGTTTACCCGAATATTGTTACCATACCAAATTGTGCATCGGCATAAATGTATGTAATTTCTTCTGTATTTCATTACCCTCTGTATTTAAGCCACTTGTTTTATGCGACATCACTCTTAGAGGTTGCATGATTAATTAACGGCTTTGAAAAAGAGCTATAGGAACAGATGAGTGGATGATCAGTAAAAAAACGATTTCGCAAGACTTAGATAGCTTTCTAGTCTGGGCCAGTATGTAAGACTGCTGGGTGATAACTATAGTTGAAGCATCAATGTGTAAATCACGAGCAAAATATAAGCAGACAAAAGTTACGAGGAGGAACTGAAAAATGCACGCACGGAGGAAGATGAAACTAACTAAAAATTAACTAACTGTAGCCTTTAATGTGGAAAATGTGGAGCCAGATGCAGGTAATCGAAAAAAGAATACCATTCGACAAATGTGTAATGAAATATTTGTAGTGACAGTAAGGTATGGATTTTATGATAGACAGAATTTGGTACTAATTTGGGATAAGGCTTGGAAAACAGAATAATTCCTTCCTCGTATATAGTTCAAATGGTAGAAATATAGGTCTGAAAAACAAATAGAATGACATATTTATTATTGTTTCCAAGATACCCGTTACTCAGCTAGTGGAAGTGCTAGCGAATAATTTCCAAATTTTCTAGAATATCGGTGGAAATTGGGGACAAAATAATAAAATGAAAAACAACCTAAACATTTTTTAAAAGTAAGAGTTTTGTGCGATTTTGGGGCGTTGGAGTGGGCGTGGCAAAAAGCATTTTAGAATTTGCTTCTGCCTGTTACATACTTTTCCACGATTCTAGTATACCCTTTTACTCTACGAATAACGGGTATAATAAGACAGTTGGTGGAGTTTTAAGTTAAGGAAATAGAGTTGGCAGCGTTTCTGGTAGCAGCTAACTCGGATCAACAAGTGAGAAATTAAAACTATAATCGGAAACGTTATTAAAAACCACTGCCGGATAAAATTTCGATCTCATTAGGTTATGGCTATAGAAGTCCCGGGTACTATTTTGGTCGATTTCAATGAGCAACGTTTCTAATTTTTTTTCTCACACTTTCACTATCTCACTCGACCATAGCATTATCTTTATTTATTTATTTTCTATATCATGCGACGTACCGTGCCAAAAAGGGGTAGCCAGACCACTTTAACCAAAGGAAACCGTAAAGAGGTTATTGGCATTACGCTTGTAGTGAACACCAAGACGTAAAAAGTACTCGGCTGGGGATACTATATACTATTCAACTTCGTAGGGCAATCCAAGAACTCTATAGAAATTGGTATATTTCGTCAACCAATCCTTAAAATTAGCCACTTTTACGTCCAGTCAGTAGACCGCCAAATACTAGCACTAATACGTGATATCCATCACCTTTCTGATAGGGTGACACAAAATGCATTTTAAAGAAGATAACAGGGCCAAAATGAAAAAGATTGAGATGAAAACTACTTTAAAAACGATTCAAGGAAAGCGAAATGAGAATCTTGGTGTAGATTTGACAGCCACCACAAAAGCCGCAAGGCTTCGGCCGCTCATGTCTAAGAACCACACTGGGGCGGTAAACCCATTGAGAACTTTGGCCAGATGCACACAGGGAATTATTTTAGATCTCTTAAGAGTAAGCAGGTGAATTGATAAGGGCCAAAGGCCAAAATTTATCAGACTTGTGTACCGTTTTTCATGCAGAGATCTCTAAATTCTGGCAATTAGATGTCAACCAGTTAAGTGTGCCAGATGAGGATCAACCTTACCATTACGAACGTCTGCGAGTGATATTTCCGGACCAGCTATGTAAATAGTTTTCGGAATACAAGAAAATACTATAATTTAAAACTTTGAATTTATATTGCAAATTGAGAAGGTAAATATATGAGTCTTTCTTATTTTAAATAGAGCCAAAGAGCTGGTGTTCTAATCAGAAGGATACCGAACGAAAAGCCTGAAGGCATACGTGTAGTAGTTACGGAATACATTGAAAGTTTGATAACGTCTAAGCTGCTAAAAACTATAAAACTCATTCTTCTATGGTGTACTCCGGCAAATGGCAACCTTCTGCGCATTCCACGCGAACAACACATTTTTCTAAAGTGAAGCGCAAAAGTTTTTGGCGGTTTGATGGCGTTAGAGTGGGCATGGCCAAAACATTTTTGGCATATCGGTAGAAATAAGCATGATTTATAGTAAATGTTTCACAGCACCTGTTTAAAATGTGTGGAGCGGTCAGTTTTTGGCGGATTGCAGACGTTAGAAAGGAATAATTCCTGAGCTCGAGGCGTTGATACGGATGGACACGGACAAGAATATATATACTTTATAGGGTCGGAAACGCTCTCGCCTAACTGCTAAATACTATTTAACAAATCTAGTTTATCCTTTACTCTACTGTAACAAATGATTTTTTGTCGTATTATTGGGTTAACTTAATCTGTAGTCTTTGGACTAAATAACACTTGTAAGCGATTTTGTTCTTCTAAACGGAACACTTAAATTCTCCGATCATATGTCGTCCGTAATCAGTAAAGCCAGGAGGAATTTGATGATTTTTACATAACTAAGTCCTTATTAATTTCTCTAGTCCTTCCGATTCGTGAGCATGGATCACCTTAGTCCTGGATCATCAGCATCGAATCGGTACAAAAGAACTTCTTAACTGCGATACAAGTCTTATATCACTTCTTTACTTTAGTAAACTTCTGTTTTTTTTAACTTACTGTCGCTAGATGACCATAGAAAGATCCGTGGAGCAGCCTTTTTTATATCTTATTCGTGAAGTTGATAGACACGACTTGCTAAGCTGTCTAAATTTACGTACCCTTAATTTTAAATCACTGTAGATTTAACTATGAGTTACATGACCCATACATCGTATTAAGTTCTGACTATAATACTCTTTATCCTATGACCTCAAGTTCTGACTCTCTCTGGCGCTCTTAAAGCAATATTTTATATATTTTTTTCCCGTTCCTTACGATTTACTATATCAATCTTCTTGCGAATTGATCCGTACGAGAATCGATTCCTTCATGTGGCCGTGACAGTCTTGAGCGATTTGTGGGCAAACTGCGTCCACGCGGACTGATCCTGATCAAGAATATACATTTAGTGACATATTTACATATATTGTACTGTTCGAATATATAAGAATATGCTGAGCAATCCACATTAAATATAAACAACCACATCCGGAGTAAGCGATGCCGCTCTCCTTACAGGCACTACAAATCTTTCGTTATTGTATAGAACCAATACCTCAAGCGGGATAGCTCGCTCCCAAAATTAATGTAAGCAAAAAGGCAGCACAAGAAATATTTTTGTCGCAAGAGTTAGTCTTAAGCTGAGATTTAATCAATAAAGACGTGAACCTATTTTATTGATATTTTTATTATTTTATTTCTTAGCGTTGTTCTTAGTCCACGGGACGGGACATTTGTTCGACTCGGTTGTACTTTAAACATTTCACTGGCGCAGTCGTTAGGATACAAAAAGTATCCGGAAAAAAAAAACCTCGAGTGGAAAATAAATTAAATTTTATAATCCAGTTCTCGTAAAAATTTTCCAACGCAAAGACACGAACACCCTTCAACTTGCTCGGTATAAATTAATAAATAAAATTTTATAAACTAGTTATTTTAAATAATTCCCAACACAAATAAGAGAAAATCCTTTGAATTGGATCATAATTCCAATACGTTAGTCTAACTCAAAAAGTGAAAGTGGAACTAGAAAACTAAAATAAAAATAAAACATTAAGTCCAAAGGCAACTAGCAACTAAAAACCAACATTTAAAATTCCACGAAAGTTAAGTTAAACAAACTTGTTTATTTCAATAAGTGAAATCAAAAAAAAAATAAAACAAAATTTAAAATATTTTTATTTTTACCATGTTAAGTTAAGCAAACTTTTATACTGTTATAAGTACAATTTAAATAAAAATAAAACAACGATGTGCGACAACGGAGGATTCTACTTGGAGCCATCGAAAGGATTTTGAATGGATACGTAACACGATCTTTGGGACTTCCGAAGGTCGAAGATTAACCTACCCTCAAATCGAGACTAATCGCATATTTAAACCCCAAACACCGAACTACAAGCTACTGGAGAACTTCAGGGAGACACCCGTCCAAATTAACGACGAGCAAAATCAAAATATTTTGGAGTCAAACGAAAATTTTCAGTTAACACCTCCGGACATCACGAATTCATAGAAATATCACACAAAGGATACAAATACAAATGCCTAATAGACACAGGATCCACGATAAATATCATTAATAAAAATATATTTTGTTTTCCTATTCAAAATACAAGATGTGAAGTTTCAACATCAAATGGCCCTATTACGTTGAAGACCTTAATTATCTTACCCAGCAATAGTATTTGTAAAATAAATCAACCATTTTATGTACACAGTTTTTCCAATAATTACGATATGCTAATTGTCAGAAAATTGTTGAAAAATGTACAAGCACTTATAAACTACAAAAATAGCACTTTTTTTTTTTTACAAAACATATAAACTAATTAGTTCAGAACCAGGAACAACCAAAAATTTTTATATTCAAAAGAAACCAGAAATAATTAAAAATTAAGGCCAGGATTCAATACAAAAAATAGATTTTTCACTGCTTCGATTAGATCAGCTAAATCATGAGGAAAACTTAAAGTTGAAAGGTTTATTAAATAAATTTAAAAATCTTCAATATACAGAAGGAGATAAACTAACATTTACAAACACACGACATTACAAACATTGCTCAAACACACGAAATTAAAGTCGAAATCCAAGTAAAGGAAATGCTTAATTAGGGATTAATTAGGGAAAGTAATTCGCCATACAACAGCCCTACATGGGTAGTACCAAAAAAAAACTGATGCTAACAACAATGAAACTTAATGAAATAACTATCCCTGACAGATATCCAATACCAAACATGGACGAAATTTTTGCTAAATTAGGAAAATGTCAATATTTCACAACTATTGATTTGGCAAAGGGATTTCACCAAATGGACTTAGAATCAATATCTAAAACCGCATTCTCCACCAAATGCGGATATTATGAATACATTCGAATGCCATTTGGCCTTAGGAATGCACCCGCTACCTTCCAAAGGTGCATTAATAATATCCTTCGACCTTTGCTTAACAAACACTGTTTGGTGTATTTGGATGATATTATAATTTTTTCCACATCCCTTAATGAGCATTTAAATTCATTACAGCTAGTTTTTTCAAAACCCGCGGACGCAAAATTTAAAATTGCAGCTGGATAAATGTGAATTTTTAAAAAAGGAAGCAAGTTTTCTTTGTCACATAGTAACCCCTAATGGTATAAAACCAAACCCTCTAAAAATGAAAGCCATATTCTATTCCAAAAAAGGTAAAAGAGATCAGAGCTTTCTTTGGATTAACCGGTTATTATCGTAAATGTATCCCAAATTACGCAGACATAGCAAAACCAATGACAGAATGTTTAAAAAAAAGGAGCAAAAATAGATGCACAAAACCTAGACTACATAGAATCATTCAAAAAACTTAAATCTTTAATAATAAGAGAATTATAATTATAATTCTCTAATTACCAGATTTCGAAAAAAAATTTACTTTTACCACAGATTCCAGTAGGGCTCTTGGGGCAGTACTTTCTCAAAATGGTCATCCTATATCCTTTATTAGCAGAACACTTAATGAACACGAATAAATAACAGCGCTATCGAAAAGGAATTACTCGCCATAGTTTGGGCAACAAAAACCTTTCGACATTATTTACTAGGACGACAGTTTATCATTAGTGACCACCAACCTCTTAGATGGCTGCATACCTTAAAGGAACCGAATGCTAAGTGACAAAGATGGAGAGCCAAATTAAACGACTACCAAATTAAAATCGATTATATTAAAGAGAAGGAGAATTCAGTTGCCGATGTATTATCGAGAATTAAAATTGAAGAAAACCATCATAAAGAAGTTACTCAAACTAGTGCAGAAGAAGAGAATAGCAACCTTATTCATTTATCCGAAAAACCAATAAATTATTTCAAAAAACAAATAATTTTCGTTAAGTCAGATAAAAAAAAAGTAGAGCATTCAACAATATTTGGCAACTTCATTACCACAATTCAATATGATGTAATGACATTCGAAAAGACCAAACAAATTTTACTTGATAATTTTATTCATAGAAACATTGCAATTTATATTGAGAGCGATGTAGATTTTGAAATTATTAAAAGAGCACACGGAGAAATTATTAATACCACCTACACCTCTGTTTCTATTAAAGAATGTTATGTCTTACGCCGAGTTCAAAGAAATTATACTTCAATCACATTAAAGACTTTTACATTCAGACTTTTACAGAAAATGACAAAATTATTTAAAGAAAATCACTTCTTTCCCAATAGCCAACTACTAATTCAGAATATAAACAACGAACGCACCATATTTAATTTGGCTAAAACAGAACATAGAAACCCTAAAATGCCCTTTAAAAAGCACACCTAATCCTGAACATTGCCGAGACAAATTTGTGCTAGATATCTATTCATCTGAGGGAAAACATTACATCAGTTGCATTTACATTTATTCTAAGTTAGCTACACTCGAGCAAATTAAAACAAAGGACTGGATAGAATGCAGAACCGCATTAATGCGCATTTTTAATCAGTTAAGTAAACCCAAATTACTAAAGGCAGAGCTTTCTCCAGCTTGACTTTAAAGCGATGGCTTGAGGCAGAAGGAAAACGGTGTAGCAGAAAAAAATAAAATTAAACATGACACGACTGGACAAACACCTGCTCAAATTTTCTTATACGCTGGGCATCCAATATTAGACACTGAAAAAATTAAAGAAAAAAAATAGATAAAATAAATAAAGATCGACAGGAATTCAATATTGACACTAAAAAAAAAACCCACTTAAACCAAATACTAATGTAGAAAAAATAGATAAAGACCAATACAAAATCACTAATCGAAATAGGGAACCAAATACTACAAAACACAATTTAAGAAACAAAAGATAACTAATACCGTTAAACTTCCACAGGAATCTTGTGCATAATGATGTTGTTTCTATTCTTCACCACGGGCCACAGTCAACAAATTCAAATAACCAACCCAGACTCCGACCTTGGCTACTTACTCTTCTCAAGCAATCCAATTCAAATACCAGTAGTATATGAAGAAGTATGTCTAAGAAATAATCTAACGGAAATCAATGTCATCACTAATTCTTTTGGTAACAAAATTACAGTCCCGAATGAAATACTTATACAATAAACTCCTGAAGTAATTAAATGGTTAACTATTCATCAGTCAAACAGGAAGAAACCTGGACTATTTGACATAAAAGGTTAATCTTTAGATTTCTTTTTAGCACACTTGTTGAAAATAGTAGCAATAGTAGTAGTAGCAATAGTAGCAATAGTAGCAATAGTATATTAACGCACTCGTTTATGAAGTTTTGCAATTTATTGAATATGTCGGGAATTTACTTGGTTCATAAGATTTAATGTTAATTATAAGTCTCTCTGTGTATTCGCTATGGAAATAAATGAAGATAAAAAAAAATGAAGAGAGAGAGAGCGCGTGTATGAGAGTTTCTGTATAAGAGCACTGTGGGGGAGGAGAACGAACATCCCTGCTAAGCGTGGTGTGATGCGAGGTGAGGAGGAAGAAGAAACAAGAAGAGGAAAGACAGTTCGAATTGGCCTCCTAAAAGAACAGAAGTAACCATTGCGACTCGCTGCGCGACAGTGAAACAAATTATCAAACATGAACGACGCTAATGAAAATCTATCTCCGACATCAGTAGTGGGATCACGACACCTACAAAACAATTCGGAACAAAGTTTACGCGCGATAGACGAAAGGCAAAATAAAGTGATAGCTGAATTATTAAAAGCGTCGGTGCGTGGCGCACGTGATGTTTCCGCGACTCTACCGACATTCAACCCCGAAGCTGCTGACGCCGACGCAGCTGCATGGTGCAAAACGGCTAATATGATTCTGTGTGAGCATCCTCAAGAAGGCGCATCTTTGGTGATGATGCTCAGCAAATCACTTCTCGGCAGTGATGAAACCATTGTACCAATTAACTTCGAAATTAAATGATTTCAAATGGGAAAAACAACATGAGGAAATTCGTCAACAAAATCATTAAAGTCCTGATCAGCGATAATTTTTGACCCCAAATTTCCAATTGATGTGCACACGGATGCGAGCGCAAATGGTTATGGCGCTATGTTATTGCACAAAGTAGAAGGAAAACGCAGGGTAGTCAAGTATTATAGCAAATGCACCACGTTAGCAGAATCTAAATACCACTCTTATGAGCTCGAAACATTGGCAGTTTTTAATTTCATCAAGCACTTTCGCCATTTTTTAACCGGTAGACAGTTTACTGTGTATACAGACTGCAATTCTATTAAGGCGAGTCAGGACAAGGCGGTATTGACCCCGCGAGTGCATCGATAATGGTCATTCATGCAACTCTTTGAGTTCCACGTTGAATATCGTAAAGGGAGCCAAATGGCTCATGTTGATTGCTTATCGAGGAATCCTGTCGCTGTAGAAGCACAAATAAATACAAGCAAAGTTGTGGAAGTACGAGTTGACTTGGCAACTATCACACACAACTGGCTAGTATCCGAGCAGCAGCGCGATGAAAACATATCGAATATTATGAACGAGTTGAATAGTGACGAGATGCAGAGAGGATTAGCGAACACGTATGAGATTAGAAAGAGTCTGTTGCATCGTATTATTCAAAGAAATGGCAAGACGCGATGCTTGCCTGTTATTCCGAGGGCGTTTAGATGGTCCGTTGTTAATCATGTTCACGAGGCCATAATGCACATGGGTTGGCAGAAGACACTAGATAAGGTGTACGAGCAGTACTGGTTTTAAAATATGGCAAAATATGTTAGGAAATTCGTAGAAAATTGCGTCACATGCAAATTATCGAAATCAGCGTCAGGCGAAACGCACACAGAGTTACATCCAATACCCAAAGTAGAGATACCGTGGCATACCATTCATATTGACATAAGTGGGAAATTGAGTGGCAAGAAAGACGAAAAGGAATACGTCATTGTACAAATTGATGCTTTCACTAAGTACGTCTATTTGTACCACACCTGGAACTTAGACTCGATTAGTTGCATACAGGCGGCGAAGTCCGCCATATTGCGAATTTCGCAAGTTCTGTTACACAAACAAAATGGATTTACATGTGATACATGTGTAACTGGTGCTAGCAGAGCGAATGGGCAGGTAGAGCGAGTGATGAGTGTACTTGAAGGGATGTTAACAGCAAGTAGAGACTAAAGAAAACATTGAATGAAATGCAAAGTATGACAAGGCCAAAGTTGATAAAAAGCATGCCCGTGTGGTAAAATATAAGATTGGTGATCATGTGTTGTTAAAGAGTGAAGGAAGACACCAAACGAAATTAGATCCTAAGTACAAAGGGCCGTTTGTTATAGTAGAGTTGCTAGATTGAGATCGTTACATGTTGAAATCATTAACGACTAAGCGAATGTACAAGTATCCACATGATAGTGTACGCAGTTTGCCCGATGAAAGAGAAACTCGTGAGTTAATAGAAGAGCTTGACGACGGCAACAGAGAAGAAAACGTAGAAATGGAATCCGATAATGCGTTGTGAGCGGATTGGTATCCAAATGGTCGAGTTTGTGCAGAAGGGAGCGTGTACTCCAATTGGAAAGTGTATAGCCTGCTAAACTGACATTTGACGACTAGTGTAAGATAGCCAGACGATTGAGCTTGAGTAGAAGAGAGCCTGTACTCTATGCGTTAAGTTGAAGAATATCCTACCAAGCTAATCTCTGATGTTGAGGTTGATAGCCAAATTGTTGGTCTTGTGCGCAAGAGAGCGTGTACTCTAGAGGAGATTGAGAAGGTTTATCCCGCCAACTAACATTTAAAGACACGAGAAGTGTAAGAAAATTTACTACGGAAAGTTAAGTGGAATGATATGAGTAATGAAGTCAAGCGATACATTAGAAAGATTAAGAATGAAGAAATACAAAGAAGTTTATGTTAAATTAAGCAACACGAGGACGTGTTATAGTTAGGAAGGCCGTGTCGGGAATTTACTTGGTTCATAACATTTAATGTTAATTATAAGTCTCTCTGTGTATTCGCTATGGAAATAAATGAGGATAAAAAGGAATGAAAATGGAGAGAGAGCGCTTTAGCAGAATCTAAATACCACTCTTATGAGCTCGAAACATTGGCAGTTTTTAATTTCATCAAGCACTTTCGCCATTTTTTAACCGGTAGACAGTTTACTGTGTATACAGACTGCAATTCTATTAAGGCGAGTCAGGACAAGGCGGTATTGACCCCGCGAGTGCATCGATAATGGTCATTCATGCAACTCTTTGAGTTCCACGTTGAATATCGTAAAGGGAGCCAAATGGCTCATGTTGATTGCTTATCGAGGAATCCTGTCGCTGTAGAAGCACAAATAAATACAAGCAAAGTTGTGGAAGTACGAGTTGACTTGGCAACTATCACACACAACTGGCTAGTATCCGAGCAGCAGCGCGATGAAAACATATCGAATATTATGAACGAGTTGAATAGTGACGAGATGCAGAGAGGATTAGCGAACACGTATGAGATTAGAAAGAGTCTGTTGCATCGTATTATTCAAAGAAATGGCAAGACGCGATGCTTGCCTGTTATTCCGAGGGCGTTTAGATGGTCCGTTGTTAATCATGTTCACGAGGCCATAATGCACATGGGTTGGCAGAAGACACTAGATAAGGTGTACGAGCAGTACTGGTTTTAAAATATGGCAAAATATGTTAGGAAATTCGTAGAAAATTGCGTCACATGCAAATTATCGAAATCAGCGTCAGGCAAAACGCACACAGAGTTACATCCAATACCCAAAGTAGAGATACCGTGGCATACCATTCATATTGACATAAGTGGGAAATTGAGTGGCAAGAAAGACGAAAAGGAATACGTCATTGTACAAATTGATGCTTTCACTAAGTACGTCTATTTGTACCACACCTGGAACTTAGACTCGATTAGTTGCATACAGGCGGCGAAGTCCGCCATATTGCGAATTTCGCAAGTTCTGTTACACAAACAAAATGGATTTACATGTGATACATGTGTAACTGGTGCTAGCAGAGCGAATGGGCAGGTAGAGCGAGTGATGAGTGTACTTGAAGGGATGTTAACAGCAAGTAGAGACTAAAGAAAACATTGAATGAAATGCAAAGTATGACAAGGCCAAAGTTGATAAAAAGCATGCCCGTGTGGTAAAATATAAGATTGGTGATCATGTGTTGTTAAAGAGTGAAGGAAGACACCAAACGAAATTAGATCCTAAGTACAAAGGGCCGTTTGTTATAGTAGAGTTGCTAGATTGAGATCGTTACATGTTGAAATCATTAACGACTAAGCGAATGTACAAGTATCCACATGATAGTGTACGCAGTTTGCCCGATGAAAGAGAAACTCGTGAGTTAATAGAAGAGCTTGACGACGGCAACAGAGAAGAAAACGTAGAAATGGAATCCGATAATGCGTTGTGAGCGGTCGAGTTTGTGCAGAAGGGAGCGTGTACTCCAATTGGAAAGTGTATAGCCTGCTAAACTGACATTTGACGACTAGTGTAAGATAGCCAGACGATTGAGCTTGAGTAGAAGAGAGCCTGTACTCTATGCGTTAAGTTGAAGAATATCCTACCAAGCTAATCTCTGATGTTGAGGTTGATAGCCAAATTGTTGGTCTTGTGCGCAAGAGAGCGTGTACTCTAGAGGAGATTGAGAAGGTTTATCCCGCCAACTAACATTTAAAGACACGAGAAGTGTAAGAAAATTTACTACGGAAAGTTAAGTGGAATGATATGAGTAATGAAGTCAAGCGATACATTAGAAAGATTAAGAATGAAGAAATACAAAGAAGTTTATGTTAAATTAAGCAACACGAGGACGTGTTATAGTTAGGAAGGCCGTGTCGGGAATTTACTTGGTTCATAACATTTAATGTTAATTATAAGTCTCTCTGTGTATTCGCTATGGAAATAAATGAGGATAAAAAGGAATGAAAATGGAGAGAGAGCGCTTTATTGAGAGAGCGCGTGTATAAGAGTTTCTTTATAAGAGCGCTGTGGGGAAGGAGAACGAAAATCCCTGCTGAGCGTGGCGCAATGCGAGTTGAGGAGGAAGAAGAAACAAGAAGGCAGTGCATGCAACTTTCACGTCTTGGACTTTTTAATCAAAAATTAGTCAATTACAACAAGTTAGAAAGCATAACAACCAGAGTATACTTTTCATCAAAACATCAACTTGGATTGACCACACAAATATCGAATTATTACTTATTTCACATATCCCTATTAACCAAAAAACCATTATCACCATTAAATTAATTCCCTATCCTGACCATAATGGGTATCAGTTTGACTATTCACATCAACAAATATATTTTGAAGATGAGAACAAAATTTATAATCAAGACAAAAAAGAATTTAACAATAAATGCATTAAAAATATAATTATGCGTAAGAATCCCATTTGTAATTTTATACCAACTCCCTGGAGGGAAATTATAGGAATAAAACAATGTAATGTTAAGATTGGAAATGTTATTTTAAAATTTAAAATTTATTTAAAATTCTTTAAGTCAAGCATTTGATTTAACTCCATTGTATTTACGGATTAATGTCACTAAGATAAAAATGGTAGAACATAATGACGTTTTAAAATGAATTTCAGAAAATAGTTCCACATTCCACATATTATATAACAATAATAATTGTAATTATTGTTATTTTAATTTTTCTTGTCCCATCAAAATTTTGTACACTAAATCCAGTAACGTTCTTAAATTTAAAACTTAGAAAACAAGAAAAAAATAATCAAGAACCACAACAACAAATAGAACCGACACAAACCCAGTTGCCTGCATTGTACCAAAGACACTAGCAGAACTACGCACACATGCACACTTTTTTGTTTACTGTTTTCACTCACACAAGCAAGTGAGTTCTATTTTTAGATTTTTATGCTCTCAATTTTACGCGAGCGGGAAGAGAGCAATTATTGCCGCCACCAAAAAAGTGGCTGCATAGTGCAAAACCAATGTATGGCCGTTACGCATCTTATTATTCTAGTGTCTTTGTTAATACCGTGGTAATGTCGATACGTATCAGGGCTTTTAAAAATAACAAAGTCACTTTACAAATCGGTCAAAGCCGTAACAAATAAGTTTGGGCAGAATGCCCGCGAAGTTCCGGAGCCAGTTTCTAGAATTAATACCGTGGCGACGTTGACTTGTATCAGGGCTTTCAGAAATAGCAAAGTCACTGTACATATCAGTCAAAGCTGTAACAAGCCAGTTTGGGCAGAATGTTCGAAAACATTGCTCAAAAGGTCAAAAAAGGAGAACACATAATCTCGTATGCAAACCGGTTTTGTAATCAAATTGGCTTTACTCGAAATGCACAGAGTCGTCGTGAATGGCACAGCGGATAACCCACGGATGGTACTCATTTATAAGCTTGATCTTTGCCAGGAACTACTTCGCGAGTTTATGAAATATGGCTTAAAAAAAACTTTTTCAGAACAAGTGTTTAGGAACTTCCTTTGATGCATACCTATTGTTATGACCAAAGACACTAGAATAATAAGATACGTAACGACATACGATTTTTTTGCATACGATTTATTTGTGCTGGCTTTAGAGCTGGCTCCAGGCTCTCTTGAATTTTTGTTCAAGAGCCAGAGAGAGAGTGCTCTAGAGCCAGCAGCTCTACAGCAGCGACAGTCGATCACTGTATGTGTCCACACGTATGCTCATATATTGTACATTTTACAAAATAATCCCTTCACTTCAGAAGTTTAATCTATATTATTTATACTCGATTGCTACCAAGTAATAAAATTTTGCATTGCCTTAACATGATAATTATTTAAATAATTCATAGAAATGATAGTATGTGAATAAGGGTACATAATAATACCTAATTAATTTCATAAATTACTTTATACTAGAAAATATGTCGTTAGAGTATTCAGATCACGATGTGAAATATATATTTGAAGTTGGTGATTCTTAGGTGCGCTGGTTCTGCCTCAAGAATTAAATTTGGCAATAAACAGGTTACATATGAAGTTTTTTAACTATTTAGTATATTTATTAGTACGAATTACTAGTATAGTAAACTAGTAGTAAACAAATATGCATACTTATGAAAATGATCAATTTTCAGTATTTGCATTGCAAATATTATTTTGTTGAATGTTGTTTATGTTATATTCTAATATGATATTTTCAAAAGCCGCGCAAATTCGGGTGGGTAGAAAAGCGCGCCAAATTTATTGTTTCTTCTTGTAGTTCCTCTTAATCCGTTTGCTTAAAGCTGACAAATACATAGAGCTCATCGTTTGCTACTATTTTTACAAATTTTATTAATATCCGTTTTTATATTCAATAAAAGTTTATATGTAAAGTTAATTTGTGGTACCGTTTACTTCGAGCGGCGACTTAAACTAACGAATATTAATATAACTTCTTAAAAAAAAAAAATAGTCACGGCATCAATTTTTAAATAATATGTTATTAGATCATATTACAACGAAATTGACCAACATTTCGGACCGAAAATCGTCTTCTAGCACAACTACGCACACATGCACACGTTTTCACTCGCACAAGCAACTGTATTTTATTTTTCGATTTTTTTGCTCTCAATTGTACGGGAGCGGGGAGAAAGCAACTATTGCCGCCACCAAAAAAGTGGCTGCATAGTGCAAAACCAATGTATGGCCGTTACGCAGGAGAGATCTCAGGAACTATAAAAGCTAGAAAGTTGAGATTATGCATGCAGATTCTAGAGACATAGACGCAGCGAAGGTTGTTTAATGATGTTGCCACTCCACTCTAACTCTCACAAGCCGCCCAAAACTCTGACGCCTACACTTTTGTAAAATGTTCTAATATTTTTTTATTGTCTTATTAGTCTATAAATTTTTTTTAAAAACTTTTTTATATTGTTTTGTTGTAATAACTTATTTAATTATTATATTTTTTTACCACTGGTTGGGTTGTCTTCAGGGAGAAGACAGGACATGATATTTAGAAAGCAATAGTGTCCGAGATTGTACACTACAGTACTAAAATAATATCAGAAAAATAAAAAAAAAACATTTTAAAGTTGGGGCATGCCAATGCGTCGCTAGAACCTGTATGTTTAATATCAACTGGCTTAGTGTTCCTGAGATCTCGACGCACATATGTACATACATATGTATGTACATACGGACAAATCGACTCGGCTAGTGAAAGTGAAACAAGCCTGTTTCAACATTGATACAAGGTATCAAGGCTTTGTCAAAACCAGTACACTGTAGTGAGTAGTAATAATAAATAATAAATTATTTTAAATAATTTACTTACTTGTTTAAAGGGTTTTGTCAATTCTGGATAACCAGCGGAAACCAACCACTCTGCTTCCATCTCTCCATCTAAATTAAATTAAAAAAGAAAATATTATTGACAATACCGTTATTTTTGTTATACAAACCTTCGTAACTGGCTTCAGGTTCGATACTTTGGGAATTGCTTTGTAGTAAATACTCGCTGAGAAATTCTGAGTAGTCCTGATTAGCTGAACTAGTCAGATCTGTATTGCCGTTCATTATAATTTTCTCTATATTTTCTCGCATCCAAGGGCAAAAAATAACTGAAAAAGAATGTGATTATCCTAGAATATTTAATAGGCGCCATAGGCGCCTATGTCTAAAGATATTTTACAATTATGAACTACACCTATTTTCTACTAAAATTTGTTTGCTTTTTAAAAAATTAATAAAAAAAAACACCTTTTGGATTTACACCTTTGGACACAAGGATGAAGAAATATGTATGTACGTTTCCCTCGAAAATAAAGTACTGTACCACGGCTGTTCAGCCGTTGCAGTAGGCCCGGTTGATGAGATTCCAGAATCTGCATTCTAGAGTCACATTCTACCTAATGAAGATATGCAGCTGCGATTACACTTCCAATATTTCTACACATGCGAACGTATGTATGTGCATATGCATATGCAATTCTTCAGCAAGGAATGGACATAACGGTATATTTAGCAAAAGAAATACTCGTAGGGGCGGAATCTACATATATAGAATATGCTCACATATACATACATGTATGTTTGTAACATCTGTTACATGTTTTGAATTCCTGAAGTAACACCATCACGAATCTTATAATTCAGATTAGGACAAATGTATGATTATTTAATGAAACCCGTAATAAATGATCGACTTAACCGGAAAAAAATCATGGACTGCAAAGAAATGCCGAAGTTAAATTAATTTTAAAATGGTCAAATCCCATATATGTAAACACATACATATGTCTGTACATGATTTTTTTAAGCTAAAGTAAATAACACGTATGCATGTATAATTATAAAAAGGTAAGTTTGTTAGACACATTTCATATACAAAACAACTAACTTTCAGTCACGAAAAATCGGCATTAATTGTGTAGCAGTTTTCCTTATTGATTTTTATTTTTTTATTTATGTTTGTATCACATATGCATGTAATGTATTTATACACAATTCAGTGTGTTTGATCTATACAAAATGTGTGTGGAAACTATGTATTGTAAGAATCAGGTTTTCGTATCGAAGTGAAGTAAATTTATCCACATTAACTTCAACCTTACACAATTTTCAAAATCAATTTGTGAGCCTCTGCGTAAAATTGCACGTTACCGATTCAATTTGTTAATAAGTTTGCTACAAATTTTTGAATAATATTAGCTTAAACATTTTTTCAAAAATGTGGGCGTGGCAGTTTTGATCGGTTTGTGGGCGTGGCAGTGTTGGGCGGTACAGTGGGCGTGGTAAAACGATTTTTGCCATATCGATAGAAATTTCTAAGACTAATAAAACAATGAAAAAATATCAAAACCTTTTTTAAATAGGCATTTTTGTGGGCGCGGCAACATCTAGCGCTGTCTCTGGTATCTGCATGCAAAATCTCAACCCTTTAGCATATATAGTTCCTGACATCTCAACGTTCATACGGACGGACAGATGGACGGATAGACGGATATTGATCCTAATCAAGAATATATATACTGTATATGGTCGGAAACGGGCGGTAGATTGGGCGTGGCAAAACGTTTTTCGGCTAGAAATTTATAAGGCTAATAAAAAATAAAAAAAGAATATCACAACATTTTTTAAAGTGTGGCCGTGGCAGGTTTGGGAGGTGGCAACATCTGGGTATAAACTTGGGCTGCATCTCTGTTTCGAGAAGCTGCATGTATAATCTCAATATTCTAGCTTTTGTAGTTCCTAAGATAGAGGCGTTCATACGGACAGACGGACGGACAGACGGATATGGCCAGTTCGACTCGGCTATTGATCCTGTTCAAGAATATATATTCTTTATAATATATATATACTTTTCAACGAATCTACTTGTAGTATACCCTTTTACTCTACTAGTAATGGGTATAAAAACTGTATGAGTATATTCTGATAGATTGTGCAGAGCATTTAAATTTAAGAATGAGTGAACTATAAATATTTCGATTAATGAAAAATGTCAGAAAAAAAGTTTTTATCAGAACTTCTGTAGACTAGGCCGCGATCACCACTTGTTTTTTTTTGATTGTTTTTTGTTTCATTATAAATTTATCAACAAAAAAAAAGTGATTTGGGGATACGGGTTGTTTTTCTTATGTAATCTTTAACGATTTTATACAAGACCATACGAAATTGTATAATTTAAATCATCTACAGTCGCGATCGGAAGGACAAAAACGAAGATCTCGAAATTTTAAATCACCTATCATTCTAAATTAAAAGAGAACTTTACTATTATAAGACTTAACGTGATGGACATGTAAGAGTAATGGTTAAAAGTATTAAAAAATTCAGAAAATTAGTCAAAACACTTAATAATGATTGTGTGAAGTACCACACATACCAGCTTAAGGAAGACAGAGCATTTAGCGTTCATATTAGGAATTTGAAATTTTCTACAAATTTAGATGAAATTAAAAGTGATGTAGAGTCAAAAGGTCATGTTGTTAGAAACATTAGTAATATTAAAAGCCGTGCGACCAAAACGCCACTGAACATGTTCTAGGTAGATATTGAGCCTAACAACAAAAACCGAGACAAATATAATGTAAAACACATATTGTCAATATAGAGCCACCCCGCAAAACCAATGAAATCGCTCAATGCTATCGCTGCCAGGAATTCGGACATACAAAATCATATTGTGCCAAAACGTACCGCTGTGTAAAATGCTCTTCTCGACACCCAAGCAACATCTGCCCGAAAAATACAGAACAACAATCAAAATGTGCAAACTGCTACGTAGAACACGCTTTCAGCTACAAAGGGTGTAGAATTTATTAGGAACTCTTGTCAAAAAAATCAGCAACCAATCGAAAATCTCTGAATAGCAATAGAGACCAGAGTAAAAATGATTTAGGAATCCCGCAATCGTTTGCTCCGCCTAACAAACCAACATATACCCAACAAAGTAACGATTATAAATCTATTAGAAAATCAGTCTAAACTTACTAATAATTTACTTAACATGATAATGTTACTTGTAAACAAATTATGCAAGTAAATCTTAACCTAGGAATATGGAATGCCAATGGGCTTTCCAACCATCTTTATAAAACGAATGAAATTGACCTTATGTTAATTTCCGGGACACACTTCACCAGCAAATCATATACCAAGGTTGCTGGATATGATACAGTTAGAGCTCCCCACCCCTAGGGCAGAGCTCAATGTGGTGCAGCTATTTTAATTAAACAAGGTCCAAAATTTGAAATTATGGACAGCATTGGAAAAAATGCTATGCAGGCTGCCACGGGCAAGATCAAATGTATGCATGCGGACGTATCTGTAACAGCAATTTATCTTCCCCCAAGATTTGCTCTCAAAGAAGCTTTTTAAGAAGAACTTAAGAACTTTTTTCAAAAACTTGGACCACAGTTTATAGTAGGAGGCGACTTCAATGCTAAGCATTGAGCCCTGGTGGGGCTCCAGATTGACAAATCCGAAGGGAAGTAAACTGTACAAATGCATATTAAACAACAGCATAACACCACTTTCAACCGGCAAGCCTACATACTGGCCTACTGACAATAGAAAGATATTAGACTTAATAGACTTCGTAGCATACTTTGGAATCCCACAATAATGGAATAATGGAAAGTTTTTATATAAGCTCAGACCATTCTCCAATAATAGTGACATACAGGAGCTCATATATTGACAAAACCATACAAAGTAATTTCTGCAAATACTGATATCAATGCGTTTAAAAGCTATCTGGAAACAGCTATCAGCCTGGATATCTCGCTAAAATCAGGAGAGGAGATGAGTTATGGCGAATGGTGTAGATGAACAATCCATAGCATTTGCTCAACACCTGCGCTCTGTACTTAAGCCAAATGATATTGATAACCCGAGCTTACCCATTCGTAAAATCAGTATTAATGAAGGTTCATCAGAAATTAAATGGCTGAATAGTAAAAAGGCTCCAGGTTCGGACAAAATAGATGGCATAACCTTGAAAAATCTACCACCAAAGTGTATACGATTTCTTATATTTAATGCTTATATTTAATGCGATCTTAAGAGTTGACCACTTCACAAGCCAATGGAAATGTGCAGAAGTTATAATGATCCTTAAACCAAACAAAGCAGAAAATGAAGTGACATCGTACCGTCCCATTAGTTTGTTGTCAATATTTTCTAAAAATGTCACAGGATTATAAATGAAATTTTATCAGCATTAGAGAGCAAAAAATACTGCACTGCAACATTTCTTGACGTTCAACAAGCGTCTGATCGAGTCTGGCATGACGACTTATTATATAAAAACCAAAAACTGGTTACCTGCTCCATATTTTTTATTATTAAAGTCATACTTAACCAATAGACACTTTTACGTGCAATAAAATAATGAGTACTCGCCCTTGCATTTTATAAAAGCTGGAGTCCCACAAGGAAGCGTCTTAGGACCTGTCTTATACACCCTGTACACAGCCGATATGCCGGTAACAAATACCAATCAAAAATATTCAGACAAATTGTTAATGCTCCATTTTATATCTCAAATGCAAGTATCCATAAAGACTTAGGAATCCCTTACGTTAAAGAAGAAATAGCCAAACATAGTAAAAAATATATAGACAGACTAAAAACTCATGAAAATAATTTAGCCTTAAGTTTGGCAAATAATAATAACAACGTCAGAAGACTTAAAAGATTTCACGTGCTAGATATCCCTGACAGGTATTAAGTATTAAAACATGTTATGCATAGAGTATGTAGTAGGGTTTAATGGATAACTACTGCCTCTGTTAATTTAAGGCTAATTATAAAATTTACTTACTGTCATAGTTGTTTAAAATAGATTGTAAATAAAAAGAAAAGAAGGAAAAAAAAATCATCCATATACAAATTTTTAAACAAAAGTTTCAATTTTATAATTGTTTGAAATTTTTGCTTTATTATTTCGTATTTTCTGATATGGTTTATTAGGAACCTCTTACAAATTCCATGTACTATGCTTGATTCCAGAAATCAATCGGATAATGGGCAGATTAAATCGTTACTAATCTTACTCATAACGTTAAGTTGGGTAAAGTGGTTAATTTATCAAGATGGACGGAGTCACTCGGGGGTCATGTGGAGGATAGCAGCATAAGTTATGCTGCAAATAAAATATAATATAAAATATAATAAATATAATATAAAAATATAATTTCTTTTTTAACTTTGCTATTATTGCACTTAGATAGACATACATTTAATAATAATTGTGTTGGTTGTTGATTTTTAAATAAAAATCCTGTTGACTTTTTGTTTAAATAAAGTTCGGCTGCTTGTCGTTCAAGAAAACTAAACTAATATTATGGTTTTTTCTTGTTTTAGTGCTCTTTTGCTAAGTTCTAAAAAAATTGTATTTTTAGAATAGTAACACATTCACGCTTTTTCTTTACCTTCTGGGAATTCCTATGCAATGGTTTTAATGGTTTTCAGAATTTCCAGAATGAATAATTTACGAACTTTGACACGGCCTTCCTGACTTGCACATGACGTCGTGTATGCATTCGAACTCAATAATTAAAAATAATAAATTCTACAACACAATACAACAACACAATGAACTTCATAGATTTAACACAGTTTTTCGTATCTATGCTTAAGGTATTATGTAAATATACAAACATAGTAAAAGCATCTATAATCACAATGACGTGCTCTTTTTGATCCTGCTTGCCGACCAGTTTTTCTGTTATGCCGATATGTAGAGTATGCCAAGGATGTTGAGTGGCTTCCAGTGCGCGCGAAGTCAGCAGAGTTTTTGCCCTCGCCGGGGTGCGTCACCTTTATGCGTGGACCTGGTCTATCTGCTAGTCTGTCCAGATTGTTGCGAGCTTTGGATCCTTTTTCATTTCGGTGTAATATTCAACCAGGGCCTTTCACATGTCTTCTGTTCTTCCAGACAGCAACATATGAGAAATCTTCTTTCTTACGGCGGTAGATCCAACTTCTACCCATACAGCTTTTTAAACCCGTTACTCGTAGAGTAAAAGGGTATACTAGATTCGTTGCAAAGTATGTAACAGGCAGAAGGAAACTGTTGCGGGAGTTCGAAAACTTGCAGTGCTGCCCAATAATCCAATAATCTTTATTAGTTATAGGCAAGCACTTTAATTTCCTGTGCGTTACAATGTTTAGGTTATAATCTTATTGTGTTACAACTCTTACTTTTAGTCCGCTCACTACTCGAGTCAAATCAGAAAAGAAGGCTAGATTCACCGCTCGCCTACCTTTCCTTTCGCCTATCGATAAGAGGTATCGGTTTACTATCGATTGGGCTGCCCTAGTGTTAGAAACGCTTGGCCGAACTAGTTCTTAGAATCTGGTATATTTCCGACTGGATTCTACCCTCCTTGCCTCGATAGATAGAACTGCAAGCTTTGTGGCGGGTCTCACGTGTATTCCAGAGATAGTCGTCACGGTAGCGTTCATTACTTGACCATCGGCGCTAATCCGAATCCAGTCTGGGTCACAGATGTACACGATGTCGCCCTCATCTAGCGGTTTGTTGTTGTTTTACCATTTACCACGTTTCGTAATGACCGGCAAGTATTCCAAGAGCCACCGCCTCCGGAACATGTCTGAAAGCTGCTGCGATGCCATCCAGCTTCGTTTAAGCAGCATTCTTTCAGTAGTAGGTCCCACGGCCGGCTTACTACCACTGGAGCTAACCAGCAGGAAGTGGTTCGGTGTGAGGGCCTCCTCGTTCTCGTTTTCTAGAGGGATGAAGGTTAGCGGCCGCGAGTTGATAATCATCTCTACCGCCATGAGCGCTCCACGAGAAAGTTTATCCAATGGTCGTGTGCTTGTTAGAAGAGAATTCAGGGCTGCTTTTACCGTTCCCAAGACCCACCCATGTGAGGAGATGCAGGATGGATGAACAACAAACAATACGTAACAAGTAAACAATACGTCCAAAGTAATCCAGTCCTGTGTAGCTAAAGGGACGATTGAATGCAGCCAGCCTTGGATATGGGAGTTACCCCATCCGTGGTGGCCTAGGAGCTGCCCGTCGATTTTTGCATATTTGGCAGGCCGGACGTACTATAGCCACTGTCGGCCTTAGCTCGGATATCCAAAACCTCTTTCGTAGCTCGTTGATCAAAGTTTTGTGATTGGCGTGCAGAAATTTTCTGTGAAGTTCCGCGATTATCAGTTGCGTAATCCGGCTCTCACCAGGTAGTGCCACTCGGTCCTGACCGCTGCCCATCTTTACGCGTACAGCAAGCTCTTCCTTGTCAAGGGTCGTCCCTTGAGCAGCAGTGCTATCTCGTCTTGGTAGTGCTCCGCCTGTGCGTCCGACCACAGAGTCCTCTCCGCAATTAAAAGATCCTCTTGGGTGATTAAATCTTCGGCTTCCATCTGGGTTAGGTCCTTTCTTTTCCAGCGTCGTCAGAATCAGCTTTGTTGTCTTTGGCGACCGTTTCCCTCGACCAGCCTTCGGGCTCCTGCCACAGGAACTTCGGTCCACGCAGCCAACGGATTCTGTCGGAGACGTCGGGTACGCGTGTCGCTTCATCCGCCACATTTTGGGATGTCGGAACCCAGCGCCAGTCTTCCAGACTAGTGACCTCGAGGATTTCGGATACCCGAAACGTAACAAATTGTTTGTATTTCCTCTGGTCCGATCGTATCCAGCTTAACACCGTTCTCGAGTTGTCCGCTTACTAAGTTTTGTGGTCAGTGACAGCTCCATTGAGTACGCTAGTCTGGCTCTTAGAGTTGCTCCCATAAATTCCAGGGGTGGAATATATATCTGCTTCAGTGGTGCTACCTTTGTTTTGCTGCCCAGTAAGCAGCATTGTATGTCGGGGCCACAGCTAAAACGTAGGTAGCACACAGCTGCAAACCCGTTTTTACCGGCGTCTACGAAGGTGTGCATTTCGACCTGATGCTCCGACATCGTCTTGGGCATATATGTTGAAGCCAGCGTTTCCATTTAATCAATTCTTCCTCGCAAATGGGCTTATCCCACTGTCATCCCGATCGCCAAATTTCCTGGAACACTATTTTAGCGTACATTACGTAGAATTAAAGGAGTCCCAGCGGATCATAGACATCATCATACTCTCGTTTAGTAGGGCGACGCTTTCTTTGAATAATTTCCCCTTATTTATATCGTGGGGATACAAGGTGTCTAATCATGTCGTCATTCGTATCCCACCACACTCCGAGCACTTTTTCTGTGCGCTATCGTCGCCATCATCCAGTGGTATTGTTGTAGAGATCTCCTCTCCAAGTGCCTTCAGGACCGTACGGGAGTTAGAAACCGGAAATATTGGTAGGTACCAATATGGCTTTTTGACTGCTTCTTGTGGTGTGATTGCTCTGGCGTATCCTTTCCAAACGTACTCGTCCAGCTGTCGTCGCATTTCATTGGCAAGATCCGGCTGACGCAACAGCTTCTGATTAAGGCAGTGTACGCGCTTTAGGGCTGTGGGCAAGCAGTCGGGTAGGTCGCTATCCTTATACTTCCATAGCAAGCTTGTCTCGAATCACCCTTTTATTCGCTTCGTATTCGCCTCCAACTGGCGTATAGCCAGCAGGTCGTCGTCGGATTGGCTCACACACTTCACTCCATAACAAGTGTCCTGTTCAGACCATATACACTGTCTGAGAAGGCGCAGAATCTCCTTATTATTGTCCTCCTAACACGTGCATATCTAGAACACGTGATATCTTGGGGCATATGTGTCCGTACCGCTACCTTTGACGGTACAGCCTAGTCGAGTCTTTTCGGCGATCGGGTCCTCTAAATTGCCTTCCCTTGTGCGGAGGGCGCGTCCCAGGGTACAGTTGTTAAGGCCTTTTAAAAGCCGGGGCTGGGCTCTGTCATATCCTTCCAGCGGTAAATGGTAAATGGTGCGGTTAGGAGCTTGAACTTGCTCTTTAAGTGTTCCACACTTAGGGTTTGTTCCGGAAGGTTAAGAGCTTTAACCAAGTGAACGTCGCGTAGATCATACGACTTAGTCCTACCGGTACCCGAAATTCGAAGATTAACTTTCACAGATTCTTTTTCGTAGCGGTGCATGCCTGCTGTCCATTGCATGCAGAGTGGTTGTTATTGACCTTTCACTCCGATGTAGAAATGGGTTATGCCTCTCCGGGCACCCTTCCACGCCGCATGTGCCTGCTACCTCGCACGTCTGGACCATATGATTTGAGAGGCACCTCCAGCATAGCCTAAGTCTCCTGACTGTCTCCCAACGACCACGGAGTGTCATCTCAGTAAGCTCCTTATACTTCTGTACAGGCCTTTAGCACACCTTGCATACTTTACGAACCGCATGCGCATTCACCACACCCCGCCTCTCCGTTCTTGCTTGAGAACTGGGAATCATAACATTGTTCGCTCCTTGCGCCATCTGAGAAAGCCATGCACTCAGAGTCATCTTATGCATTCCCCAAAAGATCTGTAATATACAGGGTAGCCTTGATACCATCTCTTGAGTAAGATCCGGGTTGTTAAGATATTGTTCTAGTTTAGACGCCTTCATGGTAGCGCACACATTTTGCACCTCCATTGCACAGACGACTAAGCTCTCCAACTTATTTTCCCTGATCTGAGGGATTTGTTTCATTATTGAAAGCTGGTTCCTTCTTTGGAAAATTAAATTCAACGCCCTGAAATCTGCGCAAATAATTTTTGCATTAAGAAGAGGTGACTGCCCAGAAGTGTCATTTAATGGATCAGCAATCCAACAAGGTAATTGCATAAAGTACCTTGGCTTGCACCTCGATCGCAGACTAACGTGGAAAAACCACATAAAAGCAAAGCGCCAGCAACTATATTTAAAAAGTTTGAAGATGACCTGGTTGCTTGACCGAAAATCTGTAAGCACTCTGGAAAATAAAGTGCGTTTATACAAAGCTATACTAAAGCCCGCGTGGACTTATGGCATACAGCTCTGGGGTACTGCCAGCAACTCAAATATCGAGATTCTACAACGCTACCAATCAAAAATATTAAGACAAATTGTTAATGCTCCATTTTATATCTCAAATGCAAGTATCCATAAAGACTTAGGAATCCCTTATGTTAAAGAAGAAATAGCAAAACATAGTAAAAAATATATAGACAGACTAAGAACTCATGAAAATAACTTAGTCTTAAGTTTGGCAAATAATAATAACAACGTCAGAAGACTTAAAAGATTTCACGTGCTAGATATCCCTGACAGGTATTAAGTATTAAAACATGTTATGCATAGAGTATGTAGTAGGGTTTAATGGATAACTACTGCCTCTGTTAATTTAAGGCTAATTATAAAATTTACTTACTGTCATAGTTGTTTAAAATAGATTGTAAATAAAAAGAAAAGAAGGAAAAAAAAAAATCATCCAGATACAAATTTTTAAACAAAAGTTTCAATTTTATAATTGTTTGAAATTTTTGCTTTAATATTTCGTATTTTCTGATATGGTTTATTAGGAACCTTTTACAAATTCCATGTACTATGCTTGATTCCAGAAATCAATCGGATAATGGGCAGATTAAATCGTTACTAATCTTACTCATAACGTTAAGTTGGGTAAAGAAGTTAATTTATCAAGAAGGACGGAGTCACTCGGGGGTCATGTGGAGGATAGCAGCATAAGTTATGCTGCAAATAAAATATAATCCACTTAATAATTTCTTTTTTAACTTTGCTATTATTGCACTTAGATAGACATACATTTAATAATAATTGTGTTGCTTGTTGATTTTTAAATAAAAATCCTGTTGACTTTTTGTTTAAATAAAGTTCGGCTGCTTGTCGTTCAAGAAAACGGTAGCGTTCATTACTTGACCATCGGCGCTAATCCGAATCCAGTCTGGGTCACAGATGTACACGATGTCGCCCTTATCTAGCGGTTTGTTGTTGTTTTACCATTTACCACGTTTCGTAATGACCGGCAAGTATTCCAAGAGCCACCGCCTCCGGAACATGTCTGAAAGCTGCTGCGATGCCATCCAGCTTCGTTTAAGCAGCATTCTTTCAGTAGTAGGTCCCACGGCCGGCTTACTACCACTGGAGCTAACCAGCAGGAAGTGGTTCGGTGTGAGGGCCTCCTCGTTCTCGTTTTCTAGAGGGATGAAGGTTAGCGGCCGCGAGTTGATAATCATCTCTACCGCCATGAGCGCTCCACGAAGAAGTTTATCCAATGGTCGTGTGCTTGTTAGAAGAGAATTCAGGGCTGCTTTCACCGTTCCCAAGACCCACCCATGTGAGGCGATGCAGGATGGATGAACAACAAACAATACGTAACAAGTAAACAATACGTCCAAAGTAATCCAGTCCTGTGTAGCTAAAGGGACGATGGAATGCAGCCAGCCTTGGATATGGGAGTTACCCCATCCGTGGTGGCCTAGGAGCTGCCCGTCGATTTTTGCATATTTGGCAGGCCGGACGTACTATAGCCACTGTCGGCCTTAGCTCGGATATCCAAAACCTCTTTCGTAGCTCGTTGATCAAAGTTTTGTGATTGGCGTGCAGAAATTTTCTGTGAAGTTCCGCGATTATCAGTTGCGTAATCCGGCTCTCACCAGGTAGTGCCACTCGGTCCTGACCGCTGCCCATCTTTACGCGTACAGCAAGCTCTTCCTTGTCAAGGGTCGTCCCTTGAGCAGCAGTGCTATCTCGTCTTGGTAGTGCTCCGCCTGTGCGTCCGACCACAGAGTCCTCTCCGCAATTAAAAGATCCTCTTGGGTGATTAAATCTTCGGCTTCCATCTGGGTTAGGTCCTTTCTTTTCCAGCGTCGTCAGAATCAGCTTTGTTGTCTTTGGCGACCGTTTCCCTCGACCAGCCTTCGGGCTCCTGCCACAGGAACTTCGGTCCACGCAGCCAACGGATTCTGTCGGAGACGTCGGGTACGCGTGTCGCTTCATCCGCCACATTTTGGGATGTCGGAACCCAGCGCCAGTCTTCCAGACTAGTGACCTCGAGGATTTCGGATACCCGAAACGTAACAAATTGTTTGTATTTCCTCTGGTCCGATCGTATCCAGCTTAACACCGTTCTCGAGTTGTCCGCTTACTAAGTTTTGTGGTCAGTGACAGCTCCATTGAGTACGCTAGTCTGGCTCTTAGAGTTGCTCCCATAAATTCCAGGGGTGGAATATATATCTGCTTCAGTGGTGCTACCTTTGTTTTGCTGCCCAGTAAGCAGCATTGTATGTCGGGGCCACAGCTAAAACGTAGGTAGCACACAGCTGCAAACCCGTTTTTACCGGCGTCTACGAAGGTGTGCATTTCGACCTGATGCTCCGACATCGTCTTGGGCATATATGTTGAAGCCAGCGTTTCCATTTAATCAATTCTTCCTCGCAAATGGGCTTATCCCACTGTCATCCCGATCGCCAAATTTCCTGGAACACTATTTTAGCGTACATTACGTAGAATTAAAGGAGTCCCAGCGGATCATAGACATCATCATACTCTCGTTTAGTAGGGCGACGCTTTCTTTGAATAATTTCCCCTTATTTATATCGTGGGGATACAAGGTGTCTAATCATGTCGTCATTCGTATCCCACCACACTCCGAGCACTTTTTCTGTGCGCTATCGTCGCCATCATCCAGTGGTATTGTTGTAGAGATCTCCTCTCCAAGTGCCTTCAGGACCGTACGGGAGTTAGAAACCGGAAATATTGGTAGGTACCAATATGGCTTTTTGACTGCTTCTTGTGGTGTGATTGCTCTGGCGTATCCTTTCCAAACGTACTCGTCCAGCTGTCGTCGCATTTCATTGGCAAGATCCGGCTGACGCAACAGCTTCTGATTAAGGCAGTGTACGCGCTTTAGGGCTGTGGGCAAGCAGTCGGGTAGGTCGCTATCCTTATACTTCCATAGCAAGCTTGTCTCGAATCACCCTTTTATTCGCTTCGTATTCGCCTCCAACTGGCGTATAGCCAGCAGGTCGTCGTCGGATTGGCTCACACACTTCACTCCATAACAAGTGTCCTGTTCAGACCATATACACTGTCTGAGAAGGCGCAGAATCTCCTTATTATTGTCCTCCTAACACGTGCATATCTAGAACACGTGATATCTTGGGGCATATGTGTCCGTACCGCTACCTTTGACGGTACAGCCTAGTCGAGTCTTTTCGGCGATCGGGTCCTCTAAATTGCCTTCCCTTGTGCGGAGGGCGCGTCCCAGGGTACAGTTGTTAAGGCCTTTTAAAAGCCGGGGCTGGGCTCTGTCATATCCTTCCAGCGGTAAATGGTAAATGGTGCGGTTAGGAGCTTGAACTTGCTCTTTAAGTGTTCCACACTTAGGGTTTGTTCCGGAAGGTTAAGAGCTTTAACCAAGTGAACGTCGCGTAGATCATACGACTTAGTCCTACCGGTACCCGAAATTCGAAGATTAACTTTCACAGATTCTTTTTCGTAGCGGTGCATGCCTGCTGTCCATTGCATGCAGAGTGGTTGTTATTGACCTTTCACTCCGATGTAGAAATGGGTTATGCCTCTCCGGGCACCCTTCCACGCCGCATGTGCCTGCTACCTCGCACGTCTGGACCATATGATTTGAGAGGCACCTCCAGCATAGCCTAAGTCTCCTGACTGTCTCCCAACGACCACGGAGTGTCATCTCAGTAAGCTCCTTATACTTCTGTACAGGCCTTTAGCACACCTTGCATACTTTACGAACCGCATGCGCATTCACCACACCCCGCCTCTCCGTTCTTGCTTGAGAACTGGGAATCATAACATTGTTCGCTCCTTGCGCCATCTGAGAAAGCCATGCACTCAGAGTCATCTTATGCATTCCCCAAAAGATCTGTAATATACAGGGTAGCCTTGATACCATCTCTTGAGTAAGATCCGGGTTGTTAAGATATTGTTCTAGTTTAGACGCCTTCATGGTAGCGCACACATTTTGCACCTCCATTGCACAGACGACTAAGCTCTCCAACTTATTTTCCCTGATCTGAGGGATTTGTTTCATTATTGAAAGCTGGTTCCTTCTTTGGAAAATTAAATTCAACGCCCTGAAATCTGCGCAAATAATTTTTGCATTAAGAAGAGGTGACTGCCCAGAAGTGTCATTTAATGGATCAGCAATCCAACAAGGTAATTGCATAAAGTACCTTGGCTTGCACCTCGATCGCAGACTAACGTGGAAAAACCACATAAAAGCAAAGCGCCAGCAACTATATTTAAAAAGTTTGAAGATGACCTGGTTGCTTGACCGAAAATCTGTAAGCACTCTGGAAAATAAAGTGCGTTTATACAAAGCTATACTAAAGCCCGCGTGGACTTATGGCATACAGCTCTGGGGTACTGCCAGCAACTCAAATATCGAGATTCTACAACGCTACCAATCAAAAATATTAAGACAAATTGTTAATGCTCCATTTTATATCTCAAATGCAAGTATCCATAAAGACTTAGGAATCCCTTATGTTAAAGAAGAAATAGCAAAACATAGTAAAAAATATATAGACAGACTAAGAACTCATGAAAATAACTTAGTCTTAAGTTTGGCAAATAATAATAACAACGTCAGAAGACTTAAAAGATTTCACGTGCTAGATATCCCTGACAGTATTAAGTATTAAAACATGTTATGCATAGAGTATGTAGTAGGGTTTAATGGATAACTACTGCCTCTGTTAATTTAAGGCTAATTATAAAATTTACTTACTGTCATAGTTGTTTAAAATAGATTGTAAATAAAAAGAAAAGAAGGAAAAAAAAAAATCATCCAGATACAAATTTTTAAACAAAAGTTTCAATTTTATAATTGTTTGAAATTTTTGCTTTAATATTTCGTATTTTCTGATATGGTTTATTAGGAACCTTTTACAAATTCCATGTACTATGCTTGATTCCAGAAATCAATCGGATAATGGGCAGATTAAATCGTTACTAATCTTACTCATAACGTTAAGTTGGGTAAAGAAGTTAATTTATCAAGAAGGACGGAGTCACTCGGGGGTCATGTGGAGGATAGCAGCATAAGTTATGCTGCAAATAAAATATAATCCACTTAATAATTTCTTTTTTAACTTTGCTATTATTGCACTTAGATAGACATACATTTAATAATAATTGTGTTGCTTGTTGATTTTTAAATAAAAATCCTGTTGACTTTTTGTTTAAATAAAGTTCGGCTGCTTGTCGTTCAAGAAAACGGTAGCGTTCATTACTTGACCATCGGCGCTAATCCGAATCCAGTCTGGGTCACAGATGTACACGATGTCGCCCTTATCTAGCGGTTTGTTGTTGTTTTACCATTTACCACGTTTCGTAATGACCGGCAAGTATTCCAAGAGCCACCGCCTCCGGAACATGTCTGAAAGCTGCTGCGATGCCATCCAGCTTCGTTTAAGCAGCATTCTTTCAGTAGTAGGTCCCACGGCCGGCTTACTACCACTGGAGCTAACCAGCAGGAAGTGGTTCGGTGTGAGGGCCTCCTCGTTCTCGTTTTCTAGAGGGATGAAGGTTAGCGGCCGCGAGTTGATAATCATCTCTACCGCCATGAGCGCTCCACGAAGAAGTTTATCCAATGGTCGTGTGCTTGTTAGAAGAGAATTCAGGGCTGCTTTCACCGTTCCCAAGACCCACCCATGTGAGGCGATGCAGGATGGATGAACAACAAACAATACGTAACAAGTAAACAATACGTCCAAAGTAATCCAGTCCTGTGTAGCTAAAGGGACGATGGAATGCAGCCAGCCTTGGATATGGGAGTTACCCCATCCGTGGTGGCCTAGGAGCTGCCCGTCGATTTTTGCATATTTGGCAGGCCGGACGTACTATAGCCACTGTCGGCCTTAGCTCGGATATCCAAAACCTCTTTCGTAGCTCGTTGATCAAAGTTTTGTGATTGGCGTGCAGAAATTTTCTGTGAAGTTCCGCGATTATCAGTTGCGTAATCCGGCTCTCACCAGGTAGTGCCACTCGGTCCTGACCGCTGCCCATCTTTACGCGTACAGCAAGCTCTTCCTTGTCAAGGGTCGTCCCCTGAGCAGCAGTGCTATCTCGTCTTGGTAGTGCTCCGCCTGTGCGTCCGACCACAGAGTCCTCTCCGCAATTAAAAGATCCTCTTGGGTGATTAAATCTTCGGCTTCCATCTGGGTTAGATCCTTTCTTTTCCAGCGTCGTCAGAATCAGCTTTGTTGTCTTTGGCGACCGTTTCCCTCGACCAGCCTTCGGGCTCCTGCCACAGGAACTTCGGTCCACGCAGCCAACGGATTCTGTCGGAGACGTCGGGTACGCGTGTCACTTCATCCGCCACATTTTGGGATGTCGGAACCCAGCGCCAGTCTTCCAGACTAGTGACCTCGAGGATTTCGGATACCCGAAACGTAACAAATTGTTTGTATTTCCTCTGGTCCGATCGTATCCAGCTTAACACCGTTCTCAAGTTGTCCGCTTGCTAAGTTTTGTGGTCAGTGACAGCTCCATTGAGTACGCTAGTCTGGCTCTTAGAGTTGCTCCCATAAATTCCAGGGGTGGAATATATATCTGCTTCAGTGGTGCTACCTTTGTTTTGCTGCCCAGTAAGCAGCATTGTATGTCGGGGCCACAGCTAAAACGTAGGTAGCACACAGCTGCAAACCCGTTTTTACCGGCGTCTACGAAGGTGTGCATTTCGACCTGATGCTCCGACATCGTCTTGGGCATATATGTTGAAGCCAGCGTTTCCATTTAATCCATTCTTCCTCGCAAATGGGCTTATCCCACTGTCATCCCGATCGCCAAATTTCCTGGAACACTATTTTAGCGTACATTACGTAGAATTAAAGGAGTCCCAGCGGATCATAGACATCATCATACTCTCGTTTAGTAGGGCGACGCTTTCTTTGAATAATTTCAACTTATTTATATCGTGGGGATACAAGGTGTCTAATCATGTCGTCATTCGTATCCCACCACACTCCGAGCACTTTTTCTGTGCGCTATCGTCGCCATCATCCAGTGGTATTGTTGTAGAGATTTCCTCTCCAAGTGCCTTCAGGACCGTACGGGAGTTAGAAACCGGAAATATTGGTAGGTACCAATATGGCTTTTTGACTGCTTCTTGTGGTGTGATTGCTCTGGCGTATCCTTTCCAAACGTACTCGTCCAGCTGTCGTCGCATTTCATTGGCAAGATCCGGCTGACGCAACAGCTTCTGATTAAGGCAGTGTACGCGCTTTAGGGCTGTGGGCAAGCAGTCGGGTAGGTCGCTATCCTTATACTTCCATAGCAAGCTTGTCTCGAATCACCCTTTTATTCGCTTCGTATTCGCCTCCAACTGGCGTATAGCCAGCAGGTCGTCGTCGGATTGGCTCACACACTTCACTCCATAACAAGTGTCCTGTTCAGACCATATACACTGTCTGAGAAGGCGCAGAATCTCCTTATTATTGTCCTCCTAACACGTGCATATCTAGAACACGTGATATCTTGGGGCATATGTGTCCGTACCGCTACCTTTGACGGTACAGCCTAGTCGAGTCTTTTTGGCGATCGGGTCCTCTAAATTGCCTTCCCTTGTGCGGAGGGCGCGTCCCAGGGTACAGTTGTTAAGGCCTTTTAAAAGCCGGGGCTGGGCTCTGTCATATCCTTCCAGCGGTAAATGGTAAATGGTGCGGTTAGGAGCTTGAACTTGCTCTTTAAGTGTTCCACACTTAGGGTTTGTACCGGAAGGTTAAGAGCTTTAACCAAGTGAACGTCGCGTAGATCATACGACTTAGTCCTACCGGTACCCGAAATTCGAAGATTAACTTTCACAGATTCTTTTTCGTAGCGGTGCATGCCTGCTGTCCATTGCATGCAGAGTGGTTGTTATTGACCTTTCACTCCGATGTAGCAATGGGTTATGCCTCTCCGGGCACCCTTCCACGCCGCATGTGCCTGCTACCTCGCACGTCTGGACCATATGATTTGAGAGGCACCTCCAGCATAGCCTAAGTCTCCTGACTGTCTCCCAACGATCACGGAGTGTCATCTCAGTAAGCTCCTTATACTTCTGTACAGGCCTTTAGCACACCTTGCATACTTTACGAACTGCATGCGCATTCACCACACCTCGCCTCTCCGTTCTTGCTTGAGAACTGGGAATCATAACATTGTTCGCTCCTTGCGCCATCTGAAAAAGCCATGCACTCAGAGTCATCTTATGCATTCCCCAAAAGGTCTGTAATATACAGGGTAGCCTTGATACCATCTCTTGAGTAAGATCCGGGTTGTTTAGATATTGTTCTAGTTTAGACGCCTTCATGGTAGCGCACACATTTTGCACCTCCATTGCAAAGACGACTAAGCTCTCCAACTTATTTTCCCTGATCTGAGGGATTTGTTTCATTATTGAAAGCTGGTTCCTTCTTTGGAAAATTAAATTGAACGCCCTAAAATCTGCGCAAATAATTTTTGCATTAAGAAGAGGTGACTGCCCAGAAGTGTCATTTAATGGATCAGCAATCCCACAAGGTAATTGCATAAAGTACCTTGGCTTGCACCTCGATCGCAAACTAACGTGGAAAAACCACATAAAAGCAAAGCGCCAGAGTTAACGGTTCCAACCGGTATACCGACCCACCAGCTAAGCCACCCAGGCTTACCCTGGAATCGGGACAAACAAACACATAAACTTTGAAACCCGAACAACGGCCGTTCAATGACCGGCCGTTGCCTAAATATGAAATATGTCTACGCTGCACTTGGGCAGGATGCCCCCACTCCGCAGCGTACCAGGAATCCACAGCTACGAGTCAGCAACAGGCCCCCACTCCAACTCAAGACAATCCGACACAGCAGTTTATTTACATTTGTATTTATGCTTAAGACTATGTATCCCTTTGTATGTACTTAAACGGCGGAGGTCTCATTGTGGCCAAAGCTAAAATATAAAGTCAGTCTGATTTTGACATCCAAGTTCTTCACAAGTATTCTTTCAAACAAACTGAATTACCCTACAAGTTTAAAACTACAGCCGATCTATTTCCTCGACAACTACCCCCGGAACTATAACTGGCGCAGCCGTCTACGGACCAAAAATGAAGCTCCCTGTCTTACTAACTATGTAAAAAAAAGATGCACATAAAAATACACACACACACAAAAACCGCAAGTATTAAGTGAAGTGTACATTTTTAAAAAAAAAAAAAAAAAAAAAAAAAAAAAAAGTGAAGGAAAAATGAATGAAAACGGGGGGAGGAGTTTGATCAGCGTTATTCGGTCACTGGGTAACAGTTATATAAAAATTAAAAAGAATAAAATATATGATATATAGAAAAACTAAAAAGAATTAATCCTCAAAGTTATTACAAAAAAAAAAGAGAGAGTTGATAAAATGGTATCCAACACGTAAACAAATTTTTTATAATGATAAAAAGGAAAGTTGTGAATAATAGATATGTTGTTTTTATGCACTTTAAATTCAGGGCGAATTTATAGCAAATTAAAACTACATATTTTCTCAACTCTAGAAAAGAAATGTGTAACCTATACAAGAAATACAACACACAAAAAAAATATATAAATTCTTCTCGTGGCACATACAGGCTTTTGAACACATATACATTTCTTTAAGTGGTTGCGTTTTAAATTCAGGACGAATTTCTAGCGTAATTAAACTTTGAATTCTCTAACCTACGAACAAAAAAATTAATATATACGTTTTTATGAGCTTTTAATTCAGGGCGAATTTCTAGCAAAATTTAGAAACTATATACCCCATCAATAAATTCTTCTCGTGGCATATGCAAAACAAAAAAAAAAGAGGAAGAAAACAAAAAAGAATATATATACAATCTTGTAAGTTTTTGCGTTTTAAATTCAGGGCGAATTTCTAAAGTAATTAAACTTTGAAGCCTCTAGAATTCAGGGCGAATTCTCTGGCAAAACCAAGTAAAAAAAAAAAAAAAGAAAAGAAGAAGTAAATATATATGTTTTATGAGCTTTTAATTCAGGGCGAATTTCTAGCGAAATTTAAAACTATATAACCCACCAATAAACTTCTCGTGGCATATGCAAGCTTGAAGACGGAAGAAAATAAAAATAATATACCAAATATATATACAACTTTTAAAGTTTTTGCGTTTTTTAATTCAGTGCGAATTTCTAGCGTAATTAAACTTCGAGAGTCGAGAACTCTAAGCCGAATTCTCTAACACACAAAAAAAAAACTACGTAAAAATAAAAATATATGGAGAAAAGAGATGTGTATGTGTGCGAAATATGTGTATGTGTGGGAAATTTATACAAATATAGTTGAAGCCGCAAAGGCAGGACAGATGTACTACGTACTAGCAGCTAGTAGTCATTTCTTAAACGCATACTAAAAATCTTTATCTCCCTACCTACAGGTTTTGAACAACGTTGAGTTGGGCAAGCCTAATCTAAAACACAAAAAAAAAAAGAACACAATTAAAGAGAGGACAACACGATCATTACTACTTCAACTTGAAGCGCAAGGTATCGAAATCCAGCTACAACTACAAAACGTCTTACTAGAATTCAGGAAAATAATATACACTTCACGAGCGGAGGCAGAACAACAACACACAAAAACACATTAAGTACTTAATTTAAAAAAAAAAAAAACAAAATACAAAACAACAACATTTTATATTTAAGTTTTCTATGATAAAACAACAAATAGTTGGTATATCCTCATAAACATAAATTAGGGCATATACATATACAAAAAATATATAAAAGAAAAATCATCCAATTCAATTGTTAATTAATGTCGAAAATTCAAAAAGTAAAAAAATATTTGCCTGGCTCAAGAATTACCACCAGGAGTAGTAGCACCGGTAATCTTCCGGATATTAACGAAGAACCTACTAATCTTATCTCTTTACGACCAAATACGCCAACCACATCTACCATGAGTACTAATACGGGTTCACCCCCCCATTCTCAAATTCCGAGCGTGAATCCATCTGATTTATTTAATTCTATGCGCATTCCGGATGTAATCCGCTTCTTACCACCGTATGGGGGAGATTCCTACACGTTAAACGATTTCATTACAAGCGTGGAAGAGATCATTTTACTTAGTAGGGGCACAGATCAAACCCCATATGGACAAATGTTACTCCGGGCAATTCGTCAGAAAATCGAAGGCAAGGCTAATGAGGCAGTGATAGCTTCTGGAGCATCTCTAAACTGGGATGAAATTAAGGAAGCCTTAATCGTGCATTGTCGGGATAGAAGGGATGAGGTTACTTTAATGGCAGAATTGTTTAATCTACCTCAGAAAAGATTACCTTTGCAAAAACTATATGATCAGATAACTAAGATTAAGCTCACATTATTTAGGCTGGTAGACTCAGAGGAAACAGAGTTAATAGCGAGCAGGGTTAAGAAGAGGTCAATTTCGCAGGCCTGTTTAAAGTCCTTTCTCACCGGAATTGGGGGACCACTAGGTAGTACAGTCAGAGCTATGAAACCGGAAAATTTAGAAGAGGCATTCGATTTGGCACTAAAAGAACGAAATACCTATTTTACGGAAAACGCAAACAAGCCAAGCCAAAACAGGTTTCAAGACAGGCAAGTAGATAGGTATAAGAACAGCCAATACCAAAATCAAGGCTACAATCGTTCTTATAATAGATATGACAGAAGGGATTTTACAACTAAAAATAACAACAACGGTTCCACAAATAGGTACCCAGCTATTATGCCCAACGATGACAAACCTAGTACTTCCAAATACGCAAATCAAAATTTTAAAAATGAGAAGACTAATTCAAATAGTCAACGATTTTTTAATATGGACATGAATACGAATGATAGCCAAAATAAGATTTCACATAAGTACGATGAAGACAAAAATTTTCAGTTAAATGCCTCACATCCCAAACGGGATACATAAGTAAATTTAAAATAGGGTCTATGTTACCATACATTACTATATGCCTTACCAAAGGTAGACAGAGGAGAGGATTAATAAACGGTTTAGGCAGTATCATAAAGACAGTAACAGGAAATTTAGATGAGTCAGATGGTCAGCGAATCAAAGAGAATTTCAAAATTATTAGAGAAAACGAAAAAGAGCTAGTAGCCAATTCAAATAAACAAATGACATTTAATAACAAAGTAATTGAAAGATTTGAAAATATCACTAAACACATAAATGAAGAGCAAGAAAACATTAATACTTTCATAAATAAATATAAAAACATGATTTTTAAGACAATAAATACAGAATTTAAACAAATACACCTCCTACAATACGTAACTAGAATAAGTATTAACATTGATATTCTATCAAACTTTTTAAATAATATAGAAGAAAGTATTCTTTTATCTAAACTAAGAATTATACCTAAATTCATTTTATCAACACAAGAAATTGAACTAATAAAGAAAGAAATATAAGACAACGAGATCCAAAACATGAATAATGAAGAAATAATAAAACTATTAGAACTTGAAACATTTATACAGAACAAAAAGATTACATTCAAAGTAAAAATACCACTCTTCAGCAAACTTCATTATGAATTCTTACATATTATCCCTTTACCTGTCAATATATCAAAGTACTTAATACTACCTAAATTTATAGCTTATCACGACCCAAATAATTTTAAGAACTTCGATAGAAGATGTTTACAAATACAAAACCTATTCTTCTGCGAAAACCTAGCTATAAGCTCAAACAATTTTGAACCCACTTGTATAATCGATATTTTAAATAACAAAACTGCGCATTGTCTAAGTAAGGATGTCGGAGAGCAGGAATCCATCGTGGAGGAAGAAGTCGGATATATCTTCATTTTTAACACCAGGAAGACAACAATCGAATCTGATTGTTCAACACCAAACGTCATAATAGGATCAGCAATCCTAGAAGTCCAGAATTGCACAATATCTATAAATGGAATTACCTATGACAAACAGCTTTACACCAAAGAAGAAAGGCCAGAATTAATCTTCACCTCCATTCAAAGTATCAACCTAACAAATAACATAGATGATTTAAATCTGCAAAAACTTAACTTACAAACAATTCAAGATCAAAATGATCTAATTTATTGTAAAAATGTAACGACAACAAATTTCACCATTATATACATCTTGGGAAGCATCACAATAATAGCATGCTTAATTATCGTCACCAAAACTAAAAAGATACTCTTTTCACCTTCTGTCCAACCGGAAACATTCGTGATGACCACTCCTTCGTTCTGGCCATCACTTCAATCCAAGGGGGGAGGAGTTACCGGTTCCAACCGGTATACCGACCCACCAGCTAAGCCACCCAGGCTTACCCTGGAATCGGGACAAACAAACACATAAACTTTGAAACCCGAACAACGGCCGTTCAATGACCGGCCGTTGCCTAAATATGAAATATGTCTACGCTGCACTTGGGCAGGATGCCCCCACTCCGCAGCGTACCAGGAATCCACAGCTACGAGTCAGCAACAGGCCCCCACTCCAACTCAAGACAATCCGACACAGCAGTTTATTTACATTTGTATTTATGCTTAAGACTATGTATCCCTTTGTATGTACTTAAACGGCGGAGGTCTCATTGTGGCCAAAGCTAAAATATAAAGTCAGTCTGATTTTGACATCCAAGTTCTTCACAAGTATTCTTTCAAATAAACTGAATTACCCTACAAGTTTAAAACTACAGCCGATCTATTTCCTCGACAACTACCCCCGGAACTATAACTCCAGCAACTATATTTAAAAAGTTTGAAGATGACCTGGTTGCTTGACCGAAAATCTGTAATCACTCTGGAAAATAAAGTGCGTTTATACAAAGCTATACTAAAGCCCGCGTGGACTTATGGCATACAGCTCTGGGGTACTGCCAGCAACTCAAATATCGAGATTCTACAACGCTACCAATCAAAAATATTAAGACAAATTGTTAATGCTCCATTTTATATCTCAAATGCAAGTATCCATAAAGACTTAGGAATCCCTTATGTTAAAGAAGAAATAGCAAAACATAGTACAAAATATATAGACAGACTAAGAACTCATGAAAATAACTTAGCCTTAGGTTTGGCAAATAATAATAACAATGTCAGAAGACTTAAAAGATTTCACGTGCTAGATCTCCCTGACAGGTATTAAGTATTAAAACATGTTATGCATAGAGTATGTAGTAGGGTTTAATGGATAACTACTGCCTCTGTTAATTTAAGGCTAATTATAAAATTTACTTACTGTCATAGTTGTTTAAAATAGATTGTAAATAAAAAGAAAAGAAGGAAAAAAAAATCATCCATATACAAATTTTTAAACAAAAGTTTCAATTTTATAATTGTTTGAAATTTTTGCTTTAATATTTCGTATTTTCTGATATGGTTTATTAGGAACCTTTTACAAATTCCATGTACTATGCTTGATTCCAGAAATCAATCGGATAATGGGCAGATTAAATCGTTACTAATCTTACTCATAACGTTAAGTTGGGTAAAGTGGTTAATTTATCAAGAAGGACGGAGTCACTCGGGGGTCATGTGGAGGATAGCAGCATAAGTTATGCTGCAAATAAAATATAATCCACTTAATAATTTCTTTTTTAACTTTGCTATTATTGCACTTAGATAGACATACATTTAATAATAATTGTGTTGCTTGTTGATTTTTAAAAAAAAATCCTGTTGACTTTTTGTTTAAATAAAGTTCGGCTGCTTGTCGTTCAAGAAAACTAAACTAATATTATGGTTTTTTCTTGTTTTAGTGCTCTTTTGCTAAGTTCTAAAAAAATTGTATTTTTAGAATAGTAACACATTCACGCTTTTTCTTTACCTTCTGGGAATTCCTATGCAATGGTTTTAATGGTTTTCAGAATTTCCAGAATGAATAATTTAAGAACTTTGACACGGCCTTCCTGACTTGCACATGACGTCGTGTATGCATTCGAACTCAATAATTAAAAATAATAAATTCTACACCACAATACAACAACACAATGAACTTCATAGATTTAACACAGTTTTTCGTATCTATGCTAAAGGTATTATGTAAATATACAAACATAGTAAAAGCATCTATAATCACAATGACGTGCTCTTTTTGATCCTGCTTGCCGACCAGTTTTTCTGTTATGCCGATATGTAGAGTATGCCAAGGATGTTGAGTGGCTTACAATGCGCGAGTTACACAATTGCTCCCTCTTACCCCTTCCCCTGCATTTAAAAGCAACACATCCCCAATACACATCCTCAATTGTCTCATTAGTGTGGACTGCGATCCACTTCAATGTAAAATAAACAAAGAAGAAAGTATCAATCATCAAATGGACCAAAGAACACTTTGGCCACCAAAGCAGCAACCATATTGTATAAAGCTAAGCTAAGAAGAAACCACTTACATATATATACCGCAATAATGTAAACAGAGAAACACTCAAGATATAAGAACTAACCATAGAGAATTAAAGAAAGCGATTGATCGCATAAAATAAATCAAACTTAGAAATAAGCTTTCAGTTTTGAAATAAAGCTCAATTAAAGACGATCTACTCGGACGCGAATTTGTTCGTGGTTCGGTACTGTATATATCTTTTGAAGATACGTGTACATAAACACGTAATTGGCGCAGTCGGTATTCGAATCAAAACCTTCAGCCGGAAAATATAAATAAGTGCAAATGAACATTTTTTTCCGCACAATATATTTTCTGCCTGAAACAAACTTTGATTGTGGCATTAAATAGAGAAAATCGTAATATTGTCACAAACCAGTCGAGACAATACAGTGTGTATAGTGAAGTGCGACAATTAAACAGGGATTTCAAAAACCCTAATAAAAGTCGTGATAATAGCCGAAAATTTCCAAGAACAACAAACCCCAAAGTTTAAAACCAAAATTTCCCAAAAAAAAAAAGTTAAAAGATGGCAACAGAAAACCAAATTCATAGTGCATTCAAGCACTCACTCAAATTGTGACAAATCACCAAGTGGAGAGAGACACCAACAACCCTATGACGAGGAGAAGAAATAATATTGAAAAAGAGACTCGTTATCTTCCACCCTTTACTAGACAGGAGGGAACACTTCATGGATTCATAGCTTCGGTAGACCAGGTGATGAGAGAATATGGAGACGACGCAGACCAAGTCTTCAGCGTGGTGTTCAACACAAAAATACAAGGCCAATTCTCAACATAAACACACCAAGAACATGGGACCAGTGCAAGGAGAAGTTGAGACACCATTATCGCCCCAGACTAGATTAAATGGGACTGACAAGGAAGATCAACAACCTAAGGGTCACTAGCATCAGAGATCTGGACATAAAAGTAAGATTCATTGTAGAAGAAATAACAGATTTTGCGGTTTTCGAAAATAACGAAAGCCTTGTTAACATTTTAAGCTCCTTACTAATACAAAGAATTAAGGAATTGCCAGCAGGGTCAATGGCGGTTTCGCTAATGCCACTTACAACAGTACAGGCAGTTAGGAATGAGATAGCCAAATACATGGTCCTAAATTTCGGAAACTTAAACCACAAACTATTAATCAGAAAAAACATAGACAACAATAATCCAAGCAATAACACTGAACAAAATAACGGAAACCAAAGAAATGTAAAAAGTATAAACATAAAAGAAAAAACAATAAAGCTAATAAATGATGTCGAAATTCAATTCTTGTCTAAGGCCCCAGAGGTGGCTTGTGTACTGGAAGAAAGCGAAATTGAAGACTTTAACACAGCAGAATTAAATACAGAGGAAAGTGAAATAGTAAATTCACTAAAGAAAAAAATTTAAAAAAGTATTCTATAATGAGGGAGATCAGTTGACAAACACAAGCACAGTAGTGCATAGTATAAGAACAATAACAGAGCAACCAATAAACTCTAGAATTTATAGGTGTTCTCTACCAAAAAAAATGGACAAATCGGGCGTGCAAAAGTACAGACTCTGTGTAGACTATCGTCGCTTGAATCATGTGACGATTCCTGACAAGTATCCATTGCCATTGATGGACTCAATACGGGACAAACTTGGCAGGGCGCAATATTTTAGTACAAAAGATCTGGCAAAGGGGCATCATCAGATTTTGATGGCTGAAGAGGACATAGAAAAAACAGCATTTGTTTCACCAATGGGACTATATGAATACGCTAGAATGCCATTCGGATTGAGGAACGCACCGGCAACATTTCAGAGATTAATGAATGATATTTTGAGGGACTACAGAAGCAAGACTTGTGTGGTGTACCTTGATGATATATTGATCTTTTCGACAACCTTGGGCGAGCACAGGAATGCTTTAGAAAGCATATTTAGGAAACTCCAGGAACACAATTTAAAGATACAGGCGGACAAGTGTTCATTCATGAAAAAGGAAACAGAGTTTTTGGGACATGTTCTTACAAAAGAGGGCATAAAACCGAATCCAAAGAAGATACGAGATATTCTGGCTATTCCATGGACAAAAACAGAAAAACAACTCAAGGGATTTTTGGGCATGAGCGGCGTCTATAGGAAGTTTATTAAAGACCACTCAAAAATTGCATACCCAATGATTAAATATTTACAAAAAGGAATTCCAATTAACCAGAACGATCCAGAGTATATTAATTCATTTGAAAACCTAAAAGCTCTTGTCAGTTCACACCCAGTGTTGAAATTCCCGGAATTCGACAAAAAATGTAGTGTGACAACGGATGCAAGTAATTTTGCTGGGCCAGTTTTGGCACAACAGAGCCACGCAGTAGCGTTTGTATCAAGAACTTTAAATAAACACGAAAGACTTTACAGTGCAACAGATAAAGAGTTTCTGGCCATCGTTTTTGCGGTGGACTACTTTACGGCACTATTTGTTTGGTTCACAATTCCAAATAATAACAGATCACCAACAAATAATCTACTTAAGCAGTAAATATAAGGGAAAAGACATACAAGATAAACATAAGAGATGGATCTTAAAACTCCAAGAATTCGATTACGATATTCAGTATTTAAAGGGAAAAGACAATAAAGTCGAAAATTTCCTGAGTAGACAAGAGACAGCACCGTTGATAAACAAAGACAATGCTGAAGAATCAAATTTAGAAATGACTGACACTATTCATTCGGCAGACGAAAACGAGTCATAAAAGAAGATATTGTACACAAATACAAGACGCAAATTATTGTCACCCATTCGGCAAGGGATGACGTGGTCAGTAGCCATGGTAGAAAAATAATAGAAATAAACCCAGCAGACACAACATTGGATATTGAGCAAAAATTGGAAAACAACATTGGGAAAGGGAAAATCGGAGTGTACTCCGAGGTACCAGACTCGATATATAATAAAATACAATGCATTTTGATTGACCTTTTTAGGGACGCAAAACAAATCAAATTTATAAAGTGCACAAAAAGAGTTGTAGAAATAGAAAGTGAAGAAGAACATCAAACAGTATGCACTTTACCACACAAAAGAATCACTACATAGCGGCATGAATAAAGCATTTTATACTTTAAAGGAAAACATTTATTTCCCAAAATTACGAGAACACATTACTTTGTTAATATTAAACTGTAGAAGATGTAGAGAAACAAAATACGATAGAAACCCATTAAAACCCAAATTCATAATTACAGAAACACCACAACATAAAAACCAAACAATACATTTAGACAAGCTAACCAAGTTCGCAACAGCATACAACATAAAAGATAGAAATTGGAGAGCAAAAATTCAAATTATCATAGACCAATTCGCCAAATTTGGAAAACCCAGCGAAATAATTATGGACTATGAATTTAGAGCAGAACAGATATTGAACTTTTTAAATAAGGAAGATGTTGAAGTACATTTGACAAGGCCAAATGCACATACAGGGAATGCTGACATAGAAAGATTACATTCAACTCTAATTGAGATAGTAAGCGGGGTAGATAAGGATGTTTCAATAGAAACCAAAATTCAGATTGCTATAAGCATTTACAACAGAAGATACCATACGACAATTCAATGTTCACCAGAACAGGCAAAAAACGAAAAAAATGCAGAAGAATTACATAAAATAATAAATAAATATAAAGAAAAAGCAATAAACAAAAGAAATGAAAAAAGAGAAAATTATGAAGGAAAAATAAATGAAGGTACAATAAAAAACTATAAGCGACTCAGACATAAGGACGAACGTTATTTCAGACATGCAGGGCTTGAGAATGTTCACCCTTGCAATATTAAGAGACCATTAAAAATGGAAATGACAGGCAAAAGAAGAAATGAGGAGAGGGAAGAACAGGAAGATTAAAAACAAAACAAAAAATCAACATGTCAGTAACAATAACTCCACATTCGCAGTGCGTTGCAATGATTTTCCTAACAATGATGGCAATTGGTCATGCTAGACTATAAGAGGTCCCGATACAGGAAGAAGCAGGATACGTGCCGATACCCATGTTTATTTTACATATTATAGACGTTAATCAGATCACTGACATAATGGATAAGGTAGAAAATAATATAAAAACGTAGAATTAGCAGACAGAGTATTGACAACGGACGAAATAAACTTGATTAGAGCAATAATTAGATCAATCACACCATGTACCAGAGAACGAAGGGGACTGGTGAATGGTGGAGGCACAGTATACAAATGGCTTTTTGGACTTATGGGCAATGAAGACAGAGAAAGTATAATTGATCACTTGGACATACTAGACAAAAACAATCATGCACTTATACAAAATATAAACAAACAAATACATATCAACACTTATTTCAACGATACTATGAATAAATTAGCAAACACAATAGTACAGGACAGAAATGTTATACAAATTGCAACAGCAAGAATGAAAGAGGAAAACAAAGAAACAATAAAGAGACTAGTGTACAACGACCAAAGTGCAGAAACTAAAAAATATAGAAGAACAAAT